>CM076570.1:284296935-284945454 GCA_034641835.2 Pinus albicaulis | reverse complement strand
AGGGTTGTTACACAAAAAAGCTGTCACCTTGACATTCTACTAACTGTATGAGCTCATTAATACTCATACATACCTACTCTGCAAGTCTTACAACCTTTACTCCTCATGTCAAGCCCTGAAACAAGAAGAAAAACCCTAAAAACCTATGAAAGAATGGGTACGCATGTAACATGAAGCCTGCCTACGTTCCTGGCTTGAGTACGTAGGTAATGCATGGCTTACCTGCATTCTAGAACACAGTTTTCCTTTGGAATGCCTGTGTACCCCCTCCAAACTCAAAAAGGCGAGAAAGTAAAGTTAGAAAGTTGGTTTGAGGTCAATTCTAGAAGGTTCTCGATGAGAATTTTTGGGGATGAGTACGCTTTGGTAAGGTGCATGTATCCCTCACCTTAAGGAACTAATCCCTTGATGTGAGGAGTCTATCCCTTTGAAGGAGGATTCTATCCCTTAAAAAGTGGAATCCTAACCTCCTCATCTGTTCTATAAAAGGAGGCATTGGGTAGCCTCAAACGGTTAGATTTTGGAGATTGAAAATTGCAGTTCAAGCTTTATGTGTGATTGAGTTGAAGTGTTGTTGAGATTTAGTATTCTTTCTGCTAAGCTTTTGAGAGGAAAGATCACATACCTCTTTGTGCTCTTGGAGGAAGAGTGCAAGACTTATCAAAGTAGAGGAGACTCCTGCTTTGGACCCTGGGAAGGCCTTTCAAACATCAAGGCTAAGGCTGTAAGGTTCTTCTATTATTTTAATATTAATACAATCAAGTTTTGTTTTTCTCAATAAATTGTCGTTCGATTGTTTATTTCAATAAGCTGTCGTTTGATTGTATTTTTCATAGATTCCTTGATCACTATGATAGGTATGTTTTATAATTATTTTTTATACAGGTGCTATTTAATATTTTCTTGTTTGTGATTGCAGATCAACGAAAGACGACACTTTCTTGCGACGAAAGAACTCTTGTTGCGATGGAAGCTTTACGACCACAAATAAGCATTTGGATCTAAGGTAGGATCGACACCTTTATAACATTTATTTGTAAAATGAATATATTTAGAGAAAGACAAACTTAGTTGTTCGTTTGTTGTTAGATTGTCTTTTGACACTAGGGAGATCGGTCTTGTCTGCAAGAACGATTTATCCAGCCAACAAATTGGCGACTCCACTGGGGAAAGAACTTGTTGTTTTTGGTTCTCTTTTATTTTGATTTGAGGAAAATTTTTTCCTGGTTTTTGATTGATGGATATCTTCCTGGGTAGCTTAGTTTTTCTCTATTTTTGAAAATTTTGAAATCTTTTAAGTTTTTCTTGAACTTTTCTGGGGACCACACTTTGTTCTTTTGCACAGTGCGGGCAGTTTCGCACTTTCCTTAAGTAAACAGTGCAGTACCACACCTATTACTTTTGGGAGCCTGCGGACCCTGTTCAAATTTTGGAAAAACTCCAGATTTATTTTTTCCAGTTTAGTTTAGATTTGATTTAGGATCCTTAGCATCTACCCCGATCTTTATTTTTCTGTCAAAAATCTCTTGTTTCTGAATTTCTCTCAGCAATTTTTCATCTCATCAATCTTCATTAAGTTAATTGGGTGTTTTGAGTCTCTTTTTTGAGAAATTCTTAATTTGATTTCCTTTGGTAATTACTTGGAGGTTTGTCTTAGTCTTTTCACAATTTTACATCTTTTTGCTTTTGTGTATGAGTGTTAATCGCCTTTGAGTGTTTTTTATCTTTGGAACTCTCACCCCATTTTCTTGACTTGCACTTGATTGGTTCTTAGATTACATTAGAATCATCTTGTGTTTGAGAATTATCTTGCATATATCACATTTGCATAATTAGAATTCTCATTTTCAGAATATGAATGAAAAATGTGCATAGATTACATTTGCATACTTTTCATGTGAATTGTGCATAGATTACAATTGCATAATTTACATTCTGAAAAATCAATTGTAGATTTAGATCAGTTTCTCTGATTTGAATTTAGATGTTTTTATGCTTGTTTTAAAAACACAAAAATAAAAAATTGTTTTGGAATTGATTTTCATTAGTTTTTCTTGATGAAATTAGTGCACTAGAGAATTTGTTATATTTTCTCTTAGTGATCAATTTTTTGCATTGTTGGAAGTGAATGGAAACTCTCTCCTTAATTTAGTTAGGATTCATCGAATTGAAAAGATTACATTATCATATTCAATTGCATTCAGTTTTGGGTCGGGTCATAACACCATTGGTTTCATATCCATTTACCCTTTTGAGTAATAACAGCCTAAATAACACAACGTTTAATTAAAATTCATCTAGTAATTTTTACATTTTTAGGGCTCTTTCCACCAATATAGCTCAGGATTAGTGCTTTGGAATAGGTTGTAGTTAACTTTCCAAAGAAAATAAAACAAACAAGTAGATAAATCTTGCGGTAGGAAATAAATCCAATTGTAATTGGTACAATCTGGGACGCTTCTCTTAAAGGAGTTAATCACGAGATCATATTCGAACCTTTGAGACAATCAATTCTATTTCATTGTGGAAGATAGAAGATTTTGCGCACATTACAAATGGTAAACCCTGGATTAACCATTGTCGAGGAGTCTGGGGTCACTTGTCGGTAAACCCCAGTGGAGTCGCCAATTTGTTGGCCGGATAAATCGCTCTTGCGGACAAGATCGATCTCCCTAGTGTCAGAAGACAATCTAGCAACAAATGAGCAACTAAGTTTGTCTTTCTCTAAATATATCTGTTTTACAAATAAATGTTATAAAGGTGTCGATCCTACCTTAGATCCAAATGCTTATTTGTGGTCATAGTGCTTCCGTTGCATCAATAATCCTTCGTCACAACAAGAGTTCTTTCGTCGCAACAATAATCCTTCCGTTGCAACAAGAGTTCTTTCATCGCAAGAAAGTGTCGTCTTTTGTCGACCTACAATCACAAACAAGGACACTCTTTCGTGTGATGTCTTTCCCTCACAATGGAAATATATTGACTATAGATCAGCTTTCTTTCCCTAGTCTTGATTCGACTAGCAATATTCCGACATCCCTGAATGTTCCTCATACGCAAGTGGTATCTACCTCGCCACAGGTTAATTATGTGGCAACTAGTCCCATGTTTTCAGTTACCGATGTAAGTGAGCCTCTCACTATTTGCTCGTCTTCCTTTGACTTACATCTGGTAATTGACATGGAAAACTCTATGGGATTATTTGAATGTGATGTTCTTATCCCTTTTGAGTCCCTTGACATGTGTTCCTTCCAAGGAACTATTCTTCCTTCTTATGAAGACCTCTTGGAAGCCATGGTCAAGGTGTGTCCATTGACATGTGTTTCTTCCAGTTGGAAGCCATGATCAAGTAACCGAGGATAGTTCCTTTTACTATGTCAACCTCGTTAAAAATGAATCAGTGGCCTCCGAGGATAGTTCCTTTTAATGTGTCAACCTCGTTAAAAAATGAATCAGTGGGTGAGGATAGTTCCTTTTACTGTGTCAACCTCGTTAAAAAATGAATCAGTGAGTCCAAGGAAAGTTCCTTTTACTGTGTCAACCTCGTTAAAAAATGAATCAGTGAGTCCGAGGAAAGTTCCTGTTACTGTGTCAACCTCTTTAAAAAAATGAAACATGTAGCCGAGGATAGTTCCTTTTACTGTGTCAACCTCGTTAAAAAATGAATCAGTGAGTATGAGGATAGTTCCTTTTACTGTGTCAAACTCATTAAAAAATGAATCAGTAGGTAGATTGTAGAGAGTAGATTAATAAATTAGAAATAAGTAGTTTATGAGGATGGTTCCTATTACTGAGTCAACCTCGTAAAAAAATGAATCAGGTAAGAGGAAAGTTCCTTTTACTGTGTCAACCTCGTTAAAAAATGAAACACATTGCCATGAGCATAGTTTTTCTCTATGTCAAGCTCGTTAAAAAATGAAATAAATCCTCCCCTAGTCGAGTCGAGTCTTTGACTAGATCTCGTAAATGTTAAGTCATATATTTAGGTTAGTTATTTCAGTTTTTGCATAATTTTCTTACACTTTTAGGTTGGGTCTTTCATATGATCTCGTAAATGACCTTCATTCCATCCATTTATTAATTACCAGCAGTATACTTAGTTGAATGAAATGAAGTTGGGGGGGCATACGCTCTAGCAGTTACGCTTAGGGGGCATCAAGCACAGTTTTCTCTCTGTTATAAGCTCGTGTAAAAATGAAACCACTCCAAAGCATATTTTTTCTCTGTTTCAAGCTTTTGTAAAAATGAAACCTATCTTGAGTCAATTTTGGTTATTTTCAAGACTCGTTAAACTCATGAAAATCCCGAGATTATTTTTCTATCATTCATTCTCATAAAACACAAGAAAATTCCGAGTTCTTTCCGTCTTTTCCTACTCGTAATTAAATTGAAAGTCGACCACAGGAGTATATTTTTATCCCTTTTTCGAACTCGTTAAAACTTACGAAAAAGTGAAAACCATGAGTACATTTTTATCCCTTTTTCGAACTCGTTAAAACTTACCGAAAAGGCAAAACCTTGGAGTCCTTTTTTAAGCCCTTTTCAGACTCTCTAAACATGAAAAGATTGCCGAGCACTTGATTATTTGAGCTCATTAAAGTAAATGAATGATCGTCCCTTCATTATAAGTTTACCCCTTTTACGGACTGAAATGGACTATTTACGAAAAAGGTATACGTTGACTAATTACGGTCAATAGAGTTCTCTCCCGCATTATTTTATCCTTTTTCGGGCTCAAGAGACTAAATTTACGAAAAAGTACACCCATGGATTTTTCCTAATTTTTTTCTTCTAACTCCCTAAAAATGAAAAACACCAAGTTTCTCCTAGACTAGACTCGTTAAAATTTAACAGTAAAGGACCTATTCAATTTTAAACAGGAACGAACCACTCCTTCTTAGGGTTCGAATCTTAAACTAAGTTGGACTCATCTGAAGGATGAGCTTATAAACAAGAAAATGTTATCCTCCTCAAGCTTGTCAAAAATAAAGAGGTACTTGCCAGAAATGGTGGGGGAAAAGAGAGAAAATGGACTTGTTTGTTGTATTTTGATTTTTGAAAATCCAGTTAACCACTCTTGAACACCACACTTTTGTTCACTTGGGTTGGGAAATCCTTTACCTAATAGTTAATCAAACCATTGAAAGTCTTCAGCTAGTTTCTGGGTATTAGCTTTGGGTCAATTGTCACCAAGCCATCTGCAGTATCATTCTGTGTTCAAGAGGATAGTTCAAACAAACCATTCATTTGTGAAATATCTGTCATCCATTTTGACCATCCCTCAGTCAGTCCTTTCCAATATAGTTCTTCAAAACTTGATCTATGATTACATGTTGCGGGCTTGCCTACAACAGATCACTTTCTATCGAAAACAGCTCATTATCTAGGAAGTTGATCCAAAAATCGTTAGTACCTTGAAATCTGCATGCCTCAATCGCAGGTTTCTCACCTTCGACGACAAGTTGCATCGTTGACCTTCGATCGAATGATTCTGTGACATGTTCGACTTCAACTCATTCATTCACATTTCATGGATTGTACTGAGTACTTTGAGAGCCATTGACATTACTGGTGGTTTCTCTCACACTTGTTAACAGTTCGCATCATTGACTGGTAATCAAGTGGTTTCTACCATGTTCGACTTCAACACATTTAATCGTATGGATAGAATCTTACTAGTTCGGGAAGCAAAATTCAAGACCCTGGATCTAGTTTCCACCATCTAGGCTGCGAGGAGTTTTATTATTATACTGTAGACTATTCATTACGGATGGATGTGCCCATGCTGTGTCTACATTATTGATGTAATATTAAAATCATTTCTGTATCAGAACAAGTTTAGTTAATTTTTTATCTGAGTATGGGAATGCCTACCTCAGCAATGATATGATTACATATATATATTTTTCATTGAATTTTTTTACAAGTTCCGACCGGGATGTCCATAGGATGATCCTTGAAATGATAAAGTACTTCACTCTTCATATATGACAGACTTAATCTTCATCTATTCCAGACTTCGCACTTTAGTGGGCAATCTGTTACACTAAAAAACTGTCACCTTGACATTCTGCTAACTGTATGAGCTCATTAACACTCATACATACCTCCTCTGGAAGTCTTACAACCTTTACTCCTCATGTCAAGCCCTGAAACAAGAAGAAAAACCCTAAAAACCTATGAAAGAGTGGGTACGCATGTAACATGAAGCCTGCCTGCATTCCTGGCTTGAGTATGCAAGTAATGCATGGCTTACCTATGTTCTAGAACACAATTTTCCTTTCGAATGCCTGCGTACCCCCTCCAAACACAAAAAGGCGAGAAATTAAATCTAAAAAGTTGGTTTGAGGTCAATTCTAGAAGGTTCTAGATGAGAATTTTTGGGGATGAGTACGATTTGATAAGGTGCATGTATCCCTCACCTTAAGGAACTAATCCCTTGATGTGAGGAGTCTATCCCTTTGAAGGAGGATTCTATCTCTTAAAAAGTGGAATCCTAACCTCCTCATCTGCTCTATAAAAGGAGGTATTGGGTAGCCTTAAAGGGTTAGATTTTGGAGATGAGAATTGGAGTTCAAGCTTTATGTGTGATTGATTTGAAGTGCTGTTGAGATTTAGTATTCTTTCTACTGAGATTTTGAGAGGAAAAATCACATACCTCTTTGTGCTCCTGGAGGAAGAGTGCAAGACTTATCAAAGTATAGGAGACTCCTACTTCGGACCCTGGGAAGGCCTTTCGAACATCAAGGCTAAGGTTGTAAGTTTCTTCTATTATTTTAAGACTAATACAATCACGTTTTGTTTTTCTCAATAAATTGGCATTCGATTGTTTATTTAAATAAGCTGTCGTTTGATCATTTATTTCATAGATTCCTTGATCACTATGATAGGTATGTTTTATAATTAATTGTTATATAGGTGCTATTTAATATTTTCTTTTTTGTGATTGCAGGTCGACAAAAGACGACACTTTCTTGCGACGAAAGAACTCTTGTTGCGATGGAAGCTTTACAACCAAAAATAAGCATTTAGATCTAAGGTAGGATCGACACCTTTATAACATTTATTTGTAAAAAGAATATATTTAGAGAAAGACAAACTTAGTTGTTCGTTTGTTGCTAGATTGTCTTCTAACACTAGGGAGATTGGTCTTGTCTGCAAGAACGATTTATCCAGCCAACAATGAAATAATAGCCAACTCTGGAGGGAAGCAAATTCAAAAAAACATAGTAGAGGCCACCCTTAACCGGGAAACCGACCCAAAAATTGCTATCCTTAAACGAGAAACCATCATACCAACATTTTCCAAAGAAACTGAAGTTGCAGAAAAGACTAGTACTACTAGGGAAAATACATTCAACATTTCCGAAGTTGCAACGATTCATAGACAAAAATCCCAAAAAAATAGGAAGTAGACCGGTCATCGGGCTAGCTGTCGTTGTGGGGAGGAATCTCTTCCAAAATTAGGCAGTTGTAGTCTTCGTCTGGGTCGTCCACATATTTTTTGGATTGTTGGGCTAAGTTCTCAGAAGAAGAGGGAGAGCTTGTGTTCTTCAGCTCCTTATCCGCACGTGCAGAGCTGCCATTGTTGGTGCCTGCATTGCTAGAATTTTGGGAGAAAGATTTGACAAGGAGGGCAGTAGATTTTCCAGTTGTCAGAGGAGGCATAACCAAAATGGTCGATTTCCTTCTACGCTTCCGGGAACCAAAAGCTACATCTCCAGAATTTTCCTCTTGAAAAAAACCGAAATTATTGATGTGACTCGTGGCTTGTCCAACGCACTATTGAAGATGAAGTGAGCTTCATTACTGGCTGAAGGCTGGTAAGTGTAGTCGTAACTATCAGAGAGGGGCAGATAAGAGCCACCGCTACCCCTTCCTCCACCTCCCTTAACACTTCCACCCCTTCTGCACCTCATACGGTGCCTGTGTTGCATTTTCTGTTGGCTGAAGGTAGAGAGGGAGCACTGATATTCAGAAGATGGAGAGGGAGGCCTGAACACTAGAGGAGATGAGAGGGAAGCCAAATGGGTGGGAAAGAAGGGATGAGTAGAGAGCGAAGAAGAATTCCGCGAAGTAATAATCGGTAGATATTGAGAATGGAGGCTATGCAGAGCCGAAGGCTCAGTTTCGTTGTGTGGAGAAGGAAGGCCTGCTCCTCTGGTGGGTTGGGATGCTAAGCAAAAGTAGAAATGAAACGGCGGACTGGAGCTAAGGAGCCAAGGCAAATTTAAGGCTAGAGAAAATGAATGGCGAATAGGGGAGCGGGTCTCCCTTGAAGGCAACGAGTAGGCTGAGTAATTGCAGCGTGAGGGAATGAGGAGTACTAAACAAGCCACCACGAGAGCCTTTAAGGCCGAGGTACCATGTTCAGGTGCAGGCAGGTGACCAGGCCAGCTATTGCCTTCAATGCCTACCACGAATAGTCCTCTAACCATACCCGCATCCGGGAATAAATTTGAATATTTTTACTAAATATATCACAAAAAAATTTACAATTTGGATATTAGGGACTAGTAGCATTCACTATTTTTTCTAAATTCTAAGAAAATTTTCCATCCTTAAACTTTTCCCTGATCTAGATTTGGGTTGTTCATAAATGATATTATTTAACAATTTTTATATTTCCATATCCAACATTACTATGATTTCTTAGTTTCTTAGCTGAGGGTTCCATCGATATGGGTTCCAATATCCATCATCTAGGTTTTCCATGAAATCCATTGGTAATAAGTCTAGGATGCCTTGATATTTAGATGTTGGTAGAATATAGATCCCTGATCTCATCCCTGGATAGATCCCATAAATTTTTTTCTTTAACTCTTAGTCGAATATGGATCTTGATAGATTTTGGATCCACAACTCTACCACTTTATAGATTTCATTCCTTTCTATATTCAACTCTTAATAGAATCAATATCTCAATATATTCTAGATCCTTAAATTTCCAATTTTTTAGCTTAGTGCCTAAGTCTATTTTAAGGGATTTAAACTGACTCTTATTGGGGCAAGTACCTACCCAAAATATTTTTAAAGATACATAGGTGTTATCCAACCCATGAAGCATCCAACACACTTCCCATTACCTAGCATATCAAAAAATAAAAATCATAAGGTAACCAACAACCATATCCTCATATTGACCCAACTAAGATGAGACTGTCACACTCCTTGGGACTATAAATTGAAAACATCATGCTCATACACCTTTAAATATTGAAGCCAACATTCTAGCTTAGCACTTGAGAAAATAGCCCCCCTCAAAGACTCCTTGACAATAGGTCAACAACTATCACAACAAAGCCTTAACCACACCCTTTTTAGGATCTCTAATCAAGGAACCCACCTAGTATACTTACTTTAATTGGGGGATATAACACAACTATTAAATCCCATAGATGGTCCGACAAATTACATCCACATAAAATAATTCTTTGAAGAATCTTGAAGCTCAATTCATCTTATACATTACACTTCCCAGCATTACACCTCTCATATTCTTCATAATAAACTTATTTTAGAACATATTTATATCCACATAATTCATGAATAAAGGAAACAAATTCTACTAACCAAGCATATTTACACATTGTTTGAATCATAATTACAATATTTCTTAGTAAATGAACACCATAACTAACTTGAAAAGTCTAAGTAAAATTTTCATTTCAAAAAAAGAGAAATTGTTACACTGATTTGAGATTTTTAAAATTTTTTGGAAACTAAGAAGGGAGAGCCACTCTCCACCCAACCATAGGATTAGCTAAAACACATTTTTCTTGCAACTGGCCACCCCTGAGCCAGATCTAATGCCTTAAGAGGAAGAGCCACTCAAGTAATATTGGGGATAAAAATCAAGTAGAGAACATGAAGGCTAATAATATTCATACACAATAATTTAGTATTCTATCTTTCAACCATTGACCCATGGCCTATTACTTTTCATTGTGTTTCCATAATGGGCCTACACAACACAAAGGGAGTCCTTCTCTAATCCAACAGTCCCTTGGCACTTCCCTTTTCTCAGTTTTTTCATGCATAAACAAAAAAAAAAATCTCAACAATTCCTTTTGGCTTTCTAGCTCATACTAATTTATCTTCCACACTAAATTCCCTTGCCAATGAGGAAGTTTAGAACTCCACATAGGCTGCTACATCTTAGAAGGAATTATCTCTCACCTTTTACTTAGAGTCACAATTTTAGAATCAACGTGTGGTTTTGGTTTGTTCTATGGGTTAGTAAATTCACATGCACCACTCTCTTTATAAATCTCATATGGCCTCAATATCTTCTCACTCCCCTCCCCCTTTCACTCAGACTCTAATCATCGCTCACCCAAACATACAATCCTAGAATGAGAATTTTGGGTCCCTCCTCAAACTGCATGGTAAAATCATAAGTCTTAAGAATGGGGGTATCGCCCATATTACTGTAGCAGTTCAATATCACTTACCATTATGTTCTATAATTTTTGGAAGTTAGGTAGTTCAACCATCAAATTAGAAATAAGAAAATTTAATTTGGGTAAGATAGGAAACTTCCGTATTGCCCTTACTACTTCCCTTAGACACCAATATCTGTGTTGGTTTCTCTCTTATTTAGTTTTTGATAATATATTAAATAAAAATACATGTTACATCAATTGAATTTTGTCAAGATGTTACATTTTTACATTATAAGTCTTAACTAAAATTATAAATATTAGGGGTTTAAAAAGAGGTGTTACATTGTAATTCTAGATAAGGAACTATGGTATAGGATTAATGGACTAGGGGCATATGGATGGCACGTGATATGCATATTGTATTGTAACATTATAAAGATAAAATACATTGAAAAACTTTCTAGTTTTCCTGGTTTTGTGTTTCGAGGTTAAAATATATGTGTACCATTGCATCTTTTCTATTTTGATTAAGAATTGGTTTGCAACAATTGAATATACAAACAAAATTACCAACTTAATGAAAAATGCGACTTCAAGACAAGAGTTCTATCCTAAAAATCCATATTTTTGTGTGAAAAACAGGAAAAAAGTCCCCTAAATAAATAAAATAGTACTATTAGTAGCACCCCTTTTTTAAGATTAAAATTACAATATTCTTCACCATGGAATTTCAAAACCAATAGAAGACCAATATGATTACTACAAAAAACCTTAAAATTCAACACCTAAATCAAAGAGTGGTTCTACTAATGGATTATTTTTTAAATGTTAAAACTATAGCTCATTTGAAACAACCAAAATTTAGAAATCAAACATCAAATTGAAAATTATTGCTAGTAATAACACATATTTTTTCTGAATTGGAAATTGAAATATTTTTTAAACCTGGATATGAATAATTTGTATAATTGCAATCAAATCAATAGCACTCCCTTTTCAATGGGGCATTAAAATTACAAATTTTTTTAAACCATAGTTTAGAAAAACATCACTAGTATAAATAAAATTATAGAACACACATAAGAAAAAAAAAAAGATTACAAAATGTAGATTTTAAAAACGTTTTTAATAAAAATATCAAAAAAATATTTTTTGAAAAGAAAAATTAAATAAAACATGTTATTAAATATAAAGAATGAAAAAACAAAATTTTAAGAAAATTTAGAAGATTTTTTTTTATAAATAATTTAAAACTATAATTAAAAGAATTAAGAAATAAAATAAAATAAACTAGAACAAAATAAACTAACTAAATTTTATGGTTGTGTGTGGGGTAGGATGTCAATTAGGGTTATTTAGGTCGGTTCAATAGAATGATTGTTATCTTCCTCCCAAGTTCAATTTTGTGCGAGTGACATGAGAATGAGAAATTTTGTTGTAATGGCTAGATGCCTATAAATATTATTATATTAACCTTCTTTCTTACCCTCGAGCTAAGAGAAGGGATATTTCACACACACATACAAACAAAAAAATTGAAAATAAAACAATCAAGATAAATTTAAAAGACAAAGAAATAAATTATATTAAAAAGAAAAATGAAAAAACACACACGAACAAGGGGGTGATATCACCCACCCTATTCTCTTATCCCTTGCCACTTAGAGGAACAATCCACTCCTTTCTCTATGGGTTTTATTTTTTCTAATAATTTTTATTTATTTATTTTTATTTATATTTTAAAAAAAATCATTTTAAATCTATATATATATATATATATATATATATATATATATATATATGATTTTAAAATTTATTTATTTATTTTTGGTGTTTTAAGGGTATTTTTCCTTCTTTTAGTTTTGTTAATAACAAATGGTATATAAATAGAAAGGTGTTTTTTCTTTTAATTGAATTTTTCCCAAAAAAAAAAATGATTTATAATTGTTTTCTCAATTTACTTTTGATGTAAATTATTGAAATAATAAATCAACAAAAAAAAATCAAATAATACCATTTTTGGATATAGAGTTGATTTTATGTTAATGTTTATGTTTGTTTTTTTATTTTATTTTTTAGAGTATTAATCATCAATCCCACGGTTTCAATTAATTAATAACTTTAACACAAAAAATAAAATAAAAATTACACAAACTTGAAAAACGCTTATAAATCAACATGGAAAAAATGTTGATACTTTATATATAAGACAACTAAAAATGCCAAAAATTTGCCCCCCACCCCCTAATAAAAGGTATGATCCTTAGTAGCACCGTATTTTAAAATAAGGGTAAAAATCACCCCTTAATGTGGCCTCCAAAAATTGAGAACTTGGTAATGTTGAGATTAACTTGCTAACCATGTTTCAAGGGTTAAAACCAAGATAATGAATGTGTCAAAGTCAAACATTTGTAGGAACCACGTAGTTAGGGAATCCATTTGTATATTCATGATAAGTCATTAATAATGGGAATGGTAACCAAGGTACTAAGTCCAAAATATAACCAATAGATTGAGATGCATCATGGTTGATAGTGAAAAATCTATTGGAGAAAGGGAAATGAGAAGTATCTAAAATTAATATGAGATGAAAACCGTATTGATAGATAATGAGGAATTAGACTTATAATAGGGGAAAATTTGAATGAGTGTGGCATAGGCTATCCTTGATTAAATCATATATGGTGATTGACTTGGGTATTGACCATACACACTAATAGGGTGACTCTACCAAAGATTAAGTGGAGACATGACATGGTGTAATGGTGATGAGGTATGTGGAACATGGGGATTAATTCATATAGATGGTGTGAGTAACACTCAAGGAAAAACGCAATTTGAGAAAGATATAGGAGTGGGTGGCTCAATACAAATGCTCCAATCAAGGGTGACACTTATAACTGCCCAAAATCATGAAGAGATAGTCATAGTGAACATTTAGTGGTCATAAGAAGAGTTTCGTTTATTTTAGTCACACTGTTTTTTTAAGTTTTTATATTTGGGTGGTTTATTGTTTTATAAATAATAAAATAAGTATTGATACAATTAGGAGATATGTGTCAAATTCAAGTGAGCAATTATAAAACAAGGGTAGGGAACTGGGCTATAAACTTGGTGAGTGCATATACGTGTGGGTTTGTCTCCTAAGCAAAAGTGATAGAACAAAGTCACATTGGATAATTAAAGAGTGAATGCATATGGGACTTCAACACATGAATGGAGCTAAAAGGTGGATAGAGAGAGATAGCATAAAGCAAAGTCACAAATTTGTAGTGGGCACTTGGGATCCCTAGGGTAGAGGTAACAAATAATAAAAGTAAAATATGAGGATATTTATAAAATCCTAATTGGAATCCTAATCCTAATATTTATGGGGCTCTTTAAGATGGCTCTGAATCCTAATTGGAATTAATAGAATGTGCACTATAATGCAAAGTGTACTAAATTAGGGAAACCCATTGTAGGAAGAATTCTACCATCAAATAAGTGTGATGGTGTATCAAAGTAAGGGTGAGATAACTCATTTGGATGGGGTAGAACCTAAAGGTAGATAAAAGTATGGAAAAGTGGTAAAGTTATAATGTTGTATTGAAAAAACATAGATTCTAGTGTAGAAAATAAACCCCAAAGGTCCACCACACATGCTTGAAAAGTCACAATGACTCCATTGACAATATCTTACAATATAATAGAACCCAATGCATAATATAGCTATATAAATAAAATTTTATAGCGCGATATATGTATATGTATATATATATTTCCCCAAATGGGCTAAATGATTTTTTTGGGAAAAGCTATAAATGGCACAAGACCAAAATTTTTGAAATTAATTTACAGACCTAGAAACTCAAGGTGAATGGATTTTCCTAAACCTTATTTTGATAATTACGGGATATTTGATTGATGATTTTAATATTTGTTATTTCTAGGTTGGTCTTCATCCCATTGCCATTTTTTTGTTTGTTAGTTTTTACTTTTTGGTGAAAGTTTCATGGATTTGAACTCTATTTGGGAACTTGTGAAAGCATTAAATAATGAAGGGAATAATCACATGGTAGTGGAACTATCATTAGGGAAAAATAAGTGGGCTTGATGGATGCTTTGGGCCCTTTTATAGACATGATGTTTTATTCTTTGGTGTGTGGGGGAGCATGGTGACTTGGAAAGGTTGGTTGGATTTGATGTGATAAATAGTAGAATGCTTTCATGATGTGAATTATTAAAATCTTATTGGTGTCCTATAATGTAGGATAGTCCTAAGTTACTAGAGTATACTATATAAATGAAAAATATGGATGGATACTTTGAGGTTCATGAATACTGATTATATTTGATGGTTGGGTACTTATACTTCTTGATTAGGTTGAAATGGTGTGGATAAGGGGTGAACCCAAGGTGGTGGTCATAGGGGACCACCACAATGTATAGTAATTTCTCATCACTATGTGTGAGACACACAAATAGAGTGGGTATGTGCCCATTGATAAGATAACATTGATTAGGTCATTATTTATTACTCACATGATAAATCACATAAGCACATGATCTCATGTGAGAAACCGAGGCAAGCAGTGTAGTGGGTGGAGGGAAATATATTTCACTAAGTTATTAAGCTACTATCTACCTTGTAAACCTAGTTGGGTATTGCAAGAGGTTTGAGACAAGGCCATTTGGGAGCAAAAATTTCCTTAATAAGTATCAATCATATTTTAGACCTAGAGACTCTAAGGAGGATATATTTAGGATGTCCCAACAATAATTTGAGAGTCTAGAAGATTACCTGGAAACATTGTCTTATAATATTAAAAAATCCAGGAAAATTGCACAAAATCTAGACACCATTTGTAAAATTTTCTTAAATGGAAATAAGGATGAATATATTGATGTACTAAATATTTTTGGAGTAGATGATACCTCTTAATTAATTTAGGACAAAATATGTGATTTGTGCAAGAAGTATTCCAAACTTAGAGTGAAAGTTGGAAAATATAAAAGGGATACTTTGACTAAACTCAATAAGTCACCTATAAGAAGAATTACTAAAATATAATTAGGAAATTTACTTGAAAATTTCAAAAATAATCTCTTAATTACTCTTAGTTCACAAATAGATACATTGAAATCTAGGAAGATATGGGAAGAGAAAATAAAATATTGTATATATTTTGTCCTAATTGTAAGAAGAAGCATCCATTGAGGGAAACATCCAATAGAAATTAGTAATATTTGTAGCATTTGTGCAGAGATACATGCAACTAAAAATTTACCAACCTTATCAAACCTGAAAGAAACCTACAAAGGAGAAGATGAAGGAGTAGAATCATTGTACAATATTACACCAAGAAGACCTTGGAAACCTAGAGCAATAGGCATGTCTCAAGGATCTGCTCAACAATTTCCCTAGTATTCTAATGCAAATACTACATAGAACACTTGGAATACTCCTATGCCTTGGTAGGCATGGCATCCTCAGTAGGGCCAAAACCAACCTTTTCAACAACGTTGGTGAGGACCTCTTTATGGAAGCCAACCTCCCTACAATACTCAACAATCTTATCAACCACCATACCCTTAGTATCCATATTAGCCACAACCATTTTTTTAACAATCATATCCGCAATAATATCTAGAAACACCATTTTTATAATATCTCTAATCAAATCAACAATCATATCATGTTCTTCCACCACCAAAAACCCAACCACAATAATTACAATTGCCATCTGACCTATCACCACCAAGAAAAACTTAGCTACCATCCCAAGCAATGCCAAATCCAAATATTAAAGTGGAGAAATTTGTATATAATACTCAAGAAGAAACTACTACTGCATATTCAATTTCTTCTATTCATGAGATCCACTTAAGATTAGGTAAAGTAATCCAAAATAAATCTCCTATAATTATGGAAGAAGAAGAAGAAATATAGAAAATTCCTAAGAAAACTAGCACAATAGATACACACAAGATCACTTAGAATCAACAAGATAAATCATAACATCCAAAACACCTCCCTATCGAGAGAGCATGATTTTGAAAAATCCAATGGCTCCTCATGAGTATGATTTTCTAAAATAAATGAAAAATATTTGTATTAAAATTTATTTATTGTAATAAATCAAAGACATACCAATTTATGCAAAAATAATAATAGAAATATGTTTGAATAAATCTCGCAGAAATAGAAAGGATCCACTCATAATTCATGTTATTGGAATAACTAGCTTAATGTAAACTAAAATTACAAATCAAAAAAAAATTGATCCTAGTATACCGGAAGTAACAATTAATATCAACAATATTTCAATTCCAAACACTCTAATTAACTTAGGAGAAACTATTAATGTTATGACAATGTAAATGATGAACTCTCTAAATATATGTAATTTTCAACCAATACCTACAATTTTAAAATTAGTGGATAGATCAAGAGTGCAACCAGAAGGTGTAATTGAAGATATCATGGTCTCCTTAGATTCATGGGAATATCCAATATATTTATTATTTCTTCAACCTAAATATTATCTAGGTGAACATCCCCTAATTCTTGAAAGACTATGGCTGACTACATTTGATGAATTCATTAATTGCAAGATCAAGAAATAAGACAATTTCAAGATGTAATGAAATCAAACAAGTAACACTTTTCCTCTTGCTAAATCCTTAAGTGAATTAGAAAAAATCTCTATGCCTAAAGAAATAGATTCAAAGAAAGAATTACTTCAACCTCTTTTCTCTATTGCTCAAGCTTTTGATTTTCAAGAAGAAAAAAAATGAGATTTTACTTAATCATTTCATTTCAATCTAGATATTGCAGGGAAATTAGAAACAATTTAGTACACTGCTACAAATTATCTTTTAGAACAAAGTTTTCAAGAAAATTGTATAACGAATTCCTTACAATCTTTATTTCAAAACACCTTCGTTGTGAATTTAATAAAAAATTATCATAGTAATATTACTGAAATTGGTTTTAGGAAGTATTTGAATATTAATGTTAATTTAGAAGCATCTCAAGGGATCAATTAAATTAATTAATAAGAAAATATTCTAAAACATTCATTTGGGACTATATTGATTGTAAACACATTGTAAATTATCCACCCAGATACATGCATACGTCATATCTATATAGAAGAAATTAATAGACATATAAGACAGCCACAACGAAGAATGAATCCAATGCTAAAGGAAATGACAAGAGAAGAACTTCAAAAGGTACTAAAAGTATATTTTATCTATCCCATATATGATAGTCAGTGGATCTCTCATTCATTTTTGGTTCCTAATAAAAATGGAAATGATGAATTTGTGTAAACTATAGAGAATTAAACAAAGAAACCTTAAAAATATCATTTTCCCTTATCATTTATTGATCAAGTCTTAGATACATTAGGCAGGAAAACCTATTTCTCTTTCGTAGATGGATTTGGTGGCTACAAACAAATCAAGATAAATCTAGAAGATCATTACAAAACAAATTTCACATGTCCCTATGGTACATAAGCTCATAAGGTGTTACACTTTGGTTTGTGTAATGCATCGACTGCATTCAAAGGGAAATATTAGCTATGTTTTCTGATATGATACATGAATGTGTAGAAGTATACATGTATAAATTTTCATTATATGTGAATTCTCTTAATGAATCTTTGGTTAACTTAGAAATTTTTTTGATAAGATGCATAGAAACCAGCTTAGCTCATATCATTGAAAAATGTTATATGTTGATAATGGAAGGGATTGTACTCAAACATCATGTATCGTTTTCAAGTATAATAGTAGATCTAGCTAACTTGAGGTTATTGTTAAATTATCAATACCATCAAATCAATTAGATTTGAGAAGTTTTCTAGGATATTCATGTGATTATTGTTGATTTATAGAACATTTTAGTAAAATACCCCTACTATTATTTAAGTTACTTGCTAAAGATGTTGAATTCTATTGGGATGGTAATTTCTAAATTTCCTTTAGGAAACTTAAAGAAAAAGTGTCTACAATACCAGTACAATATGAAAAATTGGGCTTTACCATTTCATATCTCTACAGATGCATTTGACATTAAAGGAGGAGCAATAATATTAGGACTTATGCTATCAATTTTATTAGTAAAAAAATAGTGTTTGTTGAACTTAATCACATTGTAACTAAGAAAAAGATGTTGACAACTATGCATGCCATCAACAGATTTTGACATCATATCATTGATTACATGGTATTGATCCATACAAACCATTCTTCCATTAAGTACCTGAGGAGAAAACCTATTACTAATGGTATAGTAACAAGATGGTTATTATTGTTGCAGGTGTTCAATATCACTATCACATATTGACTCAGGCGGGAAAAATCAAGTTTCAGACTTTCTCTTACACCTTAATAATTTTGATAAGACAAAATACTTCATCAAGTATTTTATTGGCCATCCATTTTTAATGACACCAAGATATATTTAAAGAGTTGTGATAGTTGTTAGTGGATGGGCTAACTATAAGCCTTTGATGAAATTCCCTTGCAGCCACAAGTCCTCATAAATAATTTTGAAAAATGGGATTTGGATTTAATAGGTCCTATTATCCCTATATATAGAGAAGAAAGGTATACTATAGTATGTACCAACTATGTCACTAAGTTGGTAGAAGAAAAATAACTAGTAAGAGCTATAGAATAAGTAACAATCAATTTTCTTTTTGAGGTTATTTTTGTAAGATTTGGATTCCCAAAGAAATTTTCACTAACCTAGGAGTATAATTTACTTCTAAAATTATGGAGGATACAGTGAAAAGGTATAAAATCAAGTATCAGATTCCACTACTTATCATCCATAGGCCAATGGTCAGGTATAATCAATTAACAAGATTTTGGAGGAAATCACGACTAAGGCAGGCCAACTATATTGGGAGGATTTCTCATAAAAGCTTCTAGAGGCTTTGTGGGCATATAAGACAACTTGGAAAATCACTACTGGTTTAATCTCTTATCAGTTGGTGTATTTTAAACAAATCCTTCTTCCTATAGAATTTCAAATCCAGATCAGTATATGAAAGGGTTAAATCTATTAGAAGCACAAAAGGAAAGGATTATGCAATTGAATGAGTTAGGTAAGACCACTTAGGAAGCACTACAAAAAAATAGTTTAATCCAACATCAAAGATCAAAATTGCATGATAAATTCATCAAGAAAAAGAAATTCAAATTTTTTGACAAGCCTTTTCTTTTTTATTCCAAATTAAGTATTTCAAAGATAAATTCATCACTCACTAGCTTGATCCGTATGAAGTGGGGAAGTCTTTGATAAATGACTTGTAAGGATAAATACAATTGATGAAGAAGAAGTTTCATTTGTGGTCTATGGACATAAGCTAAAACTTTATTAAAAACCTATCAATCATGAAGAAGCTATGTCCCTATTATTTAGCAAGCCAAGATGCAGGTTACGTGTACTAGCAACAATACTCCTACCCCTCTTCCATCCTAAAATTTACTTTTCCCAAATTTTCAAGTTATATATATATATATAACTTGAAAACTTTTGGGTTTTCAAACCACCAAAATTTTAAACAATTTTAAACAAGGCTAGAGTAAAAATATAAAGGTATTATCATTTGATTTTTAACACAGAATTTCAAAAAAAATTCAAATCATTACAAAAAATTACCAAACCTTAGATTCTGTATTGTTGTAGAATTGGTTATGTTTCTTATGGAATGATGAATTCTTCTTTGTTTTTTCAATTCCTTGTCTTATTTTCCTCTAGTAATTTGAATTGTTTAGCCTTCTTTAAAATGTCTACACGTTCTTCTTAAGAATGAGAACAACCTTTCTACTTTTGAAGTTGTATAATATGTTAATCGCATATTCGTATTAGAGAAAAAATAGATCTCCTCAAAACTTTACAAAAAAATATATTCAATTGTGGTATTTTGTATAAATCTTCACGCAAAATCCTAAAGCTTCTTTACAAAAATTGCAAGAGCTATATCCCTAAAAGTGTCGAAGAGAATTGACCTCATGACCTCCCAATAACAAGGTTCCTTTAGCCACACAACCTCAACCAATTGAGCTAACCCTATTATTATTACACTACCCTCACAACCTCATAATACCTAATCATTTTCATAATCTACTTATCTATAAATTATACACATTTATTCTACTATAACTCATACCTATCCTATCCAACATACATATTATATCATATCCTCACACACTTCGTTATACATATCATATCACTCTTCATTCCAGTACCTATCATCATGGTAAATGATTCTTAATTAAAGAAATGGAAAATGATTCCTATTTGAAGACATAAATTCATATCAAAGCATAATTATACAAAAGAAAAAAAATGCTACGATGAAGATTCCATGCAAAAACATATGTATACTATGTTTTATACGTAAAACTCAACCTTTTTTTTAAAACATTACTTTTCCACCTTTCGAAGTTGTATTCATGTTGGTTATCCACTATTGTCTAAGCACAAAATTGAGAACCAGTAACGAGTATGAGAGTTGAGTGACTACGTGGAAAGTGAAGGCAAGAGCATAGGACACAAGGTAACAAAGAGCAAGGGATTACAACGCTACATGTATGTTGACTCATAAGAATTTAAGAAGAGAAAAATGTGTTGATTTTTAAAGCTCAAAAGAAATTTTTAGCTCTAGGATTACAAATATTGTTTGTAAAATGTATGAAGTGATACCTTAAAATTAATAGTTTAATTCATTCTTAGGGTAGCTTAGACATGCTTAGAATTAAAGCAATTTTCACTCACGCTTGAAATGATTGCGAGTTAAAATAATTTATATTCAAGGTTTCTCAAAACGATTTTATGTTAACAATCACAATGTTAACTTAAAATCTAAAAATGATTTTCAAATGAAATTAAAAAACCACATTTTACATAGTCAAGAGAAACTATCTTTTGGAAACTCTCGAAATTAATATTATTATTATGTTTTTTTTTAAATAGTGTTTTTCTTTTCTTTTCTTTTTTCTTTTTTCCTTTTCCAAAAGAAAAATTGGTTGATAAAATTACAACATTAACACGGTTTCAAATGAAAAAAAAAAGTTGCATGCTAATATAATGTCTATTTTACGAGAGATAGGGTGGCTATATTTTCTTTCAAAATTTGATGGATATAATGTTGAATTCAACCAATCCTTTCCTTATACTTTTTAAGGAGAAAGTGATAGAGTGGGGAACTTAGTGATGTCTTCGGAACATACAATGGCACAAATTATAGGGTTTCCCCAAGATGAAGAAAGATGGTTCAAGAATCAATAAATGGAGGAGAGGGCATGGAGACCATTTATAAAAATTCAAGGCCAAAACCTAATTGGCTCATAGGTATGCCTATAACATGGCTGAAGCATGCTTGGGATGAACTGACTCTCATGGTTCAAAAGTATGTTACACGTGAAGGGAGATTTAGTCTCATATACTTATATCATATCAGGTTATTACAACATCTGAAGAAAGACAAAATGTTAAACATGTCATACTTCCTCTTACGTAGTATTACCAAGATGGAAAATATTATTTAGAGACAACCCAAAAATGAGTAAATAATCATATATCACTATGGCCTCATCCGATTGATCATAGAATTGGAGAAACATGGACATACTTGGGAATAGTTTCTTAGGGACAATCAATTTATTGAAGATATTGGCAATGAGGAGGAACCAAAAACAGGGGAGGAAATACCAATAGAGGAAGAAGACACAATTGTGATATCTCCACTAAAATCATCATAAGGATCAAAGAAATAAGCCATTACATATAGAAGAATAATCATAAAGGAAATGGAAAAACATAGTGAAAAATATCAGCAAAAGGGGAAACCTTTTTCCAAAGTTGAAAAGAGAACAAGGACCAAATTCTCTTCAACATACACCCCTACTTTCAAGATAGATGAATATGAACAAACACTTTATGATTATATTGAGACGTTGGAAGCCAAGGAGAAGGAACAACAACCATCACCAAAAAAAGGTACAAATGAGAAATTAAATATCCCAAAAGAATACATCCTCGTGAATAATGAAGAAGGTTCCCCTATTGAAGAGGAACTTGAAGACAGATTGAAAAACATTCCTCAAATATAAAAAGGTGTTGCACTCATATTGGGAGAGGGGAGGGGGGGGGGGGGGAGGGGAGGTGCGAATCAATATTTCAAGAATATTACAAATTTATATTCCATTTCCATTCACCATTCAATTATATATGCATCATCACAAATAATCAATTCATAAGCATCATACACAAGAACAAAGATGAAACATAAATTTTTTAAGGTGTAAAACCATAATTGGAGAAAACCACCATTATTCTTCTTCTCTTCTTTAATATTTACATCTATGTATTGACATCAACTAGTAGGAATCACCCACCCCCTTTACAATGATTTTTTGGAACCCACCATCATGAAGCACCAACTCCCTTACACTATTTCCCTAGCACTCACCAGTAAGAAGCACCCTCTCCCTTAACTGTTCAGTTGGCATCCACTAGTAGGAATCATCAACTCCCTTATCTGATTTGTTGGTACCCACCAATATAAGTCACCCACTCCCTTCGTTATTTCACTTGCACACACTAGAGGGAAGCACCTACTCCCTCATATAAGTTCGTTCTCTCCAACCAACTGGAGGCATTGACCCCAAAATCACCGTGGACATCCCTTTCATCCATTTTAAAACTGGACCCACTCCATGTAACTTCAAAGTCAATACAAAATTATTCACTATTCAACAACCACAATTAATCAACATTACAACAAAAATATCATAGCAAATTCATAATCTCAATATTTCCTCAACAATTATTAAGGCTATCATTAGAAATTCACCCCTTCAGTAAATCATAGGTATCATATAATAGCTACAAAAGCTTCATAAAAATATTGTTTGGAACACAAACCCTAACACATCATCATGCTTAACATAACTATATCCCTGGTTTAATATCAATGTTACCAAGCTCAACAGATTATCAACAATTAGCTCTGATGAAAAAATAGTGAACAACATCTTCACCAACCAAGAATATCATTAGCATAAATGACTCTATTACAATCTCAATAACTTTGACTTCTCCAGCAGAATGGTCAACAACATATCTCAGAAAACAACAATGAAAAATCAACAATCTCAGGTACATTAACAACTATGGCATCAACAATATACTCATCACAACAACAACTCATTAACAATACCCTCATTCTGTCATTAATATCCATACCCTGGAAATACCAATAAATCAAATCTAAACTCAACAACTCTAGTAGTAGCAATACTCAGTCTCCAACATCAACAACACAATTACCATACTCTTGAAGCAATAAAACCACAACACATCATCAAGCATTAATTCTGAGGAACAATGACATCTATTGAAAACAACAAGTGGACAAATTTTGAGCTAAAAAATTGTTAATCAATTCTTACTGTCAATTGGCTCAGTAATAAACAATGAATAACACTGCCATATCAATTTTTGTATTTAATGTTAAACAATGTTTCTTACATATTCATAATCAACACTTTTCATAAATATACCTGGCAAATAATCACTTAAGCAAGGGGTAGTATTTCCTTTAACTGTTGGACATACAATGATTACTCAACAATGGACACCCAAATTTAAAAACTACAACTTATCTTATTCATAAGATTAGCCCCTCAAGGAAATCCAGTCTCATAATAATACTACAAAATTTTAATACTAGAGTACGACTCCCTCAATAGCCATCTCTTCATTCCAACATACATATAGTCAATAGCTTCAAAAAACACACAATAAGATCTAACTCTTTAGTCCAACATAAATATTCAAAAATGGATAACCTAGTTCATTCCTTGTAACTGAAATGGATAATATGAACACTAAATTCGTGTTAAATATGGAAATAATCTTTAAGACATGCTCCAGTTTAGAACTTTCATGAAGAACAACAACACCTCTACTCCAGTATAACTTGGTCTTGTAGTAAACAACCTAACTAAATCTTGGTAGAAAGTAGACTTAACTCAGAAAAGATATCACCCTTACATAGACAAACTATCTAGAACTTCTCACTTTGTGCCAGATCTGATCAGTCAATAGGTTCAAATTTTTTTTTGATTCTATAGTTTGCATGAAAATTTAATTTCTTACTCAACAAGAATACATGACACCTTTGTGTCACAAATTAACTTCTAAAATCACACCAAAGTAGATATAGAAATTCAAATTTTCAATCATACTCAGATCAAGCATCTAAAATAAAGAACTACAGTATTAACACATCACAATAGAGAACATAAAACTTAACCATGCGATCACCACTGACTAAATAAAAAAACAAGACAAACGAGTAGTCTAATCACCTATAACATTGGTCGCATCAGTACACCATCACTTCAAGCATACATACCAAATCATTAACAATCTAGGTCAGGGATAGTACCATTAACACATTGGTCCAAATATCAATCCTTAGAAATATCACAATCCCACCATAGCTCAGACTCAATCACGCCAAAAAATTAGTCACTCGATTAAACCAAAATTCAATAATTCCATACGCACCATAGCACATAGGATTTAGATTACAAATTGCACCCTTAATCACACTAGAACAAAACTTGATCACAATTACGCACTAGATCAAGAGTCCCTCATCGCACTAGGTCAAAATATGTTTCTTTGTGCCATATCAAACGCGGTGAGACCATATATGACCCATATAAGTACTTATTACCCCAATCAAATAACATAATAGGTCATGTGGTCATACACTCTACTTGATCCATCACGCCACCTGTACCAGAACAAAATCAATAGAAACAATTACATTGATCAAATCACCACACCTGATCTAATTCAAACTGAAATTCGACACAATATAAATACATGATCAAGAATTTGACGAGAGAAATACCATGGGATTTTACCATCGGTAGTTATATGATATAATGGATTGACCATAAAAAAACACAAGCTGGCATGGGAAGCCAAGAAATTACCATTTTTAATAAAACTAACACCAAAACCACAAAGATACTTTAAACCAACACTACGCTGAGCCATTTACTTCATTGGACGAGATAGAGAGGATTATGGCTAAAAATAAATTGTAGAGATACATACATGAATTGTGAGTGGTTAACCTGGGTTGCAAATGTGGATTTAACACTTGCATTATGTGTTACGAATGCACATTGAGATTTCCTAACTAGTGTCCATTGTTGTAATTTCATAAACATCATACAATATTCATATTATATCAGTGGCCTTCTCGAGTAGGATAAATGTGTCTCACATAATCAAATGTACATATGTCTCACATCATTAATTTTCAAACCTGTAAGAGAGATACATCATAGAATTAATAAATATTTTTGACGTGCTTCTTGCATCACCATTTACACTGGTGTAGAAATTATATAACATGCATGTATATCTTAGATTCACCTGATCTAGCAATGTACTAAAGTTAAATACTGAATCTCTTCTTCAAATATTTTGTGGAATTAAAAACACAATCGCCAATCACATTAAGTAAATAAGAATCAAATCACACACAACACAGATAATTTCCCAGGGAAATATTACAGCTAAAAACCCCAATACCTTCTATTGTATATTCAGCATGGATCATGAAAAAATTACATACAAAACTCTTCTTACAAGAGCCCTCCAGTACTCAGCTAATTGTCTCACACTGTCATGAACAAAACTGACCAACACATAGCCAATTCTCAGCCTCTAGATAGCCTACGTTGCTTGTGCAATCCCTAACGAATGCAATCCCTAAAAGATAGGAATTTTGGCCTTCCTTGACTACGCAAGTATCATGGGTGCTTCAATGGGTTTTTGGTTGCATGTGTGCAACCCAATAATCCTACAACTGATAGTCAACTTCCCTTTCACCTAGAACTCAACTGGGTCTCCACTGGATCTCACATGCATGCAGCTAATAATAGTAAATCCACAGTTTCATGTGAGATCACTGACTATGAATTAATTAATATTTAATTCACTTGATCTCTCACTAGTGTATCTTTAGTTACAACTAGCACAACTGAGTTTAACTCACTTAACTGAGTTAAGATGATTACAACCTGCATTAACTAATGCACCATTGCACTTCAAACTCTATTGCAACTAGAATTACTCTGCATGTGTCACCAACTAACTCTAACTCGAAATCCAGTAGATAACTGAGTTTATCACTCTTAGTTAACTATTTCAAGTCATCATTGAGAATATATTACAATTTATTGTCCATATTAATTAAGGGATAACTAAAATAGACATGCACCCAAAAATAGCACTGTGGGCCCCACCCTAGTGTAGGTGCTTAATGCACTAGGCGTGGGCGCTGAAATTTTTTTGTTGAATCTCAACGCTCCCTCTCAACAAGAAAGGGATTATTCTTCACCTAGATCCTGTCTCTATTGTATTTGAACTTTCCCCTGGTGAGTGTCTTCGTCAAAATATCTGCATCCTGATCTTTTGTGGGAATGTATTGAAGCAACATTATCCTTCTCTACACACAATCTCTGAGATGATGGTACCAGATATCTATATGCTTGGACCTATCATGAAACATAGGATTAATCGAGAGTTTAATGCAACTCTTATTATCATAATGAATCACCATCGGATCTATCTGAGAACCAAACAAACCAACCAAGATATTTCTCATCTAGATAGCCTCACATGCAGCTTGACTTGCTGCCATGTATTTTTCTTCCCCTGAACTGAGTGCCACATATTGTTGTTTCCTGTTGTACCAAGAAACTATTGTCATTCCTATGATAAATATCCCTCCTAATGTGCTCTTTTTGTCTCATGGAATGCCTGCCCAATCTGCATTTGTGAATCCTTGAAGCTTCACTCCCTCTGTCCATCTATACCATAGACCATACTCTGATGTGCCCCTCAGGTATCTCAAGACATGCTTCCCCACCTTCCAAAAGAGCTTGGTAGGATTACCATAGATTGACTCAGTTGGTTAACTGCATATCAAATGTTTGGTCTAGTGTTCACTAGATACATTAGTGAACCAAATAAATGCATGTAGACAATAACATCCACTACCTCTCTAGAAGTAGCATCCTCTTTCCTCCAATTTCCTGGAAGAGGAGTATCCATGGATTTTCATATCTCCATGTTAAACTTACCCAATATCTCCTTTTCATACTGCCTTGAGATACAAAAATTTCACCATCCCACTACCATATTTCCAATCCAAGGAAATAATGAAGGAGTCCCATGTCCTTCATTTCGAACTCCCTTGCAAGATCCTCCTTGCATGAGTGTATCAACTACTCATCACCATTCAAATTAGATCATCATCATAAAGAACAATGACCAATAGCTTACCCTCAACCACAATATGGTACACGTTTGCATCTACTTCACTTTTGGTGAAGCCCAGTCCAGTGAAATAGTTGTCTATCCGAGTGTACCAAGAATGGGGTGCTTTCTTTAGCCCATACAATGCTCTTTTGAGTCGGCACACATGTGACTCACTATTGAATATCTCAAAAACTTCAGGGTGCTCTATATACACCTCCTCTTCAATGATCCCATTGAGAGACATAGTTTTCACATCCATTTGATGAATGTGCTAGCCAATCTGCGCTGAGAATGCAAGGATGGATCTTATGAAAGAGTACCTTGCAACAGGTGCAAAATTCTCATCATAATCTATCCCCTCAATCTGTGAGAATCCTCGGGCCACAAATATAGCGTTGTATTTCTCCACACTCCCATCAACAACTTTCTTTACCTTGTAGATCCATCTCAATCCAACCACTGATTTGTCGACCAGCCTTGGGACTATCTCCCATGCATTGTTCTTGAAAATGGAGTCATAATTCTCCACCATTGCATCAACCCAATTTGTTTTTTGCATTGTTTCCTGAAAGCAATATGGTTCAGTCAAAATACATTTTCTCATAAGAGCAATGTAACCAGTAAAGCGGTCAGGAGACTATCTCTGTCTGCACTGTGAAGTAGGGGCTCCTACATTCTCCGCAACATCAAGTCTCAATCTATCAGCTTCCATGGTGCGCCTTCTACCATTTTTGATGGATGGCTCTACATGAGTGTTTTCCTCCACTCCATGAACCTCCTCATGTGGTTGATCCACATCTTGAGACTCATCCTTGGGAACCAACAGTTCCTCCTTTGCATGCAAGTCTAGCTCCCTCTCAAGGGACAACCGCATGGCTTTCTACTCATCATTTTTTATATCACATCGCACAACAGTCATTCTGATGTTTGGAAAATACACATGATAATTATGGGGCATTTCAGTGTACCCCACAAAAATCTCGATCTCATCTGTCAGTTCCAGCTTCTTCTTGGCATCCTTGGTCTAATGAAAATAAACAGATGAGCCAAAAATCTTAAAGTGTGAAACATTAGGCTTCTTACCAGTGAAATCCTCTTCAGGTGTACTGATGCCAAGTATCCTATGAGGAAAATTGTTTTACACATGTACTTCTATGTTGCATTCTTCTGGCCATAGATGCATCGATAGGCCTTGATCATGCAACATCGCTCGTGCTGCACCCATGATAGTTCTGTTCTTCCTTTCAGGGACCCCATTCTGTTGTGGGTTATGAGGCACTATGAGTTCTCTTCGAATTCCTTCTTTGCTGCAGAAATTCTTGAATTCATTAGAGATGTATTCTCTACCATTATCGCTCTTAAGAGCCTTCACTTGCTTCCCCGACTCTTTCTCCACCAGTGCCTTAAACTCCAAGAACTTAGATAATGTATGATCTTTATTCTGCATTAAGAAGATCCAACACTTACGAGAAAATTCATCAAAAAATATTACAAAGTACTTATGTTTTTTTGTCGAAGCAATAGAGAAAGGACCACACCTGTCTGTGTCAACTCTCTCAAGGATCCTCGAAGCTAGGCTCTCCTTCTCATGAATGGTGGCCTTTACATATTTTCCCGTAGTAAATCCCTTGTATGTGTCTAATCGTACAAGTGTACCCTTGGGAAGACCAGTAGAAATCAGTTGCATGACTTTCAAGGCTCCATGGTGAAGATGGCCTAATCTCCTATGCCATAATTCGCCCTCATCTTGGCTCACCACTTGATCTGGCTTGCAAATCATTGTTGCGCATCCATATAACTCCATATTGTAGATATTCTTAACTCTAATCCCTATTCTCTTGGCTTGTCCTATTGTTTTATGTCACAGGAAAGCTTTTCCTTCACTCAAAACAACATCATAGCCTCTATCCTCCAAAATTGCGATTGAGACTATATTTTTCTTCAAACCTGATACATGCATTAAATATTTTAATTGAAAGGGTTTACTTGAATGCCTCTAAAAAGTAATGGTACCAATATCTATAGAAATGTATTGCCCGTCATCACCCATTTCAATATGCATATGGATATCCTTCTCCTCCAAGTCACTAAGAAGTTCCTTGTTTCCCATCATGTGAAAGGAAGCACCACTATCTAAATACCACACATATCCTAATGCACCAGACTCCATGCATGCAATCAATGAGAATTCAAGCTCAAATTGAGTGGCAAGGACCTCACCAGTTGCAAATCCTCCAACCTTCTTGTTCATCTTCTTTTGTGGACAGATACTATCAAAATGCCCATGCTCATGATAGTGAAAACACTTCATCTTGGACATGTCCTGCTTCTTTCCATTCTTGGACTCAGATTTAGAATCGAATTTCTTCCCCTTCCCCTTCCTCACCTTGGAATCCAAATCACAATCCTCTTCATCTTCATTCTTAGATGAAGATCCATCTCTGGCGTTCCATCTGAACTCCTCCTGTACCAAATTTGAGCACAGTCATTCCCAATCTGGAAATTTTTCCCTTCCATTGACAGAGTCTTGATAACTATGCCAACTCTTGGGAATTCCTAGGAGAGCTAAGCTCACCAAATCATCATTAACGACTGTTATACCAACGCTCCCCAGTTCATCCCAACATTGGACAAATTTTTTTAGATATTTTGGAATGGCGTCGCCCTTTCCCATCTTGATCTTCCTGAGTTTATCTTTGAGCGCCAACTTCCTATTGTCGCTACTGCTTTGGATTAGATCCGTCAAAGCCTTACACATTTCATACAGTGTGGCTTTCCCATGGAGGTTGGAGACAATGTGGTCTCGTACTCCATCCAATAGGATCCTCCTCACCTTTGCCACTTTATTTTTCCATGCATCAATATTTGCAACATTTGTCACAGCGGGTTTAGGAACATCATTGTCAATAAATTCCTTTAAGCCATTATATTCGAGTATTTCCTCCATACTCTCCTTCCAAACTATATAGTTTGATCTACCCTCGAGTGCATACTCCAACCTCAAAGCATTGAAATCCATTCTGATCTTCAATCAGTTGTAGCACCAAGAAAGTTTTTCTGCAAATTTGAATTATATCCAATCAAAAATTCAGCTCCTGCTTCACTTCTACAATTTCCTATCCTTTGATACCATGTATAAATTATAAAACATGCATGTATATCTTGGATTCACCCGATATAAAAATGTACTAAAGTTAAATATTGAATTGCTTCTACAAATATTTTGCGGAATTAAAAACACAATAGTCAATCACATGAATTAAAGAAGAATCAAATCACACACAACACAGATAATTTCCTGGGGAAAGCTTATAGCTAAGAACCCCACTATCTTCTATTGTATATTCAGCATGGATCATGAAACAATTGCATAAAAAAATATTCTCACAAGATCCCTCCAGTACTTAGCTAATTTTCTCACTTTTTCATGAACAAAACTGACCAACACATAGCCAATTATTAGCCTCTAGACAACCTCCCTTGCTTGCGCAATCTTTGATGAATCCAATCCTTAAAAGATAGGAATTTTTTCCTTCCTTGACTGTGCAAGTATCATGGGCACTCCAATGGGTGTTTTGTTTCATGTGTACAACCCAATAATCCTACAACTGACAGTCAACTTCCCTTTCACCTAGAACTCAACTGGGTCTCCACTGGATCTGACATGCATGCAGCTAATAAAAGTAAATTCTCAATTGCATGTGAGATCACTGATTGTGAATTAATTAATATTTAATTCACTTGATCTCTCACTAGTGTATCTTCAATTACAACTAGCACAACTGAGTTTAACTCACTTAACTTAGTTAAACTGATTACAACCTGCATTAACTAATGCACCACTGCACTTCGAACTCTATTACAACAAGAATTACTCTGCATGCCTCACCAACTACCTCTAACTCAAAATCCACTAGCTAACTGAGTTTATCGCTCTTAGTTAACTATTTCAAGTCATCATTGAGAATATATTACAATTTATTTTCCATCTTAATTAAGGGATAAATAAAATAGACATGCACCCAAAAATAGCACTGTGGGCCCAACGCTAGTGTAGGTGCTTAATGCACTAGGCATGGGTGCTGAAATTTTTCTTGTTGAATCTCAACAAATGGAAACACAAACAATGCCAAAAATATCCCCCTTTGGAATTGATCTCAACCAAATTTATGATTAGTGTTAGTCTCCCCCTTTGACATAAATGCCAAAGGGCAGTCATCTTAGAATCTTGCTCTCCCAACATACCTTCAAGTACTAAGACCATCTGCAAAAATAATATTTGCTAACTCCTTTTCCTACTAATACTTGTGACTGCTCCAGGCGTTTCTATTTTATGAGGCAACCACTAACACCAATTCTTCAAATCAAAACACTTGTTTCCCTGGAGATGTGACACATATGCAAATCAATCATTAGAGACTAGAAACACTGCAACTAACTCTTATGGATCCTGCAAGATAATGTGACATCAATTTCATGTAATACCAAATAATTGTCCTTGTATTTTGATCTGGATTTATGAAGAAAAAAAATGGAATACAATTTAAAAAAAAAAAAAAAGCACAAAGATATAACAAAAGAACACTTCAATTAATAAATATGAAATGTTGAAAATTGTTTACAAACATAATGGAAACAAACTAGCTTCGGAGGTGGTAGATTATATCTGAGAAGAGATGTGATGCCTACATGCCTTCTGAATTGTGTTACCATGAGGCTCTAAGGCCTTTTTTATCATGAAGAAATAATGGGAAACCATAAACATCCAAAAACCTAACCCTAGGAGATGAAGTGCCAAACGCTTATGGGCCTTGATGGTTTTGGGTGTGTGTTATATTATTTCCATAAATATCCCCACATGGTGTAAGTTGCATCAGGCACAACATAGGGGTCACAGGGGGCGCGACAGTCTCCCCTATCGAGGGGTTCGTAGAGTTCAGTAGCCTCCCTACATGGGGTCCGGGGCAACACCCCGAGATTTTTTTTGTCGACCCAATAATAGTTGGGTAGACCCAAGGATGGGGGGCAAACCCAAAGATGGTGGGTGGACCTAACCATGTTTTTGTGCATGGGTGTTGCACATGGTTTTGGGCATGATGGTTTTCTTCCCATGATATTTTGTAGACCCAGTCAAGGGAACTATGGTTATGTTCTAATCTAGGGTTAGTGGATTGGGGTTTATAAATGCTTCGACATGTATATATATGTATTGTAACATTGAAATGAATATAATGAAAAATCAATCTGGTAGTCTTGGTTTTGGGATCCAGAGGAAAATATCTGTTATATTTGTTTTATGTTCTCACCATTGTGTATTTTACTATTTTAAGAATTATTTTGTAGGTAATTTCTGTATAGGGATAAAACCCATAGATGGGGTTAGTTGGAACATGAACTTCCCGGGGTTGTAACTTTGGAAAACGATCTCCGTTTGGTGCGCATGATAGCCCATTATAAATGTCTACCCAAGGACAACAAATTTTGACTACAAATATTTATATTTGACGCAACTGATTAGCTCTTGCAAGGAGGAAATTGAAAGAGAATTTTAAATGAAGGACATGGAACTCATGCACTACTCCCTTGGGTTGGAAGCATGGCATGGCGATGGGGAACTATTTTGTCTCTCAAGGAAAATATGCAAATGAGATACAATAGAGATTCCACATGGATAGTTGAAAACCCATGGAGACACCTATAGTGACCAAATAGAGGAAGGAGGATGCCACTTCAGTTGAGGAAGTGGATGCTACCATTTATCGATAGCTAGTGGGTTCACTGATTTACTTTTTGAATGCACGAATAGATATGTGCTATGCATTCAACCAACTGAGCCAAGCTATGGTTATGACGACCAAATTATATTGGAAGGTAGTTAAACATGTTTTACGGTACCTCAGAGGCACTACCTAGTTTGGACTATAGTACTGATCTAGGTGGATATTGTTAGCCACCCACCTATTCCATTTGGACCCGCACCATTGATTCTTTCAATTTTTCAGTTTCAGCACAACTTACTATTTTTAGCAATTTTTTGGGTCCTGAACTTCTGGAGCCGTTTTGAGTCCCTACACGACGTCTTTTTGGAAAATCGGGAGCAACATGGGTCCATGGACTAATGTTTCTCACTCAAAAGTTATAGTCCTCGGATAGATTTTTTTAACAAGGTATTGAGCATGTCAAACGGAGATCGTATGCCAAAGTTATGTCCTCGGGACAATTGATGTACCAATTTACCCAAACGGGGCCCATAGTTTTGGCGCTTCATCTCCTAGGGTTAGGTTTTTGGATTTTTAGGGTTTTCCATTATTTCTCAACAATAAATAGACCTTTGAGCCTCATTGTAACACTGCTCAAAGACATGTAGCCACCACATCTCTTCTTAGAGATATGCTACCAACACCCTAACTAGTTTATTTCCATTATGTCTTTATTTGATATTAATGAAATGAAAGATTATTTCTGTTGCACCTCTGTGTTTATGGTTATTTCTGTGTATTTTCGCGTTCCTGCATAAATATGTGTCAAGTACAAATAGACAAAGGGAGTGAAGTTGCATGGCTTCATAGATGCAGATTGGGTGGGGATTCTATTAGAATGAAAGAGTACATCATGTGGTATTTTCAGTGTTGGATCCATAAGGGTTTCCTTGTACAACATGAAGCAAATATTTGTGGCACTTAGCTCGGAAGAAGAAAAATACATGGCTGCAATTCAAGAAAGATGTGAGGAAATCTGGATGAGAAAGATACTTGTTGGATTTTTTGGTCAGATGGTGGATCCAACTATGATAATCAGAGTTGCATTAAGCTCTCTAAGAATCTTGTTCTTCACGATTGATCCAAGCATAGATATTTGATATCACCATTTGTGAGACTATGTGCAAAGGTGGATAATGTTGTTGTAGTACATTTCGATAAAGGAACAAGATGCTGACATTTTAACAAAGACCTTGTCAAGAGGGAATTTCGAGTTCCATATGTGCAGGATAAGGGTGGTTGATAATCCCTTTCTTGCTAAGAGGGAGTGTTGAAAAATGCAACAAGAAATTCTCAATTTGATCTTTCCTTAATTAAATTGAGAAAATTTGAATTTCCACATCAGCAGACAACTTGGATGTAGTTAACTTGTGTGACATGGCTTATGTCACCTAGTTTACTTATTAAATTTGATTTGGAGGAGTTAGAGTTAATTTAAGCATGTGTGATTTCTAATTTTTAGCAATCAAGGTCAGTTATCTAAGGTTGGTGACGCAACAACGCTCAAAGGACAAATCTCAGAGTCGGGTCAACTATGGATATGGCTCTGCTTGGGTTTCTCCTTTCACGTGGTCTATTCCTTTTTGTTTTATTTATCAATTTCAAAGAAATCGACAAATAACTTATAAACAGCTCTCGAATGTTTACACTATATTTCCCGGCTTATACATATATCTCCGAACTTTATAACCAATGGATAACCCTTCGCTTTACATTTATACGCAACGTGTTGTTTAACAAATACTATGTAATAAACCTTCGGACCTTATATTAATACTCCATGCTTTGTAAACAAAACTTTATAATAGAGCTTTAACTCTGGGCCCACCTATATATATGTATCAATAACCAATCAACTGCGTGCACCGTACCTCTTTTATCTTCCTCACACCTTGGTTATCGTTCGTGCATCTCCGTCAGCCGAACACCGTCTGATGGCTCTTGCCCAGATCAATGGTTATGGGCAATATCGCTCGGCATCTTGGTGCGAGGGATAACGGGTGATGGCGCAGGTTAACCAGTGGTTTTACGGGGTCTGCCTCGCCACGTGTCAACAGTTCTATGGAATCGTTCGTCGACCGGGGAATACCGCCTATACGCCAAAAGTGGTGCGATATGGGAAACCCACTTTTCAAAACCACTCGCGGTTTTGCTACATTGATCGACCAGGGTAATTGCAGGGTTATGTTATTCCTTTGTTCATTTAACTCGCGTCCAGACTACAGTTCTAGTTTGAAAACAACGCCTCTATTTCTTTACGAAGCGGGAAATCTACCTATCCAACAGTGTCGCGGCCACACTTCTTCTGCACAGACCCACCTGCGGGTAGCGCAGATTTAACAGAGTTTATTCGGATAAATTAAGGGAACTCAAGGACAGAGAATGGAATTACCATTACACAATTGCCTCGCAGTTAACCAATTCTTCACAATTATAAATGCAGGCAGTTTGGAAATCAACAAGACTTGATTTTTTTATTCAACCGGAAGCAATTGTTCCATTCACAGAGTTTATTGCAGAAATCTCTCTTTTTTCTTCTTGATCTCTCCTCTATTTTCTACATTCGAGGGATTACAATTTTATACAATAACACATGACTCTTCAGTTCCTCTGAGAGGACCATTTGAGGAAATCAACAGCCTAATTAAAATAATTCAACTAACTGGGATAGGACAACTAGACTAACTGAACTATTCGACTTCTATGACTCTAACTGATCTAATAATACAATCAGCTAAGGTATTGACACCTAGCTATAACAACTAGACTGTTTTCAACCCTCCTACCCACAACATGTGGAAAAAACTCCTACATTACTGGCTAGTGTCTAATGCCCCTGCATCAGACTCCCGAGGGCAATCTTCTTCATGGGCTCCTATCCATGAGCTCTCCCACTGATCTGCCTATCTTCTGCAACATTTCTTCAATCATCCAAGTGGCATCTTCCTCTGGCCTATCCTTCCATTTGATCAAGTATTGAAAGTACTCTTGTCCTCTAGTCCTTCTGAAGGGTCTTTTATCCAATATTTTCTCTGGTTGCAATGGCTGTGCTGGAGGTAGCTGTTCTCTCCAATCAATCTGTTCCTTGTCTGCTACTATTTCTTCTGCACCATCATCTTCATACTTGTACAAATCTGCAACATTAAAAATGGGAGATATTCCAACATCAGGAGGTAATTCAATCTCATAAGCATTTGCAGAAAACTTCCTAAGTATCTTGCATGGCCAAATCTTTTTGAGCTTCAATTTATTGTACTGCTTCTTTGGGAATCTCTCCTTTCTCAAGTGTGCCAAGACCTGATCTCCTACTTCAAAATGAAATTCCTCTCTACTCAAGTCTGCTCTGTTTTTATATCTGATGCTACTACCTTGTAGTTGCTGTTTCACTTGTTCATGTATGGCCAGGATCTCTGAAGAAAATTCCTCACCATCTGCACTTCTAAGCTCTGCCTTTCCCAGATTTCTTAACTCTGATATTCCTATGGGGTGCATTCCATAAACAATATGAAATGGAATCTGCCCTATGCTCCTGTTTGGTGATTCATTATATGCATACTCTGCCTAGGGAAAAATATGATCCCACTACTTGGGATGCTCTCCTGCAAGACTTCTCAACAAATTTCCCAGACTCCTATTCACAACCTCAATTTCTCCATCAGTCTGAGGATGATAAGCTGAGCTGAAACTTAAGTTGGTACCAAGTTTCTTCCACAGTGTCCTCCAAAATTTCCACACAAATTTGGTGTCTCTGTCTGAAACGATACTCTTGGGCAGCCCATGCAATCTAACAACTTCCTTGAAGAACAAGTTAGCAACATGGGTGGCATCACTAGTTTTATAACATGGAATAAAATGTGTCATTTTGGAGAATCGGTCCACCACAACAAAGACTGCATCATTCCCTCTCCGAGTTTTGGGCAATCCTAGAACAAAATCCATACTCACCATGTCCCAAGGCCTATCTAGAATAGGTAAGGGAGTGTACAATCCTGCATTCTGGCTTCTTCCTTTAGCATATTGAAAAATCTTGCAATTCTTCACAAACTTATCCACTTATGTTATCATCTTGGGCCAGAAATAAAAGTGACTCAGCTGCTCATAAGTCTTGTCAGTACCAAAGTGTCCAGCAAGTCCCCCACTAAGCTTCTCTTTGATCAAATTTTCTCTCATGGAAAATTTTGGTACACACAGTTGGCTTCTTCTAAATAGTAAGTCCTCCTGGAGGAAATAATCCAGCCACTGGCTTCTATCTGTTAAAACAGGGTTACTACATGCCTCAAATGCTTCTCTAAAATCTGGGTCTGTTTTATACAATTCCTTGAGAAAATCAAATCCTGCAACTTCAAAATTAGTTTCTTGAACAAGCATGTGCCTCCTAATCAAAGCATCAGCTACTTTATTGGCTTGGCCATTGATATGTTTCAAAACAAAATTAAAACTTTGGAGATACTCAACCCATTTATCTTGCTTATGTTTCAACTTGGGCTGCTGTACAATATACTGCAAAGCATGCTTGTCAGAATATAATACAAATTCCCTGGACATCAAATAATGCCTCCACTTCTTCAGTGCCTGAACAATTGCATAGAATTACTTCTCATAAGAGGAATACTTTCTTCTAGTGTCATTCAACTTCTCACTGAAATATGCCACAGGCCTATCATCCTGACTCAACACAGCTCCAATGGCCTCTCCACTGGCATCACATTTTACTTTAAATGGTTTATTAAAATCAGGCAGAATCAAAACAAGCTTCTCTGTTATCTTTTGTTTCAAAAGTTTGAAGTTTCTTTCTGCTTCAGTAGTCCACTTAAATGGCTATTTTCTCTTCTTTATTGTCTCAATTATGGTTGCATTAATCTTACCGAAGTTTCTTATAAACTTCCTGTAAAAACTAGCAAGTCCATGGAAACTTCTTACCTCAAAGACATTCCTGGGTGAAGGCCACTCCACAATTGCCTTAACCTTTTCTGGGTCCATCTTCAATCCTTCTGCAGAAACAACAAAACCCAAACACACCAACTCTTCCTTCATGAATGAGAATTTCTTCAGATTTATCAGTAGTTTCTCTTGGTGCAGCTTCTTCAAGACATGATTAAGATGCCTTAAATGTCCATCTCTAGTTCTGCTGTAAACTAATATATCATCCAGATATACTATCACAAATTTACCAATGAATTCTTTCAATACCTCAGTCATAAGTCTCATAAAAGTTCTTGGTGCATTTGACAACCCAAAAGGCATTACCATCCATTCATACAGTCCTTCATTTGTTTTAAAGGCAGTTTTCCACTCATCACCCTCTCTTATTCTAATATGATGGTATCCACTCTTCAAATCTATCTTTGAGAAATATTTAGCACCACTCAAACAATCCATTAAGTCTTCAACTCTGGGCAAAGGGAATCTGTACCTGATTGTGATCTTATTGATTACTCTAGAATCATTACACATCCTCCAGCCTCCATCTTTCTTTGGGCTCAATACTGTTGGTACTTCACATGGACTCAGACTTTCCCTAATCAGTCCCTTGTCCACCAACTCCTGTACTTGTCTCCTGATTTCCTCATTTTCCTTGGGAGTCATTCTATAGGTTGCCTTGTTTGGCAGATTTGAACCAGGGATAAAATCTATCTGATGGCTGATCTTTCTCACAGGCGGCAGCTCATCAGGTAAATCATCCACAACAATGTCACAATAACTGTCTAACATCTCTTGTATTTCTACTGGTAAATCAAAAATCTTGGTAGAAGTAAGAACTACTTTAGGCTTGCAAACTAAAGCAAAGCTTACCTCTTCTTCTTCTATCTGCTACAGGTATTCCTTCCCGCTCAGCAACAAGGTCTTTAGATCAATCACTTTGCTGGATGGCTCTCCTTCTTCCATGGGAATCAACGTATGATGTACCCCATATTTGAAGAACTTGTAAGTGTTCTTCTTGCCATCATGCACTGCTGCTCTGTCAAACTGCCAAGGTCTACCCAGCAGTATATGACACACATCCATGGGCATTACATCACACAGGACCTCATCCTTATATTTTCCCATTTGTAGCTCTATCTCACACTGCTCCTTTACAACCAGCTGATGTCCCTTATGCAGCTAGGACACCCTGTAGGGAGTTGGATGCTCCCTTGTCTTCAACTTCAGCTTCTCTGTTTCCTCAGTGGAAACTAGATTGTCTGTGCTGCCACTATCAATGACTAGCTGACAGCATTTCCCTTGGACTTTGCAGATGCTCCTAAACAAATTCTTTCTTTGTGCAGGCTCAGTGACCTCTTTGGCTTGCTTCAACAGGACCTTATTTACCACCAAGGATTCTCCCCTCTCTGGAAGAATTTCTTCTTCCATCTCTACTTCTTCTCCAGCCTGGGAAACAACAACATTCCTTGGACCAGCACCCACATTCTCTGGATATTCATAGTTCTTGTGTGCCACTTGCTGACATCTATAACACGTCAATTCTCTACCCCTGCCTCTGTCTCTGCCTCCTCTTCCTTTTCCCCTGTAAGAACTCCTTCTGCCCCTTGCATCATCCTCTATAGATGCATTCTAAGGTGAGCTACTGTTAGCTCCATCCCTGGGTGTAGTAGACTTTCCTCTACCACCCTGACTTCCCTTCCCACGAAAAGTACCTCTCTTCTTGGCAGACTGTTTCCTCAGGAGTTTCTCCTCTGCTTTCAAGGCCATCTGATAGGCCCCTTCCACTGTCTTAGGAGACAGGAGACCAATCTAGTCTTGGATCGCTAGCTTGAGACCATTCACATATCTGGCAGTCTTCTCAGGTGTGTCCTGAAATTGCCCAACCCTTATGCTCACTCTGTAGAATTCCTCTGTGTATTCCTTTACTGTCAGCAACCTCTGTCTCAGGTTCTGCATTTGTTTATACAATTTCAGCTGGTAATCACTGGGCAGGAATTTACCTTTTAAATTGGCCACCATTCTGGTCCAGCTTTTAATAGGTTGCTTTCCAACTCTCCTCCTCTCTGCCTGCACTCCATTCCACCAAAGTGTAGCATGTCCCTTAAGCTTTGTTACTGCAAACTTGACCTTATTATCTTCACTTATTTCTTCATAATAAAAGCACTTGTTCAATTCATTTATCCAATCTACTAGTTCTTCTGGATTCAGTCCCCCTGCATAACTCGATACTTCAATCTTGGGCTTAACTGTAGACCCGAGAATAGTTCTAAGGAGCCTCATGTCAGGAGGAATCTCAACATTTTCTTCTACTTCTTTTGTCTCAGGTTTGCTGATGTCTTCAGGATCTCTGGGCTATCTTCTCTCCATGGCATCTATTCTAGCTTCGACTTTCTGCAACATCCCCAACACCTCAGCGTTGGCAACAGGTATTCTTCTGCCAGCACCTCTACCCACTCAGATTTCCATGTCAGCAAAAACAACTCAGAACAACTCTGATACCACAAATGACGCAACAACGCTGAAAGGATTTTCTACAAAGAGCTGGTCAACGGTGACGTGGCTCCGTCTGGTTTCTCCTTGCTTCACGTGGTCTATTCCTTTTTGTTTTATTTATCAATTTCAAAGAAATCGACAAATAACTTATAAACAACTCTCAAATGTTTATATTATATCTCCCGGCTTATATATATATCTCTGAACTTTATAACCAATGGTTAACCCTTCACGCTTTACATGTATACCCAACGCGTTGTTTAGAAAATACTATGTAATAAACCTTCGGACCTTATATTAATACTCCATACTTTGGAAACCGAACTTTATAATAGAGCTTTCGCTCCGGGCCCACCTATATATATATATGTATCAATAACCAATCAAACACGTGCACCATATCTCTTTTATCATCCACGCACTTTGGTTATCGTTCGTGCATCTCCGTTAGCCGAACACCATTCGATGGCTCTTGCCCAGATCAACAGTTCTGGGAAATATCGCTCGGCGTCTTGGTGCGAGGGATAATGGGCAATGGCGCATATTAACCGGTGGTTTTATGGGGTCTGCCTTGCCACGTGTCAACAGGTCTATGGAATCACTCGTCGACAGGGGAATACCGCCTATACGCCAAAAATGGTGTGATATGGGAAACCCACTTTTCAAAACCACTCGCGATTTTTCTACAGTGATCGAACAGGGTAATTGCGGGGTTATTTTATTTCTTTGTTCATTTAACTCGCATCCAGACTACGGTTCTAGTTCGAAAACAACACCTCTATTTCTTTACGAAGCGGGAAATCTACCTATCCAACAGTGTCACGCCCACACTTCTTCTGCACAGACCCGCCTGCGGGTAGCGCAGATTTAACAGAGTTTATTCGGATAAATTAAGGGAATTCAAGGAAAGAGAATGGAATTACAATTACAAAATTGCCTTGCAGTTAACCAATTCTTCAAAATTATAAATGCAGGCAGTTTGGAAATCAACAAGACTTGATTTTTTTATTCAACCGGAAGCAATTTTTCCATTCACAGAGTTTATTGCAGAAATCTCTCTTTTTTCTTCTTGCTCTCTCCTCTCTTTTCTACATCCGAGGAATTAAAATTTTATACAATAACATATGACTCTTCGGTTCCTCTGAGAGGACCGTTTTAGGAAATCAACAGCCTAATTAAAATAATTCAACTAACTGGGATATGATAGCTAGACTAATTGAACTATTCGACTTCCATGACTCTAACTGTTCTAATAATACAATCAGCTAAGGTATTGACACCTAGCTGTAACAACTCGACTATTTTCAACCTTCCTAGCCACAACATGTGGAAAAAACTCCTACATTGCTGGCTAGTGTCTAATGCCCCTGCATCAAAGGAAGAAAAAATTCAACTATGGTTTGATCCTCATTTCTTTTTCCTTAGAGTAGATTCCACCGATGCAACATCATTATGTGACGATGGGTATATCTAACACTGGGGATGCATGCGAGGTCTTAATCAATTTTGAGACTTCAGCGTGGTGAGGATAATCTCAAACAAAGTGTTCGTCATTATATATTATTCAAGGTTAATGAGGTTTTTGATTTCTAGTCAATTGATCAGATGATCTTTCCTGCGGGGTAGAAGTTTTCTTTTTCTTTGATTTCCCTTTGTTCTTACTTCCAGGTTGCTTGTCACGTTTTCCCTAGTCAGATGACATGGCATGAATTTCAGAAGAAGGTGCAGGATCAGATTTAGTAGAGTTATGTTTTCTTGCAGTACCGATCATACCATCTCTGGCATGAGAGTCGTTAGATGGAGATGGAGGAGGAACAATAAAATTAGATCACGACACATTGGGAATTTTCTCATAGAGTGTGCAAGACTCAGTGTAAATCAAATCTAAGTACTGGGCATGAGAAAGGACCCGCTCTTCAGTGAAGATGCCACCCTTAGCCACATACTTAGTTATAGATGGTAACAGGGAATTAATGAACCATTCATAAAGGAGATGATTAGGAACAAATGTCTTAACCATTATACGACGATGATGCCACTCATGAATATGATAAAAAATGTGAGTAGCATTACTCTATTTAAAATTAGTCAAGAGTTCCGTTCCAGTTTCATATCATATGGGTAATTGGAAGTGGGTAAAAAATTCAATAGCTAGGGTAGTGAAATTATCAAAATAATCTCTTGGTAACTCAATGTACCATTTCGCGGCTAGACTAGTGAGCGTACGCTAGAAAATACGTAGTCGAAGGGAGTCATAATTTAGGGAGTTAGATGAACACCACAAATGATAAGTCATAACATGCATCAACAGGTCTTCCCCAGGGTTTCCATTGAATTTAGGAATATCAGAGGGTAATTTATGAGGTATCACAAACCACCAAGGAGCATAGTTTATTGGATCATTGGTAAGCCAGTTTAAATTTGGTAACTCTAAAGTTTCTACAAAGGGAAACTATCGATTTAAATAAGGTTGAGCATGGCCGGGGTATGATGGAATTGCTTGAGAAACAGGCCTTTGAGTACCAACGTAAGGAATCTGTTTTTGGTAACCAAGATAGTTGTTTGGATAAGTAAATGCTTGAGGATTCTATTGACCAAAACCTGGGTATGCTACTTATTGAAATGAAGGTTGTGGTATTTGTGCTTGTGGCTGCCAAGGGGTCTATCCACCAATATTATAACCCAAACTAGGAGAGCTTGGATTCAACTCTGGATAGGTACAAACTGGTTGCGGCTATGACATCCCATAATATGGTAATCCAACTTGTGAATAAATAATTTCAGATACAGGTGGTTGTTGTAAACTAGTCGAAGAAGTTGGAGTCATAGGGCCCAATACTTGAGGGTATTGGGTGGAAGGACCCATCTGAGATGGTTGAGGTACAACAATTTGAGTCTGTAACAGGGTAAGGATGTATTAACAATTGGATTTGATGTGGGTACAACAAGTTGAACCGATTGATACGAGTGTACAACCATTTGTGGTTGGATGGGTAGAGTGGGTGCCAGTAACAAACATTCATTTCCACATTAGCATGACCAAATAATGACGGAGTACTGTCAATATGGGTGACCATATGTTGCCCCCTAGCATGAGGAGTGTAATAAGATGGAAAATATTGTTCTCCAAATGTAGGGAGTTCTATTGAAATGGTACTGGATGGAATATACCCCGATGAGCCAACTTGATATTTACTTGATGATGTATAATGAATTAAGTCATTTAGTACTCACTATAGATTTACCAGTTAGAATACCAGACGATGACATTGGTGAATTCCATGGGTTTGAGGATGCACCAAAGAAGGTTCTAGATAAATATTGGTAACCAGGTGGGACGGAACGGACATCATATAGATGTGACTCTGGTGAAGTTGTGAACATCGACGAAGTAGCAAGAGTAGGTGTTTTCACAAATGGAATAGATGGTCCAGTCGAAGATGTTGGCTCAGACATGCTTATTCAACCAAATTTATACCCTACTGGAACTACACGAACTAGAATAGACACAGGATCAATAAAAGTAGAGGAAGGTGATTGAGTAAAAGACTTGTATAGGTAAAGGTCCGTCAAAAAATGAGTTGGAGTTAAAGGTGTTTCTTCTTGTGGTATTTCTTCAATCGAAGTTAAACCAGGTGGAAGGATTTCACTGTCAGGCCCAAAGTATATTTCAGGAGGTTGACTATGCGATTTGGGAGACTCAATGGCTACAATAGATTCTGGGGTGACCAAGACAGGAAAAAATTCCGGTCGTTCGACTTCGGGATTAAGATTTTCTAGAAAAAAAGTGATAGGATCTGGATCAACTCCCAGTTGAACAATGTCGGGTTCAGGAGGTATGGTCTCACTGATTGGATGGATCGTGACCACAAGTAGCTGTGAGGACTCTGTCTCAGAAACAGTAGATGAACTAGGATTTGTAGAAACAACTTGAGTCGACTTTGGTATATGTGAGGATGATGTCACACTAGAGGTACTTATAGTACTAGTTTCAGTAGAGTGATGTCGCCTTCACCGACTAGAAATGGTTTCCAATGGTAAAGGTGGTTTTAGTGATATTCTACACGAATAAGGGGGAAAGGGATGCTATTCTTCCACGATGACTGATTTATTTTATGACAAAAAAAAAATAAAAAAAAAAATAAAAAGGTAATTCTAGGCAAAAGGTTTACCAAGTAATTGTTAACTGCAGAATACCTCTTAGCGAACCAAGAAGTACGGGCAGGAAATATCCCCGAATGTTGTGTTTGGTGTATGAAAAGTTACAAGGCGGTCGACTTGGTTCTTTATGGATGGATAGCAACCTAATTTTTCCTCCCAAATATACTAGAAGGTACATGGAGGCCCAAGTCCGTATTAGTGTTGTCTAATGCGAAACCACACAGTAAGAGCACCGCTTTATACTTTTCATACTAGAACATTGTCCTATATACCCAAAGGTACGTGGACGATCTTCGATATACTTACGTACGTGGAGTGAGGTATCACACTCGGAATGTATCGCAAACAAGTTAGCGACAACTGCTATTTTTAACGACATCGAAACACATCTCTAGCCTAGAACTTATAAATGTTATCATTATGGTTCCAATGCTTTATTAGGTAAATTTATGTAAATTTTATGTTGATCTTGTTTAGAAATTTTGTCTTTGAGTTTAAATGCATGATGTGACGGAAACTCCTAAAAATGCAAACGAAAATGATAAGAAAACTTTTCAATTTTAGCTTTTTAAATGAAAATCCTAGCTACTAAGGGAAAGAGCAAACTGTTTTAGAGCAAACAACAAAGAGCACAAACTAAAATGAAGCTTTCCTAACTTGTTCCTATGCAGGACACACAATTCAATATATGCACATGCATGTTTTTATTTTCAGCTCCTTTAATGTGAATGCATGAAAGGAAACTATACACATCAAATCAACAAAAACAAGTGTTTTATTCTTTGACAAATGAGGAATTTAACAACAATTTCTCTTTTAGGAAAAACGAAGAATGCAACTACTATTTTTCCTACAAGAAATGAAGAATGAAACAAAAATTTACTTTACGTAAACAACTGGATATAATATAGAAATAAAATACTTTGAATTTGATTTGCCAATGATAAAGAAAAACACTAAAGAGGCATTGAAAAAATTTACTTTTCAGAGGAGGAATCAAGTAAGTTCACTGGTCTCTAAGAGGTATCAGACAATTGAGAATAAAGCAAAAAAAAGGCTGAGAATGATAGAAATGAAAAATTTGAATGGAATTTGGTTAGCTAAGGGGGAAACACATTCTCTAAGGGGAGACAATGCATTGCAGTGTGCCCTTAAGTGGGAGATAGTGCATTGCAGTGCATTGTATCTTGACCAACAATGCGTTGGGTGCAGCAATGATTGAAAGTACAAGCTACAAAACACACTTCTAATGAGATTCTTTCATTCAAAAGTCTAATAACTCAAATTAGATGCTACTGATGAGGATTAGAAAAGGAAAAAACACCAGGAATGATAGGAAAGTCCCTAACAGAGTCGCCATTTTTTAATGTAGAATTGTGATCTATGAATAAATCTAATTCCCTAAGTGTACTGCTAGGCAGTTAGAACAACAGATGAAAGAATTTGATAAAAAATTCTCTAAAATAAGAAGATAGATAGAATGATAGAAGAACTTACTTATAATCCAAGCACTTCTCCTTCTCCTTCTGTCGCTTTTGTTGTTGCCTTCAATCCAACTTAGATCGCCAGATTGATTCCTGCAAACATAAACCAAGAACAACAAACATATTGCAATATACATATATCTACTTATCTTAATCACTCAAATCGATTAGATATGAAACATATATATCATTCAAGAATCCATTGTATGAGAAATAGAAACATAAAGAGATACACATATGGGAAAATGAACAACAATGTTTATTAAAGAGTAGAAGGGGGATGTTACAACCGATGATCGATTTGATGCCACCAGCTCCATGTTCATCCCAGCCTCATCACATCCAACATCACACCAACAACATACCAGTACTTTCACTCTCTCAAATGAGAATCCAATAGAATTTATTTACCAAAATTATTCCTTCCCTAGCACTAGGATTCGTGCTCAATTTATAGGGAAACTGATGGTAGTTTCTCAATGAATGCCTTTCTAAGAATAGGCAAGACATTTTCCCAAGTTTAGATGTGTTAGATGGACACTTGGATTTGAGGTTTGACATATATGGACTCTTCTAGAAGGCACTTTCCATGTGGATATTCCCAGACCAATGAGAATCCTGCTCCCAAGTGACCAATGCACTCTTGAATTTTGGGAAGTGCATTGCATTTCACCCTTGAATGGAGGATGCTGCATATGCAATGCAATTAGTCCCTTTAGAGGCTACGTTGGTGAGTCTAAAAGTGATATAAAGTATACTTAAAACCTCGGAAATATCACAATAGAAGCCATGAATGAAGTGTTCATCTCTTAGGGAATATAGAAACTTAAATGTAAGAGGATGATAGACCATATTTCATTGGTCCTAGGGATGATGTCCAGTTTGACTAGGTCATGGGGCCTGATGCCCAAATTGACCTATAACACTCCCCAACATTGTGCTCTAATCTTGTGGAGAGATATAGTTGTTAGTCAAGGCCTTTCGATGTGATAATGTTCGTTGATATGATGAGATGCACTAATATAAGCTGATAAGATAACTTTTAAGATGACTTACCAATCTGAATCTTCTTATGAGAATTCTTCAGTGTGAGAATTTTTCAGTATGAGAATTATTTAGTATGATAATGTCCATGAACCTCATATGTATTATGAATACCTCCCTAGTTAAGAGGGAGTGTCGGAAAATGTAACTAGGTTCAGTCTTCATAATGTCTCATGTGATCATGATTTTTTGTATGTAATGTAAAGAGAAAATGAAAATTTATTATTATTATTTTATAGCATGGATTTCATTCTCAAGGTCATTTTATTTATAGGTAAAGTACCCATTGAGTGCTTCTTGGGATTTTTCATAAAATGAAAGAGTCAGGAGAGTCATTGTCTTATGTGATAGACCTTATTGGGCACTTTGTATCATGTAAATAGAATTTATGTAAATCTAAAAATGTCATAGTCCTTGCCAAAGACCAAGTCATCCTACAAGACAAGGATTCAGCCCAAAAATTTCATGTGAGCCTCATGATGAAAATTCAACTCCAAGGAAAACCTATATGTAAGAGATACTCGACCTCATTTGAAAGACACATCCAAGGAAATTGATCAAGCAGGAAAAAGAGTTTGATCTCAAGGGAAGGAAGTAAAAAAGGAGCAAGAAAATGCAAAAGAATAGAAGTCAAATTAGTGAATATTGTTTTTGGGTCTCGATTTCCCACGTGTGAGGAACTAGAGCATCATTGCAGTCAACTTAGGAGAATGAAATTTTGTGTCAACAAAATCAAGTTTGCAGGTCAAAAACTTAAGGAAAGGAAGCTAAGATACGTGAAGGAGAGAAGGATCCTACTTCTACCCTAAAATACTCACACATGCGAAAATCAATTGTTGTAGGAAGGAAAAAAATTGTAGACCTGTACTAGAAGCCAAAATTTTGAAGTAATGATGAAATATGAAGTGTTGAAGTAGGTGTGACTTGGGTTGACTTTGTGAGAAGAAATCTCATCAAGGAAAAGGTTGACTTGGTATTGAGGGATTCTTTCTCTTGGATCTTAGGTTTGGAATTCATCATTTAAAGATTCTATAAGAAGAGAATAATTTTTGTGGATTTTCATCTGTATATGAGAGGATTTTTCCCGTACTAGTAGCCTATATTTTATTTCCTCTTGTTCTTTTAATATTCACAGGTGGTAGATGTTTGATATTGATAATAACACTATAATAATCATGTGAATAAGAAGCTAACTAAAAAGTATTTTAAGTTGGGTAAAATAACATCACAAGTAGTTATAAAAGTAAGAGAAATCACCCTAATATAGCTACCCTACATTTCTCAACATGTCTCTATGCTCCTAATAGAAAAAAATATATCTTCTCCCACTATCAAGTTTTTCCTCTTACTGAAAGAATTATCGAATAATTTGTCTGAATTTCTAGTCTTTTCGTGACAGTGTCCATAAATATTGATTAAAGTAAACCATTCACCAAGTTCAAGTGAAAAGAGTTCTACACCAATAACTCCTTCAAGATCTTAGGAGTTCCTAACATTCATACACTTAGATCTTAAACTTTTGTGATCCATATTGGTAATGAGATTGTATTTCAGATTAATCACATCACTGAGACTTGGTCGTTGTTTTGAACCATCTAATGTGGTTCAAACTCAAGAAAAAATGTAAAAAAAATCAATCTTTGCAAATGTTTAAATAGCATAGATGCATCCGGGTCAAGAGTTAGCCATTATGAATTAGCTGTTAGAAATTAACTATTATAAATTAGTTGGTAGGAATTAGAAAAAAATAGGATTTTATTATTTATTTATTTATTATTATTCTTATTATTATCATTATTAAATAAATCATATCAAATTAAATTAATAGAAAAAAGAATAAATTGATATTTAAATTATAGAATAGGAAATATTTGTTAGTGGAACTAGTTAATTGTTAGGAATTAGCTGTTATGAATTACTATTTTAGAAGAATATTTAATCAATTATTTATTTTATTTTATTATCTTTTTATTAAAAATAATAATAATAATACTAATACTAATAATAATAATTATTATTATAATAATAATTAAATTAAAATGTTTAAAAATAATAAATAATAGAGAAAGAAATCATAAAAATACTAATAATATTATTAAAAAATAAATTCTTGTAGAATAAATATTTAAGAGAGCTAAAAAGGATTAAAATAAATAACTTAATAAAATAAGTAAAGAAAAAAAAATATAAGAAAAAATATGTAAAATGAAATAAAAATAATAAAATAAAATAAAAATAATAAAATAAAACCGAAAGGAAATCAAGAACAAAGGGTCAGAATCCAACTCTTGCTTAATGTCCAACCATCGTCCCTATTGAGATCAATTGCATGCGTCTCAATATAAATGGCCTCTCTTAGCTTCCTATGATGGAAGTTATTAACCCTCACGATGACATGAGTATCCTCAATGCAAACATGGTGCTTGGATTGTACAACATGTTCAGCTAATGTTGAGGAACGAGAACGATTGTTCCTAATGTCCGCTGCATGTTCTTGTATTCTTTGGTTAATGGAACAACCATTTTCACCAATGTAAGGAACCCCGCAAGAACAAGGAATTGAGTAAATCCCTTTCATGTCATTAGGGTTGACCAGGTCTTTAATAGATCTAAGAGAATTTATGATGATGTTAAGGGGCTTGAAAATAGTAGAAAGTCTATTCTTATGAAGAATATGAGCAATATTATCAGTGCTTTCTTGGATAAAAGGAATCTACACATTAAAAATTTGATCATCACGATCAGTTTTAACCCTAGAAACTTTACTATCTCTTTGTAACACTTTGGGGCCATGTTTCTTGTTGCAACCATTATTTTCAAAGTTTTTCAGAAGATGTAACTTTTCAACCTCTAAGTGATTCTCATCAAAAATCATAAGAGCACATGTGGCAATAGTGTTAATAACTCCTAATTTTTGTGCCAGAAAATGATGATAACTAGCATGAAGATATTGTTCTGTGTGAGTATTTTTGCAAAAAACTCGGTGAGAAACCGAAACATCATCCATTCTAGAGAGGAGCATATCAAGGAAAGGAAGGAAATTGTTTACCTTGACTTCCATAAATTAAGATGGTAGAGAAAGAAATCTAGTTTTTTATGACCATGGGGCCAAATGACACAAGTATCATAAAAAATTCTCTTCCATTGCTTAGGGTGGAAATGAGCAGAGGCCAAAGCCTTGGTCTCTAAATATTCCATGAATAAGGTGGAAACTATGAGGGGAAGAGGAGAAACCATCGCTACCCCACTTTGTTTAGCTTCCAAGGTGAGTTATTTGAACAAACTTGTGGGGTAGGAATAGGTTCTCCAAAGTCAATATCTCTCTTATATAAAGGCTTCAATATTTTTATAATCAGTTGCGCATCTCTTATCTCCGCATCTCTGCATTCTTTTCCCCATAGTTTCCAACATATTCGTGGAAGATTTTGAGACCAAGGGTTTGGCCTCTACTCATTTCCTCCCTTGGTGATGGAATAGTTTTGTTGATGATATTTGCATCGTTTGGCCCCATGGTCATGAGAAACTAGATTTTTTTCTCCACCATCTTAATTCCCAACATAATTCCATTAAATTAATGATGGAAGTCGAGGTAAATGGGTGCCTTCCTTTCCTTGATATTTTCCTCTCTACAATGGATGATGGTTTCGTTTCTCACCAAGTGTTTTTCAAAAAAACTCACAAAAAGCAATATCTTCATGCCATCTTTCATCATTTTCCAACACAAAAATTAGGAGTTAACACTCTTTCCACCTGCACTCTGAGGATTTCTGATGAGAATCACTTAGAGGATGAAAAATTGCATCTTCTGAAAGTTTTTGAAAATAATGGCTATAGCAAGAAAAAGAGCTAGAAAAGTTTCTAGGGTTAAACCTGGTTGTGATGATCGAATTTCTAATGTGGAGATTCCTTTTATCCAGGGAACCACTTACAAGATTGCTCATATTCTTAAGAAGAATATATTTTATGCTATTTTCAAGCCCCTTAACACCATTATAAATTCTCTTAGATATGATAAAGACTCGATAAACCCTAAATACATGAAAGGGTTTTACTCAATTCCTTGTTCTTGTGGTGTTCCTTACATTGGTGAAACTGGTTGTTCCATTAACCAAAGAATCCAAGAACATGGAGCAGACATTAGGCACAATCGTTCATGTTCCTCACCTTTAGCTGAACATGCTGTAAAATCTAGGCACCATGTATGCAATGAGGATACTCATGTCATCACGAGGGTTTGTCACTTATATCATAGAAAGCTAAGAGAAACCATTGAGATTGAGAAACATACAATCAATCTCAATAGGGACGATTGTTGGAAACTAAGGAGTTGGATTCCGACCCTCTCCTGTTGAATTCCTTTCGGTTTTATTTAATTATTTTTCTTTTCTTTTCTTTTTATCTCATTTTATATTTTTATTAGGTTACACTTTTTTCCTTTTTTTTAGGAAAAGAGATGTAACCTAATAAAAATATAAAATGAGATAAAAAAGAAAAGAAAAGAAAATAATTAAATAAAACCAGGGTCAACAGGAAGAATGAATCAACTCCTTAGTTTTCAACAATCGTCCCTATTGAGATTGATTGTATGTTTCTCAATCTCAATGGTTTCTCTTAGCTTTTTATCTCATTTTATATTTTTATTAGGTTACACTTTTTTCCTTTTTTTTAGGAAAAAAAACCATTTTTTTTCTTCAATTTTCTGCAAGCCAAAACAATTTTTTTGTTTAGGATATAATTTTGCGATAAAAATAAAAGTTTTCAGAAATTTTATTAGCTTTCAATTACTTATTTTTTGGAATTTTTTTATACACATTTGATATGTCAACTTAGTGTTTCTTTGAGTGTGTTTTTTTTAACAATCAAAGGATTCATAAAAATCCATGTTAATACGCGCTGGAGTATTCTTTGAAAACTTTGTGGTTTTGAGAAACCAAATGTGTTACAACAATCTCGACAGAGACTACTTCGGTTTCGTTATATTTACGAAACCAAGTGATGCGTAATCATGATTAATAGAATTTTTTGAACTAATCCAATATAAAAAAACTGCATATTTTGAATATGTTTCGGGACGCACAAAATTTATCAACATATAAGTTATAAAATAAAAATATAAAAAATACCCATTACAGATGACAAGCCAATGTAATGCACCATAATTTTTTTATATTTTTTTACAATGTATTTTGGAAGATAGAGAATATTGATTTCACTGAATCATAATGACCTTTAGAAATTGTTTGCACCCGTTTTATTACAAAATTAATTAAAATTAGTAAATATTTATGAAATTTCATAAAATTTGTATTTCCTGAAAGTAGATTGAATTATGCAAATTCTTGTCTTAGTTCCGGCAGTTAATTCACAAAGTTTCATGGAGTTTAATCAGTCCAAAGTTGAATAAATGTGTTTAGAGCTTGGCTCTGCGTAATTGCAGACGTGTTATTTTGGTCGAACTTTAAAGAAAAGTTTGGCCGAATTGTTCTTTACCCCAACCGCCAGTCAAGTCTAATGACACAAAAGTTTGGCCGAACTTTTTGTTGACTATGTCGGCTGGATAATTCAACAAAGCCCCTCCAAAAAAAACATTTCGCGTCAATATAAATTGACATAAACAGATTCATTATTTTTGCATAATTTCACACATTTCTTCATTTGGTCTAATTTTGCAAAGGATTTTTTTGGGTTTAAGGACTACTTTTGGCATAACATTCAAACGACATTTCTTGGAGGTATGTGATACATTTTTTGGATGTTTTTTGGGCTTCACTTTTTTTGAAGGTATTTTATTTTTAGAGGTTTTGGGGTTGATTTTCATTGTTTTTTTTGTTTAAGGTATTTTATTTTTAGAAGTTTTGGGCTTAATTTTCATTGTTTTTAGAGGTTTTGGGCTTAATTTTCAAAGGACATTTTTTTGGATGTATTTTGTTTTTAGAGGTTTTTGGGCTTAATTTCCAAAATACATTTTTTGGACTTCATTTCGAAAGGACTCATTTTAGGCTTAATATTCAAAGGAAATTTTCTGGAGGTATTTTCTAAAGTTACATTTTTTTAGAGGCTTTTTGGGGTTAGTTTTCAAAGGACATTTTTTGGAGGTATTTTTTAAAGTGGCATTTTTCAAGAAGTTGGGCTTAATTTTCAATAGACATTTTTTTGAGGTATTTTTTGAAGTGACATTTTTTTAGAGTACGTGTTTTAGGTTGAAATAAATCTTTTATATTGATTTTTTGAAATGAGTTTTTATCTAACTTTTTATATGAAATTTTTTTGCATGACTTAGAAGGAAATATTTTGAGCTTCATTTCATTTTTATAAGACATTTTTTTCTCGTATTTTTTGAAGTAAGTGTTTTGGATTGAAGTATGTATTTTTTGAAAAAATTTTAAAATGAGTTTTTTTTTTTTTAAATTAAATCTTTTGTGATGCTTTTTTTAATTGAGTTTTTGTCTAAATTTTTGAAGGAAACTTTTTAAACATCATACTCAATTAAGAAATCGAAGGAATTTCAAGAGAAAATATGATCGAACAAGAAAACCTGAGGAACGTAGAGAACAGGGGAGAGAATATCTCAAAAAAAGGAGAGAATCACTCTCAAATATTGAAAGGGAAAATAAACCTCAACTAGAAGTTGAAGCATGTATGTAAATGTAAATATTATAAATTTGATATTTAAAATTTTCCTAGTGTAAAACGTGAAGCTTGATTTTTATTTGATGAACTAATTTGAAAAATATTTTGCAATGTAAACAGAGAGAGATATTCCTCAAAACATTGATGATGGGATACAAAATTTTGAAAGAGAAAGTGAAAGAGATATTCAACCAATGATTGAATATGGTGAAAATGTTGAAAGAAATTCAAGTGAAGAAATTGAATCACTAGGTATATATATGTGTGTGTGTGTGTGTGTGTGTGTTCAACACATGCACATATTATTGAAATTATGAATATTTATTAATTTAGTTATTTATTGAATATGTAAAATTATTATGTACTATTAATTCAAATATGTAGAGATGAAATCAATGTTAATGATGAGATGTTAGAAAATGTTGACACTGACACGTATAGAGATAAAAGAGCTGACTATGCTATACGATATCATGTTAATCACATTTTTGATACATTATTCATAAAAGAAAATGTGGTAGTTCAAGCCCAATTGTTGAAAGGTATCCTATCATTAAGGAAATTAAAAGAAGCTACGACTTTATTGGGTATTCAAAAATCAACAAAAGATAAAAAATGAAGGAAAATGTGATACAAAATACAAATAGTGTTATAAATTCAATTAGAAGATATAGACAAAAAAATGTTTCAGTTGCATGTAGAGCAATACATATGGCAGTGGTTTCATCAAGTACTAAAGAGAATCACTTGGTAAAATCTATGGTACGAGCATTAGGAACCTCACAAAAAACTTTGCACAAACATCAAAAATTTCGGTTTCAAGTAGATTTAAATGATGAACTCGCTTGTTAGAGAGCTATTTGTAGGCAACCATACAAAGATAGACTTGGAGAAAATGTTAAAAAAACAATATATGAATATTGGATGAAAAATTCACATGTTTCGCCAAATGCAAGGGATGTGATGCGAAAAAGAATAACACGAAATCAGTACAAAACACATTCAAAAAATTTCTTGGACACCACTCAGATAGGGTTTTTCAACAAGTTAAAAGAAGAGAATCGTGAAATTGATGTCTCAATCAGTACTTTTGTGCAACAAAAATCGTGGTATGTAAAACCTATCACCGTACACAACACTTGTTGTTGTCGTTATCATGTGGAATTTTAGTTATATTATGACATATTCTTTAATTTTGGTAGAACATTTTGGAAATATTCACCTCCTCTTTCCACTATTCATGATTTCATATGTCAAATTCTATGTGGAAGAGAAAGCCATGAATTATTTTATTAAAAGAAATGTGTTGGTGGTAAAAAATGCGATGACTGTGGAAATTTGACTAAATTTAAAAACAAATATGTTAGTAATATAAATTATCAATAATTTTCCAACATGAAAGTGAAATGAAAGAGATATGAATATATCCATACATCGATTCAAGGTTCAAATAGTATTACAAGTGCTAAAATAATTGATTTACAAGAAGAATAAATTTTTGTGATAGATTTTTTGAGAAAGTTTGAGGTAGAAATTTATAAATACACCAAGCATTCCCATAGAGCTCGATGGCAGGACTTTAAATTCAAAAAATCCCACGAAGTTTTTCCACCAGCGACCATTTTGTCAGTAATTGATTTTGCAGAAAACTACACATTTGTTCCACTAAAAGAAATTCAGAGTGAACACTATCATTCTGAGCAAGTCTTCATGCTCGTCCATAATCTATATAGACATGTTGAACAAAATTTTGATCATATACATAGCACCAGTGAAAATCATCATGTTATTAAATAATATCACTTTTATATCAGTGACGATCGTACACATGATACATATTTTGTACAATATTGTTTTAGAAGGATTTATGCCTCCTTGAAAAGTCGTGTTATAAAACTGGATGAACATTGGATATGGTCAAATGGATGCATAGGTCAATTCAAATCTTCACGATAATTATTTTTGTTTTGTTGTATTCATATGAAAACCCGCATTAAACATTGTTGGAATTTCTTTTAGACTGGTCATGGAAAAGGAGAACATGACGGTGAAGGGGCATGCATAAAACGAGCACTTAGAAGATATCAAATGGACCCTTTTTAAACCAACTCGTGGACGCTAAATAAGTTTCTCAATGGTGCATCACTGTACTAAGCCATGAGACTAACCACTCAAGGGAAGTGCGAAGGTACATTCAATTTAATTTTTATTGGATATCCAATTTTAAAAAATGTACATTTATCAAAATGATTATCTTTGATGGTATTTTGATATCATATATACATTCTTCTTTGAATTTTCCATTTTGGCATATTGGGGTCAAAGATGTAGATAGATTGAATGGAAATGATGTTGAAACAATAAAAGGGACTCAAAACTTGCATTCAATTAAAACAAAGTTGTCCACAAATGTGTTTACATTGGATAAAAGAAAATATTCTTGTTTTTTTTATGTTTTCATAGACTAGAAAGAATCCAATGATGTTTGTGAAAACAAAATGTATGTAAAATATTGGAAACATAGAGAGCTAAATACAAAGGGGAAAATGTTCGTTGCACTGTTTGAAGAAATGCAATCAGAGGAGACTAAAATATCATCTAATGGTGATCGAGTTTCTGATCTTGTTAGAGAAGGAAAAATTTGAATTTCTTTCAAATGATAGAGATCTAGAAATAGATACTAAAAAATATTTTAAAGTTAATTTTTCATGTTAATTATGATCTAAATTTAAATACATAAGTTTGTTTTATTGTGTAGGAGATGTTTTTGCTGTAACTGCACCTACTATCAATGATTAAAATGTGAAGTATTATTTGATGCGTTGCACTGAATGAAAGATGAAATTATTAGAAAACTATAATGATCACGGGTTTCCATATGACAGAGGGTCTATTATACTGAAAGGTTATTTTTTCAGACAAACTAATCAAAGTGGGGATTTTGTTTACTTTCAAGACGATGAACCTAATGTCATAAGTTTTCAATATAGTCACTTGGTGTGTGCAACACACATAAAGTTGATAGAGGTTTAATCAAATAAAAAAATGAAAATTAAGAAATGGAAAATGTCAAAATCCGATCATGAATAGATCATTGAAGATGGAATTCCATTGGATTTTTTTTATTGAGCTGCCCAATAATTTCTTCTCTTTGGATTCATGTTTTAGAAATTCCAGAACTCAACTAAAAATTGAACTTCCTTGTTATGTTATCTGTGCAAGTGTTTACACATGTACATTGTTTTGGTACATGCACACTAGTAATTTATACACGTGTACACATACACATGTCTATATTATCTGGTCTAAATGATTTCATACATTGTCTCGTACTATTTTTCATAATTTCATTATTGCAAAATGTACATATTTGTGTATCTAGCATAGTTGATATAATGCAAATTTGAAGTTGCACAATTTTGTTTTAGATGTGCGTGTCTATTAAAATTAAATTATAATATTCATTCTTGAATGCAAAATGTGTGGTACGTGTTTTGTAATTTCCAATTTATTATCAATTGAAAGTAGTTTTTCTATGTGCATTGATGAAAAATGTTGCACGTACTAGATATATATGTTCTAGAATGCAATTAACTGAAACTAGCTTTTCTATGTGCATTGATGAAAAATGATGCAGGTACTGGATATATATGTTCTAAAATGCAAGTAACTGAAAGTAGCTTTTCTATGTGCATTGATGAAAAATGTTGCAGGTACTGGATATATATGTTCTAGAATGTAATTAATTGAAAGTAGCTTTTCTATTTGCATTGATGAAAAATGTTGCACGTACTAGATATATATGTTCTAGAATGCAATTAACTGAAAGTAGCTTTTCTATGTGCATTGATGAAAAATGTTGCACGTACTAGATATTTATGTTCTAGAATGAAATTAACTAAAAGTAGATTTTCTATGTGCGTTGATGAAAAACGTTTCATGTATTGTATATATATGTTCTAGAATGAAATTAACTTAAAGTAGTTTTTCTATTTGCATTGATGAAAATGTTGCATGTACTGGATATATATGTTCTAGAATGCAATTAACTGAAATTAGCTTTTCTATGTGCATTGATGAAAAATGTTGCACCTACTGGATATATATGTTCTAGAATACAATTAATTGAATGTAGATTTTCTATGTGCATTGATGAAAAATGTTGCGCGTATTGGATATATATGTTATGGAATGCAATTTTAAAATTTTATGATTGTTTGACAGATCTAACAACATCTAAAATCTTATGATTGTTTATATATATAATTTTGAATATATATGTTAAAACGATTGAAGTACAATATATATATATATATATATAGATTGTACGTCAATCATTTTAACATATATATTCAAACATGTACTTAAATCATTTATATGTACATATATTCATGTGAACTTTTTTTTGTTTGGAAAACGACAACTTGAATTTTAAAAACAAAACATTATATCATAATCACATGCCAAATGTAGTTCAACTATCCAATGAAAAAAAAATATTAAATATCACAATCACATGACAAATGTAGTTCAACCATCCAAAACTTGAGTTGTAAAAATAAAACATTATATCACAATCACACACCTAATGTAGTTCACATAAAATATGTCCAAAATTTGTATATCACATGAACAATCAATATATATATATATATATTTCAATGTATAGTGTTACAAGTATCAAGTTATATATGACTGCATCTAGATAAGAATATATGTAAAAAAGTAAATTTAAGACTAAATCTATGAAATATAATGTTGCATGTGCATGTGCATAATCCATCAAATACAGATGGATGTAGTGTCTCTCCCAACAAAGTCACAATCAACAAGCTATCCTGCGAAGCATGGGGAACCTACATATAACATGTACAAACATTAAAATTTAATGTTTTAAAATTGAATGAGAATATATAGAAATTCATGTAAAAAAACAAAATGTTAAAAAAAATCATGTAATACCTCGTAAGGTTCCCTCTCCATTTTTTGCTAGTCTACTAAAACTTCCCCCACTGGAACATCTTCCACAATAAACTGTACAATATACATGTACAAGTATATATATATATATATATATATATATTAAAAATTTTAGAATGAAAATTCATATATAAGCTAATTTTCAATAATATTAAAAAAAAATTAGACAACTTGTTCAAATGGTTGAAATGGTTTGGATGTTCCTATCTCCATCATACACTCCATCGCTAGAGTGCGTGGAGAAAAGAAATCCTCTCTAGGGACCGAAAATTTAAAAGTATAAAATAACTCAAGGTCTAGATCTCAATTTATAATAAAACTTTTGAACTTCAATTTATAACTTATAACTTAAAAAATATATATTTAAGTGAAAAATTTAATACTTGTGCTGGTTGATTTGGCACATCTCCTAAGACAAACTCCAAAAGAAAATCTCATAAAGCCTAAAATTCAAAAAATTTAAAATAACTCAAGATCTAGATCTCAATTTATAATAAAAATTTTGAACTTCAATTTATAACTTATAACTTAAAAACATATATAAATTGAATACTTGTGCTAGTGGATTTGGCACATCTCCTAAGAGTGGCTCGGAAAGAGAATCTCGAAAAACCTAAAATTCAAAAAATTCAAAATAACTCAAGATCTAGATATCTCATTTTTAATGGAACTTTTTGAGTTGGAATATATAACTTAAAAACATATTTAAAGTTGAAATTTTTTTCATACTTGTGATGGTGGATTTGGCACATCTCCAAAGGAAGAAGAAGGTACCACCATCCCAAAAACATAGGATGGAATCAGAATATGTTAAAATTTTTTATTAAATATATACATGTACATGTGTGCACAATTGTTTATTTTAAAAATATGTCATCATGTTTTGATATATATATATATATATCATCATGTTCACTTAGAAAACACTAATATTTTCCAACATATCTTGATGGTGAGAACCATATTTATTGTGTGATTGATGGTGAGATCCATCTTGATTGTTTGAACCAAAGGCTCTAACCATGATATTAACATATTGTTCATTCATCAAGTGTGACAACTGCAAATGGTGTTAAAATATAACGATACATTTTTTTTAGATTAATGTATACAAATAAATGTATGTATATATGTATTTATTACAAATTTTACATGTGTTAAAATAATCACCCTAACCATTAACACATATTGTTCCCATGCCCTCTTTCTCATGAATAATTAGGTCCTACAAACCATTACGACAATTATTTACATATGTTCTGAGATCTTCAACACTCATGTTGTCTATCTCTTCATCTGTATAATACACAAAATTAGCAAGTGCATTCTCACATGCTCTTTGTTGATTAAGACAAACATCAACTCCATCCAATCCACTCTGAACATTGTCAATGATGGCATCCCTTTCTTCTCAACTAATTTTAGAAGTGGCATCCATCTATGACCGCAAATTTTCGACACGAAGAGGTCGAATAACCAATGGTGGCTTAGGACGAGGCAACTCATCATCACGCCTAGCGCCCCTATCATCACACAATTAACCTTTCCCAGGACCAAAAAATTTAGAGGGAAGTTCATTGTAATCGGGTTTCATTTGCAAAAAGAATTCTGCATAAAATAAATATTCAAAATAAAGTCGAACCTTGTCGTTCCTTGGGAGTCTTCCATCGGCCGCAAGGTCTCTATCATACAAATAACGAGCTATATGAAGGAGCTTGAAATATTGCACCTTCAACATCTTTCTTTTTAGACCTTATTTGAAATTAAACATAGACTTGGCCATTTCTGTTATAACTCTTTGTTTAACAACCTCCCATGTATCGGGACCCATCATTGTTTCATTTATTTTTCTCACCACTTCTACAAAAGTAACAGTGGTTGGCCCAAGCTTTAGGTACAGATATACTAGTTCTCTTAAAGAGTGAGTAACTATTTCCAAGTTTTATCGACTCTCAGAAGGGAGAGTCAAAGCCACGAGATCTCTCTTCAATTTTGTATGAAAATATTACACCTTTGTAAGGTGCATTTATGCATGTTTGATTCCCAAGGTATATCGGAAATGTTAGACGGATAAGTCGTGGTTGGTGCACAACCTGCTTCTTGAATGACACGTTCTATCCTACATCTTTTTCAAGCAACATTTGGAGCAACGTTTTCAGCATTTGCATCAATATATAAATTTTTGTATATTAAAAAAACACATGTAAATAATTTTTTACAAATTGAATGAAAATAATATTCAAATTGATGATCACCTCAATATGGTTGGCTAGCATCTTGTCCACCCTAAGACTCTTGAGAACTAGAATTACCACCGATTGGTTGAGAACCAACACGACCATCCATTGATTGGCCTCTGGGGGAATACAAATCACCACCCTCACGTAATTCGCCAGCACCTATTGATGGCCCTTCAAGGGAATGTGTATCACCACCAACCTCACGAGACAAGAGGGAAGCTTTGTAAAAAAAATATGAATTTATAATCAATTCAAGGTACATTCATACATATAAATACATGTACATATTCATTGATTAAATTAAGTCAACCATACCAAGATTGTGTGAACCATGGCCATACTCCATTGATGGAGTAGACACCCTTGTCCTCCTACCTCCTAAAAATAAAAAATGAAACTTATTAACAACTAATTTAACTCACAAAATTGATAAAAAAATAAATTCCATATGTACACACATGTATGTATATGTACGGAGATAAGATTATATTTAAATACCATGAACATCCCTCAATCCCTGATTCCCCTCTCTCGTAGAGATATGGGATTCTGTTGATCTTCACCTTTCATCCTCCATGATATATATATATATATATATATATATATATATATATATACAGTGGACATTTAAAATTATTTTTAAATTACTATATAAAATAAATTCAAAATAAATTTCAAAAAAATAATGTAATTTAGTGTACACAAATTATGTAAAACACAAATTTCAAAGCACTAATTGATGTGTGAAACTCAATTTAAGAAATTTTTTTATAAAAATGTTAAGTTCACAAAATTTTGCTTTACATGGTGGGAGCACACTTGGTATATAATTGAAGGGTATATAATTGGAAAAAACACATGGTCATTAAAAAAGAAGAGTGAAACTCCATTTAAACAAAAATTTGTTGAAGTCCTCACATTTTAATTTTATAAAAATGTGAAGTTCACCAAGTTGTACTTTACATGGTGGGAGAAAACTTGGTATATAATTGAAAAAAACACATGGTCATTAAAAAAAATGCATTTATAAGTACAAAACACACACCTATTCAAGATATGTTACAATTTGCATCAATAAATTTTGAAGGAGAGCGTCTCAAAGCTAATTCATCTTTGGGAGATGAATCTTAAATTTTTGAAGAAGAGCGTCTCAAAACTAATTAATCTTTGAGAGATGAATCTTGAATTGGAATTTCCATGTATAATACTAATTCATCTATTAATTCATCTTTGATAGATGAACCTTGAATTGGAATTTCCCCACACAATATATCAATAGACATCTTATTAACATTTGTACAATGTCTTATACTAAAAAATTGAAATTGGCTAACAATATTGTTTGCTTTTCCATGCAGTTGTTTTAGCCTCTCCTTCTTAACTTGGTACACGCCTTTCATCTGGTTGCACACAAGTTCGAAATTGGTGAAAACTAAAATTCCATTTGATCCATACTCGCTAGATGTTCCCAAGCCTTCTATCAATGCAATATAATATGCCTCATTGTTTGTTGTTCTTCTCGGTATATTCATTTTCCTTTGGAGGACCTTGCTAGTCTCAATATTGCAAAGCACATATGTAATCATTGTTTTCCCTAGATTGGGATAGCAAGAAACATCTATGCATAATGTCCATTTTTCAACCATATTTAGTGGGTTTTTTTATGCCTGAAAAAAAAACTTCAATAAAATATATTAAATTAACATTTATTGCAAATGCATGGGAGAAATGACACATGTGAATGAGATAAATGACATTTGTATGGTTTACCTTAAATTTTGACTTAAATTTTATGGTAGAATTCACATCTAGAAATGAGATTCATTAAATATTTCATTTCCTAGAGTTTAAGGGAGATTTATGACATGTACATTGTTCGTGCATGGTTTGCCTTAAATTTTCCCTTAAAGTTTATGGAAGAAATCACATCTAGAAATGACATGCCTTAAATATTTCCTAGCCTAGATTTTAGGGGAGAAATGACATGTACATGATTCACGCATGGTTTGCCTTAAAGTTTGCCTTAAATTTTATGGGAGAAATCACATCTAGCAATGACATGCCTTAAAGATTGGCTTGCCTAGAGTTTAAGGGAGAAATTACATGTGCATGGTTCCATGAGTTTAGTGGATATGTCAGCTTTAAGAAAGAATTAGATCTAGAGGCTACCTGGCCCTTTACAGACTCCTTTAGAACTTGTAGAAGTTAACACTCAACAAAAGAACTAAAATCTTATGGAAGTTCATCCAGTTTAAGCTCAGTTTTCAGGCCTTAAAGTTTGCCTTGAATTAATGGGAGAAAGCCTTGAGTTGGGGGACACTATCCTATGGAAGTTCAACTACTTTAGGTTCAGATTTTAGGCCTTAAAGTTTGCCTTGAATTAATGGGAGAAAGCCTTGAGAAATGTCATATGATTTAAAGTTAATGGGAGAAAGCCTTGAGAAATGATACATGATTTAAAGTTTTCCTAAGATTTTAGGGGAGAAATGACACATGTATGGGAGAAATGACACATTTACATGATTTTCCTTAAAGTGGTAGTTGTTTATGGATATTAAAATTAAGAAATTCTATTTATATTTGTTCCATAGATTGACTGTAGAGTAATTTACTGTATATTTCACCTTTCAGAAAATATGAGATCCAGAGGCTACCTGGCCGTTTACAGACTCTGCCTTTAGAACTTGTAAAATTTAACACTTAACACACAGACTAAAATCCTATGGGTGTTCAAGAAAACTAAAATCCTATGGAAGTTCGGGCACTTTAGGTTCAGTATTAAGGCCTTAAATGTTTCCTTGAATTAGTGGGAGAAAGCCTTGAGTTTGGGGGATCCTATCCTATGGAAGTTTAGCTACTTTAGGTTCATTTTTTAGGCCTTAAAATTTTCCTTGAATTAATGGGAGAAAGCCTTGAGAAATGACACATGATTTAAAGTTAATGAGAGAAATCCTTGAGAAATGACACATGCTTTAGAGTTTACTAAAGAGTTTATGGGATAAATGACACATGTATGGGAGAAATGACACATGTACATGGTTTTTCTTAAAGTGTTAGTGGTTATCGATATTAAAATGAAGAACTTATATTTAGATCTGTTCCAGAGATTGACTGTAGGGGCATTTACTAGATGTGTCACCTTTCAGAAAATATGAGATCCAGAGGCTACTTGGCCCTTTACAGACTTTTCCTTTATAACTTCTAGAAGTTAACACTCAAAAGTTAGACTAAAATCCTATGGAAATTCAAACAAACTAAAATCTTATGGAAGTTCAGCCACTTTAGGTTCAGTTTTTAGGCCTTAAAGTTTGCCTTGAATTAATGGGAGAAAGCTCGGAGTTTAGGGGATCCTATCCTATGGAAGTTCAACTACTTTAGGTTTAGTTTTTAGGCCTTAAATTTTGGCTTTAATTAATGGGAGAAAGCCTTGAGAAATGACACATGATTTAAAGTTAATGGGAGAAAGCCTTGAGAAATGACACATGCTTTAAAGTTTGCCTAAGAGTTTATGGGAGAAATGGCACATGTATGGGAGAAATGACACATGATGTACACGGTTTGCCTTAAAGTGGTAGTGGTTTATGGATATTAAAATGAAGAAATTCTATTTAGATCTATTCCAGAGATTAACTATAGGGGCATTTAATGGATATGTCACCTTTAAGAAAATATGAGATCCCGAGGCTACCTGGCCCTTTACAGACTCTACCTTTAGAACTTGTAGAAGTTAACACTCAACAAACAGACTAAAATCCTATGGAAGTTCAACCACTTTAAGTTCAGTTTTTAGGCCATAAATTTTGCCTTGAATTTATGGGAAAAATCCTTTATTCTGTGGGGAAAATGGCATGTCCATGGTTTTCCTTAAATTTTATGGGAGAAATCAGATCTAGAAATGACATGCCTTAAAGTTATCCTTGCCTAGAGTTTAAGATAGAAATGACATGTATATAGTTTGCCTTAATTTTTGCCTTATATTATATGGGATAAATGAAATTTCCCTATAGTTTATGGGAGAAATGACATAGAAATGACACATGTATGAGAGAAATGACACATGTACACGATTTTCCTTAAAGTGGTAGTGATTTGCACTTACTTAAACAACTAGTGGTAGTGGTTGATTAAGATATGTAAAAAGTCACACATTGATGATTTTGTGGGATGATTAAGATATGTAAAAAGTCACACATTGATGATTTTGTGGGAGAAATGACATGTACATGGTTTACAAAATTATTTTATGCACTTAATAAAACAACTAGCTGTAGTGGTTGATGAAGTTATGTCAAAAGTCACACCTTTATGAGTTTGTGGGAGAAATGACATGTACAGGGTTTGCCTTAGAATTTAGTTTTTTGTTTAGTTTGCGTTGAATTTTATGGGGGAAATCACATCTAGAAACCTTTACTTTGACATCTATAAATAAGCTAAGAAAATTAATGAAAAAATTTAAACTTACAAATTAGTTATGTCCTTAATAAGAAGTATGATTTAGCACCTATCAAATTGTTTAGTAATTTATAATAATGTCATTTTTGGCTTGTACTATCATTCATCCTTGATATGTACAAGAATTTTACAACTTGAACATCAACCTACACTATCATCATATCACTATAGCCATGTCAATCTAGATTATTTATATCCATTACATCATAAAACAGTCCACTTTTAACATTTTACACGATTAGAAGCATCATAGAAGGTGTAAATTTAGGTACATTAATAAAATACAACCATGTCAATCTAGAGTATTAAGATCCATTACATCGTAAAACACTCCACTTTTAACATTTTGCAAGATTAGAAGCATCATGGAAGGTGTAAATTTAGGTACATTAATAAAATACATCCATGTCAATCTAGATTATTTATATCCATTACATCATAAAACACTCCACTTTTAACATTTTACAAGATTAGAAGCATCATGGAAGGTGTAAATTTAGGTACATTGATAAAATACAGCCATGTTAGATGTCGGAGGGACAGAACTAAAAATGAATGTACCATGTGGCTTATACTACGGAGGATGAAAAAGCTACTATATGTTGCTTGGATAAAGCATGAAGGGCAGATACATCTAGACATCTATAGAGTGCCTCTCAGATAGTCTGTACAAGTACTGTGCTTCAAAATGACAATTAATATTCTTGATAAGGTTGTAGTGAGCTAAGTTGACCTATAGTAACACTGTAACCATGCTCATTGTATAGAAAGTTGCTTAACTTACTTATGTAAATACCGTCACACTAGTTCAACAGTGAAACCTATTAATTTCGCTTCTATTTTCTTTTAGGAGATTAATCTCCAAATATATATGAGGATACGATTGAATAGGGAAAAACTAAGAGGAAAGACAGAGAATAAAGATATACTAACAATATATGGCCCCAAAAAACCCTCTGATGCTACTACAAGTATTGTTATTAAGATGATAGTATTTTGTTTACTAGGATGTTAGAGTGATATAGTGAATCTGAAACATCTAGGTAACACGTGAATCTGAAAAATTCATTCTATATTCCTTATTGAGACATGACCAGAAACCACATAAGAGCACTTGGTCAAACCTAAAGCTCTGTGTAAAAGCATAGTTTATGAAATTTAGAAGTGTGAAATTGAAGCCTTCAAATATAAAACAGATAGAATATGGTTGCAGGTCACTGGTGAAATGTTGATCCTTTCTGAACAACCCTTGATGGCTGGTAAAACCAATAAGGTAGGTAGGCTGATCAGGGTCTGACCTTATTTCTAGCTAATACTACTTTCTTACTAAGAGAATAAAAAAAAATGCTTTATAAAAGACTCAAACTAATGTTCGAGGTGACCAAACCATATAAAGGAGGTTTCATCTTATCTAGTATAACCGAGTTGTACTATATAAATGAGGGTGCCCCATCTATTGATTCACGTGAAGTTATTATGTATGGAGAGTGCCTGTAGAAATAACGACAATCCTACTTGTGTTTTAGGAACCTTAGGAATTTCCCCTAATATTTCGCTATACATATATTCATGACTATCATTGGACAAAGGCTTAACAGTAGCAGAGGGAAAATTTTCTGCGAAGCTGCCTTTAAACATAGTTTGAATAGTGACAGAGGGAGCCTTAAGATTTACCCCAAAGTGATTTTCTTTATTATATTCATTAGTAACAAAGGTAAGCTATGTCCCGACATCCTTTTCTAGCCATTTCCATGCTTAGCTTCAAAAGGCCGTCCGAGAAGAAAATTTCAGTGAACACATGTAACTGAGTAGATTTATGGGATTAAAATGAAAATACGTGGGTTAAGGAATTGTGGGGGCATAGGTGGGATGAAAGGTATTCGAATAATTTTTTCGAAGAGAGTTGAAGAGAGAGAGAATCAACCGTGAAACTTTGTCCATGTCTCTAAGGGTATCTAGAGCTTGCATGTGTTGAGTTTGTGAGGTTTAAGCTAGCCTCCATTTTAGGTTTCCAACTGAATTGGTTGGAAGATGGTAGTGGTTATATTATGTTTATGAGTGCCCATCTCAGATGGTTTCAATCCTCGATTCCCTTATTTCTTGCTAATACTTCTTTCTTGCTAAGAGAATAAAAAAAATTGCTTTATAAAAGACTCAAACTAATGGTCCAAGTGACCAGACCATATAAAGGAGGTTTCATATTATCTAGTATAACTGAGTTGTATAGTTGTGCTATGCTTGTGAAAGCTTTCTGCTAGAAAAATAGATTGGGTGATTGAGATTCCCTTCCCCAGGTTGCACAAGAACTACTCTTAAGGTTTCTAAGGTTGCATATAGCAGACTGAGCGCAAGCAAACCTAGCATTAAGCTATTACATATATAATACAACTATTTTGATTGGATTCAATTTAGAAACAGTTTTGTACATTGGGCAAGTTCACCAGTCCAACAAAGTCATCACAGAGGATTCATGTAGTGGCTCAAACTTGGACTTCAGAAAATTACATTTAAACAATAATTTTCCAATTCGGAGACATAGGAACCTGGAAATTGGAAGACCTCGAGGCCGCAATGAGAAGAATAAGTTGAGGCCGCAATGAGAAGAAGATGTTGAGCCCGCAACGAGAAGACAAGCAGGAGGCCGAGGATGTCACTGATTAAAAATTACCTACAAAACATAAAAAAAAACTATAAAATTAAAATATCAGAAAGGAAAAACAACAATGAAAAAATTTCGCAACAAAAACAAAACAAAATCCAAAAAAATTCTCACTTGCTCTTATGACCTTGCAACAGCAAACAACGGTAATATGACAACAACAATAAGCCCACAATAGTAATACGACAACAATAAGCCCAAAACCTATTCGTGATTCGGGGCTGGTGTATTTATAAACTAAATCTCAGCCAGATTATTTTAAGAGTTTGGCCGAACTAATAGTCTGCCCGAACTATTAGTTTGGACGAACTTTACTTGCTGGTTTTCTCATCTCCGGCCAAAAATCTATTTTCCCACGCCGTCAATATGTTGTCAATGCAAACGAAAAAATGAGTAAAGCCGAACTAATTTCGAAAGTTCGACTGAAATATGGGACAGTTTAGCCAAAATTTTATAAATGTTCGGCCAAATTGTTGGGAAAATGACTTTTCCGCCCCCGATTCTAACAAAAGTGTAAGCCACCTTCATGGTTTTACCCTACTCTTATCTATTTATTCATTTACTTATTTAATTTAGTTATTTATTTTAATCATTTTTAGGTCTCTAAATAATTATTCTAATAGAATTTAATTTTTAATAATATTATTAATATTTTTACAATTTCTTTCTCTATTAATTCTTTTTAAACAATTTAGTTTAAGCATTATTATTATTATTATTGTTTAATTAAAATATAATAAAATCAAATAAATAATTGATTAAATATTCTTGTGAATACTAATTCATAACAACTATTTCTAACAGCTAATTTCTAATAGCTAATTTCTAAAAGCTAATTCATAACACCTAACTCTAGACACATATGCATATTTGTTATTTAAACATTTGGAAAGATTTATTTTTTCACCTTTGTCCTGAGACTGAACCAGATTAGATTATTTGAAATGTCAACCAAATATAAATGATGTGATTAATTTGAAAGACAATCTCAGTATTTATACACTTGTTGCTCCATCCCAAGACCACATGCCCAAACCTTCCTAAGGTGTCTATTACCGAAAAATTCCATCCATTGAAAAGGGTCTCCAAGATTTTACAGATCACATCTCCTTCCCGAAGGTTTCTTGTAGAAGTAGTATGTTAGGTTTATTTAATTCCATAAGATGAAATATATGATGCTTCTTTGAGGGGCATGTAATCGCCCTACAATTTAAGGACAAAATATTCATTAGCTAACTTCCTCCAAGGGATTTAAGCCTCTAAGAACCCCTCTTATTTATTGTTTTCTACCCGTAGCCAGATCCTCCGTGGCTCAATCCTTCACTCTATATAGGAAAGTTTTTGTGCCCCTCCCCTTCTTGCTTGAATGTACTAGTGGGACCTTCCCCAGCCCCCCCAATAAGCCTTATGTAATAGAAATTACATTTTTGGATGAAATATTATATTGACCTTATCCCCTTTGGGAGGAATCCAAAGAAATAGTAGTAGAGGAAAGCGCCAAAGAAGCAAACGTAATGAAAAAATAAGAAGTTTCACATATAACCAGAGGTAGACTTGGTTTAAGATTCACAGGTATTTATGAATTTTATTTGGTAGAGAAAATGTCATATTTCGAAGACACGAGAATCGATATCTCACGTGTTATAGATATAGCATCAGATAAATTTGAAACAAAAGTAACAACTCGAGTGTTAACTCATCCAAGAGAAATAGAGATGTTTTCCTACAAGATTTGAAAGCACTGAATCATTGGGGAGCTCCTTCTCGCTTCTACTACTCAACATGGGGTCTAAAATCCATCCCCACCTCCTCCTTCTCATACCATCAACTTTACATTCCCCACTTTTGAAACTGCCACTGAAGATGAAATGTCTACTGGTGTTTTTCCTTTTCGATCTAAAGGGGCCCACTCTAGCTACAGAAGGGGCCCTTCTTCACCCACCATCTCTTGGACCAAAGGACCCTAGTCAACCACTACCTCCTCTCCCAAGTTTGAGTCTTCTTCTTCCTCCTCCAAACATCTATTGGGGGTCTTTGGAAAATGGAAACTACTCACCAAATGAATGTATGCATGGCATCTGTAATAATGAAACAAAATTCATCCATAGCCTAATATCTGGACTATTTTCTCCTCGCCTTCTTCCCCCAAAGTGTACTGTGGATAAAAACCATGTCATATAACGATATTGACAAGAATGTGAGCCATTTTTTGAAAATGGCACTAAGAAATATTCTAATTTAATTTTCCCTTGAATTAAATTAGAAGAAAAATGTAATTCCACATCTCATGACAACTTATACGATTTAAATAAGTTTTTCTGACTTAGTTGGTTCATTTAAATCGAATTGAGGGTGTAACTTGAGTCATGTAAAGTGGTTCCTACTTTTTAGGATCCATGGTTGAGTTTATTTTGAGTTATAATTAATTAATTGATTTTACCTGAGGTAAAGTGAGTTTAACTAGTTCCAACTATTGGAGGAACTAGTGGGAGGTAAAGAAGTGAGGTGTGTGCTTCATGGTCAACCAGTTAACTTATAAATTAGCCATAAATAAATCATGCATGTGTGATATGAGAGCTACCCAGTTGATATTGGAGCTCAAGGGTACTGTACTATCAGTTGTATAAGCATATAAATTATACAGGTGGTGCATGCAGTCATAGGAAGGCCTATTATTTATTGCACAATTCCAATTGAGGATTTCCCTAATTAATATGGGGTTAATTCCCAAGGAAAAAAAAGAAAGGAAATAGGGACTTGGGAAAGCCAATATTTGGTTACATATTGGCCTAGGATTGTCTAGGAAGTAGTGAGACAGATATAGATAGTGGAGAAGTTGTTTGGGCATGAGAAAATCATTTTAATATTCTCATATTTTCTGACTAATGCAATATAAAAATAGAGAGTGTTTTAGCTATGGATTTCCCAAGTAAGTAATTGTGTAATATTTTTATTTAATTCTTTCTCTTTTATGCTTCGTGGTTTCATGATCTTTTAAATTGGTTTCCGAAATTGGTAGAGTAGATTTAAGTATATTGTTTTAGAAAATTACAATTATAATTTTGAATCTACAAGGAATTTCTATACCATCAATTTCTCACCTAAAGTAATTTATAATTGATCATATTCCACAAAATCCCCAAGTAACTAGAAATATCCATGAAAATTGCCTCATGCCAATATTCCAACAGTAAACTAGGGAGGTAGACCTAGGTCGACATTTTGTTTCAGTTTTCTCTCTGTGCATCGAAACACGAGTGCTATAATTTGAATTGAACTGGTGGATGAAATATTTTCCATTGAACCTTCTATACTTTGACTATGTGCTCCTTGTTTGTAAATGAGATTCGTATATAGCCATTGGCTAACCGATGAATCTCAACCTCCCCCCTATATTCTAGCTTGATGTTCTTCGCTACCCACTTCCTGAGTCCTTTTAGCCAAATTCTCTTCCCTCGAATTTTCCCCACCAATTCTGCTCTCCCAATTCTTTGACCTGCAATATTTTAATTTCTTTACCTATTTTCAGGTTAACATGAAACCCCTCCACTTGTTGTTTACATGTTTTCTTATTTTGGTCATATGGAAATTCTTCCATTCAAAATGCTAGGATATGTCTCGAGGGAATTTACTAGCTTCCTAGTGTTATCCCTTTTGCATGGACCCCACAACCTTCATATATTAAGCCCCTTATCTCCCCTAAACTCCCTACCACTGCTCCATCTCCAAAACCACCCAAAAACCTAGCACTTTCTTGACTGCAGATAACAATTCAACAAACCCTACACAAAAATCAGAAAATGGCCCCGATAAAACTCCCAAAGAGATGCCTATAGGATTGTAGGAGCCCACGCTTAGAAATGACTCCCCTGAGACAAAATAAAATGATTCCCATTACTATTGACTGAGAAACCTTGATGAAACCTAGAAGAGCTTTCAACCCCACCAAAAATACTGTAACCAGTCACTGGAGGGCCGCTAGAAAAGAACCTCGAACTCTTAGAAGAATGGAATTTATCCACTGCACTAAACTTACCAAGTGAAGTCTCTTGAACTAGGTTATCCAAAGATATTGAAAAAGGCCCTTTCCCCACCATAACTATATCTCTTCTTAATGTGCCTAGAAAATTTTCAGAAACTAAAGAACAAGGAGTAAAAATTGAATCAGATGGGAATTTGCCTTGAAAAAAAGTTTGAGCTTTAGATACTTGCAAACATGGTGAGGTGATTGCTCCTGCATTTATCAACTTTTGAGGGCTACCTTGTGGTTTATAAAAACCTGATGATGTCAAGAACCTCACTGGCATGGTATAAATGGAGAAACCAACATCTTCTCGGGCATGTAGTCCACAAGAATATCCTCATGTCCCACCATTTTGTCAGTAATCCTCTAAGAAAACCGTGAAAACACCATTTTTTTCCCAAAAATTCAATCTGAAACACCATAGTAACAAGTTTAAAAACTAACATTCACTGGGTCATATGAAAAAAAATATCAAGACAAGAAACAAACCCTCGCTTAGCGGAAAACAAGTTAAAAAAAAGTGAAAGTCACCTTAATGAAAAACCAAAACCTTCTTTCTACCATCGTGTGAGAGTGGTCCAACTCGAAAATAGCTTAAGATCAGTGCTCCCCATCTCTACCTACCCACTCATGGCCCAAGAAAGTTTGTAGCCCTATTCAAACCTCAAGCCCTGACCATGGCTAGGGTTCCTTCCTTCTGCCTTCATCCTCCCCTTCATGGTCAAGGCTTCCTCCCTTCTTCCTTTATCCTCTCCTTGAAATGAAACTATGTTATTTAATATGGAAATTAAAATAATAAATTTATGCCTATTAGTAAAATGTTTTTTTATTATTAGTATATTTTTAATTTAGTTATTATATACCAATTAAATATAAAATGAATTACATATCCTGTTTAAATATTAATTATATTATTTTTGCATTACTTTTATTGACTCCATATTAAGTAGTGAAGGAATTACATATCTCTTTAACATTTTTTTTGTAAGCCAAATTTCTTCTATTATATTATCATAAAAACTAGTAGTACAAAATATGTCTCTATGCTCCCCCTCCCCCTTTCCGACCAAGCTTGTTGGCACTAGGGGCTGAAGTATGCCAAATATATACTCATACAAGCATTGTTTCATTTAGGTTTAACAGACATACATCACAAAATAGAGAAAATATGAGAAAAAATATTGACAACAACATATCAAGGAGGAGGATTGGGAGGAAGTATAGGAGGTGCAACATGATAGCCACCATGTTCATGCATGTGGTATTCTATGTGTTGAACTAGAGGTTCTAGATCATGAAGACATTCATTGTTGTGGTGATAGCTTAGGCAAAGATTGTCCATTTGTTCCAAAATCTTGTTTTGGCTAAGATGAATGTTATTCATATATGAAACTGGCTCATTATGGTCCTCATATCGGTGTTCTCTAATAATGTCCATATTTTCATGAATTACTGTAAGTTTCTCTACAGTGGATTCCAATGAATCTGGAGCGTCCACCCAACCTAGAGAGCGATCCGGATTGTGAGCCACCTTGCCTTCACTTTCCACACCTGTTGAATTTAATGAAGAATAAATTTAGCTACTGGTCAGATGACCTGCAAGGAAATGATTTCCACCCCATGGTGTGGCCTCTCTCGATGGTGCGACATTACCACCGTACTGTGAAGATTTTCGAATGAGACTTTAGAAGGGACCCTAAACCCCCTAGCAAAAAAAAAGTAGGAGCACTAGCTAGATGCACAAAGAAGCTTGCCTTGCATCGAAACGCTAAACACCCAGAGTGGAGATACCTGGAATGAAAGGAGATAGACTTACAATAAGGTAAGCATTTGCCTGGGAAGCACTCGGTAGTTAAACATACAACCTTCTAATTTCTTGTTTCATTCAACCATTTAGCCATAGAGCCTACTCACAAAGAACTAGCCTTAATTTTACATATCACTTTAACATTGAAAAGTTTTTTTATTTTATTATTATTTTCACTTATATTATCTCTATAAAAAATCGATGTAAAATTAAGGTGGAAATAGAAGTTTTTTATTTCTGACCGACATTTTTTTTTTAATTTGTTATTCTGAGTATTATTTTATAATTTAAAATGTAATGTTATGTCATAACATCTTCTTGATTGTGAGTTTTCTATCACCTCTCGACATAATTATCAATAATTTTTAGGTAGATGCTAGGAATTTAACCTCCAAGAAACATAATAGAATATTTTGAGTAATATATACAAATCAAAGTTTGAGATTGATCACCCAATTAGTGATTCTCATTTTTTCCTTTTAATTAAATCTACTAGTTGAAAATAAATCCATATGAATAAACATCATATAAAGAAAGTTATGGTTTTTTGGGTATGGCCTATTGATAGTCCATGGTATTGTAACAAATTCTATTTGAAATTAAGAATCTAGATGGTAAAATGCGGGAAATCTTCATGGATAAAATTATTTTCCCATATATTTTGAAATGTACATATATTTAACTTATTTATTACTTTTTTTATTTATAAATAATAATAATATTAATTACGCCATAAGGCGTCTTTATTTCAAAACAACTTCCCTAGCTGCCTTTCTTTCATAATATTTTCCATTAGATATTTTGTTAGACGATTGAGTCAAAATCAATCGTTGATTGGAATATAACCTCAACAACTATGGTTGTGATAGTTGCAAGTCTCTCTCGATGATTTGAAATTAGTTTTCCATCCACCCAAACTACTCTATCATATGCATGCCATGGCCTCTGAGTGTCTTGCAACACTGGCCTCGACTCTGGTAGATGCATGCCATGGATTCCAACGAAGAGAAGATAACGAAACACCATTTAGACCAGCTTCATTGAAATAGAACAGAACTCTAGAGGGTTTCACTGAATATGAGTGGTGTAACGACTACCTCCACTATGGTTTGGAAGATTTGCATATTGCAATGGGAAGAGGATGGCAGGCTCGTGGGTGGCTTTGAAGGATGATTGTAAAATGGATATCAAGAATGGAAATTTCTCTCAAAAAAAATTATGCAGAATTTTAAAAAGAAGTAGTTTAACTAGACTGCTTTTTTTCCCTGAAAATCATGGAAATTACGACAAGATTTTTAAAAAATCGATGAAGTCAAAAAAGCAAACGACCAACACTGAAGATTGAAACCCGTCTCCTCTCAACAAACTCCAGTGGATACACTGACAATCACCACCTACAAGATACCACTCTGATGGCACTGGGGAAATCTAGTGTTCACTCATCTTTAATTTCATTGTGTAGATATGAAAAAAAATAGAGAGAATTCTAGAGTTTTATCTAATCATTTATAAATATGTATTTTGTCTCAATATAAGTAATCCAAATAAAGCTGTCAATTTCTCCATTTTTAGTGTATTCTTGTTTCTAAGATAAATTTTCTATTCTGATTCCCATCCACTGTTATCAGAGCTAGTGCTATGCAAACCTGCTCAAGAATCACGGACCATTGGCAAAGAAATCAGGGAAGCTCTGTTTGGATTCATGCCCGACCTTACCGTTGATGGAGCTGTGCTGAAGAGCGTTACCCTGCAGTGATGGAGCAACGTCGGTCTCTTAAATAAAACGTGTTGTAAGCTACCGTGAATATTTGTTATGCAAGATTCGCAGGAGTCATAGCGAAGCCAGGTTCATGGAAATTTGAAGTATTTTTCATGGGTATAAATAACGAGTTGCAAAATAGTTGACAGGCATGAAAAAATATTGTTTTGGATATATTACTTCAAATATAAGTATACTACTAAAGTCCTTTTGTTATTTTGTTATTTTCCACTATATCCATAGCATTTTTCTATCAAACGTCTTGGAAAGGGTTGTTTATTTGATTGAATTTTAAAGTGAGTCCCTGATTACCGCATGCCTGTTTTGAAAATAATACAATATGGTGTGAATGACTTGTGTACCTCGCTACATGCCATTTTTATTTGGGATTTAGTCTAAATTTAAATTAAAAATAAAAAGGAGTGAAATCAATTTTGGCTTATTATTTAAAAATTTATAAGGTTTAATAATTAAATTCTCTCCCTTCACAAGTGGTGTTTCGTTTTTTTGTGGTGAATTTTATTGAGAATGTACATATCAATATTAAGTGATATGCACTTAGCTTTCTCTTTATACACATTTGTGGTTTAAAACTTCTAAATTTTTTAATTTGATTATCAATATTATTAGGTGGATTTTATTTACTTAACTTCTATATGATACTTTAAAATATTATTAGTAGTAATCACATATTAAAAGTTGAGTTGTCAAAAATAATTATGTGGTTTTTGTTTTTCTAATTAAATTGATTAATGAAAAAAATGTCACATAAACATGTTTTTTTCGTTCTTGGTATTATGGTATTAATAAGCCATGATATTGTAACAAAACTTATTTACAAATCAAGAATCTCCATGATAAGATCCTAAAAGTTAAGAATCTTGCTACATGTTTATTTTTAAATGTATACGTGTTTAACTAATATAATAATTCTTTTTATAATAACAAAAATAATAATATTTTAAAATAAATTTATAGTTTAATTATTTTTGTTTTTTTCTTTAGTTTTGACAATGTCAAATTAGATAAGTGTTTGGATGCATATTTTCATTTATTAACCATTTAATTTATATCGTTAAGCATATAAAGTACATAACTACTTTTAAAATAAAGTTTAATGTTTGAAATTTGACTAATACAAATAATATTTTAGAATATTATGTGGAGCTTAAATAATAAGCTCCACTTAATCTTATTAGCCTAATAATAAATAAGCATATAACTCTTGTATTTTAAAAATTAAGAATAATTGAATATGTTTCCAAACAAAAATTCCTCTAAAAATTTATTAATTTATTGATTAAATAATAAAATATATTTTAAAATAGATATTAATTTATATTATTATTTTTATTTGTGAGAGGGGCTCTATAGCCCAATGTGGAGGAAATGTTGTAGTGTCCATAAATGAGTGAAAACATTTTAATGAAGACTTATTCTTTAGCCCAACGTGGGGGAAATTTTGTAGCGTCCATAAATGAGTTAAAACATTTTAATAATGGCTTATTCTTTATAAACTAGTGTAAACATTTAAATACCAAGTTTCAATAAAATAAATAATATCACAATTTGGCTTATTCTTCATACACTAGTGTAAACATTTAAATACCAAGTTTCAATTAAAAAAAATTATATCACAATTCTTCGTAATGTGCAAATGAAAATTCTTTATATCATCTCTATTAATATAAACAAATAAATATATACGATATAAATAAACATATTTACATGGATTTACTTTCTACCATAACTTAAGTAATTATTTTTGACCCAAATAGAAGCTCATACCCACCATTATTTATGCATTTCATATAAAGAATACTTAATATCTATTTTAACAATTAAAATTTCTTATAAAAAATACATATGGGATAAAATAATAATTATTTACTATTTTTAATTACATCGTAAGGTGTCTTTATTTGAAAACAACTCCCCCAGCTGCCTTTCTGTCATAATATTTTCCATTCGATGTTTTGTTAGACGATTGAGTCAATATTAATTGTTGATTGGAATATAACCACAATAACTATGGTTGCGACAGTTGCAACTCACTCTCGAAGATTTGAAATTAGTTTTCCATCTACCCAGACTATAGCATATGCATGCCATGGCTTCCATGTGTCCTACAGCATTGGCCTGGCCTCGATTCTGGTAGATGCATGCCATGGATTCCAACGAAGAGAAGAGAACCAACCACCAATTAGACCATCTTCATTGAAACAGAATGGAGCTCTACAAGTTTTCATCGACACTTTCAATTTCAGGTGCTTACTACCTCAATTGCAGAGAAGATGTTATAGTGAATTAATCATTTTCATTCCTTTCAAAAGTACTTAGGTTCTCTCATCATCAATGCCTAGTTTAGGTCATTTAAATTTTTATTATATTTTTCTTGTCATTGTGTGACCTATATTCTACTTCTGCAAACCTTTCAATTTCTCATTGTGTGGATGTTTCGTGTAACTCTACATCAAAACGATGGGTACCGTGTTCAACATAAATAGTTTGGCATTGCACTTCATCAAGGGTTACTTCATCACCTTTATGTTGAGGTGTGGAGTTTAGTGGCATTATATATTATTTTTATCACTTCATAGATATGCCACTGGAAATGGATACTTTCAAGGATTTAATATCTCACATGAAAATGTTGCTTATGATTTAAGACAACTGAATAAAATTTTGTTTACAAATTTCAATTTATACCTTACGACATTTCCTTTGCACATCTAGTGCAATTTCTAGTAAAAATAATTTTGTTAGTTTTATTATTTTTTTAGTTTTAACAATGAGATATGTATGATGAATTGTTTTGATTCTTATTATGAATTGAATTAACCAACATATATCCATCTTAACTCTATATCTACAGAGTGTGAAAAGGAATCAAATATCTTTTTTAGTACAAAACTTGACAAACGCTTAAAAAGTTGATTTCTCTCAATAGTTGGTAAATCCATAGAAAAAATAAATCTATAATGAGAAAGAATGGAACGCATGTCCTTAAATAAAATTAATTATTAAAATTATTTTTATAATCGTGATATGGAAACTATACAATTTTAACAAAAAGAATTTTTACCACTATTTATTTACTTATAACAAATATTCTTTACCATCTATCTATTCATCATTACAATTCTTTGTATTTAAAGCCACACACCTCTATAATTTCGAAGATACTTTAAACTTTATTGATGGCCTTAAAACTTTCTTATCTTTACTAAACTTAGTTTATAAAAGCATTGTTGAGTATTAGCAATAATTTCAAATATCAATACTTTCGATAGGTTAAAGAAATTTGAATACTACCCCTTTAATAAAAAATTTCCATGAAATTAATGTAAGAAAATGGATGTATGGCGCAAGAGTAGGCATTATGTTTTATAATAACAACAATAATAACAACCATGGCCTTCATGGATTCATATGTTTACCTTATGAGTAAGATGTCATTATGAAAAAAGTTTGAATATAACACTTTTTTTAGTTTGGATGTCCCAAAAATTTTATAATAGAATGTTCAAGACTTTTATTCCATGGTATTTGTAAATTTCTATCAAAACCTAGAATGATGCTTAGAAATTCTACAATATAGTATTAACCACATAGTAGAACCTGTAGAATCTTCCAATAAAATCTTGATGAGAATGATTAAGAAGATCTTGATAGACAATAAAAGGTCTTGAGATTCATATTTCAGGTGTTCTGTTTCGTCCAACATAACTTATACAAAATTATATACAAGTAAATCTCCTTTTCATATTGTGTATGGTGTAGATGTTATCTTTACCATTCAATTTAACTCCCATGTCATCAAAATTTTGGCATGATTCTTATGAAGAGCCTAATGATCTTACTAAAAGAATAAATCAAATTGTAAAATTTTAGCAAGAAAAATTATATGTGGATAAACAATTGTAACAATATCAAACCAAAATGAAATGTGTCTTTTGAAAAATAGCCAAATATAGAGATTTTAATTTAGCATACCTGGTATTGAGGTGGGATGCTATATGAGAGGATAAAGGAAAGGATGGAAAATTCGACAACTTATGGAAAAAAATAAGAAAAAGAAACTAATACATTTAATCTGCAAAATTTATATTGTGATTTACTAAAGTTGTCAATGAACGGGAAATATTTGAAACACTTTATTTAGTTTTCAAATAGGCTTATTCGTCATTGAACATATTGGTGTGGATTGGAATGACATTAGAAAGTGTGTATTTCTTTAGTTTCATCATATGACTCTATATATTGAGGTGAAGAAATTGTTCTAATATTCTTAATGTGGGGTGAAAACCCGAAGTTGGGAAACACTTTTTGGTGGATGGCCAAAATTTGGGAGAAATTTTTAATTCCTTGTTCGAGAAAATAGTCAACTCAATTTCTCGACCAAGAGTTTTTAGAACTCTTGTCCGAGAGAATTTTAATGTTTCACCTGAGAGTTAGATTGGGCTTGACCGGAGTTAAAATACTCTCAGATGAGAGTTAAGTATTTTCTCATCTAAGAGTTTTATTGACATAAAATCTTGAGTAAAATCTCGGATGAGAGTTTTGAAACTCTTGGCCTAGAGTTTTTTTAACTCTCGTCTGAGAGTTTGGATTCTCTTACACTCTCGTCTGAGAGTTTAGATTCTCTTACACTCTCATCCAAGAGTTTTATGCTTATAAAAAACTCCAAAATATTGTCTCCCCCGACAATCTGTAAACCCATGGCCCACGCAAACCTGTACATTAGAGCACAAGTCGTGTCATTTTCAAGCCACCTCAACGAGTGATTCCGCCACCGTGAGCACCCATAATAGCGACAAATTGTATATCTATTACCGGGTAAGTCTCAAATTTGATTTTTTAAGGGTAAATTGTATTTTGTGAGCTACATTCTCAATCACAGAACAAAAAAATGAACGCAAGCAGATGGAGTGATCAAGCACAGGACATTGACTCATAGATTTTATGTGATTTGGGTTAGTCATATTACAGATAGTATAAATGAATGTTTCCTCATATCTACATCTCACGCTCATACTTTGCTTCATTTATTCACTGATACAGATCAAAGTGGGTAGTTTCCTTGTTATCAAACCTATTGCTCAATTATACCATGGAGGATTTTTCTTAAACCTGCAAAGATGTGTAAATTTTTTTCCCCATAGTGTTTGTTTTATTCTTTTGAATATTGTAAATTGGAAAAAAAAATGGTTTATAAGGCAATACCTTGCATTGCCAACATACTGAGGGGTGCAAGTCCATGATTTGATGTGTTGTAATAGCATCTTCCCTTACCCCTGTACTAAAATCCTTTGCAGAGTGTCATGCTTTGCAAGCCATATTTGGTTTATTATTGTTATCTATTTGATGTTTGGAATTTATATCCCTATGTTGAGTTTTCCTTTCACATGAATACTCCATTTGTTTCTCAGTGGAGTTTTTTTGTATTTGGCATAGTACTAAATATGTCAACTATATGGTTTTGAGTTCAACAGCTTCTCAGTCACCCATCTGGTTGATTTGGGTTTTTAAGCTACCCAGTTGGCTGTTCTGGTACTTTTAAGATTCTATTTGGGAAAACTGTGGTAATTTGATTTATGCCTCAGCTTCAACACAAACAAAAATTCACATCAGTCTCAATTTAACTGAAAATAATGCATCAACTGTGCCCTAGCTAGGGCCGAATATATCTCAAAATTTTTCATTAATAAAAGTCTAAATTAGGCCATGGAGAAACCTCATAACACCTTTTGGGTCATACCTCAAGAAGGGTCGAATTAGAGCCTCATGGAAGACCAAAAAAGGGCCTCAAGAAAGGTCAAGAATATCCTCAAAAAAGGGGTCGCAAAAGGCCTCAGATATGTCGATAATATCCTCAAAAAAAATAAAAATTAGAAGGCCTCAGACGGAATTAAAATCACCTAAAAAACATCTCCAAATCCGCCTCATAAAATTCTAGGAATATGCCTCAAAAAGGATTTGAACAAACGTTGAAATTATGCCCCAGTATGAGCTTCAAACTAGGCCGAATATGTGCCTCAGATTAGTCTTTTGTCCAGCAAATTTTTCACAAAAATTAGGGCTTAACCAAATCAAAATTTACAACCTTTTTTATATTTCCAATATGCATTAAAGTCTCAGATAGCTCCCATGAGTTTGTAGTAGAAGACTAATCTTCTAGAGGGCCGAATTGTTAGGGTTCAAGGTGGCGAATTGTATACTTCAGGAGGGCTGAATCCACAATTCACTATGGAGTACGAGTTGCAGAGCTAAAGGAGTCAAAGCCAAGGGTTTTTTTGAATATCCCTATCAGATTTCCTTCCAGATCAAATTGATGTAATTTCCTTCCAATTTATTAATAAAATAACTGGGGTTTGCATTTTTTTTTCTCTATAATGGTGTTTGTTGAGTCCCGAATTTGCATCTTTTCCATACACTTTTCCATACCTTTTTCACTCACCTAAACCTCCAAAATTGTCAATATCATGTGCAAAAGGGTATCTAACATGGTTTTTAATTATGTTTTTGTGTTTTCTCTTTGATCTAGATTTTGTTCATACAGCTGCGGAAACTTGCCACTTTCCGCAAATTGCCTGCAATCTTCAGCCTATTTGTGAACCATATGCTGGTGTGTTCATAAGGGGAAACGAGCCACATGGGCAGGCTAGGAATGACGTGGACATGGTTCGTGTCCTACTGGTTCAAGCAAATTCGTCCAAAGAAGCCGCGGTCAAAGCCGTCCACGTGGAAGTCAACTATGGAGTTTCATGTCGGCCGGACTCTGTTTCGTGGCAAATAAACATCCATACGGCCGTTTCTAAGCTTGTGGAGGTTAAATCGACATCTGTGCAGAGCTCTGGAGTTGAATTCAAGCATCCACCTTCCGTAGATTCACTTTCCAACACGGCCATACTCCTATATCCGTGGACGTAGTGGTCTACGTGCTCTCTGTCATCATGAACTTTAGGAGACAGTTACAGTTTATTGTTATATATAGAGCGTTTGCATACGCACATAAAGTTAGTTGTTAGTTGTTAAGTTGATAGTTGATGTTCGTGAATAAACTCTGTTATCTGTTAGTTTGCTTTGTAGTGATTACGCTGCCCTTGAGCCGTAACACTACCATTCTGTAATGAGCTGCTTGTTAATATGAGAAGACTCTGTTTTTCAACTTAATTCGTGTTTGAGGATCGTTACCAAAGCTGTGTAGAGGGCCCCTGCTCAGCTAAGGTTTTGTGTATTAGTGTACATTTCTCCTTTCATTTCTTTTAAAAGTCATTGTATCATAATCCATCCATATGTTCATACTTTGTAGTTGTTTCATTTCTGTTTATACATTTCCATAATTTCCATTTCATTTTTGTCTTACATGTTTTATGATTGTTAATCACTGATCAGTTTTCTTGTGCAGGTTTTAGGTAGACAGCCCGGGCATTTTCATAGTATTTTTACTAATGACATGAAACTAACATTGTTCTGCTGCTAGTTTGCTTTTCATAGCTTTTGTTTAACTTCAGTCTTGCTTTGTACATTTCAGTTTTGCTTATCTGCTTTCGTAGTTAAATTTAGATATATTAAGCTGCTCATAGTTGCCTTCAAACTGTTCAAGACTAAAGCCACAGCCAATTCCCGGTGAGGGACCGCATTATGAAATGTGTAGTTTAGTATTAGTTTCTTTTCCGCAAGCTTTTCAGACATATTAAGTCGCCATAGCGTCTTGGCTGTTTCTCGAAAGCCAAGAAGGAAATTGGACCGATGGTGAGGGACTGCATTATGAAATGTGTAGTTTAGTATTAGTTTCTTTTCTGCAAATTTAGATATATTAAATCACATATGACATCTTCAGTTGCCTCCGAAAGCCACAGCTGGACTGATGGCGAGGGATTGAATCATGAGTGTATGGTTTAGTATTAGTTTACTTTCTGCAAATTAAATATCAGTTACACAAGTTGTTTATGATTACTTCTGAAAGTCATAGCTGGTCTAATGATGAAGGGTCAGAAAATGAATTGATGTAATCTGATTTAGATTTATTTTGTTGCAATTTTGAATTTCCATAAGCATAGTTTCTTTTGTGTTTAGTTGGCAGCAAGAATAGTTTGGTTTTCATGTTCACTATTTTACTGTTTTGATTCATTAGATTAGCAGCACCTTTTCATTTCAGCAGTACATTTTTACTTTCTTTCAAGTCTTGTCATTGTAATTTTCAATTTGCTTTTAAAGTTTCAAGTTGGTAAATCATTATAGGGGATATCACTTCCTTGAACAAATATAACCAAACTTGTTTTCATTTTAGAATTTCCATTTCACCTTAGAAAAACCAAAAACGACAAAAAGTTAAGAAATAGGTTATCTTGCACATATAGTGTGCCGCACTTCATCAGCTTACGATTCCCGGATTGACAAATTAAATGCAGCAATTTAGGACACACTAAATTGACCAAACAGTGTTGCAATTTATTATTCAATCTTCTGGAAAATTTTGATAGTGGATTTCTTGAATTTAACTCCTGGAAAGTAAGTAAAATATATAATAGGGATATTACATAGTAGGAGCATGCACTATATTATTACATATTGATTTGATTGTCTAGGATTCAATGTTGTAGTTCCTCAAACACATCCCAACTATCACTCAGGGTTACCAATAACAGTCTATTTATTAGGTCTATCTTTAAGGGAAAAATCTTTCTAGTGTCTGAATATTTCTTAGGAATCTGTGATGCTAGAATATATGGGAATTTCTATGAATGGGCTCCTTATATAAACCTTTGTATATTTCAACTGGATATGGATAACGACTTTTTTGAGACAAATATTTCCTTCTTACAGATTCCAACATGCCTCCTCGGTTTGATAAGAGAAACAAGAAAACTATTTTTATACAAAATAGTACCATAAGAAATTTTAGGTAATATCACTCGAACATCTAGCACATATGGCACCTTTGTTTACCAACATGGTACTTTTAATAGCCACTGTCTGTTTAGAAATCAAGGTCATTTATTTCATGGAGAAGTTCAGAATGCATTAGATCAAAATTAATTTCAGAATTAATTTTGTTCAAAGTACTAATAGGAACTCCCCTATAAGACAATATATTTTAAGCTTATGTAAAGGTTTGAACCAAGATTGCTAACGAACTAACAATTACAATAGCACAAATACTAACACAATATAACTTGAGCATCCCTCTATATTATCATCACACATAAATCAACAATTAATAATGGTTACTTCATATTAGATCCATACCAAGCGCCGATAAACGAATGTCCATGTAAGGTACATCACAACATCTTGTTTTCGCAAAATAGTTCCAGAAACAATCTCTGCATTGATGTGATCATGGAGATGAGGTGTTTGTCCTAAATGCATCTTTGGGGCATCAATATTTAAAAACTGATATCTCACCAACTAAGATGACCCACAAAATGTGCCACCTATCAAACAAAATGACCTTGCAATGGCTACCAATCTAGACAGTCATTGTACCCAAATTCACTTGATTTGTGCATGAAAATCATCAAACAAATGCAAGCCTATAAACCCTTTGAAATCAATAACAAACTCTTCCAACAATACAAGAACTATTGGATACCATAAAGCATCAATTGTGTAGACATATAATTATAGAAGTATTGATCTAGTGGAATGATATGCAACTAGAAGATCCACATGGGAATATAGAACTATTTCCTCACCTTGACCCTTAAGGAAAAAGTTGCTTTCCAATGGAGAGAGCATGTGAAAGTCATATCCTAAACCCCTTATTTATATAACTTATTAATGTATGAGGCAACCTTCATTCAAGAAGGTCCATTAAATAGCTTGCTAATAGTCACCCATTACAAAAAGGGCCCAATTTGTTAAGAGGGTCCAAATTAGTTAGTATGCTCTCATTATAAGTACGACCTTGGGTAGTTTAGGCTCTCTATGGATAATTATCTATTGCGTGGAAGTTTATGCAATGCATTATCAATGACCTTAATTTTATTTGGAGCATAGTTCTTGTAAGGTACACCCTTGAAGAGGAAAATTAACATAGCTCGATATATCTTATAATAAAAGAGATATTTGTTATTGTTTATCTCTCTTTCTGTTGTATTCCTATTTTTTGCACTACATTTAGTGATTTTCCAAAGTTTTGGCGTTGATTAAAAGAAAAATTGTGTCAAAGTTCTTTCTTGGGCATGTAGTGAGAAACTTTTTGGGCACAAAATCAAAAAAGAAAAAAATATATCTTTGTTGGTTTGTTTTGGAAAAGAGAGTATATCAACATTCAACTAGTTTGAAATTTTCTATGCAGAACTTGGAGAATGCAATTTCAAAATTAAATTCCTCTTGAAAAATACCCTATCCTAGAAGAAAAGAATTGCCCAAAATGAAGTACAATAATTGGAGATACCATTTATGTAAACTCAACATATTTTAGAATTTTTCTTGGAGGGCATCAAATTCAACTGATTGGATATGTTTTGATAGATTGCAAAAATTTCTACCAATCCAGTGATAATAGATCTAATGATCTTGTAGCATTTCATGATTGGGGTCATAATAGCCAATCAAAGAAGTATAACAGAAGTTGTGAAAATTTTGCAATTTTAGCCTCAAAACATACCTTGCACAACTTATTTTTTCTTTCTATTTTAGGAGACCTTTCCTTTGGTTAGAAAGCTCATATATATTTAAACTTTATTTTTGGATTGTGTTCTAATGCCCTTTAATAACATAGTGATCTATCCATAATTGGGTAATACTAAAATAGAGGAACAATAAACATAGGAAATAAAGCAGAATCACATTGTGTGAAACTTGTAACCCTTCTTAGTATCGCTTGTAGTACTACGAATACTTGTAAACAAAATCTCACCTGCATTTACCTTTAGGAATATAGGAATTCCCCTAGGTACAATTGAAGCCCTCTTTCGATAGGCTAACCAACTGTCCTATTGCTCAAAAATATGTAGAACAACACTCGAGGAGACCAATCACTAATACCTAGGTAGTCAAGTTGTAGAACTAGAGGAATGATTGACCCACCTTAGTTAGTTCCATGAGATATTAGGCCATGTATTATTTTCGAGCCCTTGTATGTCAAGGAGCTATAGTACATGTTATCCATTGGTTGATGACATGACTGTCAATTGATAATTTGTTTTCTAATTTTTTTATGAGGGGAAAAAATTTTATTTGATACTATAGCAACAATGGCATCAAGCAAGCCTTCCAGAGACCTCTCCATGAGAGGAGGATTATTAGGTACATTGGACGTTTAGTTATGTCATGTTTTCAAGTAGGTTATATTTATTGTTCGTTGTGAAAAATTGATTAATGTGAAATTTTTTTGTCCTACATAGGTGGAAGCACTCATATGACTCGTGCGACCAGGCACCAAATCGAACAAGACGAGCCCCGTAGACATAATCCCATTTGTCCCCAGTTTCTTAGATCCCATTCTGAGGGGTATATTATACATGGTATAGGTACACATTAGATTGCTAGTTAAAATGTTCAAGTTTACATTATATTCAACATTGAACAGGTGAATTTTTTTTTTCAAATGACATGTGTTTGATGTGAAAAAATTATGCTCCATAGGTGCAAATTTATGAGTTGGGGTTGGCCCTATTTCTGTTGAGGGACAAAGGAGAACAATGTCTCAGCCTATGGCATCCATCGCACACTTGGATAGATCTCATTCAGGTAAAATATAAAGGAAAATTTATTGTTTGATGTATGTTTAATGTGAAACTTATTGTGTGTCTCATGTACTTGTGTGATAAAAAAATTTAATGTTTTGTACAATGGCTAGTAGAGACCTTCATTCCTGAGAAGGGAACAATTCTAGTCCGATGAGCGAAGAGGATGAGATAGTTTTTCCACAAGGTATTTTCAAATGACAAGACAATTTTTTTAAATACAAATTTTCCTTATAAAATATTTAATTTTTAATATGTGCAATAATTTAACATGTTACAGGTGGTAGTCATCGCCCTCCTAGGGGGAGAGGTCATAGGGTTCATGAGTTTGCTCGAAACTTGAGCTATGAGCCCCTATACACCCATCCCGGTGATATTCCTGAAGAGATGCCTTCGGAATACACCATCTCCTTACTTACTATAGATTGGATGAGGGAGCATTCCATGATATTGCACAGTTAATTTCAAAGTTGCAATCTCCCAACCCCTAGTCGGGATTGTCTCCAAATTGTTTTGCACAATTTGGAGAGTTTGATAGAGACTAATCGTGGGGTTCGACCATCAACCCAAGTTTTTTTTGACATGATGCATAGGAGGAAAGCGTTAGTGATTAATATCCACTCCTACAATGAAGTTAAAAGTAGGGCCACTAAAGAAATGGCCTTGTCACTATTTGACTTGCGGCCTGAAGACAAAAAAGTCTGAAGATTTCAAGATTCAATGATCCCAATATTGCACCTTATATTTATAAGAAGCTCCCGTATGCATATGGGAAGTTACCAAATAATGATGAGGTGACACAATATTTTGTTAGGATGTTGTATGCTCAATTCTGAGAGCACGTGGACCCCAAATATATAGATACGGGGTCCAAATTCTATGGATATGGAAAAGGTTGTACATATGAATGATCTGATGCTATGCGAGATGTTGGATTTAGGCCTCCAACACCTCGTTTAGCACCTTGACCACCTAAGATAGTTACACTTTTAGAGGAGTTAGCTCTCATCTCCAGTGTTGCATCTTTTATGAGGGAGAAGATACAACAACATATTGCAGCTGTTTTAGGAGGGGTGGAAGTCGGCTTAGGGACAAGCCAACCTTAATCTAGTGCACGATTTTGTTCATTTGTGAGTATTCCAGATGACGTGTTAAGGGATATGGAGTGACATGAGCTTATAGAGTATGAATCCTCTTGAAGACACCACTATGAGCGAGACATTAGACAACAAATGCACACCATGGGCGAGGTATGTATAAGCATGTTTTGATCTATTTTAAAATACACATTTATAAGATGAGATAGAGTGTGTGTAACATGTTTTTTTGGTGTATATACAATTAGTCTCTAAAATATTACGCCAATATATTTATTTAACTTATGCAGTTTACAATATTCTTAGATCAACATTGCTTTGCCCATGTTCCTCATTCTGTAGATCATGTACAGGTGCCACATTCATTACTATCTATCTATATTTCCGTACGTCAAATTAAAAATGAATTTATGTCACATAATTTTATATGGTATGAGTGTTAACATTATGGAATTTTCAGGTTAGCGCTACACATGAAGTGCTTCATGAAGACATGATACCCTCATATGTTCCAGTGTTTTCACAGGTATTATCTATCTAGATTTTTAAGTTAAATTGCAAGTGACTTTAAGATGAACATAATTTTATATGGTGTGGCTCTTAACATTATTGAATTTTCAAGTATGTGCTACACATCAACGGTTTCCTGAAGAGATTATTCATTCCCAGGTTCCATTCATGACATAGGTATCGATAATTTTCGTTAAGCATATTTATTATATTTATTATATTTCTTTTCACAAACTTTTATATTAACTTTGATTTCTACTTTTCAGGCTACAAATAATATTGAGATGATACAAACTGAGCCCCAAGGAGATCATGTAGGCTTTAGGTTAGAGAGTCTACATTTTTAGGTGAGCTGAATTGTATAGTGGATGTAGGAATCTACCAACAAGTTGGACTTTTGTTGCACATACTTCCAATGTTTTTATTCCTTTCAATAGTTGACACAAGAATTTATGCTATTGAATCGAAATTATGCTAAAAAGGTAGTTTGATAATGTCATGAAGAGAGCGATTAATGCAATTACATTATTTGTTTTATCATTTCATACTTTACTTCAAAATGCATCATCTTGGAGGTGAGTGATAGAAGATTGAACAAGCGATGGGTGACTCACAATGTCAACAACATCCCCAACATTGTCATTAAGGATGAAGCCACAAGCTTCACTTCCATAGTCAACATTTTAGTGTCTCCATGTCCCATGCCTTCTAAATCGAAATCTAAAGCTTTTGCATTGTCCCATGCCTTCCAGATGATCTAAAAAATGATCCTTTAATAAAAACTAGAGTTTGGACTATTAAGATATTAGGAAGCCTATGTAGACCAAGCACCTTGCCAACAACCAAATTCCTATTCAAGAAGTTCATCCTTTATTATACATAATTGGTATTTCCCCCCTTTAAATTCTCTTCCAAAGGTTAAACTTACCCTTATTATAGCCTTTAACATACTTACCTACCATCATATTTAAATTATAACTTACTATCTATAGTACTGGTAACTATTATAATATTAAATTAAACCATGGTAACCTCTTACCATTTCTTCATTGGTATCATTGCCACATTATAAACATTTTATCACAGAATAAACAGTATCAATTTAATTTTGTTGCCAAAGGTTAATTTTTTGTGTTTGTTATGTAAGTTGGACCTCAACAAATATTTCTGGTTCGTAGAGATGAAGATGATGCATTGGTTTGCAATAACGTTGAAGAATATGATTAAGATGGTCTTGCAAGATGGAAAATTATTAATTTTGATTCAGTTAAGTTGATATTCGGTAAATTGATATGGAACAGAAAATGGAGGAAGATACAGTGCATATGGAACAGAAAAGGGAGGAACTTTCACTACATAGCTTGCCCAGTAGTAGTTGTCATGACCTAGGTCACTTCAAACAGTTTGACAATGTAAAGGACCCTATGGATCATTTCTACCACCAAGAAACAAACCAGGTATACATTTATTAAAGGGCATGCTCTTCTCATTCCTTTTTGTGATTTTTTTGGCCAAAAGAAATGTTCTTTTCCATGTTTATGGTGTATTATTGAAGTTTTTAAATGTTTTTTCACATCACATTAATAAGTGTAAATGGATGAAGAAAGTTCAACAGGAGTGGAACATTCTCCAAGAAAATTTACCAAGTTTGTTAGAAGGAAATCGTAATGTTTACATAGATTGTTAGAGAATATTTTATAGGAATTTCTTTCATATCCTGATGTGATTAGTAGTTGACTCATAATAGAAAAAAAATATTAGTTTTGGGACATCCAAGATTCATAACCTTGATATATAAATTATTTTAATAATTGCATCACGTTTTTCAAAATTGGTTATCAAGATTCAGACAAACTGAGTTGTTGGAGTTGATGCAAGAAGTCAGAATTGGTTATCAAGAAAAAATGAGTTGTTGGATTTGATGCAAGAAGGATAGTACTCTTATTTATAGATTGAATAAATATTTCATTGTTTGAAATAGATCCTAAGGGTATGATATGATAAAATTGAAATCCTTTTACTCAATCTTAATTTCAAGCACTATGAGTGGAGTCAAAATATTTATGTTTGGATGTAAGAGGTTGAACTATTAACTATTACATTATATGTGGATGATTTAGTCACCAGTAAAAAAATTGTGAATTTATTTTTTTAGCATCAACATTTGAAATGACTAATCTTGTTGTTGCATTTCTTTTTGGACATCCAAGTCCCCTAGATGGATTATTTTATGCTCATTTCATAACCTAAATATGTATTGAATATTTATATGGAAATTTATAATACAAAGCTATAAATATTTTGTAATCCTTTTAGGGAGTGGATGTACACTTTATCAATAACTTGTTGGTAGCCTTATTTATTTAACTAGTAGAAAAATTGATATTTCCTTCATAATTAGTATGCAGGATTCATAAGAAAATATTTGTAACGTGGGTGATTTCTGAGCATCTATGTGCTCGTTTGATATCTGTGTGCCTAAATTGGTTTTTTTGAACTACCTGCTACACTGACCTGCTCATGGTTGAGTGTTTCCTCTGCTAAGCAATAGAAAAGTTTACTCTACCAAGTAACAATAATATTTCCTTTACTCCCCATGCCCTTGTTTTCTCTACTCCACTTTGTCTCAGTTGCACTCTAATCAACCCAGTGCCTACTCTTAGTGCTTGCCCCTGCTTGCTTAATTTTTGCAGAAGGAGATCAAAATTCAACCACTGCATTTTAGAATGAACGATTGTTCACATGCTATTGCAGCATTATTTAAAAATCATATAGTCTGCTTCGTCCTTATATTTTGATCTGAATATCGAATGATTTTATAACTTATTTTCTGAGGTAACTATAGATCCTCTTGTTAGCCTCGATGCAAAGTCGTGGATACAAATTTTTCCTTGGTCTCTGTGGGAAGCTAAAATATGTCCCTATAGATTATTTCTACTCTCCAATGATTGAAAAGCCTAAAACACACCCAATCTTCACAAAAAATTTTCAAACTTGCATAAAAATACCTTTAAAGATGATTGAGAATTTATTTAAAGGAGATACAAATGAATCATCTTTATAGAATGAAGAAACATAAAGAACATAGATAGGGTGGGAGCAGTGCTTGTTGGAGATAGTTCTTCACAACGATTCAAATGAATTTCATCCATTTCAGAATGAAATTCATCAATTTCGAAATCAACTTCATTTTTTTTATTTTACCAAATCTACATGAACTTAATTTTGTATCTTTGTGCCTAGTGTCTGCGCATAAGAAAACTACAAATAAATGTTGGAAAATATGTTTTATTGTATGAAAAAATAATATTGTGATCTTAACCTTGGTTCTATTATGAACTCCAATGTTCTCCTCAACTTGGGATGTGAGTCTACTGAGCCATTTGATTGAAGTAGACATTGATATCCATTATCAAGTCCATAGTAATAAGATCCACTAAAATCACTTAGTTCACTTGTAAATTCATAATCCATTTGTGAAATGGAGCTTAGTCCAAGTGAAAAGAGATCACATATGGTGTAGGTGTTTCAGGGCATTGATCTGACACTGCATATCTCCTACTTTCACTCATTGTATCTATTTGCAGGACATGACCTCCTTTAGCTCTTATTCGAATATGGATTGATCAACTTTCTATTTCTAATCCAATTTTATTGGTTCCCTATTTTGAATATTTAAAAGATCTCGATTGTCTTGATTTCCTTTCAATTTCAGGCTTCTTCCTTTGGATTTTTTCCATAGAACAACTTGGGTGGCCATTTTTCACACTGTTAATAATATCTTTAGAATATTTTTGATTTCGTGTTGAAGGACTTGATTCTGGGGATGATGGACGAGGTATTCCCTTTTGAAAAACATCATCTGAATTTCCTATGAACTTCGTCCTGATATTATGTTCTCTTCTATGATTTTGTACAACAATGGATCCATTGTTATAGAGGTTTTCAAATCGTTTGGACTTAGGCCTACCTGATTGTTGATCCTTGAGAGCTTTGTTGTTGCCCATAGTTGATCTCTTAGTGTTTTGAACTACCAGGCTGAGGTAATGAGCTCACTTTGCTTTGATTATTTTGAAACCATTCCAAGGGAATAACAAAATAATTACTTGACTTGTTTACCAATTAGCCAGGCTTCATTATCACTATCGGAGCCTAAAAATATTTTCTAGAGTTATAAATTCCAAACCTTAATTGATTTACTTAGATTTCATTTGCTCTACAAATAGTTTTTCCTTCTAGGGAGATTCTGGAACTTGGGGTGTAATCTAATCCATTCTCATCATGATTGAATTTTTCTTTTGTAGAATCTAGAAGAATTTTATTGTTCATTTCTTCCAGAATTTGTTTGAGAGTTTTGGGATCCTTACCACAATTTTCATGCTTAAGTCATTTCAGCCTCTTTTCCATTTCACTGTAAAGAACTTGGGATGACCTCTAATTATTTTTTGGCATATGAGAAGCTATGAGATTCAAAATGTTTTCTTTGGTAACTATAAGAGTCATTCTGTTGTCTCCATTGGGTAGCTTCAATGGGACACCTCTTCATCATCATTGATTTTGGAATTGCATCAAGATGCTTAAGCCAAGGTGACTTCCAACTTTGACATCTGCTCGATGATCCCAAAAATATTTCATTTGTTTGGTCAACAGAATTTGATCTCTTATCACTACATTGAGTGTGGAAATGGTGCTTCTTCAGTGTATCCAATAGATTCCATAGCATTAAAATATTGGAACCATTTCCTCGTCTCTGGAGAAATTCTTAAACCAATTTTTCTTTCAGATTGTGAAAAATATAACACACCATTTTTTTCAAAAGTTGGGTTTGAATTACCTGGGATCTCTCCTAAGCCCATTAGATGAGCAACAAAACTTGGAGAATGCTTTCTTTCACTATTTTGGTATTCCATTTTTGTCAAATCTCCATTACAATGGTTGTGGTTGTGAATAATCTTGGGTGTGTCCATGCCAGGATAAATGCTTTTCAAGTCATAATTTCTTGAAATTTCTCTATTGTCCAAAGATAGTCTTAGAGCTTCTCGGAGATTTAATGAAGGAGAAAGAGGGATGTCTCTGCCATCATACGAGAACCTTGGATAGTCCTTCGAAAATGAAGATCTTGGGCATTCTTTCAATTCAAAAGGTCTTCTTGGCTCTTTATTTTCTACAAAATTCCATGGATCCTCTCTTACTCTTTTGTATGTTATTAACTTTAATCTAAGGTATTGTGTCCAATTCCTTGTTCAATGTGATATATTATTGTACTATTTTGGTTTAATGTATTATAGATCAAGGTTGGGATTGAAGGTTTTTGAAATAATGGTGTCAATCATATGGGTTTAGCCCATAAATCATTACAATGTTTGAGTGAAATAATATTTGAATAGTTCATAAAAATAATATGTAAGCATGTTCTCTACAGTGTATTATCGAGTTCCTGTATAGTTTAATGTGGTGGAAGATAGTTTGAGGTTATCAGTGTTGATAAACATAATAATGTTCTAATAAATTGTTAGTTCTATAATATTGTATGCACACTATTTATTCCTATCCCATCCTATTACATACATTTTGCATTGATTGGATAGATATAATATTTTTGAGAATCTATGAGGATAGGATGGATTTGTTGAGGGCTATGATTGTTGGAGCAGCTGGGACTCCATATTAGGATGGGCTTTTATTCTTTGATATTCATTTTCCATCTGAATACCTTGTGTACCACATGTAAGCACTTAATTAGAATTGTTTTATTTTAAATTGAATTTGAGATCAAGATTTGTTTTTAACTTCAATATGGAGGTCTCATAGTTTTGTTTTTAACTTCAATATGGAGGTCTCATTTCACTTTCTATTGGTCTTTAATTTTGTAGTTAGTACAATACTATTCTTGTGGGTTATGGTTTAATAGGAATCCGTCTAATAATGGGAAAGTGTGTCTGAGTATTTTAAACACATGGATAGGCAGAGGAAATGAAGTGTGGAACCCTTCATTATCAAACGTACTACAAGTCCTTGTTTCCATTCAAGGACTGGTACTAAGTGCTAATCCTTACTTTAATGAACCTGGATATGACAAATAGTTTGGTTCAGCTAAAGGGGAGAAGGAGTCTCTAGCCTACATAAAAAACTCTTTTCTCCTATCATGAAATTCAATTTTGTACATACTACACATGCCCCCAAAGGTATAATTTGGGGATATTTTAAGTTATAATTAAAAAAAATTTAACCCTTTTCTTCTAAATCATTTTAAATCGAGTGAATATCATTTGTGAAACATTTTGAAATGTTTTTTAAAGAGAATTTTCCAAAACAAGGTCATTGCATTATTCGTGCATGTGATGTGTATGTGAAAGGGGCTCAAGTTGGATCACTTTCACAAGACTGTACGTTGCCATCAAATTTTTTAGCAGAGTCTGGGAACAAGAGTACTAGTAATGTTGCAGCAGAGTCTGAGAACAAGAGTATTAGTTCTACTAGCTTCAAGCTTATGTTTCTTAAAATTGTTCCTAAAGTTATTTAAGCCTTCAGTCAAATTGGAGTACATTGTCAAGCATTTCAACAGCCAATAGCCAAAGAATCCAAAGGACTATGTGGATTTTAAGGTCATGTATTAATCATGAATAAATGCCATCAAAAATATAATGTGCTGGATTATTAATTGGTCAATTCATAAGTAGTATTTTTTACAAATGCTTTGTTGTATTCGAGACTGTTAGTCATCATTAGTTTTTTCCATTTTATAGATGACTAAATGCTTAACCTATATTTCTAGAAACAAAATTCATGAATATTGTGAGTTCTAGAACTCTCATTGCCTTAATTATCCTTAGGATAAAATTTTCACTATTTCACTACTCTATCAATCCATGGCCATACCATCACTCCCAGAAGACCCATCATGGGTTCGTGCCACTCATTTTTGTCCCATTTTTACACTCATGACCTCAGTACTCTGTTCTGCCTACTTATAACCCTTCCACTTCCACCTCGGATTCCCAAGTGGCCTAAACATTTTCCCCTATTCACCAAGTGCCTCAAGAATTGGTGGTCTCAAGCTACCTCTCTAGGCTATTTAGATAAATAAAAACCTATTTTTTTGGGTCTACAATGCATAAATTTTGTCATAAGCTCTGTTTTACACCTAAAGGACCCTAACTCAAGTTTTCAGCCAATGATCAGCCCAAAGAGACTCCCACTAGGTCATCTAGGGTTTCATAGGTTATCATATTATTCTAGTGTTCTGAATCACTGCTTTACATATGCCAAGAAGATGAAATAAAATGTAAAGGAGGGCTAGCACATAGTTATCCAAAAAGATCAGAAAATATCCAAAGAAGACCACTTTGTCAAATTCAAGTTTTTCCAAGGTGAAATGTCTCATTGCCTCCAAGTGCAAAGGTGTACATTGTATCAGAGAAGGTAAAATTGTAAGCCAAACACCATGATCAAAGCCAAAGGATTCTGAAGATCTCACTATGGGTAAAGATCCCAAACTTATCCAAAAGTAGTTATGTAATGTCAAATAATAAAAGGGATGTTTGAGCTCCAAGGTTGAAGCTAGGAATGATTTCAAGGTTGTTGTTATGTCAAATAAAGGTGTCAAGTCTCCAGGATTAGAAAAGAAGAAAATTTCATAACTCCAGCTAACCTGCAAGGCAAACAGTGTGAAATATTAGTGATAAGGTGAAAGGCTTGAAAAACTTAGAAAATGAGTTGCAAAGATAGATCAAAGTTTCATAAGCCCATAAAAGGTCATCTAACACTTTAAACAACTCATTATACCATTATAGAGGCAATCAGAGCACCCAAAGAATAAATTTGGGAATTTCAGTGAAAATATGGCTAAGTTTGCCTGGCGCTACACACAGACACTGGTGTTGTGCTCATAGACCCTGACGTTGTGCTAATAGAGGTCTCCACAGTGTAATTTTTACACTGTGTTGTGCATACACCAGGTGGAACTGCGCATATAGCCTGGCGCTACGCACAGGAGGAGGGTGTTGCATTCAGACTCTGACTCGACAGACCCGACGCTATGCTCAGAGGCTCGACTGGCCCAGTTTCTGCCCGATGCTATGCACACAAGACCCTAATCACCAAACATTGCGCTCATGCCAAGGACCTTCCCAATTTTAGAAAAGTGCCAAAAAACTCAAGGGAGCACCCTTCAAATTTCCTTAAAGAGCCTGCAAAGGGGTCAAAGGTGTTAGGGGAGGTGTCAATAAGGGTTATAATAGTCAGCTCTACAGAGATAATAAGGATGATAATAGTGAAAAATATGATGAGAAAAGTAGTCTTAATGATGAACAAAATGAAAGTGAAGGATGTGCAAACTGATGATAATTCTAGTGATGACAGTGACACTAAGGACTATCATGACAGTGAAGGTGATGATAATAGTGAGGAAGATGAAGAGACTGGACACAGTGAGCCCTACAGTGACATTAATAATGCTAGGGGGAGAAAAAAAACTCAGAGCCACAATGACAGTGAGAAACAATGAGGTCCCTAATGATACTAAGAGAAATAATGAATAATAAGACACCACTATGCTCACTAACAAACCTCCTTCATTGGCCTATCACAAAAAGAATAGGGTATGTGTTTGTTGCCTCTAGAAAGGGTAAGGAGCCATGTTTTCCTCACTTCCTAAAAACCACTAAACAGAGGCAAAGAGAAGGTAAAGGAAGGAAAATATTACTATAATATTGAGCAAGGATTTACTATCATCAACCTTGATAGTAAGAAAGAAGATAAAGGGAATGGCCACTAGCTTACCACTCCATAGTGAAGATGCAGATACTTAGAGAGTTAAAAAGGTGTATTTGCATAGCCATGCATAACATTGAATTTTACTAGGATAATCACAAGCATATAAGGAAGATAATAAGGGCCTTGACCTACAAAGAAAGAATGACTAGACATTATGCCCGGAGGAATCAAGTTGCAAGGGCAAACTCAAAAAGGCCCAAAATGAAAATTCAAACACTAAAAGGAGGAAAAGACCAAGATAGACTTTAAATTTTGGCATTAGATTCTCTACAGGTCTCTCAAATCCCTTGAAGGATACATCCACCAATTTTGAAGGAATTTGGACAAGTTTTTGTTTTTTGAGAATTTGGAGGCCTATAAGCACAGTGCCACTGGCTCCACGCTTTTCCCTAAGGAATCCTCAGAGGTAAAACTCTACATTTTTGGATTTATCATGACTATCACACTATGCTCACAAAATTTTAGAGCAATTGGAGCATTTTCTACCCCTAAAAAGGTCAAACAACATCTCATTTTTCACCATTCTGCCTCCTTTTCAGGCCTGGTGCTACGCTTTGAGTAGTCTTGGGGATTTGACTTTTTGGACCGGTTATAGGTGCTAAATTAGAAAACCAAAGGTATTTCTGGAAATAGGACTCAACAAGCTTTCCAACGGGCCATCACAAAGAAACATCCAACATCATGTAGGTCTCCAAAACTTGGCTGCAAGAGGACCTATTTTCTGCCTAAGGTAGCGCTGCGCTTATGGACAACACTGTGTGTTTTTGGCCAAAAGAAAAAAAAAACACTCAATTATTGAAAAATCATATTTTAGTGCTTTTTGAGGCAAATCACTCTAGAATTAGGTGCTAGAATCTATTTTGGCATTTATTTCATGGGATATTTTGTGCCTTGGGTCTTGCATGGTCTCTTGGGCATTAATGACATTTATGAGTGATTTTGACATTTTCCAACCCTATCTAGGGCTTTTTTCCCTCCTTTGATAAGATAAATAGAGCATGAGGGATTCATTTTAAATGTTTTCATTTGATGAGCTTTGAGAGAAATACATGGTTTTTATGAGTTTGAAGAAGAAATTGATGTTGTGGATTTTATGAATGCCTTGTTTTGATTGATGATTAAGGAGGATAACTTGCAGGATCCCTGAGTTTGGTTTTTGGTGAAGTGCTTCTCTATTATGTTATCATTTTCTCATGTTTTCATTATGTTTCCATATTTTTATGCTAGAGTAGAACATAAGAGTATAGATTAAGAAATGTTCTTTGAGGGACCTTAGTCCTTCCTTTTTCTATTGTCTTTGTGTTTTCCTCTGCTCGGTTTGTTTAAGGAATTATTAGCTGCTCCTTAGGCCTCCCTATGCTTGTTTATTCCATGAATGGTTCAATACAGTAGTTTCAAATATGTTTTATGATTAGCCCTGCCTATTTGATGCTATTTAAACTCTGTTTTGGAATCTCTCTTTGAAGTATTTCTTTTAGGTTTTAGCCAAAGAGGCCACGTTTTGATCATGCCCTTTATCAATGCTTAAGAAGTTGCCTTAAAGTTCTTTGTAGCTTGATCATTGATATTTAGGCATTCCCTCTTCATTGATTAAATTTATTTTTTATATTGAATGTTTTCTAAATCTTGAAGGTGAAATCACTAAAAGTTAAATGAGTTTCTCGCCTTCTATATTTCATTGGAATTTGTTATCTTGAATGCTTGTTTGCTTAAAGTGTAATCATAAAGCTATTTTTTTGCCATGTCTTATGATGATGTCCTTATATTGATCAGTATTTGAGACATCTTGTTTAAAATTATTTGTTTAAGGATTATTTACTACCCTTACACACCTACTTTATTCACCAACTTATTGTTCATTTCAATTCACACATGCCTTATAGATCCATTTGACCAAGCTAGATTTTCCCTGTTATGCATATTGTTTCATCATTGAGATATCCAATACTTTCATAGACTCCATAGCCCAATGATTTGAAGACCTATCATTCCACCTATTTCTACTTGTTCATCTTACCCAACCAAAACAAAGAACAAACCCTGCACTTAACACCTGGCCCAAAATCAAACCTTAGAAGAAAAAAGTTCACATCATTTTCATACAATAGAGAGAGCCCTCTCTAAGTCCAAGAAGGCTAGGTCCTAGGACTCCAAATACTGGTCTTATGTTACCCTGTGCATTTGGTCTACCAATTTGCTAAATCATGGGACCCTAACATTCTGGTGATCACTGTGGGACTTCTGAGTATATAGTTTCCTGAATACATCTTAATACTCATTAGACCCTCAGTTAGACTTAGAAAATCCAGTGAATCTGCCACCTCATAGCCACACTAACATATTGGTGATCACGGTGGGACCTTCTGAGTCATTTACAATCTAAGTACCCCTTAGGACTTCAAAAACCATTATTAAAGAGTATCCACTGATCTATAGCCACCTCATCGCTATCAATAACATAATGGTGATCATGATGGTACCTTTGAGTTAGTGAAAATCTTAGTATCCCTAAAGGAACTCAGAAAAACCCAAAACATCCCTAGATTGGTTTTTGTCAATTATTGGTGGTGGACCATAACATACATATCCTCAAAACAACTAAGAACATCCACCTGGCGACTCCATAACTCTCAATAGACCTAATGACTCCACTGGTAGAAGACTCTAGACTGGTTGAAAAGATGTGGTGACCCTTTTTGATTAAAAAAATATAGATCCAAGTATAAACAGAGAGGCAAAGCTATAGATGTTGATGGATACAATCAGCAAAATGATGCATATACTTCGTAGGAAAGAGGAAAAGTACAAGGTTGAGGATGGTGTCGCTTATTCAAAACAACCTATACCTTTTCCTTGGGAAGAAAAAACTCAGTCACTACAAGAACAAACTCAGTCCCTACAACACAAGAACAACAAACAAAAGATGCATGATGAGCAAGATTGCAAAGAAGAAAATGAAGAAGGTTGTCAAGTAGGCACTAGTTACATTCCTACATCTTGTGCTTCACTATTAAGAGAGAATTACAAGCAAGTTTCAAATAGAAACAGAGACGAGTGCTCTAAAGAATCAATCAACCATATTGCAATCAAAAAATATGAAATAAAGGAGTATTCAACACATTTAGAGTCTCCACCCTTATGCTTTAATTCATTTCAGATTATAAAAGGAAATTGGCATCCTGAGGATCTATTAGAAGACATTCATAAATTTCATTCTCAAGATAGCTATCATGACAGCCTAGAGGAGTTAGTTGAGGAAGAACCCAATCAAGAAATAGAAGAAAACCCACAAGATCTCTCTCAAGGCACAAGTGATGATTCACCATATCTTCCAGGTGAGGCTCAAGAAAAAATTCAGCCTCAAAATCAACCTTCACAAGAGATGGAGAACTATTGTAATTCTATTCATAAAAAGAGAAAAATGCCTCCTCTTTTGACTGAAGAGGAAATCAATCAGATTACAAACATGCAGCCAACCTCTAAACCTTCACGTGAACAAAATATTTCTGGTCTTTCTCTTACTAATCCCATCTACCATAAATCAGAAACTGAACTTGTACATCAATTCAAAGAAAAACAATCTGATAATCCAATTTTCTTGATTGATAACACTTCTTATTTTGATGATTTTCCAAATTTTGATCAGTATGATGACAGTCATGTTCTCCAAATAGAAGCTAACCTTGTAGAGATATCAACAGTTGATTTGTGGGATGAAGTTCACTATCATCAACTTGGAAAAATTAATCAGCCAATACAGGTCACCTATGACACTGATGAGGAAAGCCTTGAAAGTTTAGAATTAAGTGAGGAGTCTCTGAATATTTTCTCTACTTCACTTCAGTCCATCAGAAATAACTTTCATGCAATTGGAAATCAACAGTCTTTCAGCTTTGATGTTGAGGTTGAGGAGGTTGATGAACTTATTAAGAAAATTGTCAATGAGAATCCTTCTCCTAAAACAGTTGAGGAGATCATTTGGAACATGGAATACTCCTTAGCTCCAGATTTGTAGCCACCAAGTTCCATTGAATTAAAAATTGCAGATGAAGGCTTAGAAATTGATAATCACATGAGAGTTGCTATGATGCAATCTCAAGAATATTTGTTGCAAATATTGCTCCTACTCATCAAAATGATGGCCTTCACACAGAATTCAGCTCACTCTATCAAAGCACATCAGGTTTGTTAAAGGACAACACTGCAATATATGATGATTCTGATAGTGCAGATGATCATGAGGAAGAGGTGGAGTGTTTTTCTGAAAAAGGTCCCAAGTTCAACCAAGTGGAGGAAGAAGTTGTCCTGCATCAAGCTTATTTTCCAAATCTTCACATTCAGGTATTATTTCAAGATCCCTTTGTTGATTTCTTAGAGACATTTGAAGAGGGAGTAAAACATGTCAAGAGCAGTTTGATGCAGAATTTCAAGAAAATTTTAGGCACTGTTGTTTAAACACAAGTGTTAGTATGAATCTTTCGTCGTAAAATATCACTTTAGCTACAGATAACAAATATCCCTAACATCGATTATGGCTGCAAAATATCTTTAAGTCTGCTACACAAATTTAGATCTAAGCACAAAAAGACATTAACAAGATAAAATATAATATGTCTCCATGCATCCAATAGAGAAGACAAGAACAAAGTGTTTAAAAGAATGATTTGTATTATATTTAAAGAATGGGGCACCTGAGAGGAAAACAAGAAAGGTGTTTTCCAGTTCTCCTCGATGGGATGGGTTCTTGAAAGTCCTTAGCATTTCAGATCTAAAATTCCTCTCTCTTATTGTGGTAGAAAACCTTGACAAACATAGAACTCAATGGGAGCTCACAAAGAAAAAATGGAAAATGGTGACCAAGAATAGATCAAGTGTGATCTAATGCAATGAACGTGACTAATGAATGGGGAAAACCCTCCTATTTATAACAAAATATTAAGGTTATATAGAACTTGTTTCATGAATAAAATATTATTAATCAAATTCTAGAACCACCCTTTAGGAATATTTTATTATATTTATTGGAGGGAAAAGGTATTTTGACGTGGGTCAATTCCTTTATTTATAAATAATAAATAAATAAATGATTTATTTATTATTTTAGGGAGATGATGGGGATATAATTAAATAAATAATGATTTATTTAATTGTTTAAAAATGATTTAGTCAAATTTAACTAGGAATGTTATTAAATAATGATTTAAATAACTTGTTCCTAGGAAATAATTAAATAAATAATGATTTATTTAATTAATTTCCTTGTTTTGGGTTAAATATGACCAGGGAATATGGACTAATGTTATTTGACATGGTGAAAGCAATTTTACTTAGGGTAAAACTGGTCTTACATGGTGTACTTGGGTTCATCTAATGATAATGAGTTAGATGACCAAAAAAATGGTGTAACAGATTGCCCCCCAACGTACGAGTGTTAGGAGAAAATCGTATGACCGAAGTATGTTGTAAGAACTCAATCACTAGGTATCGAAAGGGAAGTGAGAGAGAGGAATGTAAGGTAGTCTAATGTGGTAGAGGACTAGACACAGAGGAGATGAGACTTACAGGTGCAACAAGTCTCTAGGTGATGAAGTGGTACCAGTGTTAAAGGCGGCGGGGGAGGCATACCTATGCCTGCCGAGACAATAGTACAAAGAATAAGGCGCCCGGAAAACCACAGAACGCAATAGTGAAGCATATGCTGGCCTAAACATGAGCCAGATAAACAAAATGATGAATCCCACATACATGCGATGCCTGGAATAATCTTCAGGACTTATGCAAGGAGAGTTTAGTACATGAGATAAAAATACACCCAAATGCCCCCTACACACGGGGAAGGGCTCGCAACATCGGACTGGTACATGCAAATTGAAGAGGTGCTGCAAGTGGTTGGGGCCGATATCATCAAATGAGAGGAGCTGCATCAAGGGCAGAAATGAAGAAATCATTCGGGCTTGTGGGGGGCTACCTGTAGGGCCACCCCCTCATGAGGGTTGAGACATCTCACACACGCCCAGGAATCACCAATAGCTGATGCCGCATCACTGGACCATCAAGTGTATAGATCACCATCATGCTGAGAAGAATTGGAACCAAGGTACACTTCCCCCTAGACCTGGCTTCTGGAGTAAGGAAGTTGATGTCGACAGAAGTCGGTCCGCCATAGGTGAGGCAATAAGGGAACCCCAACTAAGGCACGAGGGAAAATAGTAGAGCGACGAACAAGTAGATATTGATAATGATGATGGAATGAGGGATACGGAGGAGCAGTTGGAAAACTTCCCTTGTTAGAGCATAAAGGGCATGAATGGCGTGGCAGTGACTGACACAATATCATGAGGGATAGGGGACGAGGTTACTGAAGGCCATAATGTGCGACACGAGAGAGGGATCAAGCAAGAAAGGATGGATGATTATAGCGGGGTAAGAAGGGACTCGGGATAGACTCCATGGATGTGATGATGACTCAACTGGGATGCTCTAAACAAGGGCAACTCGATGGTGCTGCCTCATAGTAAGGGTCTAGTGGGGAACCATAAAATCATGAGTACAATAGGGTATCTCATGACAAAAATCAACAGGAACGAAGACGAGTAAGAAGGAAAAGTGGTGCCTCGAGTACAAGTGTCATAAGTGAAGAAATTCGATTTTGAGAAGAGGTGAATAGATTCTTCATGGACGAAATGTGTCCTGGTGAAGTATCAAAACATAAAAAAACTGACAATTACCCATTTGAGTTCTCGGTGACAGCTTTCCAACGGTGTGTAAGGTTTGTCAAACGGGGCTACGGTTTGGTCGCAGTGGGAAAAATAAAAAACAGGGGTTTTCTTCTAATAGGGCGTTTTCCCTCCAAAATCATTCATTTTCTTGTGTAGCTGTGGTGAATGTGGAGAGGAGAGGAGGCCCTAAATCTTGCGGTGATCGTAGCGGACAAACTGATTGTTGGAATTGTGATCCGTCAGTTACAGGTAAGATGCCTAATCCTAAGTTTTTTTTTGATGGATTCAAATTGCATATTAGGGCTTTAAATCTCAGTAACTGCCCCTAGTTCCTCATTACGGTCAGGTCGCACTTTTTGGGGCAAAAGCTGCAACCTGGGACGCATGTTTTGGCCTGAAAAGTGTGACCTGGCCCAAGTTTTGCCCAAAAAAGTGCGACCTGTTAGATGTGGGGGGTCTCAGTGCTGTCATGGGCTGAGATGCTGTTTTGGTGTAAGTTAATGCAGTTTTGTTGATCTGGAGGCTGACAAAAATGATTTTTTTGTGCAGATATGGCAGATATACGGATTAATTAGAGAGAGAGAGACTTAGGTACATTACGGACGGAAATCCAGGCGGATCAGGGTGTCTATCGTGCACTGGCTAGGTATGGGGTTCTAAAATTTTTGGAGAACCCGTTGATGAGGGCTAGAGAGCCTTTGTTGGCATGGATTATTAGTTATTGGGATCCAGATCATGAGGTATTTGTAGTGCAGGGGCACAGGATCGAGCTAACGGTCCAGGATTTGTATTTCTTGACTGGTCTCCCACCATTAAGGATGGTGGGAAATACACAGCCAGTGTTACCACGGGGGCGTAACATTATGGAGTTTGTTGAGCGGCATGGTTGACCAGGTGTCCAAGTCAAAGGGACTCGGATATCTATTGGTGATCTAGAGAGGTTGGAGACCTGGGCAGTGGCCGCAGCAGTATTGCGGATCTTGGGTAGCCAGGCGTTCCATCACATCACTGGAGGGCAGATGATGATTGTGGAGAGTGTGTTGAGTGGGACCTACTATGGGTGGGCCTAGATGATGTTGGTGTTGGTGAAACCAGAGCTGTCGCTATGCAAGCGACAAGTGAATCAGGATTGTTCCTATGGGACTGTTTTGTGTTCTTTCTTCTTTGAGAAGATCCCGACCTTGCGACCTCATATACAGTTAACTGATGGAGGTCCGAGAGAGCCTCAGATGCATTGGTGGGGACGATTACTGTGTATAGGAGGAGGAGGGGTAGTCGGACGGGTGTTCCGACCAGAGTTCTTCGCCCATTGGGATCATATGCCACTATACATAGACGGTTATCCCTATAGTGGGATGAGTTATTAGGGAGATCCAGACTTTCCGCTTCCACCTGGTCGAGTGTGGGGGCCCGATGGTAAGTGACAAGCAACTAATATGTTATGTGCATTTTAGAGTTTGTGATTAGTATGCATGGTACTAATCGTTATATGTTTTGGAATGCAGATAGAGCTCCGGTGAAACCGGTCGGATATATGGGGCGACCGACAGCAGCAGAAGCTACAGGTGCGAGTGGATCAAGGACAACACAGAATGAGGATATGGCCGCTCTAGTGGAGAACATCTGTTGTAGATGTGAGGGGTTGATGACCGGTGTGTCGGAGCACGGTTGGTAGGATTTAGATGACCAGTACATAGAGTTATGTATTGGGCTACCCTTGGAATGGCGAGGTATCATGCGACACATGGCGATGGCTGATCAGACTGTGCATGACCTACGAGCTGCGGGAGCAGATCCATTGGCTCAGGATCCTCTGGAGAGTGATTATATGTAGGGTAGATGGTGCCCCCCAGTGTTTTTGTAGGGGCAAGTCGTGCCCCCCATTTTGTAGTTTTTCTTTTTGTACCATGCTATGTGCATGTGATATGTTTTAGAGAAGATGGACTGTAAAAACACATGTTATATGATATATATGATTTATGTATATTTTGTGTATGATGTGAAATGTTATTGTCTTGTGTGTGATACATGCCAATCTAGAACATGATTTGCAATTTGATTGACGTAGTGATTTTAATGTCGAGGGATATGATGGAAAGTAATAGATGTAAATGCACGTATCAAAATTTTCACACGTAAATATTCTCTAAACAGGAGAGGGTTATGTACACGATAGACACCATTAAGTTTTAGGACAAGAAGCAGGGAATCTAAATGAACATGCAGATGGAGGATGTAAAGAGAGAGGGCATCGGCTAAGAGACCACGCACGGCATCATATTCGGCCTGATTATTGGTGGCATTACCAATGCAAACCCCATTTTCAAGAACCAGGGTATGCAAGGGGGTAAAGATGGCCCATGCTGCCGAAGTGAGATTCCGGGAAGAGTGACTTGCCCCATCGGCATAGCCAAGATAATTGGTGGAGGAGAGGGGGCCGATGTAATAGTGTCGCCGGTCAACAACTGGGAGGGATGAGGAAAAGGATGGCAGCGTGAGTAGAGGATAGATATCCACTGATGGCTATGGGAGGGAGCAGTCTAGGTAGGAAGTCTAGGACTCATAGATCGACGAGAGGGAGATGAATGAGAACTATGGGATGAAGAGCGGGAACTCAGGCTGTGAAGAATATCAAATATACGGATGGTATGATCGTGAGTATGGGAGGGAATGGAAATTTCAAGTTTACCATACGACGTTGCAAAGTTACCGAAGTCAACAGTATGGGAAGAGAGGCGCAGATATGGGTCATCATGGGGAATGACAAAAGAGCAGGTAAAAATATGGTCAAAACATGAAGAGCCCGAGAATGTGTCTGAAGGAGGATTAAGCAGAACATATGGAGTGGATTCGGAGGGAATGTACTCAGATGGTTGTACAGATGATGATAGGTATAGGAGGGGAGCAGCAGAGTCAGACATTTCAACATCACGGGGAGGAATGTCAATGGTAGCAGGAGGATCCTTGAGTAGACCTGACGCATATTGACCAGGGATGGGAGAGGCGGATTGATTTTGTTCAATTTCGTATTCACAAATGACCTCTAAAGAGGCTCGGTAATGTGTGAGGTGAGGAAAATGGTGAGAGTAATGGCCGTGGACACCACACAGAGCATAGGGTTTGTTGGTGCGAAGAGTCTTTAAGGTCTTGGCTGCGGATGAGAAAGAACCAGAGGTTTCAGGGACCGTCGATTCAGGGAACGCGACTTTAACCATGGGTTGGATACGTGGCAACTCAGGACAAGTATGGGTGGGGTGACCGATACCATCACACAAGGCACAAGGGTTGGCGGGTTGGGGAGGGGGAGGGGTAGGGTCGGGTGCAGTGGCCTTGTCTTTGGATGCCCCCTTTCGAGTTTTTCTTTTCTTTCCTGTAGGGGTTGTCACATCGGGAGGGTCCTGCGGAGGGACGAGGGGAACTGTAGCGGTAGAAGGAGCGAAGGGAATCAGTTGCATGGGTGTCACAACTATGTATTGTTTGGGGTGGCCCGGCGGGGTCTCGGCTGGAGGAGTAAGATACCATACTAGTATTCCAAAGGTTAAATTAGGTAAGGAAAGGGTGGCCATGACGGGGACCGAGTAGACGCCGGGGGGGGGGGGCGCAAGGAAAGTTATTTGACGGGCGGGGTAATGACCAGGGGGGACGGCTCCCATATGGTGGAGGCCTGAGGGATTGGACTCAGGAGGGTAGGGGAGTTCCTGAGTGTGATGGGAAGGGTCAGGTGAAAAAGGTTCGGTTGATTGAAGCGAAGGGCTAGGAGTAGGAGGTGGTGGGCGAGATTGAGGTTGCTGACTAGCCGGAGTAGGTTGTGGAAGGCCAGCCTAAGACGATTGCATCATGCAAAAATTCGCTAAGCTGGGGTCAGAGACAGGAGGAGGGGGAGGACCAGGAAAAGTTCCAAGCAAAGAGGAGTCTTTGTAGACGCCAGGGGAGACATAGGTCAAATAATCAATAGTTGGTTTATTGGTGATAGTAGAGATGGTGGACTCAGGGGAGGTCTGAGATTTTGGTTCATCTTGCGGTGGACTGGGGATGGGAAGGCTGACATGGCATAGGTGTAACTACGCCCCAAAAGGATGTTGTAGTCAAGAGAGGCGTCGATAAATTCGACGTCGACACAAACAGTCTTACCGGCAAGGGTGATAAGATAGTTACAGAATAGGCCAATGGGCCGGGAGGCATGGCCATCCCACGCGCGAAGGGTGATGGTGGAAGGGGCTAGTTCAGGGGATCCGAGTTGTTTCCAAACCGAAGCGGACATTATGAAGGTAGATGCCCCCTCATCAATAATACACCGAGAAACATTAGCGTTTCGGATTTTGACTGGGATTTGGAAAGAAACCGAAGGAGGAAGAGGGGGATGTTCTGACTGACGAGCGTCGAAAACAATCAATTGGTCATCAACAGGATCGAAAGTGCCCATGGTAGATAGTAGAGCCCTCTTTTGAGAAGGACACGGCTAGAGGAGTTCCAGTGTTGAAATGGCAGCAAGATATTGGGCCAGATCATCTAATATGATGTATGAATGGGCAGCCCAACCAGAGGCAGCATTTCAGCGTAATGGTCCCTTAGGAGGCTTGGGATGAACCTCAGCTTTGGGCGGAGGGAGTTGCAAGGGACCATTAGGTGTCAATAGAGGCTCTGTAGGACCTAACGATGGAGACTCGGAGACAGATGGAACGGGAGGTGTGGAATACTGACGGGACCGAATTTTAAGGTTGAGGTCGACGGTGAGAGGTGGGTCAGAGGCCATCATGAGAATCTGGTAATCAGAGGAACTAGAAGGGGAAGGTTGAGTGGTTTGAGTGGCCAAAAATCCTTATTGAGGGAAAGGATTGGTAAACACAGTGGGTTGAGAAGTAGTTGGGGTAGGAGGGACAGTAGGGGAGGAATTTTGTCCCCGCACAGTGGCCTGAGAGTCCCACATCTGCCGCATTTGTGGTAATAAGGGACAATTGTGAGTGTAATGACCATAAAAACCGCAACGCAAATAGGGCTTATTGGTGCGAAGTGGCTTGTTCAGCTTGGGCTGAGAACCCTATGGCTGGGTAGCAGTGTGGGGATCAATACTTGAAGGATTGGGTCCACGATTACCAGGGAAAGATTGATTTCCTTTCCTCTTTCTCTGAGAAGGAATAAAATTAGGTGCCCCCTGCTGTGCAAAGACTTGCCCTGGAGGGGGTAGTAAGTGCGGTTGCATGGGTGGAAAAGGCAAGGGAGTCGGAGGTCCAAATGCTGGAGGGGCTGGGGCACTAGGCTGTGGATATGGTTAAAGGGTAGGGTGGGTAGCAGTGAGGTAAGAAGGAGGGTGGGAAAAAGGAGGAGGCATGCCGTATCCTGAATACATGCTACCTGGAGGGGAAAAAGTGCCAGAGAGGTTGGCCCCTGGAGGGAAACCATGACTTGGAAGAGGTTGGGAAGTGGTATGTGACAGGGCTCCAACGATACTGTTGGCAGAGTGAGATGCCCCCGAGGCATTAGGGCCACCGGGCTTGGGAAGGTCAGGAAGGACGGTATAAACATAACCAGATTGGGTGTAGATAAGGTCATATTTCAAGGCTATTTGGAGGGCGGCTTCCTTGGTTTAGGGAAAATGGGATGCGACATCGTTGCCAAAGGGAGGTAAGAGAGAGCAAAGGAACCATTCCATGTAAACCCGATCTTCAAAGGGGGGAGCGCGACACAAGCTCCGTCTTCGTCGCCATTCCTGGACATGAGCAGAAAGGCGGGTCAAAGAGGATTGATGGAAAGAAGTTAAGAGTTCAGTGCCATTTTCGTATCAGAGAGGGAGCTGGAAATACGATAAAAAGGCTTGGGCAATGGTCACAAAGGTGGTATGGGAAGAGGTGGCTTGATCAACATACCATTTGGAAGCTTTGCCGGTAAGCGTGCGTTGGAAAAAATGAAGACGGATGGAGTCATCGGTGATGGAATTGGAGGGACACCACATGTGGAAAGATCAGATATGGTTAGAGGGATCTTCACTATCAAGGCCTTCGAACTTGGGAATGACAGAGGGGAGCTTGGTTGGCATAGCAGGCCAGCTAACATTGTGGCGAATAGGATCATTAATCAGCTGATTGAAATCGGGGAGACTGAGGCCGGCCATATAAGGGAGTAATGGGGCGGTCGAGGTAGGTCCCGTAGTGGTTCCATTGGAAATGGACCCAGCGGTAGAACTGGGGTTAGGGCTAGGTCCTGAACTAGACATGGTGAAGGTAAAAGAGGGAGAACCAGAAGTAGTGGGAGAACCCAGACAATTAGAAGAAGAGTCGGAGTGTGGACTCAGGGGAGGACTTACTCGAGGATGACGGGAAGGAGGAAGTCGATCGAGCCGAAACTGATGGCGAAGGCCAAGAAGTCTCCAGGAGAAGCGCCTTGGGGGCGCAATGATGACGGGAAGAAGAAAAGCCGACAAGGGAGGAATAAAATCAAGTGAGGTCAAGGGCGGAGAGGTGCAGTGACAATTGATTTTAAAGTCTTTGGCAGGCAGTGTTAACCAGGCTCTTCTTCACTTAGGGTCAGTGTGTGGCGTGCATTAATTTTAATGTTTAAACCCAGACATTTTGAGAGTAAGAGAAAAAGTGTGCTGTGTAACTGAAAATAAATCTGCAGGAAATACAACGAAAAGAACAGAAAATTAACAGCTACTAATGCATCAATTTGACCCAAGAAGGCGGGTCTCTCAAAACTAGTCTATAAGTGGAAAAAACTAAGCCAAGCACGCAAAAAGGAGGCCAATAGATCTAATGCCAGGAGGGACTGGGATCTAAAGGAGAAATCTGCTGAAAAGTGGTGCAGAGAACAACAAATAGGCAGAGGCAGTGTTGCTGCTAAAAAGGAGGAGATCAACTAAAAATAGAAGAGACAATGCGGTTGCCATGGAAATGAACCAAAAAAAAATGATATGAGGTGATTTGAGAGGGAGAAGAGCTGATCTAAAGGGATATGAAAAGGAGGTATCAGATCTGAGAAAAATAAGGCCGAAACTCTAAAAATTCAGACTTCTGAAACAGCAAAGACTCTCCCACAAAAAGTGGAGGGTATTAGAGCCATAAGGGGCAAGATTCCCACTTAGTTGAGTGAAGAAGATCAGAAATAGGTCTAAACGGGCAGAGACAGAGGCTAGAAAACACTGGAAGAAGCCTCAGACAAACCCAGAAAAAGTGCGGAAAAATTGGCAGAAAAAATGCAGGTCGTAAGTTTTGACCTGTTTCCAGTCTAGGTCGCAGGTTTGGGGCAGAAAAGTGCGTCCTCAAGCTCAGGTCACACTTTTTGGGCTGATAAGTGTGACCTGTATATCCGGCTCTTTCGGCGGCAGATTTCAGAAAGATTTGTCGTCTCAGCTGCGGCTGATGTTTGTCACCTGCACAATAAGGCCAAAAATGCACGGAAGTTAGAAATTTGTTTGATTGAGGGTTTTAGAGGTGAAAAGCACCATAAAAATAGGAAAAAAAGGAAACTGAAGAGAAACCCTAGGGTCTAAAACAGCTGGATATGTAGGAATAGATAAAACGACAGCGGTCATAAAATAAAACCCGTGTGGAGTCGCCAATTGTTAGTATGAATCTTTCGTCGTAAAAGATCACTTTAGCTACGCATAACAAATAGCCCTAACATAGATTATGGCTGCAAAATATCTTTAAGTCTGCTGCACAAATTCAGATCTAAGCACAAAAAGACATTAAGAAGATAAAACATAATATGGCTCCATGTATCCAATAGACAAGACAAGAAGAAAGTGTTTAAAAGAATGATTTGTATTATATTTAAAGAATGGGGCACCTAAGAGGAAAACAAGAAAGGTGTTTTTCGGTTCTCCTCGATGGGATGGGTTCTTGAAAGTCCTCAGCGTTTCAGATCTAAAATTCCTCTATCTTATTGTGGTAGAAAACCCTGACAAACATAGAACTCAATGGGAGCTCACAAAGCAAAAATGGAAAATGGTGACCAAGAATAGATCAAGTGTGATCTAATGCAATGAAGGTGACTAATGAATGGGGAAAACCCTCCTATTTATAACAAAATATTAGGGTTATCTAGAACTTGTTGCATGAATAAAATATTATTAATCAAATTCTAGAACCACCCTTTAGGAATATTTTATTATATTTGTTGGAGGGAAAAGGTCTTTTGACGTGGGTCAATTCCTTTTTTTATAAAAAATAAATAAATAAATGATTTATTTATTATTTTAGGGAGATTATGGGGATATAATTAAATAAATAATGATTTATTTAATCAATTTCCTTGTTTTGGGTTAAATATGACCAGGGAATATGGACCAATGTTATTTGACATGGTGAAAGCAATTTTACTTAGGGTAAAATTGGTCTTACATGGTGTACTTGGGTTCATCTAATGATAATGAGTTAGATGACCAAAAAAATGGTGTAACAACAAGTGAGGTGGGAGTGGCCTTTTTATTTTGTCAAAACCCTCAAAAAGTTGAACCAAGATCCCTCATGGAATCATCTACTTGATTGGTTGTGTTGGAAAAGAGAGTTCACCAGTTGAATGTATATCATGTATAATTTAGATTAGGATAGATAGGCAAGAAAATAAGCTTAGCACTATGAGCATCTTTCTAGTTTTTAATCTTAGAATGTTGATCCAAAAAAAAAAAATACAACAAACAAAGAAAGAAGGAAAAAAAGGGCAGATTTTAAAAGAGATACAACCAGATACCCAAAAAATAGTAATACTAAAAGTGTGCAAGCCTAAATGCCACTACTTGTTCAAAAGAATATCTTTTTCAGTCATCTAGCCTAATCGTGGCTGAATATGTTTTTAATTTTGTGTTGATAAGTTAGTGAAGGAGAGTTTGTCAAATCATTCAAACTTGACTTGTCAAAAAGGATAGATTAGGAGTAAAAGGTACTGGTTCCACATGCTCAACATTGAACTAAAGAGGAAGATGGGGATTCATACCAAATGATAAATCACAACCCTTATTTTTCTAGTTTTGTTTGTACAAAAATAATGTTTGTGTGCAGCTTGTCCTAATGCCACAACCCATGGTAAGTTAGATTTCCTAATCCTGATTCAAACCATGCTTTCAATTTTATGTCAATAGCTTAGAGAATGAATTCTGCCAAACAGCTTAATCTTGGAAGTCAAATAATCTAGGTAGAGAAAAAAAGAGTTCACTAGCATAATCTGAACTCTTAGGAGTGATAAGAGTAGAAGTAGGTAGTTTGTTTTTCTTTCAAAAGAAAAGAATGTCAAGGGTTTGCCAGTTCAAGTGCACCCAAGGAAGAAAAAATGTTAGGCAAGTAGGTTGGGTAGGTAGAGGTGAAGTTGAGCTAATCATGTTTTTCAGATTATTGAGGTTACAATTTAAAGGAAACATTAGCAAATGAAAAGAAAGAAAAATTTGCCCAATGGATGACGCATTGGTCTTCATAAAAATAGAGATATGAAGTTCTGGATGCCTCCTGAAAAGGATCTACCCTCCCCAAGTGGATCCACTGTTAATCATTAGTAATTTTTGGCTTTTTATAGATCACTAAATGCTTATCCTAGATTTCTAGAAACAAAATTCATGAATATTGTGAGTTCTAGAAATCTCACTGCCTTCATTATCCTTAGGATAAATTTTTCACTATTTCACTACTCTATCAAGTCATGGCCAACCTATCACTCCCAGAAGACCCATCATGGGCTCGTGCCACTCATTTTTATCCCGTTTTTACACTCATGACCTCAATACTCTATTCTACCTACTTATAACCCTTCCACTTCAACCGCGGATTTCCAAGTGGCCTAAACCTTTTCCCCTATTCACAAAGTGCCTCAATCATTGGTGGTATCAAGCTACCTCTCTAGGCTCTTTAGATAAATCAAGATCAGTAGTTTTGTGTTTGCAATGCATAAAGTTTGTCATAAGCTCTATTTTACACCTAAAAGACCCCAAGTCAAGTTTTCAGCCAAAGACCAGCCCAAAGAGTCTCCCACTAGGTCATTTAGGGTTTCATAGGTTATAAGATTGTTTTGGTTTTCTGAATCACTGATTTACATATGCTAAGAAGATGAAATAAAATGGGAATGAGGGTCAGCACATGGTTATCCAAAAAGATCAGAAAATATCCAAAGAAGACCACTTTGTCAAATTCAAGTATTACCAAGGTGAAATGTCTCACTGCCTCCAAGTGCAAAGGTGTAAAGTCTATCAAAGAAGGTAAAATTGTAAGCCAAACACCATGATCAAAGCCAAAGGATTCTGAATATGTCACTATGGGTAGAGATCCAAAACTTATCCAAAATTAGTTCTGTAATGTCAAATAATCAAAGGGAGGTTTAAGCTCCAAGTTTGAAGCTAGGAATGATTTCAAAGTTGTTGTTATGTCAAATAAAGGTGTCAAGTCTCTAGGATCATAAAAGAAGAAAATTTCATAACTCCAGCTAACCTGCAAGGCAAATAGTGTAAAATATCAGTGATAAGGTGAAAGGCTTGAAACCCTTAGAAAACGAGTTGCAAAGATAGATCAAAGTTTCATAAGCCCATACAAGGTCATCTAACACTTTAAATAGCTCATTATACCATTGCAGAGGCAATCAGAACATCCGAAGAAGAAATTTGAGAATTTCAGTGAAAATTTGGTTAAGTATGCCTGGCGCTACTCACACACACTAGCACTATGCTCACAGACCCTGGCGCTATGCTAATAGAGGTCTCCGCAGTGTAATTTTTACACTGCGCTGCACATACACTGGGTGGCACTGCGCGTATATCTTGGCGCTATGCTTAGGCAAAATGGCACGCACAGGAGGAGGGCGCTGTGCTCAGAAGCCGACTCGATAGACCTAGCACTGCGCTCAGAGGCTTGACTAGCCCAGTTTCTACTCGACGCTATGCACAAAGGACCCGACTTGCCCAGCACTACACTCATGCCAAGGACCCTCCCAATTGCGGAAAAGTGCCAAAAAACTCAGGGGAGTACCCTTCAAGTTGCCTTAAAGAGCCTGCAAAGGGGTCAAAGGTGTTAGGGGAGGTGTTAATAAGGGTTATAACAGTAAGCTCCACAGAGATAATGAGGATGGTAACAATGCAGAAGATAAAGAGAAAATCAGTCTTAATGATGAACAAAATGAAAGTGAAGAATGTGCAAACTGATGATAAGGCTAGTGATGACAGTGACACTAAGGACTATCATGACAGTGAAGGTGATGATAATAGTGAGGAATATGAAGAGACTAGACACGATGAGCCCTACAGTGACAATAATAATGCTAGGGGGAGTAGCAAAACTCAAAGCCACAGTGACAGTGAGAAACAATGAGGTCCCTAATGATACTAAGAGCAATAATGAAGAAGAATACACCACTATGATCACTAACAAACCTCCTTCATTGACCTATCACAACAAGAATAGGGTATGTGCTTGCTACCTCTAGAAAGGGTAAGGAGCCATGTTTTCCTCACTTCCTAAAAGTGACTAGACAGAGGCAAAGAGAATTTAAAGGAAGGAAAAGATTAGCATAATACTGAGAAAGGGTTTACTATCATCAACCTTGATAGTAAGAAAGAAGATAAAGGGAATGGCCACTAGCTTACCACTCCATAGTGAAGATGCAGAGATTTAGAGAGTTAGAAAGGTGTCTTTGCATAGTTATGCATAACATTGAATTTTATGAGGATAAGTACAAGCATATAAGGAAGATAATAAGGGCCTTGACCTACAAAGAAAGCATGACCAGACATTATTCCCGGAGGAATCAAGTTGCAAGGGAAAACTCAAAAAGGCCCAAAACCAGAATTCAAACACCAAAAGGAGGAAAATATCAAGCTAGACTTGGAATTTTGGCATCATATTCTCTACAGGTCTCTCAAATCACTTGAAGGAGACATCCACCAATTTTTAAGGAATTTGGACAAGTTTTTGTTTTTTGAGAATTTTGAGGCCTATAAGCGCAGCACCACTGGCGCTATGCTTTTCCCTCAGGCATCCTCAGAGGTAAAAATTTACATTTTTGGATTTCTCATGACTAGCACACTATTCTCACCAAATTTCAGAGCAATTGGAGCATTTTTTACCCCTCAAAAGGTCAGAAAACACCTCATTTTTCACCATTCTGCCTCCTTTTCATGCCTGGCGCTGCGCTTAGAGAAGTCTTGGGGATTTGAATTTTTGAATAGGTTACATGCGCTCAATCAGAAAACCAAAGTTATATCTGGAAAGAGGACTCAACAATATTTCGAACGGTCCATCATAGAATAAAATACGACATCAGGAAGGTCTCCAAAACATGGCTACAATAAGACCTATTTTATGCCTAAGCTGGCGCTACGCTTATGGACAACACTGTGTGTTTTTGGTCAAAAGTCAACAAAACACACTCATTTATTGCAAAATCATATTTTAGTGTTTTTTTTGGCAAATAACTCTAGAATTAAGTGCTAAAAGCTATTTTGGTGTTTATTTCGTGGGATATTTTGTGCCTTGGGCCTTGTATGGCCTCTTGGGCATTAATGACATTTATGACTGATTTTGACATTTTCCAACCCTATCTAGGGTTTTTTTCCCTCATTTTCCAAGATAAATAGAGCATGAGGTCTTCATTTTAAATGTTTTCATTTGATGATATTTGAGAGCATTACATGGTTTTTATGATTTTGAAGAAGAAATTGATGTTGTGGAGTTTATGAATGCCTTGTTTTGATTGATGATGAAGGAGGATAGATTGCAGGATCCCTGAGTTTGGTTATTGGAGAAGTGCTTCTCTCTTATCTTATTGTTTTCTCATGTTTTCATTATGTTTCCATCCTTCTATGCTGCAGTAGAACATAAGAGTATAAGTTAAGAAATGTTCTTTGAGGCACCTTAGTCCTTCCTGTTTCTACTGTCTTTGTGTTTTCCTCTGCTGGGTTTGTTTAAGGAATTATTAGCTGCTCCTTAGGCCTCCATATGCTTCTTTATTCCATGAAGGGTTAAATATACTAGTTTCAAATATGTTTTATAATTAGCCCTGCCTATTTGATGCTATTTAAACTCTGTTTTGGAATCTCTCTTTGAAGTATTACTTTTAGGTTTTAGCCAAAGAGGCCATGTTTTGATCATGCCCTTTCTCCATGCTTAAGAAGTTGCCTTAAGGTTCTTTGTAGCTTGATCATTGATGTTTAGGCATTCCCTCTTCATTTATTAAAGTTATTTTTTATCTTGAATATTTTCCAAACCTTGAAGGTGAAATCACTAGAAGTTAAATGAGTTTCTTGCCTTCTATATTTCATTGGAATTTGTTATCTTGAATGCTTGTTTTCTTAAAGTGTAATCAGAAAGATATTGTTTTTCCATGTCTTATGATGATGTCCTTATGTTGATCAGTATTTGAGACATATTGTTTAAAATTATTTGTTTAAGGATTATTTACTTCCCTTACACACCTACTTTGTTCACCAACTTATTGTTCATTTCACTTCACATTTGACCAAGCTAGATTTTCCCTATTATGCATCTTGTTTCATCGTTGAGATATCCGGGACTTCCATAGACTCCATAGCCCAATGATTTGAAGACCTCTCATTCCACCTATTTCTACTTGTTCATCTTACCCAACCAAAACAAACAACAAACCCTACACTTAATAATTAGCCTAAAATCAAACGCTAGAAGAAAAAATTTCGCATCCTTTGCATACAATAGAGAGAGCCCTCTCTAAGTCGAGGAAGGCTAGGTCCTGGGGCTCCAAAGACTAGTCTTATGGTACCCTGTGCATTTGGTCTACCAATCTGCTAAATCACGGGACCCTAACAGGGACGTCAAGTTAGTGTGGTAGGAGTCATTGTATCCACAAATATGCTACAAAATTCTTAGATTCTGAAACATGTTTTTCTATTTACTATGTTGTTCTTAATTATATATGGAATTGCAATGTTATTTTTCCCACCAAAAAAAATAACTTAAAAAACTTGTTAGAATTCCATTTCTTAGTATTGTGTCATCAGGTTGTTTTTTTCTCTTATTGGTATGCATCCATATATACAAGATATTGTGACACATCATTTTTACATTACGACCACCCCTCCCATCCTTCGCCACCCTCCTCCCCTCCCGTCCTCTGCCACCCTCAACTACCCTGAAAGTTGACCCCTAAAGCATTGAATGCAGGAGGAAATTCAATTCATGAAGCACGGGAGGTTGGGTGTGGACCAAATAACCTAGCACTCATATCTCCCATATGATCCCTTTGGTTTCTTGCTTACTTTTTTATATACTAGTAGCTTTGAAAAAGTTTTCTTAGATCCTAGGTTATTTGATTTGTTGATTAGTAGCTTTATCTTTGGATCATGGGGATATGAGTTTCTTTTGAAAGAGGCTCATTCTCCCTCTTACAAGCAGAATTTTGGTGTCAATAAGTGTTACACAGCATCTTGTCACCATCCCTGCAATCCCTCGTCCTGTACATTGGATGACTATTATCGTGACCTGTGAACAGTAAAATGTACTGAAAACACCTTGATGGTATCCTTCTGCATAAGGACAAGAATTCTCCTCAAGAACATTTACTATGGAAAACCCTAAAAACCCATGTTTTGGCATTGGCACGGGTAGCCAGTTCATCCCTCGCGCTAATGGGGAAAATGCACACTAGTGGGCGTGCCAGCCGGCGCTCTGTCCCTGTGTCTCGCCCGTGCCAAGCCTATTAAGGAATGTTTTTTAAAAATAAATGGCGGAAGTTTGATTCTAACAACTTTAGAATGAATCACCAGAAATAAGTTGGGTTGTTTGCCTTCGGATCTCCCTGATTAGGAAGTAGTTTTCCACCTTTCATGAAACCTTCCTAAGAGATAGGGCTCTATCCCATGATTATAGGGATCCCAACCTCCCTTCCTCCCTCTATAAAAGCCTGCCTTCTCCCTTTACAAGCTAGCTGAACACTTGAAAGTTGAAATTTTGGGGAAGGAAATTATAGCTAAGTGATAATCAAGAGCAGAGCTAAGGAGAACCCTGTGAGAGAGAGAATTTTGTCAAATCCCTGACGAGCTTTGTGAGACACATCCTGTTGGATCTCCGTCAAAGGAAGATCAGGACGTCAAAGCACTGTTTGTAATATTTCTCTTGTATCTTAATATACATGACTCTGCTATTGGTTCCATGATTTTGTTTTTTTATTATATAATGCAATTTAATTCGTTCCTCTCTGACTGATCGATAGTTATAAAAGTGTGAAATATTACGTTGCATGTTGTCTTTCTTCTTTGCATGTGTACAGGTATCTGGATGCAGCAAGCTTGTGGATCATGACCTGTCCAACTAGGAACGAAAGTGTCATTTCTTCTTCGACAACAGCAACGAAGGAATCATGGTAAGAGATCTATCACGATTCTGTCTTTTGTAACTAGGAACCAATAACTTTGCGTGTTTCAATTGTTGCTAGACCCACTCTACGGCTAGTGGAATCGCCTCTGTTCGCAGAGGGGATTTACCTCCACAAAAATTTGGTGACTCCACTGGGGATCAGTGGGAGTTGGTCCTTCCTCCATTGGTTTGTTTTTGTTTTTTCGTTTGGTTAGTCTATTTTTTTGGTTCACCTTCCTTGGTGTTAAACCCCTGTTCAGCCCCTAGAAGACTAGATCCAGTCTCTGTTTGTCCATTTTCATCATTTTTCTAGGGTAAAATCAAATGGAGTGGTTATCCCCCTCATATTCATGCCAACTGGCGCTTGTTTCTCGTTAGGCACCTACGCCATCCTCTGTTTGGCGGAGATTACAGCCAAACAGGCACGCCAACCTTGCTTGGTTTTAGGGTTTGCCTGTTCTTGGGATCTCTGGGCTTGACTTTTGGTCCTGGTTCATTTTTTCTGATTGATTGAGTGCTTTGAATTCATTTTTTACTTTGTTTAGCCCTTTTCGTCTGGTTGTTTTCCATTTTCTTTCAATTTTTCATTTTAGCCCTAGGGCTTCTAGGTGCTTCAGTGTGTTGAGCCTCTAGTGGGAGTTTTGGGTCATTGCTTTCCTAGTCATTTTTGTTTTTTCTTGTTTGCATTCATCTTGCTGGATCCCATTGAATCATTGCATTTATTGAGTGACTGTTCTCTCTTTCGTTCAATTTCACTTTGCATTGCTCCAAGCCTAGATCACACGGTTTGTTTGAGTCTCTTTCGAGATTCTTCTTTGTTTTGAGGGATTTCGTCATTGGTTTGAGTCTTGATTGTGCTTGTTTGAGTTGAGTGAATTTGTTTTGCCTCAGCGCTCTCTTCATCATTCTCAAATTGATGTTTTCATTAGTTTTTTCATTGATTTAGTGCATTTTATCTAATATATTGAAAAATACAAAAACAAAATCTTTTGCATTTTGATTGGCATAGAAAAAATTGGAAACTTTTTCGCATTACTAGCATTATATAATTCTAGAGAAAAGTTTTCTAGTTTCATTAGCTTGCATTGAAAACAGTAGTGGGTGTTTTTGTGTGTTCATTTTGTTGTCATTTGAAAGCTCTCAACTCTCCCATAGATAGCTCTTCATTGAACAAAATTATATTTTGTGGCATGTAGTTTGCATCTAGAGGTTTTATGAGATCCAACATTCGATAGGACCTTCAAATCGAAATGTAAATTGAAGACCAACTTTAAAATTTATTGAATTAACCTAAGGTAGCATTGAAACTTAACGAAACATCTAGTAGTCTAAGGTAGAGACATGTTCCGACGTCTTTAAGCCTAGTAGTTGTCGCTCGCCATTTGGCTACAGACAGTGCTAGTATAGACTTGTGCTCCCCATACTGTTGTGTATATAAAGGGAGGCCCCATTAGGTTGCAAATCCTTTATCCATAGGAAGCCGAATCTGCCGCATTTTACCCGTGATACATCGGACACAACATTCGGAGAGATTACCTGCACATACGTTAAGTCCTTGGTTGATTTCTCTTTCATTTTTACCAAGGTGTATATGGCAGTTCACGGATATCTAGTACACCCATTTACCTAGATTACCAGAGTAGTCACTTTGATCTTTACTGACTCTTTTAACTGAAAATAATCATTGAGCTCTTGTCCTTTCAAGCTCGTGTCTGACCTGGAAGTGATAGAGTCACCTTTTGCTTGTTTCTTGACTCTTAAAATATGAAATAGCAGAGTCTGGTTTCAGTGTCTTAAAATTTAATCGCCCACGAAATATTCCTGATTATAATTTTTGTCCTCAGTGTTTTAGTTCAAGGTCGTTTCCCATGGAAACTTTTTTGGAGTTTTCCAATAAAGGATCCCCCTCTGAAGGGATTCCCAGTCCTTTTCCTGCTTTAGGAAATATTGGTGCTCCTTATATGGCCACGTTGTCCCTCCCTGGGTTAACTGTTTGGTTGCCTGTTTGTTTGTTTTCAACCTCTCTAGTCTCAAGTGTTCCGGCTACTGTACCATCCACTCCTCCACCTGAGCAACGCCATGTTGGTTCGAAAGTGGACCTCTCCCCTTCTTCGCCTATTTCTTCGTCCTCATCTTCTACTTGGCCTAGTGAAAGTTTCGATTCTAGTACCCAGGTGGCTAAGAAGAAGAAGAAGATGACTAAGAAGAAGAAGTCAGATAAGAGAGAGGCTAATTCTGTAGTTGTTGCTTCTAAAATTCCTGCTCTCGATGAACCTTCCAACCCTCCACGGAAAGATAAGTTCCCTTGCATGTTGTGCTAGGGAAACCATCTTCTTCAAGATTTCCCTGGCATTCCCAAGGTGCTGGAAGTATGGTACAACGGTCGTCCGCCATTGCCTTTGGCTTCCGGGAGTCAGGTTGGGGGCACGTCTTCAGCTAGTGCTGGTAAAGCTCCTAAGAACCAAGGTAAGCTTGCCCATCCCTATAAGTTGTGTGAAGAGCACCATGCCATTCACCTTTGTCCGTATGTGGATGAAGCCAAGAGAGTTTTGGACAACTCGAATGTTTCTGCACCATGCCTGCCTGTTGGTTACAAACAAATTTATTTGAGTCCTTCACTAGTTGATTCAATGATCAGTCAAGAGTCATCCTTGCTTGATCCCCCTCCCCTGGAAATTCACCATCATGAATCCATCACTGACCAACCATTGGTCCTGGGATTGGTTGGTCTGGCCCTGTCTGTAGTGCACTAGGTCTTTTCCCTTGAGAGTGGATGTCATATCCCTCAGTTTCTTTTTTTTTCTTCAGATTCCTTGGACTTGGAGAAATATTCTCTTATCCCTATATCCCAGGAAGCTACTCCTCCGCCTCCCATGATGGAGGTCCTGGAGGATACTCCTTCTGTCTCCATGATGGAGGTGGAAGTGGATGCTCCTTCTTCTCCCGTAACACCAGGGCAAGACCATATCGGTTCGATGGTAGCCCCTCCAAGTAGTTTGGTCACTTCCTTCGATTGGGGTCGCTTCACAGGTTATCGCCTTCCTTATTATGTGCCCTTTGAGATCATGGTACAGGCCTCCCATATGGTCGTACACAACACCATTATAGATGAAGGCGCGCCTGTTAGTATTTTATCCTCAACTACTTGGAAAGCTTTCGGTTCGCCGCCACTTATGCCTATTACGCAGAATATGTTGGCGTTTAACAAAAGAACTATTCAACCATTAGCGATCCTTCAAAAGTTTCCTGTTACTTTGGGAGGGAAAACTATCCATATGGATGTGATGGTTGTTCCTGGCCCCTTGGAGTTTAATTTAATCTTGGGCCTCCATTATAATTATGCCATGGGAGTAGTAGTCTCCTTCCTCTTTTGTGTGATGTGTTTTCCGCACCAAGGTCGGATCATGACCATCAATCAGCTTGCGTTATTTAGTCCTTATATGGTAGCTAGCCCACCATCATCCCTACCAGATCTTTATTTGTCGGTTCTATCATCCCCACCACATGTCAATTATGTGGCTACCTGTCCTGTACCCATATTCAGTGACAGTGTAGTTGTACATCATGTGCTGGGGGCATTGGGTCCAGAGTTCCAAGTTGTTTTCCCTCCATCAGATGGGCAACCCATGGAAGCTATGACTTCTTATTAATTATGATGAGGTCTTCGGAGAAAGGTTCATTTTCTTGTGTCAAGATCCTTAAAAAATGAAACAAGATCTTCAGAGCAAGGTTCGTTTTCTTGTGTCAAGCTCCTTAAAAAATGAAACAAGGTCTTTGAAGCATGGTTCATCTGCTTGTGTGAAGCTCCTTAAACCATGAAACAAGGTCTTCGGAGCAAGGTTCGTTTTCTTGTGTCAAGCTCCTTAAAAAATGAAACAAGGTCTTCAGAGCAAGGTTCGTGTTTTTGTGTCAAGCTCCTTAAAAAATGAAGCAAGGTCTTTGGAGCATGGTTCATCTGCTTGTGTCAAGCTCCTTAAACCATGAAACAAGCTCATCGGAGAAAAGTTCGTTTTCTTGTGTCAAGCTTCTTAAAAAATGAAACAAGCTCTTCGGAGCACAGTTCATTTTCTTTTGTCAAGCTCTTTAAAACATGTAAAAAGGTGTCCTGAGGATAGTTCTTATAATGTGTCAACCTCGTTAAAACAATGAAACACTTTCCTATTCAATTCGAGTCTTTGATCAGATCTCGTAAAATCCCAGTTGAGTCTTTCTCAGATCTCGTGCTTTGAACCTTCACTCCATCTGCCTTTCATATGGATTGAAGCTTGGGGAGCATGTACCTCGAATTTAGTCACCATGCTGGGGGCATGCTTACTTTTTCAAGCATAGTTTGTTTCCATTTCAAGCTTGTGTAAAAATGAAACCGGTTTCAAGCATAGTTTATGTTTGTTTCAAGCTTGTGTAAAAATGAAACCAACTTCAAGCAGAGTTTTCTGATTTCAACCTCATGTAAAAATGAAACCATTCCCATTTTACCTCTCATAATTGCCATTTTATCATCTTGTTTTGCCAAATGAGCCTTAGTTTTCTCATTCCACTGTCACTATCTTCTTGGCCAATCATATGCCTTCACTTGGTTGTTTTACCCATTCCTGAGGAACCGTTGTGATGAGTGGTCTTGTTAGCCAACCTCTTTACCTTTATCTTGTTCTGAGTAGTTCCATCATCACCGGAACCAGTTGCTGCCCTTTATACCACTCGTTCCTCTAGGAGGAGTCACCTTTTAGCTCTTTTCTGACTCTCTAAAACTAAAAATATTGTCGAGACGCTTGTCGTTTTGAACTCGTTAAATGGTTGTGAAGCGATATCTACCCAGTATACGTTTACCCCTTTTTTAGGTTGGGATATATTATTTACAAAAAAGGAATACCTTAGCCTATTGCGACTAAGAGATTCTCTTAAACACAGTTTTCTACCTTTTCGGATTTGTGGGACTACCTACGAAAAGGGACTGCTAGAGTTTTCTTTTCTGCCTTCTTTTCAAACTCTCTAAACATGAAAAGATTCCAAGTTCTCCCTTTGTCAGACTCGTTAAAACTAAATGACATCGGAAATTTTCAAGCATGACGTTAACCGAGTTCCTCCTTCCTAGGGATCGTAAAATGTACTAGGTTGGATTTATCCGAAGGACAAAATTACAACAAAAGCATATGCTATCCCCTTCAAGTTTGTTCAAAAAAATAATTGGGGTACTCGCCATAAATGGTGGGGGAAAATGGAACCAGTATTATAGTCATGTCGGCAGTATATCGCTCTTGAACATGGCACTTGTCTGCATTTGTGTGGGGTTGGGGACATCGCATCTCGTTATCTACTTGCCTTCATGGGTTTATGTAATCTCTTTTGACCACTCATTTTCTCTTTGCCACGTCACCATGACCTTAGATCCCTTGATGTCAAATACTGCCAAATTCAGTGTCGTGCCACCGATATATTCAAAAGAAGTTGGTCTCTGCAGTTTTCAACCTCCCTCTGATTCTTTGTCAGTCTTGATTCACAAACATCATGTTCCTCTATCTCATGTTGATGATGTGGGAAATGTTATGGCCTACCTTCGATCAAGGTCACTTCCTATAGACTTTAGCTCATTATCTGGGAAGCTGATCTAGAGACTCCCTTCAGGTGCCTTAGAGCCTGCATGCCTCAATGGAAGGTTCTTCGCATTCGATGCAAGGTTTTCCTTATTGGCCTTCGATCGGATGATTTTGTGGGTGTTCGATGCCAGCTCACTATTCACATTCTGTAGATTGTACCTATTGTACCTTGAGAGCCATCGTCATTATTGGTGGTTCCTCTCACGTCTGTTAACGACTTTCATTATTGGCTGGTAATCAGATGATGTTCTTGCATGTTTGACTTCAGCTCACATATTCACATGCTCAAACTTGTACTCTGTTCGGGTCGAGATGGAGCGCAAGACCCTGGATTTTATCTGATAAACATCTAGGCTGTGGGTTTTTGTGGATTATTATGATTTATTACATGACTCCTTTGATTGGATGGCTATGACCATACCTGAGTCTACTTGTCGATCCTTATTTTGCTAGATGGCTGCATCCATACCTTGGATCTCATTATGTCAGTACTTTTTATGAATGGTTGTGCCCATACCACATATCATGTATCAGAGATATCAGTTGTATTTGTATTCGCAGGTCTTCCAACGGTAGTGTTTTCAGTTGAACGCATTCTCATAAAGAATTTCACCCCACCCTCTCTCGGACGTCATGCTTTAGGGGGCATCTATTACACAACATTTTGTCACCGCCCCTGCAATCCCTCATCTCATACATTCGAGGACTATTCCCATGACCTGTGAACAGTAAAATGTCTTGGAAACACCTTGATGGTATCCTTCTGCATAAGGGAAAGAATACTCCTCAAGAACATTTCCTCTGGAAAACCCTAAAAACCCATGTTTTGGCATTGGCGCGGGTAGCTAGTTCATCCCTCGCACTAATGGGGAAAATGCACACTCATGGGTGTGCCAATTGGCGCTCTGTACTTGTGTCTCACCCATGCCAAGCCTATTAAGGAATGTTTTTTAAAAATACATGGCGGAAGTTTGATTCTAACAACTTCAAAATGAATCACTAGAAAGAATTTGGGTTGTTTGCCTCCAGATCTCCCTGATTAGGAAGTGGTTTTCCACCTCTCATGGAACCTTCCTAAGAGATAGGGCTCTATCCCATGATTATAGGGATCCCGACCTCCCTTCCTCCCTCTATAAAATCCTGCCTTCTCCCTTTACAAGCTAGTTGAATGCTTGGACGCTAAACTTTTGGGGAAGGAAATTATAGCTAAGTGATAATCAAGAGAAGAGCTAAGGAGAACCCTGTGAGAGAGAGAGTTTTTTCAATTCCCTGACGAGCTTTGTGAGACACGTCCCACTAGAACCCTATCGAAGGAAGATCACGATGTTAGAGCACTGGTTGTAATCGTTCTCTCGTATCTTAATATACATGACTCTGCTATTGGTTCCATGACTGTGTTTTTTCATTATATAATGCAATTTCATTCGTTCCTCTCTAACTGATTGATAGTTATAAAAGTGTGAAATATTACGTTGCATGTTGTCTTTCTTCTTTGCATGTGTACAGGTATCTGGATGCAGCAATCTCGCAGATCATGACTTGTCCAGCAAGGAACGAAAGCACCACTTCTTCTTCGACAACAACAGCAAAGGAATCACGGTAAGCGATCTATCACGATTCTGTCTTTTGTAACTAGGAACCAATAACTTTGCGTGTTTCAATTGTTGCTAGACCCACTCTAGGGCTAGTGGGATCGCCTCTGTCTACATAGGGGATTTACCTCCACAAAAATAAGGAACTTCAATATCTCCAACACAATTTTTTATTTTTATTTTATTTTTATTTTTATTTTTATTTTATTTTTATTTTTTTAATTTTTAATTTTATTTTTATTTTTATTTTTATTTTTTTTTAATTTTTTTTTTAATTTTTATTTATTATTTATTATTTATTTATTTATTTATTTTTCTGAATTTTTCTACTCCTATTATTGATACAAAATGTTACAGAGAGGTTGTGGCCTCGAAAAGACTTGCCCAGAGATGCGGCATTCGCCCATTACAAAACTGAATTCTAACCAGAGAAAATTCAGAGGCCATAACAGTATTATTGGACCCAAACAAACAAGTAGATAGGTACCTCCCATTACAAAACTGAATTCTAACCAAATAAGATTCAAAAGCCATAATAGTATTACTGGACCTAAACAAACACGCAGATAAGTGCCGCCCATGCAGGGGAAACCAGCAATTAAACCTTAGAACAGAAGTCTGAGCAGAAGAACTGATTAACTTAAGATGACTGTGAGACAAAAGGGAATTGAGCCCATTTGAATTACTGGGAAACAAAAAGCTTTGAAAGCAGACCTGTTTAAGATTCTTGAGAAGTGGGAGGCGACTCTTTGATGATGTGGCAACCATATTTGTGAGGGTCTTCTTCCTTTGTAGGATGGCCTTCCTTACCTGTGTAACAGCCATGATTGGGGTCGCTCGGACCGGCCTGAAGGCTCACGTCCTGGGGAGCAATGTTGTTGGGATCCTTGCTCTGCATGCAATCAGTAGGAGGAGTGCCCTTCCTGTCTTCTGCCCTCTTCTCCAGAGTAACCCCCAAAGTCGCAACAACCATACCCGAAGAATCCTCTTGAAGCACGATGGTTACAGTCACCATGAAAGAGGAGTGACTGAAGGTACAAGGGAACTGAAATTGAGCTGTATGAGACTACATAGGGGTGGAATGGTGAGAGCGCGCCTCAAAATGGGGCTGCCCACAACCCCATCCACGGTCGCTTCTTGTGTTGGGATAGCGGTCAGAGTAGAAATCCAAGGAGTAGGAAAACGAAACAGAGGTTGAGGAGGAGGGCTGGCGGACCACACACCCATGAGAACTTCCCTGCCTGCAACGCATTCTGTGGTGTAATCTAGACATAGTGTTAAGAACAGGCAGCACAGAGCAAACAACTGTACTGTGTGGGCAGAGGAGGGCCGTAGGGGGCCAAGCTTCAGCCAAAAATGAAGCTTTGGAAATGACAGAGGTCGAAAGGAAATTGAGCTTGTAGAATGGACTCTGAGAAACATGAAAATCCGACAATAGATCTATACAGCATTCCAAAGCATAGCGCTTCCCAGTACTGGTCCGAGAGAGAGGCTCAGCGGTAGCAATGGAGCAAATCGAGCACAGAGGAGGAGAATGAATGAGGCTAGGAGGAGGCGCCATGGCAGAAGAGCTTGCGAGCTGGTATGGAGGGACGAGCTGCATTAATGCAGCATTGAAGGTGGTGGCAGAGAGTTTAATGTCAAACATCGCATGAGATCGGATGGTGGTGGTAAGAAACCACGCACCAATGGACAACGTCGCCCACGTACCCATCATCGAACTAATGACCCGCATCCGAGAGATGCTGATATTGTTGCACCAGGAGAGTGTAGTATTGAATGATTTGTGCATCATTAGAACTGTTCAAAGGACCAGAGAAGAAGGGGAGCTACTGATCGACGCCTTGATTTGCAAAACAGTCTGCAACCTTTTTAGCAGTCTGCCGGATGTGCTTGAAGGTGATGCTGCGGGGAGCCCTGAACCAATCTTCAATTTGTTCCAATCTGCTGAGAAGTCGCCAACTCGAAGCTATATTTGCTGTTGAAGTACTAGAGTGGATCTGAATAGCAGCCTCTATAAGAATTTGAGAATCCCCTTCAACCTCTAGAGGGAAAAAGTTTTATTTTTCTTCTATACAAATGCCCTTCCATAAAACTTCAAGCTCAGCAGCATTGTTGGAGTCTCTGCCAAGCATACCGTGATATATGTCTAGACTAGGGCCTGCAGCATCTCTGAAAATTCCACCGAAACTAGCCAACCTAGGGTTTCCCTTAGCAGCTCCATCGAAATTCAGTTTGAAAGAGTGAATCGCGGGAGGAGACCAGGAGAGGGGAGAATCAGGATGGATTGAGGAGTTGGTCTTGATTTGAGCTGAATGCGTGAGGTTGAGATTCCAGTTCTTCAGAATGAGGCATTCCTGGGGGGTTGTGGGAAAATCTGAGTCTTTCCAGTGCTTTCGAGTGAGTGTTTCTTGAAGATTTTGTTTGAGATGCAGCCACAGGATGTCAAGGGGCATACTTTGATTTTTGAAGATCCTTTTATTTCTCTCCTTCCAGATGATCCAATAGAAAAAGCTCGGTATAAGGTTCCAGAGAGAGTTGAGTAAGAGACTTTGGAAAGGTTGCAGAGGCCAGTTCCTGATGGTATTTACAATGTCTCCCATGCGTCTGCCAGTTATTCTATTGCATTGAGCAGTTCTCTCCCAGAGTTGAGCGGCTAATGGGTAAGTGTCCAAGAGATGCGATGTGGTTTCTATGTGAAGATTGCAGTTGGGACATCTGGAAGGCCCCGTGAATCCCCATTTTTGTAAATTGTCCCATGTGAGGAGCCGGTGTTTGCTTAGAAGCCATAGGAATGTGGAGACCTTAGGCCAGATGTCTGGTTGCCAAACTTGATCCCATAGATGATCCTTTATAATCTACGTGGGATGATAGAGAAGTTGGTAAGCTTCTTTGGTAGTGAACATGCCTTTAGGTGTGTATCCCCACTGCACTTTGTCCTTTTGATCAGAGATTTTAATTCTTCTGAGTTTGAGCTCTTGATCAATCTCGTCAAAAGTTTCCTTTTGCCAGTTGGCCTGCCAGGTTCCAGCTAATTTCCATTGTTGAAAACCTTGAGAAGAATGCCGCTGCCAAAACTGATGGACGTAGTTTTGATTAGTTTGCTACAGAGTGGCTTGCCATTTTGATTTTTGGAAGAGAGTGGCGAGTTTAGGGAGTTGCTGCCAAGAGTCCTCCTAAAATATGGCCATAGTACCCGAATGAATTTCCCAGAAGATGTGCGCTTGGATAAAGGCACTATGTTGCTTGGCAGCATTCCAAATCAACGAGCCATGGGTATTCATGCTGATGCAGATGAGATCCTCCTATGGTCTGCCTGTAGCATATTTGTCTTACCAAAGACGAGCCCAAGGAGTGTGCGGTTTAGAGATCCAGTGCCACTAGATGCGGGCACCCATGGTGTTGTTGCTATGGAGAGGATCCCTTAGACCAAGCCCAACAACCGATTTCGGAAGGCAGACTTCAGTTCATTTGACAAGAGCCCACTTTCTGTTGAGGCTCGAGGAGCCCCAAAGAAAGTTTGTTTAAAGATTTCAAATTTTTTTAGGACCCATTTAGGGGCTGCAAATATAGAGAATAGGTACAAAGGCATGGCTTGGAGAACGGATTTGATAAGGATGAGTCTGCTGGCAATGTTGAGTGAACGGTAGGTCCAAGAAGAAAGCCTAGCTTCTAATTTGTCAAGGAGAGTTCTCCAGGAATAATGTTTGATGGAAGAGTCAAAGAGGGGAGCTCCAAGATATTTCGAAGGAAGCAGAGCTATAGGAAAGCCCAGAATCTTGGCAATGTTTTGTTGGGTGAGGATGGGAGTGTGGAAGAAGAAAAGCTGGGATTTGGAGGCGTTGATGGTGGTGCCAGAGGCTTCTGAAAAAGTATCAAGCGAGGACTTGAAGGCAGAGGCCTCTTGGACTAACGGATGAACTAAAAGCATATTATCATCGACAAACTGCTGGTGAGATATGGGGGGTTTGTTGTGGAGTGAAATTCCTTTTAAGGAATTTGAAGAGACAGCATGATGAATGAGGCGACTGAGGCCTTCGGCCATGAGAACAAAAAGGAAAGGGGATAGAGGATCACCTTGACGTATACCCCGAGAGGGACGAAAGGGCGTGGAAGGAGAACCATTGAGGAGGATGGAGAAGCAGAGGGAGGAGATAAGGTTCATAAGCCATCGAGTCCAAGTAGCACAAAAACCAAATGCTAAGAGCATTTGATTGATGTAGGTCCAACTTAGTTTATTGAATTATTTAGAAATATCTAACTTGAGGATCATACCTGGTTTCTTTAGAATCTTAAGATAATGGATCACTTCATGTGAGAGGGTGATACCATCCAGAATCTGGTGCCCTTCTACATAGCTTGTCTACTCCGACGAGATTAGGAGAGGGAGAATAGGTTTAAGCTTGTTCTCCAAGACTTTAGAGATGAGTTTGTAGATTACATTGCAAAGTGCGATGGGCCTATATTTCTCTGGAGTGCTGGACTCTTCCTCTTTAGGAACAAGCGCTATGAAATTTGTATTAAGGGACGGTAGGATCCAATGCAATGACCTGGATTCTTCCACTAGCTCCCAGACTTCTGTTTTGATCTCGCCCGAGGAAGCATGAAAGAAATTCGCCGTGATGCCATCGGGGCTAGGCACTTTTCCATCCTTGAGTTGAGCCATAGCGTCCTCCACCTCCTGCAGAGAGACAGGCTGGAGAAGCATGTTTTTGTGTTCAGCTGTGATGATTTTTGGAATGTGCTGTGTGATTGATCGTATGGCTTGACTTCTGCACCGTGGAGGCTCCTGTAGAATGTTCTGAAAGTACTCTTTGAATTCATGTTCCACTTCTTCATGTGCCTCTAGTCGTTCCCCTTGCCGATTGTTGATGAAGGCAATGTTATTGTGCAATCATCTTTGAATGGTGGACCTATGGAAAAATTTGGTATTTTTCTCCCCATCCTTGAGCCATTTGACCCTAGATTTTTAACGCCACAGGGTCTCTTCTTGTTGTCTCTGCGCTTCAATTTTGGACAGAAGGGCTTGCTCCTGTCATTCATAGTCTTCCGTTATCCCTTCAAAGATAATACTCTGTTGCAATGTATTCATTTTTTGCTCTAGTTCTTTCTGATGATCGAAAATGGTACCGAACTGTGTGCAATTCCAGGATTTTAGAGTGTATTTGAGGTTTTCTAGATTTTATTGAAACTGAAACATCTTGGCTCCAGCTGGGGGAGTGAAGGAGTTCCAGGCATCGATTACTACTTCTTTGAAGTTCAGATGTTAGAACCAGAATGATTCAAAGCGGAAAGGTCTATTGCACCTAGAGCCAGGACGTGACCACTGCAACATTATGGGCCAGTGATCAGAGCCCAATTGAGGCATGATAGAGGTGTGAAAGTCCCCACCAAGGTGAATTGCATTGTCTGACATCAGGAATCAATCCAACCTAGAGGCTATATGCTGTGGTCCCCTTCTTTTGTTGGTCTATGTATACATGTCATTTGAAGTCTGAAGGTCCATTAATTGATTGTTGTGGATGAAGTCTTTGAAGCTAGTGCTATCCACGTCCAACCTCGTTCTACCTCCCGATTTTTGCTCTAGAGCTTTGATTATGTTAAATTCACCTCCAAAAATCCATAGGGGGAAGCTCCTGATAGATTTGAGTGCTGTGAGAGCTTCTAGCAGATCCAAATTTTTTTGTAAATCTTGTGGGAAATACACATTAGTGAGGTGACCATGGATGTTGGTCCCTATTAAATGGAAATTTGTTTGAATGAAATAGTGCGAGGCATGAAAATCATGGAGGGAGAGAACCTGGGGGTTCCAAATGATTTCTAGCCCTGCTGACGCTCCTTAGGCATCCACTGAAACTGAACGACATCCATACTAGGATTTATTTAGGATCTTTTCCAGAGAAATGCTGTTACATTCTGTTTCTTGTAGATAAATTATTGATGGCTTATCTTGCTGAATCATGTTTTTTAACATTCTATGTTTAGCAGGGCTGTTGATCCCTCTCACGTTCCATGAGATGAGCTTCATGAGGAACAGTGGGGGAGGGTCTTGAAGAACTTGGTCAGCTTGGGGAATCTACTAGATTCCACTACCATTTCTCCGATAATAATGGTCCTCTACAGATCCGTTTTATGCCCATGTTTCTTTGATTCTTTCAGTATTTTTTTTCCATCCCAAAGACTGCTCGCTTGAATACCAAGAATTTTTTTTTGCTGTGCTCTAGCTAAAACCACCTCAAGGCTTTCTATTTTTCGGGGAGGAATTGCACTGAATTATTTCTGTCGACATGCTGTTTCCAGGCTGAGAATGTCCAGATCTCCCAGATCTATACTCTCTAGTTCCTCATCCATGTGTATCGGCATATTATGTTCTTAATTGTTTGGATTTTGATAGGTGCGGAGAGCCAGAGCAGCATCTATCCCCATGATGGAAGCTTTGAGGACCAGAGCTTGATCGATATTGTCTGAGGAGGTAGAGGTGGGGGAGATGTTTGTGACAGAGGTAGTGGACGGATATGAGGATTTAGGAAGAGGGGTGGAAGGTTTAGGAGGTGGATTTAATGAGGAAGGGATAGATTGATGCTCCTCCAAGGTATTTTGAGAGGCCAGTATTTCGAAGCTGTTACTCATTTTAGGTCTCTTGGGATTGTCTGGGGAGGCAGGAGTTTTCTTGGCATGCTTCCTTCTACTAGTGACTTTTGTAAATCTATCAACGTCTTTGCTAATCTCAGAGGCAGGGGTTTTAGGCTGTTGATTCAGAGGAAAATCCTAATAAAGGTGGCCATGTTCATGGCATTTCCTGCAATGAAAGGGAACATGCTCATAGTATATTATTTGAACCCATTCAAAATCGTCATGAAATAGACTTATCGAGTCTGTGAGTGCTTTGGCAAGGTGCATGTGAACACAGATCTGGGCATAGGAGGTGTATCATCTGAGTTTAGTTTCCTCGGTGACTTTTATAAATATGCCCAGGCCATTTCCTATGTCCTTTAAGGTCTCCTTGTCCTAATATTCCAAGGGTAGAGAGTACATACGGATCCATACTGGAGCCCAGTTGAAATCTTCTTTGTTTGGATTGAATCTCTCCATCCATTCATGAAGTTACAGGCCTGTAGAGTTGAAGAAGTACAGGCCTCCCTCAAAGATATGATTTCTATCCTCCAGACAGTTGAAGATAGCTGTGAAGAAACCTTTGGGGCCAAGCTACAGGGTGACTTGTCCTTTAGGCTTCCATTTTGAAACTATCCATCCTTGCAAGGCCTTTTCTGTTGGCCATAAACCTATGAACTTGCCTATGAGGGCATGATCCATCATATATTGGATTTGACCATTGATGCAATGACTAGGGAGGTCTATTTTTGTTCTCTCTTATGTCTTTGGGATTCAGGTGGCAGAGGACGCCTTTGGCTGAGTTGCAGAGGCATTCTACTCTACTCCCTTGTCTTTACCAACCACAGAGCCTAAGGCTATGTTACCTGCATTGTCTGTAATGGGATCAAGAACAGAGGCGGCCAGAGGAGATGAGACAAGTATGGCACTTTTGTCTGCATCTACAGAGTTGTCAGAAGAGCGGTCGTTGAGTGGAGGGGGGGTTGTGCCCGCCCCTCTAGAGGGCGGATTCATGGAATATGTTTCAGCAGAGAAGCCAGGGGGGCGCTGAGCTTCGGAACAGTGTATGTAGTGGAATAGGGATGCAGAGTTTACGCAGGAGCGGCAGAAACCCTAGCCATCGTTCCTTTCGAGAAACTGCCTTCTTATATCAACAAAAATTTTATTAACCATAAGTATGGAAGAATATTGAATCCTTCATTCGTGAGGGTTCCATTTGTAGCACAAGAAAGCCTAATAACATGAAAATAGGCTTGTATCAGCCACTACTAGCTCCCTATCAACCATATGAGTCTATCTCCATGGACTTCGTCATGAAATTAATTATTCATTCAATCACACCATAATTACACCTTTATGCTGGTATCTCATTTTTCTAGCATCATCAATTTCATTCTTTACAGTAAGATTGTCCAACATCAATGCCCATTCAAAAACAGATTTATGATTTTCACATGTATGGATACACTTTGGCCTCCCACTCACCATTGTTTCAAGTCACAAATTTTTGTTTCTCAACCAATTTTGTGAAGTCAAACATCTTGAGTTGAGCCATGTGGGCAGCTAGTTGAAAATTTTATAGAAACACATAACTCATAGGAAAATTCTTATATGCAATAGATCCCCTACACTTCAGTGCTACAAAGGTGTGCTTTGTAGTGTAAAAATTTTCCAGAAAATATTTATAACTAATTAAGGTGATTGCATAAGACGGAGAAGTAAATGATGGAAATCACTAATGTCAGTGGGTGGGTCAATGTTAACTCCATGTCAATATTTTATTGGAACTGAATATCAATTTCATTGTTTGCAATAAGCCTGTCCATCATCAATGCACATTCAAAAATAGATTTATGCTAGTATCTCATTTTTCTAGCATCATCAATTTCATTCTTTGTAGTAAGACTGTCTAGAATTAATGCCCATTCAAAAACATATTCATGCTTTTCACATGTATGGATACACTTTTGCCTCCCACTCACCATTGTTTCAAATCACAAATTTTTGTTTCTCAACCAATTTTGTGAAGGCAAACATCTTGAGTTGATCCATATGGACAGCTAGTTGAACATTTTATAGGAACATAGAACTCATAGGCAAATTCCTATATGCAATGGATCCCCTACACTTCAATGCTTCAAAGGTTTGCTTCATAGTGTAAAAATTTTCAAGAAAATATTTATAACTACTTAAGGTGGTGGCATAAGACAAAGAAGTAAATGATGACAATCATTAATATTATTAGTGGGTGGGTCAATGTTAACTCCATGTCAATATTTTATTGCAACTAAACATCAATTTCATTCTTTTCAGTAAGACTTCCCAACATCAATGCACATTCAAAACCAGATTTATGCTATTATCTCATTTTTCCAGCATCATCATTTTCATTCTTTGTAGTAAGACTGTCCAACATCAATGCACATTCAAAAACAAATTTTCCTTACTACAATGAGATGTAAGATAAAAGTAGGAGACCTCCATCATGAGAAGAGAAAATAATGAAGAGATTAGCCACATCAAATTTAAACTACATGAGGGTCTTCACATGATGGAGTACATGACCGATACCTTCTTCAAAAATCTCTTTCCCCTATATTTGTGAATTGACACACCTAACTCCTATGTTTATTTTTACATAGTAATTGAACACTTAGTACAAGTTATCATTACCATAATCACAAACTAAAATTTATGTGCACATATAATTGGATAATTAGTGCTGTTTAAGGGGAAAGGATTTGCTAACTTGTCTAATTAATTAACTTAACCCTAGATAAATAATGAAAGAATAAGATTTTGGAAATATAAAAAAGTGATGAGAAACACAAAAGTCATATTTTCATCCCTTTAAACCCAAATGCTAGAGTTATGCACATTCAATTGCTAATTAATGAATACATTGTTTGATTACTATTCTTATTGAATACTAAATGCATTCATGAAATGCTATGAGTTTATTAAGTACATCTGTAATGCTAATATGATATGCATTTGAAACTAAGTTTGTATGTGCATTACTTGTGTACTTAGAATTGTGTGCATTAATTGTTCTCCATGGAATGATTTTAAGGTTGATGTGATGCAAGTATGATGACATTTGATATCAAAACTAAACTAACAATACAACAATATATATTTAATTAAATATTCATTCCTCACCATCATAACCATGCAAGAAAAGGGGCGAGTTAGGATCATTTAGGAGTAAACATCATGGACAAGTTAAATCACCATAACTTAATTATCTATCAAAGCACCCTTATCCTGTAGATCATAATATATTGTTCATACCAGCACACATCTAACCATCCACATGTCCATTTATTTGAAAGTAATCCACAATATAGTCTTAAACTATTTAAATTCCAATACATTGTCGCAATTATATGTTATAACCCTAGAATCAAAGTTCATTGTTCATCTTGAACAATGTGTTCCACTCATATGAAATGTGTTAGTGGAAAATTTTCTAGAATGAAATCATGATCATCTATCGATAACCTCCATTATTGTCATTTTTCTCTACTCTTCACTTGCTTCAACTGCACCCAAGTTTCTATGACCAAGTGACTATATTTGGCATAAATAACCTTTGGCCGGTAATATTGAAAAATAATATGATCTTTACATTTATTTACTTCTTCAAATAAATATTCCATTAACACCATTGAACCGATTGGGTATGTATAATTTGATGGATCATTATACTCTTGCAACAATGTGCATTTAGACATAATGCATCGTAATAAATAATACCGCACTTTTTCTTGATTATTTTCTGGTGAAATGACAACAAAGACATCACCTTCTCTAACCATATCAGAAACACAATCATAATCATTGTCAATCATAACCACTTCATTGTCCATTTCCTTGTTAGTCATGTTTTTGAATGGGGTCAATGGTGCCAATTCTTTGTGTTTCCATGGTTTAACAAATTTCTTAATTTGGTTCTCACAATCATCGATGGACTCTATCTAATCAATACATGCATAACAAAATCAAGAGAACTTTCGTTTCTAAATGCAATGTATATTTGTCATATTATTACTCCTAATGGAGTGTAAACTTATTATTAGAGGGATTGCAAGGAAATTAAATGGCAACGATATATCAACATCACCCATTGCAATATTCCAAAAGTACCTGCTTGAGAAAAACACACGCATGTATGAGTCAAATTTTGGAAAATATTTAATAATTTTTTGATAATAAAAGACACACATGTATACACACATATATATATAGACATGTATAGTATCTTGTTAGTTAAATTTGTATGCTTATCTATGCACACCAACCATCCTTGGGTTTGATACATGACTTAAATTTTCTTTGCACCAATTAACAACATCTAAAGAATTTGCAAGTCGGGAAGCTGTGTGATTCAATCGATGCCTCATAAGTGCATGTTTTATGCATGCCCCAACACCATCGTGCTCTCCTTTCCCATGGCCTATCTCAAATAAATTCCATGTATGTCTAATTTTGGTTCTCTTATGAAGACAAGACAACCAAAAGAATGATATTGCTGATTTAAATTGACCAACACAACCATTTGACCATACCCAATGTTCTTTAATAGTGACCCCTCATTTCAACAATTCATTATAAATAACATTAAAAAAATGTTGTCGAAAACATGTATCATGTTTTCGATCATCACTGATGTAGAAATGGTACTCCTTAATCAAATCACGATTATTTTCATCGCTATAAAAACCATCGATATCAAGTTCTACATGTCTATAAAAATTATGCACAAATATAGATACTTGGTCTAAATGATAATACTCACTTTGTATCTCCTTTTGTGGACTAAATGTGTAATTATCAACGAAATCAACCACTAATAATATTGTTCCTTTTGGGAACACATCACATGATTGCTTGAACTATAAATCCTGCCATCATGCTATATGAAAATGCTTAATATATTTGTATATTTTCACCCTAAACTTCTCCATAAAAGATGTCGCTGAAATGTCGTTGTCAAGTAAAGTGATATTTTTTGATGTTGTGCTTGAATATGCAATAGGAGTGTAAGTAAAATTTTCATATCGCTTCCAATTCAGACTGATATTTGACAGTATGTGATCATTAGGATCAATGGGATACTTTGCATTGTAGAGTGCCTAATGAGAACATTCTGGGCATTTTCTTCCACCAACAAATTCTTTTTTATAAAATAATTTATTTTTCTCTCGTGCACATAATATCTTCGATAAAAATTCATGAACACTTGAAGGAGTGGGGTCATTTGACCAATATTTTATGCCAAAATTTACAAATGTCTCATAAAATAATTGGAATTCTACATGGTATCGACAACAAAATGTGTCTCGAACAGTGATAGGCCTGACATACCATGGTTTAATATTCACAAATGTTCTAAGGGAAACCTTCACATCAGTATTAATCTCCATAAAGTTCTAGAATAATTCTACTTCACTCACTTGTGTTATATGTTTGACATGAGTTTCATAAAATCCCTTAGGTATACGATATCGCACAACGTCCTTTTCATTTGGAGATACACGAGAATTCAAATTCCAAAACTCTTTTACCCTATCCCTCACACCATCAGGAAGTCTATCATGATATGGATGCCTGTAGATATTAGCCCAAAATGCAAGCTAATCATTCTCATCTAATTAAATTCTAAATTTTGTATGCCTCCATAAACATTTTCTTTATGTTTTAAACACTTTTGAAGTTGTTGACGTCAACCGACTTGATGCAGTTTTTTTTGCGAGTAAACCTGTTGAAATTTCTCTACGAGCATTCTTTTAAACTTGAGATCGCTTTTTGCCTAGTGTGGAAAGCGTCCACGACACATTTTTTTATACCATTTGATTTACTAAAACCTCTTTCTGACTTTTAATGCCCAATAATTCCACAACATTTCTGGGATATTTGTGCTTTAAAAATCTACGTAACATCTGAGCTTGTGCTATGATATATTTACCTTCAAAAATATGTTTCAACTCCAAATTTATCTTATCTCAAACTATCCGTTCAGGCATTGGTGGTCCCAATTCTTCAATTTTAGTTGGATTCATATTCTCTAGAAAGTTGTAGTCATATACAATGTTCCTGGAACTTCCAATTAATTTCAGTGAAATGCGAGGTGTGGTAGTATATTATTGTGGGTCTGATGTTGTCCCTGCTTAAAAGAAAATATTAACTTCTAATTTTAAATTGATATATATATATATATATATATATATATATATATATATATATATATATATATATATATATATATATATATATATATATATATATATATATATATATATATATATATATATATATTTAATTTTAAAACTATCTTGAACTACAATGTCTTTTTAAAAAAATACAAAATTCAAATTGAAGAAACTATTGACTCACTAGTGAGATCAATATCAATATTCTCTTGTACATTTGTGTTTTCAATATTCTCATTGACAAGTTCCTCAACATTCTCTTCAAAATTTGTGTTTTTAATAATTCTCGTTTACAAGTTCCTCAATATTTCTCATTTCCTCATCATTGTGATGCACCTCTACATCTCTTTCACGATGCTCTAGCTCCACATTTATTTCATGGCTTAATCTTTCGCTTTCCTCTTGCCTTTTTTATATCGCATTATTTTCCACTGAATCAGTTCTATTCCAATCGTGCCTTGATTTGCAATTCCTTTTACTTCCCATGTTCACAAAATTGAAAATCTAAAATCCAATTCTATTTGGAACAAATACCCAAAAAAACATAAAGACTTTAGAATAAGTACTTCATGCCTTCAATAAGAGAGAAAATTAAATAAATAATTAAATTCATAAATACATTTTTCAAAAATACTTCATGCCTTCATAGAGACATTTTGAAAAATATCAAGTAATTAAATTCTTATAAAAAAATAAAAATGTAATTTTTTTCCCCATAAGATTTTCACTTCCCTTTCCTGAAATATGTGATCTTTAAAAAAATTGAATGTTTAAAAAACATTACTTTAAAAAAAAATCACACCCAAAAAAAATTTGCACCTTCACACCCTAAAAAACTTCACTTCTTTGGTTCAAAATGGTGTGTGGAATATTGTGGATTTAATCTTTCAAACGAGAATATTTATATACAACTCTCACCCTAAATATCACGACAATATGATGAATATTCGCAGGAGCCTATCGGTCGATGATAAAATGTTTTGATTAAAATTCTCGCCCGAAATTTTAATAGACTCTCAGACGAGAGTTATATAACTCTCGCAGGAGAGTCTACCTTGGGTGTATTTCTGGCACGCAAACTCTCGGCCAAGAGTTTGTAAAAATTTCGAGCGAGATTTTACCCACACGGTTAAATTTAACATGTGGTGGTTTAAACTCTCGGTCGAGAGTTTAAAATTTCTCGCCCGAGATTTTATTAAATGTCTCCCCTGAGACATTATCTCACCCGAGAGTTTATGGTCAACGAAAAACCCAGAAAATTATACAGTTTCCAGGAACCTATAGCTTTGGAGGGGAGGAACACCTACGAAAACAAAATGTTATCTTTTGAACCTGGTACCATTAGACTCATCTCTAAATCTAGTTTCGAATGATGTAATATTTGTGGAGTTTCATTAGAAATTTCAATTTGTTATTAATTTTATAATAAACTATGTCACTATGGAATTTCATTGTTCTGAAAATTGCAGTGAACGAAAAATCAATAAATATAAAATGGCAACACCAAAAAAATCAGAAAAATCATATTTCAATTCCTCTCCCTATCCTCTTCAAAAGGGTATTCTAATTTTTCTTATTGACAATCACATTGAAAAGAAAATGTAGGGCTCATAAAATATACTGAAACATCACTGTTTGTTTTTCTCCGTCCATTTCAAAAAATAATAAAAAATAGTGATTTAAACTAGAAATTGCTGAAAAATAGTCATTGCAGTAGTGCAGCCTATGTAGATAATGATGATATGGTTTATTTCCAAAAAATGAATAACCATCCCTAAAAAAAGTTAGGGTTCAAAAAGTGACTAATTATGTTTTCCTGAAAATTTCATTTATGTGCAGTTAGTAAACAACAAATTTACCCCTCTATATGCCAATATATTTATATATATATATATATATATATATATATATATATATATATATATATATATATATATATATATACATATATATATACATATATATGTATATATATATATATATATATATATATATATATATATATATATATATATTTAATATGAGTATGGAGGTAAGAAAATTCTCTACAAATATTGTTTTTATGTCAAAGCGTAATTTTCATTGAAAGTGGAATTGAAGTTGAAAAACATAGAAAATTACAATTTTCAACGTCAAAAAGGGCAAAAAGTGTTTCCAAACTTCATGTTTTCACTTATGATCTCATAGGGAGGCACTATCCCCAGATGCAGCTAATGTTGTAGTAGGAAAATTTATTTATCTTTTTGGAGTTATTTATTTTATTGATTTTGAAAATTTGGGTTTTACACCTTATTTTATATTAAATTTGAAAAATATTCAAATTTATGTTTAAAGCTATGGAAATCTAGTCAAAATAAGTTTATTCAAATGGTGCACAGATCTCCCAACAAGTTCACTAGATCCATGGCCCATATTGAGTCCCCACCCCCTATAACATGCACACTACCTATTAGTAGGGGGGAGAGGATCTAAAATGGATATGAAGCAGTATACCCCCTTGCATGAATGGATAGTACACACTGGGTCTGCCCCCAATCCATATAATTTTTGGAAACCACTAGAGGAGCCCCTTAGAAACCACCAATGTTGTTAACATGACATCATGGTGCATTACTAATGAAAGAAAGGTTAGCCAAAATGAAAAATGAAATTATTTCTAACAAAGAAACCGTGCACCCTTGTAGGATGAGTTAGTAGCTAACATCGAAAATAATGAGATGGATGACATTCCAGGGAAATTTCATTATGATCTATGCTAACATGAGACTCAAGAGTTCGAGAAATTAATTTCCCACTCATTTTTTAATAAATCAAAAGCTTACATGTACTCTAAGGGGATTTGAAGCTAGGCGTAAATTTAAAATAGTAAAGTAAACCCTTATTCTTACTATTTTAAGAGGAAAGGATGCCTAATAAGGAAAGGAACTATAGAATTTAGCTCATTTCATACTGTAGGTAAATTTTACAAGTATGAGTATTCACTATTTTACTTCGAGTAACTCTTTTCTCTATCTCATTTCACTTTTCGTAACAGAAAAAAAAGACAAGGACAATATTTTTAACTACTAGAACCTCCCACAACCTTACCCCTAAAGAAATGAGTCTCGTAAACATAGATAGTTATGTATATGACACTATAATTTTCAAATTTGACTTATATTATCTCCATAAGAAAGAATTTCACCCTTTCAATAATTTTTGTGATTTCTTTCATGCCTAAGAATCCTATGTAACTAAATTCATTGTCCCTCAAACTTTTCCCTTACTTTCTTGGTATTCTTAGAACTATATATCTAGAAATAAAGCCATTATCTTCCAAAACAACATGATTCTCATCCAGATAGAATTGAATACAATTGCCAAATTGATTTTATTAATTATATTACACAATACTCATCTACTAAAGGAATGAAAAATTATTTTGTCACACTAGAATTCTCCATGGAAGAAAGGGTCACTCTTATCCAATATTTTATTTTTGTTGGTGCTTATTCCCCTAAAGAATCACCTCCTTATAATACTAATATTTCCATAATTTTTTAAGACAAATAATTTCTATTATTTGTTCTATATTCGGATACGATAATGATTAATTTGTTGATAAGTCAATTTTAAGTTCTATGTCAACAATTTGTCTTAGTAATACTCTTATCATTTTAAATATAGTGAGTATTTAGTAGGGTCAGTAAATATTGAGTTGGCTCACTTTTCTGCTACTAGACATTTTAGATTCAAACATTATGCAATCTAATTGTTTATATTTTTCCAAGCTCATAAATTTTTTGGCCTTGATTTGAGTTTCCCAAATCAGTTTGGAAATCCTTCTTTTGTTATCCAATGGACCCCTCTTGTTAGATGTAAATCACAGAATGAAAGTTTCTTTGAATTTGTGAGTAAGTTGCTATCTATTGTTTATTCTATTATCTATTACAAGTCACACCCAAGGATGTTTCCTGACATGAAGAAAATTTTGCAATTGTGTCTAGATAATAGAATTGATGAATAATTTTATTTCAAGATTATACATATATCAGAATTTATGGATGTGAATCTCCTCCTTACTAGCCACCTATGTTTCTCACTATGGGATTATTTTTCCTTAACTACGTAAGGAAAATACTGGAGTATTATTAGTTTCATTCCATTTCTAAGAAGAAACAAGCCACTTTCAAACTATAAAGGATAGTTGGGATGACACGGAATCTTTTATTCATTTATTTTTCCATAATTGCATGAAAGAGCGAGTAAAATCGATGTATGCAAACACTTAAAAAAGATGAAAAATAAAGGAGATCATGAATACAATAGAACTGATATTTGATAATGGAGTTAATCTAATGTGGACTACGTATTCAGGACTTTATTCAATAGTGGGAGGCCTATTCATTTGTCTCAACAAAAATTAAAATGAGTAAATGGGAAAATACATAATTATACCTTGAATACTGGGAGTGACCTGAAAATGGGCTGGTCATATCTAGACATAGAATGCATGAGTGAAATGCTCTTGAAATTAGGAGTAATTTGAGTATAAACTTTACTCTATTCTCTCACCTTCAACTCTAGCCCCTTAGAGAACCTTTAAGATTCCATAGTAGATTCTATGAGAATATTTTTAGAATATTCCCTAAGAATATACCACCATGAAATTCACACCCACACGGTTTCGCTCTTGGTTCCCTCGGCCTCATCTATGCTCAATACTCCACATTCTGTGGCTTCTCACTGTTTCACAGGTCTGTTGGCCCATGGCCCCTCCCATTGAATGGATTGACATGGGTTTGTATAAAATTTTGTTGACGAATATTACAAAGTGTTTGGCTATTGCAATGGTTGACAAACCATGTTTGGGTTGCTATTTGTATGGGTGGCCCTTGTTCAAACCCCCCCAACTCCCATTTCACATAAAAATAAATATTTAATATAATACAACATTTGTATGTCGTTTAATAATATATATTTTATAACTTATTTTAAACCATTGAATCTTGACTTTGTTGAAAATGCCACCAAGAAATATTCTAATTTAATTTCACTTGAATTAAATTAGAAGAAAATTGTAATTCCATGTCTCATGACAACTTGTACGAGTTAAATAAGTTATTTTGAATTAGTTGGTTCAGTTAATTTTATTTGAGGGTCTAAATTGAGTCATGTAGAGTGGATCCTAGTTTCTGGGAGTCCTGGCTGAGTTTATTTTGAGTTGTAATTAATTAATTAAGTTTATTTGAGTTAAAGTCAGTTTAACTAGTTCCAATTGTTGGAGGAACTAGTGGGAGGTCAGGTAGTGGGTGTGTGTACTTCATGATCAACAAGTTAGCTAATAAATCATCCATAAATAATTCATGCATGTGTGATTTGAGAATTACCCACTTGAGATTGGATTTAAAGGGAAGTGTACTATCAGTTGTAGAACCATCGAAATTGTATATGTGGTGCATGCAGTCAGAGGGAGGCCTATGATGTATTGCACAATCCCAATTGCGGATTTCCCTAATTAATAGGGGGCTAATTCCCATGGAAACAACGCAAGGAAATAGGGACTTGGGAATGTATAAATTGGTTAAGTATTGGCCTAGGATTTTCTAGGAAGTACTAACACATAGAGAGATAGTGAAAAGGTTTCTTAGGTGTGAGAAAACCATTCTAATATTATCATATTTATGACTAATGAAATACATAGATAATAGGGTTTTTATATGTGAATTTCCCTAGGAAATCATTATGCAATGTGTTGATTTAATTCTTTCACTTGCATGCTTCATGATTTTACAATTGTTTAAAGTGTTTTCCGCAATTGGTAGATTATATTCAAGTATATTTTTTTTTAGAAAATTACTGTTAAACACCATGTTGAAGCACACACATGGTGTATGAGGAAGATGAGCACACACACACAAGAGACTCAACACAATGAAGGATAAGCGTGAGGCTTTCTTATTTTCCATTATACAAAGATGTACATTTATATTACAATGGTGTGACTCTTGGTTTCACATTCCAAGGTCACTTGGACTCCATTGTGACTTTTCGCATTCCACACCTACCCATGTAGGATTAGGTGTTCCAACATCCCCCTTAATCCGAAGGGGTATGTGTGAGTCCAAGAAAAGAGTTGTAATACAAATCTGCAAAGTATACATGGCAGCACTTGGGCTGAATCAACTCTCTGAAATGTTGGAAAAAAGAGGTGGTTTTAGGATGACCACAAACACTGGAACGCAAAACTTGTTGCAGTTCCCGGAACTCTTCCAAAACTGGCAAGAAGCTGAAGGCTTCTGCTAGAGGAATTGTCCCTCATAGAAAAGGGAGACCTTCAACCTAAAAGAAGGGAGGTCTACTACCTGTGGTGGTTTTAGGTTGTCCACCAACCAAAGATGATGGTTTTAGGTTATCCAACAACCAAAGATGATGGTTTTAGGTTATCCAACAAACCGAAGGTATGCTCATGGGCATCCGTGTCTCCGGCTACATCTCTGAATCCGGAATGACGAATTGTGGCTCAGGCTCGCTTGAACTGCTGGCTACAACTCTGAACATGGAATGAGAGATTGTGGCTCAGGCTCGCTTGATCTGTCGTCGAAGCTTGTACATGACCACCATTTTCCCCCCTGTCAGTGACAAGGTGAGATGATGGCGAAAACTCAAACTGCAAGTTTGCTCAATATCCGTGAACAAGTTCTAACATGTGTCGTAAACATCTTCTTGGCTGCTGATGCCCATTGCCAAGAAGCGATCCATCCAAGATGAATCTTGGTTCTTGCAGGAGGATTTTTTCTGAAGCATCTATCTGAAGAATGAGTGTGACGACCACAATGTTTGCATGGATGAAGATCAAAACAATGATCTTTCATATGGCCAACTCGATCACAGTGTTGGCATTTCTCAATCTGATGTTGTTGTGGAACAGGATCTGGAACAGCTGCAGGTGAACTGTCATACATGAATCCGGCACTCTGAAATATGATGGGATTGGTGTAGTCTAGAATATGAAAGGTCACATCCTTGTCATATCCAAGACCAGTTCGGTGCTTGTTGTGGACAAGCTCTTCCCAAGGTCTGATGATGGGCTTGAGCAGTGCAGGTTGAGACGCTGCATCTGCATGTAAATCTGCTCTAGTACAAGGAACTGAATGGGAATCAAATTCAACTTTCCTGACTTGCTACTGATGGGAGTCTTTCTCAATCTTCTGAACAGAAACAGGTTCAGAATGGTGACTCTTTTGGTGAAGTTCGTCTTGTTGGAGCTGAGATTCCAACTGCAAAAACTCAATCTTTTCATGTGCATCTTGTAAACAACTTTGAATGTTACATAGAGCATCCTTGCTCATTTTTATCATGTCATCAACATTGGAATGAATGAGGCTACTCAACAACACTAATACCTCATTGATTTTGGCCATTTTCAACAAGTTAGGCTCAAAAAATGAAAGGGTGTCGGCTTCAACCGAAAATGCACCCGTTTACAATGATTCAACAAATACAAATGACTCCAAGAAATTCTCAAAGTACAAAGTGTGCTCCCCAAATGATGGAGGGCAATCAACAATCCGACAACTCAAGTACTGATTATGAATGAAGAAGCAATATGGTGTCAAAATACAATGTCAGCTCAATACATATCTCTGCAAAAATGTGCAGCAAAAAACAATATGCAAGAGGCCTTTGAGGCAGCTGAATTTCTCTTCTTCAAATAGTTGTTTCAAACGATGGCAAACTTGTCTTCTCATGTAAAAATCTTCAAAAAAATCACCCTCTTATATAAGCCACAATTCATAAAATGTCAAATCTGCAATATGTATATACCATTTCTTCATGTGCCATTTCTTCATTTCATTTCTGCTGTTCTTGTCTCTCTCTTTCCTCTCTCTCTCTGCTGTTTTTTTTTTTTTTTTTAATTAATTAAAAAATTTTAAATGGAGAAGGGAATGTTAATAAAAAATGGGATTATTAAAAAGAAAGTAATTTAAAATGGGGGGTGATTAAAAATTGAGGAGGGAAATTTTATTGTAAGGGAAGGGGAGAATGGAATTTTGAATGGGATTTTAAAATGGGGGAATATAAGGTCGATTTTTTTTAAAAATCGTGGGAGGGGAATTGATCTAAAAGGAAGGAATTTAGTTAGGGAAGGGAAATATTAAAATGGGAGAGGGCGGTATTAAAAAAAAGGCGGTATTAAAAATGGGCGAAATTATAAAAATCGATTTTTATGAAATGAAGTGGCGGGTAGGCAAAGAGTCGATGGTGTGTGAGCTGTGAGAGCGCGCAGGTGTAGAGGCAGCGCAAGTGCTGGAGAGGATGTGCGTAGCAGAGTTGAGAGTAGGCGTGAAGCGTTGGATAGTAGGCGTGGAGCGTTTGAGGTTTGGGAATGGAATGGGGGAACAGAGAATCATGGGAGGGGAGACTGTTGTATGTGAGGGGGAGGGAATGGCGTGGGAGAGGGAGCCATAAGGTTTCGGTGGTTTAATATAGTAAGGGCGGATTTAATACAGTGAGGGCGGATTACAGTGAAGGACACGTTAAACAAAATAACAAATCACATTAAAAAACGTGAAGGGTGGCATTGCAAATGTGGAACGTAGGCGGAGTGAGCAGTGGTGGAGTGGCGTAAGAGAGGAGGAGGGCGCGGCCTGTAGGTGTTTGCAATGATGGGTAAGGTGTGTTGAGAGGAGGAGCATGGACTGGGCAAAGGCCGTGGGAAGTCGATGTGTGAAGGGCACTGTGGAGAATGGAGTGGCCAGTGGTGAAACGAGGGAGGTATGAGTGGTATGTTGAGTAATGCGCAGAGATATGGCAGTAGTTTGAATGGAAGGTGTATGTAGGAGATAGCGCAGAGGTGGAATGGGTAGTAGGGCCGAGAGGCCAAGAATGGGAGCTGAATCGATTTTTTTTTTATTATTATTTTTTATTTTATTTTATAATATAACAGCAGAGTAGAGTAGGGGAATAAGGCAAAATAGAGAGAAATTTTCTTTCAGTAGCAGAAAATGTACTTTCAGCAGCAGAGAATTGCAAAATTTTCACGAAATTTTCAGCAGAAAACTTAGAAATCTTTCAGTGCAAACTTAAAAATCTCCTCAGTAGCCCAGCAACAGGAAAATGCAGAGATGAAGAATTTTTCAGCGGAAAAAACTCAGATTTCTTTTGCAATAAAAGCCAGAAACTTCTTCTTCTTCAGAAACTCAATTTAAACAGCTCTTTCAAAATGATGCAGATTTTAATGAGCAGAAATTGCAGAGAAAAATTAGAATGAAAACCTTCAGATGGGCAGTGCTGCCTTCTTCAAAACACCTGTTGTTCTTCTTCAAAATAATGCTGCCAATTTCTGAATGCTACTCCTCCTTCAAACCAATTTCTGAATGCTGCTCTTTCTTCTGAATGCGGCAAAAAACACTACTACAAACACTTGAGTGCTGCAAAAAAACAAACAATTTTTGCAGATATGTATAGGCCATAACCACAAATGGCTCACTCAAAGTGGAGCAGGGCCAGAAATCGCCCGCTCCGATACCATGTTAAACACCATGTTGAAGCACACACATGGTGTATGAGGAAGATGAGCACACACACACAAGAGACTCAACACAATGAAGGATAAGCGTGAGGCTTTCTTATTTTCCATTATACAAAGATGTACATTTATAGTACAATGGTGTGACTCTTGGTTTCACATTCCAAGGTCACTTGGACTCCATTGTGACTTTTCATATTCCACACCTACCCATGTAGGATTAGGTGTTCCAACAAATTACAATTAGAAGTTTGAATCTACAAGGAATTTCTACATGGTATCATGGTTGAAATCACTACAAAAGAGAAGAATATGAGATGTCCATGTAGGATGAATTCATTTTTGCATATATATTATCTAAAGCTAGTAGCAGGATTAGGATAGCGTTCTATGGTCTAAGGCTCGAGTATGCCCTTGAGGGTAGCTCGAATTACATTGCTTGGAAGGACCAGATGGAAGCAATAATGGAAGAGTCAAGTCAATGAATAGAAAAAATACATTGATAGAAATGATTTAAAACAAGAAACAACAGATGCCCAAGCTCTAGCAAAATGGATGAAGAATGTACCCAATCTAAGAAGGATCGTACTGGAAGGAGTTCCAGATCATATTGTCTCAAACTTCCATGGGAAGTAAAATCCATATGCAATATGGAATATCTTGAAAAAATTGTTTCATAACCAGGGAAAATTTTAGGGGCTAATATTCACAGGTAGGATAATATTCCATGCTTTAAAAAAAAACGATTCGCTAATTTCCATTTTTCTAGAAATGTTTTTGCCCATATTTTATAGTATAAATTTATTTTACCCTAAAAATCACCAATATTATATATTGTCTAAGATAAAATAATTATAAATCTAAAATTTTTTAGAAAATTATCATCAAACATTTTAAAATTTGGATATTAGGGACTAGCAAGATTTAGCAATGTGTCTAAACTTTAAGATAAACTTCCATCCTTAAAATTTTCCCTGTTCATAATGATAGTGACCACGGGGATATGGAACTGAAGGACAAACTACAGAAAATCAAGATGGAAAAGGGTGACACAATAATAGAGTACTTTAACAATTTCACCCAAATATGGGATTAGATTGGGAGTGTTGGTGTTACAGCTGTTGAAGATGATCTGGTCATCCTAGCACTTATAGGCCTTCAAAAGAGTTGGCACAACTACAAGGATTCAATAAATGGGAGGTCGAAGCTACCAGAGTGGGAGCTTTTTTGGTATGACTTGGTGCAAGAAGAGATAAGCAGGAACACCAGATATTATAACATACACCTCCCCTCATGTCTACCCACCTTCACCATCTTACTCGAGGTAAACATGAAATGAGGGTCAGTTATGACCATACTCAACCTCTTAGGTGACCTTAAGGAATGGAGTTGACAAAAAAACCATACTAACTTCCCTCAGGTGCCACGGAACCTTCCAGAAGTAACCCAACCCATCCATGTGTCCATCCCATGAGCCAATTTGATTTTTCCATGAGTTTTACCCCCATTCGCTCCCTTGCCAAAGCATCAGTGCAACTGGAACCTCCTAGCCGCTCCCACGTGCCTGCATCAGTCTGAATGTGGATTTTTTCACTAAGTGTTTTGCTAGCGACTGCATGTTTTAAGGCAATATTTCAAGGTTGGGTCTAGACCTCTACCCAGAAACTATTGTAACTTTTAGAATTCATAAATTACACAAGGACAATGTTAGTCAACCAAAAACTGACACCAGGACTAGGACTGACCATCCCTAACCATGACTGAAATTCTGTCAAACACTTGGAAACAATGTAATATACAGGTAATGAATACAATTTTGAGCATCAGGAACCGTAAATTCATATGAAACTTATCAAGAAGGATCACCAACCTCTCCCATTAGTTGTCTTAACATTAAATATGTCTTGCATCCATTATTCTTCCTAAAATCATGAAATGAACCATGAATATAACCAGTCACATAACCATGCTTATAACCAACATACAACCAAATAAATAACCATAATATAACAACCATTAATCCACATAAATACAAGTACAAAGCAAGGGAATGTACATTTCATTAAAAGTAACCAAGAGCCAACTAGGTTTGGGACTTCCATGTACCACATGACCATAGACATGGCTAAACCAAATATTTATTTTAGATATTCAGCCTCGTGCCATGTTCCATGCATGAATATGGGATCTCATTGATAAAACAATCCAAAAACAACCATTGGATTCCATAGGCTAAACCACCTCCACCATCACCATACTGTGATCTCACCTAAAATGACATCGAGATCACAAAACCGAACTAAGATTGGAATGCCTCAGGATTTCATTACTATCCTTGAAGTATCTTTCATCTCGTTGTCTCTAGGCTTTACTACAATCCACATTGTATCACTAGGCCCTTAAAGGGACACCACCCTCATGATTTATCGTGTATCCTACCAATACTGGTCAAGGGATTATTAAACCTTTGGGAATGTTCCTGAGACCACCTAAGCCCCAGATTTTGAAACCATCCAACAATTCCAAACCTCAAAACCAATAACAATCCCATCACACCATGGCTATCCGAAAAAATTAAAGGAAAGGTTGGAAATCACTGTTAAAACCCAACAAAACCATGGCACCGATAGAAAAAGAACCAAATACCAACATGAACATACCATGCATGTTAAAACCATCTCGGAAATCATACATGAAATCTATTACCTGCAAGTATTCCTATTGAAGTTGCTTTATCCTGCTCTTCCTTGCTTTATCTTTGCTTTCCTTTTCTTTCCTTGTCTGTCCTTTGCTTGCTTTTCCTTCAATTCCTAGCTTGATGCATTTCTCCTCTTAGTTCTCTACTCCTCTATAAGTGTAATTCTGAAAATGAACTAAAAAAAGGATATAAAATTATGCTTGAAGGTATTTTTATCATTCATATCTCTAATTTCTTCAATTTTCCATTATTTTCCTTCAATTTCCTCCTCACATGCAACTTGTGACCTTTCACCTCATTTTCTCCTAATTTTATTTATTTTCATAAATAAATGTACCAAAAATAATTTTTGCCTTTTCAAAGGCCTAGGAATTGCCTTTTCCAATTTCCCCTTAGCCACAAACACATCAAGTGATTACCACTAGGATATATTTTCCCAATATTCAGCTTCAAATAAGTGTCCCTTAACCGTGGTATTATTTTTCCTTTATTAACTTTTATTACATGAACTTTTAGTCTGGGTCTGTTACAGAACCCTCCACCTTGGGGAACATTGTCCTTGGTGTTAAACCACACCTATACCTCAAAAAAACTATTGAAAATAAAACATACTTCCCATGGAGATTTATAACTTAGCTTGATGAAATATTTACAATGAATAACCTGCTAAAAGGAAAAAAACCATCGTGACAACATGACAATATAACAACCATGCCTCTTATTAGAGCTTTATAACTTAGCTTGTGGTGGTATTTACATAGAAACCATATATAAATATGTACAAATACCAAAAATTATTTTCCTCATCTAGAAAATAATGAAGGATACATAGCCTACATCTGATCATCCATCTCCCATGTAGCTTGTTCGGGCCCAAACTGCTTCCACTGCACTTTAACTTTCTCTATGGATTTGTTTCTGAGCATGAGTTGTTTCATTGAAATATGCATTGAGGTTCCAGCTAGAATTCTCCTTCTTTATTCACTTGCAATACATACTAATCAATAACATTATCAACATCCTTTATATACCTCTTAAGTAATGAAACATGAAAAACATCATCGAATTCCAGTTTTGGAGGTAGTGCAAGTCGATAGGCCACTGGTCCAATCCTCTAAAGGATCTCAAAAGGCTCGCAATACCGAGGTGCCAAATTGGAACATGATCCAATCCTCAAGGAGATCTTCTTAGGCTTGATGCACAAATAAAAATGTTCCCTAACCTAAAAATCCTTAAATGTTGTGTGGTGGTCTACATAAATCTTCTTACTATCTTTTGTTTCCTTTAGATTCTTCCTTATAACTTGCATTTCTTATTCCATGTCTGACAAAATTTCTGGTCCAATAAGTAAATTTTTAACTGGATTACTTTAGCTGATGGGAGTGTTACAGCTCTGCCATACAACGGCTCAAAACGAACCATCCTCAGTGGCTCCTGATAACCATTGTTGTATGCAAACTCAACCAATGGAAGGTACTCATCCCACGTTAGAGAAATTTTGAGGTATAAGATGGGCCTCCTAAGAATAATTTACAATCAAAATTAACTTTATAAGAACCAATAGGATTCAAGATGATGAGGTCAACCATGGGGGATGATTCACCATTTTTGCAGTAGAAAAGTTAAAAGATTAAAAAATAATAAAATAATAAAACTATTTTTTCAACTTGTATTTTCAAGTTATCTCCCTAAGGTTTTAATGCAAAATTTAATGCAAAATTTAATTCCTCATCCAAGGATTACCCTTGTTGCATACTTTTGATGGACACTTCTACACGAAAAATGAGAAATACATGAAAAACGTGATTGTATTACATGAATAACGTTTTTTTATGTATTTCTCATTTTCTGTGTAGCAGGGTGCACTGAAAGTATGCAACATGGGTACTCCTTGGATGAGGAATTAAATTATGCATCCAACGAGTGTTCCCTCTCGAAATTTGAGTAAACCCATAGGGAGATAAGCTGAAAATACGAGTTGAAAGAAGTAATTTTTTCTTTTCTCCTTCTAAAATTTGATGATGTAATGTAATATTATTTTATTATTTCCACTATTATTTTATAATTTCCTTAGGAGGCCCATTTTAGACCTCAAAATTCCCCTAATGATCTCCTTTGTTTATTCATGACATATATCCTCAACATATCCTCCAATATCTTATTGACCCTATCTATCTGTCCATCTGTCTATGGATGATAGGATGTACTAAAGGCCAACTTTATTTCCAATCCTACAAACAACTCCTTCCAAAACTTGGAAGTGAAATTAGCATCCCTGTCTAACATAATATTCTTAGGAACACCATGTAATCTCACAATCTCCCTGATGAATACTTGATCAGGAGTTCATATTTTTTTCTCAAAATTCAAGTTATAGGATTGGGTTTGAAATGGAAAATAGGTTTAGAACTAGATCAAATCTGAAATGGTGGTTGTCATGGAGTCTTGAACTTTGCATATAGAATCAGGGATTGAATAGCCATGGAAATTTTGAAGGTGGAACAGACAGTAAGTTCAAATTGCAGAACGAAGCGAACGAAGTGAAGATGAGGACGAATGGATGAGAGTACATCACATCGGAGATTGTTATGTTTACCATTCATTCATCGCAAGTTAAGATATATATCTTGCGATGCAAAGAAGGAAGAGTAGGTGAGGACTGTTAGATTGGATGCAGATCAACGGCAGACGATGAGTCGAGATGTCATATTTCACAAATATTAATAGATATCATTACGAGTTCAAAGGGTAAATTGGTTGCGACACTGTAAGATTTGAAATCTGCAATGCGACAAGGGAATACCACGTGTTGCCATTGCACACAAGCGCACTTTGCAAGAGTTATGGCTTATCGATATCGGTAGAGTGGTAACCTTGCAGGGGAGAGATTGTGATGTGTTATGATTGGTTAGCATGTTGTGGGACCTAAGAACCCTATTCCATGTGTATGTAAAGCTATTTAAGGTTATGTGCGTTATGTTATAAAGAGCATTCTCAGTTTCATCATGTATGTATGTAAATAAACTTTGCAATTGTATTCTGTTGTGTTCTAGTCAAGCCACTTAATGGTTGGGGTGTGCATGTGGCCACCACCCTAATTTTAACGTTTAAATGCTCATCTTAATAGGCAGAGCAGATAGGGGTGTGCCAAATTTGGTGGTCAGCCCTAATTTAATTCTAGTTAACTAGAGTTCTCCACATTTTTAGCGGAGTTTTCCTAGGAGATATTGGGAAAAAGTATAGGAGGCTCAATTTTCGACCATGGAGAATGAATTAAGAGTCATTATTGACTAAATGAAGCATTCTAAAGCCATTGGTGTAGATAAAAAAACCATTAGATCACTGTAACTACATGTAATAGAAAAATTTTGAGCATAATGAAAGATGTACAAGCCATTGGGAGCTAGACCAGCAGATGTAGCCCAGGAGGGGTGAATGGCTTCATCATGCCTACTATGTAAATTTCATGTGGTGACATATTTATTTGTTTTACACTGTTGTTTAGTGCTATTTAGACTTATTTTATGCTTCTAATGTACTAAATTGCATCTATAATTCATGGAAAAACTCCTTAATCATTATTGTTATCACCAAATTGAGTCTTGTTGGGCTACTTCAATGGTCAACTTGGAGTAACTATTTCATACCAGCTTTTGAATTAAGATTAGCCTCTTCAGTCTGAGAGGGCTCTCTCAAGATAACTTATGATATTTTCAATAAAAACTCTATTAGATGACTAACTCTATGATAATGACTAGATTGTATATGATTTCAGGTGGAAAATGTAGAGGATCTTCTACCATTTGGCTTATGTAGTCATTGTAAACCTCAATTACAAAACATAAAATATCATGGAAAACAAGGCACTTATATTCTTATCAAATCACACATAAAGGACAAAACAACAACTACATGTGTACAAGAAATTGGAGCATATTACTAAATTCCAAGTGATTACACATGAGCCACTGCATAAATATCAAAAGTACTAAGATAAATAAGCATAGGTAATAACATACAATGAATCTTGGGTCTGAAACAAGCTGCTGAAAAAGTATACTACTGATAGTGAAAGGTTACAATAGTAGTGCATACCTAACATCTCCCAACCCCTTCTAACTCTAAAAATCTTCTCATTTATAGAATGAGAACTCATACAAATTATTTTCCATCTTACTCACCTTGAATTTCCACCTTAGAGACCTATTTCAAACATGATTCCATCACTTGGATACTTCCTAGGGATATTTTTGTTTTGCAGAGCTTAAATACAAAAAGGATTCTTCTTTCATTAATAGTTCAACAATTAAATTCATTAACCCTTATCAACTACAACCAACTAATTTTTTTAGTGTACTAGAGTTATGATGTGTCATTACGCCACATGGATGTTGATTTGGACCACATCCAAGTCGATTTTTTACAATTTTTTCACAAATCTAGTAGTGAAATTTTTGAAAAACAGGCTTCAAAGATGAGTGTATAATTTCCAAAACCTTATGGCTTTGCAGAAACTGAGAGTGGTTTTTGTAGGCAAGCCCGTGTTGAAGAAAAACCTCTTTCATATTTACAAAATAATTTTTCATTTGGTCTGAAATCAAACTTGAATTTCACTGCTAAAACGGTCATGTAAAGAAATTTCATAGCGTAGTTTAGTAGCGAGGATGTTTCTGTCCTTTGCATTTTCCTTCTACCACCTATGCTGGTCAAACAATGTTTTCTAGGTCAAAATGAGTGAATACCATCAACCTCCCTCTTTGGATCTTCAAAAAACTGTTTTTATAGGCAAAAACACATCTTCAAAATTTTCGTAGCATTTTTTGGCCTTCAAGCCTGGACCACCTATGAAACTACTTGATAATGGAGAAAAATCCAAAATATTCCTTTTTCTTCCAAATTTCTTATGCAGGTCTGAGAAGTGATATAATGAAATATGATCATGCAAACTTGCCTCTTACCCTCTTCAAAAAACATCATTTTTGCCTTTAGCAAGTTTATTTATCAATAAAATGAATGTTTTTCTGAAAAAATAAGGTTCCGACATGAGATCTTATCTCCCTCCATTATATATGTTGAAAAATTGATTGGGGTTTTTGTAGTTCAGTATGTTATGAATAAAAACCTCTCTTTTTTTTTTGAAAACCATCTCCATCTGTCCAGAATCTACATTCTAAAAACATGTATAAAACATAAAAATTATGCATTCTGAAAATAGAGACGAAAGAAATCTCTCAATATCCCAATTTGTAGCACCTTTGAGAAAAATGAAAGAGGCTAATTTTATCTAATATGTGGTTGAAAATAACCTCTCTCAGTTTCTTAAAATACTTCTATTTTTCCTAACTCTCTTGAATCTATTCACCACAATTATCGTAATTTCATAGCCAAATCATATTTTTGTAAATGCTATGAAAGTTTTAGAAACTGACATATTCGTACTTTTGAGTCTGAATGCACGGGGAATAACAACTGACATGGTATGGGATTGATTTGACATGAAATGGCATAAATGAAGGTGATCTAAAAACTTAGGATAGGCTTAAAAATGAAAAATATTTCCCATACCGCCTTGAAATGGCTTTGGAGACCTTATCCTTTTTGTGAGTGACCTATATGAACCTATAAAGAAATGTTTCACAATTTAATGGGTGATAATAGTGGCTCCACTTGTGATGGCGTGCCCCTATGGTACAACAAAGACCTGGTAGTTCCAGTGCCACCTCCATTGGGCTTCTCCCATCTTCAAAATGAAAACATGCAACCTGTTCTAACCTATAACCTTGGCACTAAAAAAAAAAACTAGTAGACTCTAAAGAACTGAAAGTACACATGCTGAATTTAAATTTGAAACTGACAAAATGCTTGATATTCAAGCTTATTTATATACAAATGATTGTACTCTAATTGCTCAGCATAAAAACTGAATCAAGTGATCTCACTCTTCGAATGAAGACAAACAAGAAGTTGAGTACTAGGTTGGAACGAACATTCCACTTCTCTTATCATAAATCCATTCTTGAGAGATGACAAGTTGTTCCACCATCTGAGTTTTTATACATAACTGAAAATCATATTGAAATTAATTCATGTAGAAGATTCCAGCAGAGCTGCGAAAGGATCTTTGAGAGTATGCATGAATAATTCTTGTTGATCAACAAGAAAGTGTGAGAAAATATGATCCTTAGATGGTTTTCCTTGTTTATATTTTTCTTTATAACTCTTGTGACTATTCTCGAATAAAAAAGAAAAAATATACTGATCATTATTTTCATTTGGGAGAAAGAAAAACTTGAAGTATTCTTGGACACTTTCAAAAGGAACTACCTCAGAATGTACCACATGAATTTCTAGAGGTAATTCTTCATATGGTTCAAGAAGCATACCAATCTGATTGTATAAAATTTGATTTCCAAAATTTTCTTCATTTGATGTATGCTGATGCAAGGAATGACATGAAGAATAAATGTCTTCCTTTACCTGAGGATTATAGAAATTATCTTCCGGTATTTCCTCTTGTTGTTTGAAATGATTCTCATATTCCTGATTATCAAAAGACTGAAAATTCTGCTGCAAATGTTCATCAAAATCAGAGGAAGTAACGTGATTTTCATAAATAAACTCTTGTTGAGTTTCATTTTCATCCAAGAGAGAGACTACCCTTTCTTCTTGGTGATGAAAGGGATGGTCATGAAGGGCCTCCAAATTTTCCTCATCCATGAACTCATCATCTTCATAACAATTCTCCAAATATTCAATAAAACTCATACAATGTTTACAACAGTCTTTGACCAACAATAAGGAAGAATTGCATTCTTTATATGTCTCATAAAATGCAACATGGAAATCAACAAGACAATATAATAAACCATTTGGCAGGATTTTGTACGAAGACCATGCTTTTCCCTCTAAAGTTACCATAAACATCTTAATGAGACAATCCTCAGGGAACTGAACCTTAAGTCTGCATACATGCATATGGAATCTAACCAAATGAAGAGCATCATTGTCTTTCTTTTCATCTTTAAATATGGGAAGATCAGTTAACCAATCGACTTTTAGCATAGGATTTCGAAAACCAGGGATGTGAGACTGATTCATAGGGGCATACCTGGAATTTATTCTTGCAATGGAACTCATCTTGGAACTTCATCAAGCTACTAATCTTCAAGCAGTGGAGTCACCTTCCAATTGATTATTTTATGTGTGGAGTCGCCATAGAAGAAATATAGCCAATATGTATCTAAGTGGCTGTTGCTCTCAGACCTTAGCACTAAAACTTTGTTATTCTTCCCAGGGAAAATTTACACCTTCGGTCCCCGGCAGCGGCACAAAAATGTTATCACCAAATTGAGTCCTATTGGGCTACTTCAATGGTCAACTTGGAGTAACTATTTCATACAAGATTTTGACTGAATATTGTTAGTATGATTCTTTCGTCGTAAAATATCACTTTAGCTATTCATATCAAGTATCCCTAACATCAAGTATGGCTGCAAAATATCCTTAATTTTGCTGCATAAAACTAAATCTAAGCATAAAAGATATCAAGCATATAAGATATAAAATAGCTCCATACATCCAATTAACAAGACAAGAACAATGTATAAAAAGAATCTTATATTGTATTAAAGAACGGGGCACCTAAAAGGAGAACAAGAAAGGTGTTTTCCAGTTCTCCTCAGTGGGATGGGTTCTTGGAAGTCCTCAGTGTTTCAGATCTAAAATTCCTCTCTTTGGTTAATGTGGAAAACCCTAACAAACATGGAACTCAATGGGAGTTCAAAGTGCAAACAAATGGAAATGGTGACCAAGAGTAGATTTAGTGTAATCTAATGCAATGGAAGTGATTGATGAATGGGGAGAACCCTTCTATTTATAAAAAAATATTGGGGTGTTCTAGAACTCGGTGTATGAATAAAATATTATCAAGCAAGTTCTAGAATCAGCCTTTACGAATATTTTATTATATTTGTTGGAGGGAAAAGGATTTTTGACTTGGGTCAATTCCTTTATTTAGAAATAACAAATAAATAAATGATTTATTTATTATTTTAGGGCAATGATGGGAATATAATTAAATAAATAATGGTTTATTTAGTTATTTAAAAATGATTTAGTCAAATTTAACTAGAAATAGTATTTAAATAGTGATTTAAATAACTTATTCTTAGGAAATAATCAAATAAATAATGATTTATTTAATTAACTTCCTCGTTTTGGGTTAAATGTGACCAGGAAATATATGCAAATGTTATTTTTCATGGTGAAAGCAATTTTACTTAGGGTAAAATTGGTCTTGCATGGTGTACTTGGGTTCATTTAATGGTAATAGGTTAGATGACCTAAAAATGTTGTAACAAATATTATCCTCTTCAGTATGAGAGGGCTCTCTCAAGATAATTTATGACATTTTCAATACAAACTCTATTAGATGGCTAACTCTATGATAATGACTTGATTATATATTATTGCAGGTGGAAAACGTAGAGGATTTTCTACCATTGGGCTTATGGATTAATTGTAAACTTCAATTACAAAACAGAAAATGCATGGAAACCAAGGCACTTATATTCTTATCAAATCACACATAAAGGACAAAACGACAACTACATGTATATAGGAAATTGGAGCATATTACTGAATTCCAAGTGATTACACATGAGTCACTGCATAAAGATCAAAAGGACTAAGATAAAAAAAGCATAGATAAGAACATACAAAGAATCTTGGGTCTGAAACAAGCTGTTGCAAAAGTATATTACTGATAGTGAAAGATTACAACTGTAGTGCATACCTAACATCTCCCGACCCTTTCTAACTCTAAAACTCCTCTCATTTATAGAATGAAAACTCATACAAATGATTTTCCACCTTACTCACCTTGGATTCCCACCTTAGAGACCTATTTCAAACATGATTCCATCACTTGGAGACTTCCTAGGGATATTTCTGTTTTGTAGAGTTTGAATACAAAAAGGTCTTTTCTTTCATTAATAATTCAACAAATCAATTTAATGACCATTATCAACTGCAACCAACTAATTTTATGAGTGTAATAGAGTGTTGATGTATCATTATGCAGACCTCCTCCAAGTCGATTTTTTACAATTTTTTCATAAATCTGGTTAGCGAAAATTCTGAGAAATAGGTTTCAAAGATGAGTGTATATTTTCCAAAACCTGATGGCTTTGCCAAAACTAAGAAAGGTTTTTGTAGATTGACCTATTCTGAAGAAAACCCTCTTTCAGATTTCAAAAATACTTTTTCATTTGGTCTAAAATCAAACTTGAAGTTAACTGCTAAAACAGTCATGTACATAAATTTTGTAGCGTAGTTTAGTAGCGAGTTTGTTTCTGTCCTTCGTCTTTTCCTTCTACCACCTCTGTTGGTCAAACAATGTTTTCCAGGTCAAAATGAGTGAATACCATCAACCTCCCTCCTTGGATCTTCAAAAAAATGTTTTTATAGGAAAAAAATTATCTTCAGAAATTTCGTAGCGTTTTTTGGCCTTCAAGCTCGGAGCACGATATGAAACTACTTGATAATGGAGAAAATTCCAAAATCTTAATTTTTCTTCCAAATTTCATCTATAGTTCTGAAAAGTAATATAATGAAATATGATCATGCAAACTTTCCTCTTAACCTCTTAAAAAAACATCATTTTCACATTTAGCAAGTTTGTTTATCAATAAAATGACTCTGCACCACAGAAACCTCCAATCTATCAAACTGACTCTGTTTTTCTGTAACAATAGGGTGCAAAGATGAGCTGTTATCTCCCTATCATTGATATATGTTGAAAAATGGAAGGATTTTTTTTTAGGTTAGTATGTTATGAAGAAAAACCTCTCTTGGTTTTTTGAAAACCATCACCAGCTGTCTAGAATCTGCATTCTAAAAACATGTATAAAACATGAAAATTATGCATTCTGAAAATAGAGCTGAAATAAATCTCTGAAACTCCCAATTTGTAACACCTTTGAGAAATGTGAAAGAGGTTAATGTTATTTGATATGTTCTTGAAAATAACCTCTCTCAATTTCTTAAAATACTTCTCTTTTTGCCTCGAAACTTCCCTTGAATATGATTGCTCAAAAGTAAAAAAAATAGAGAAATCCTCATATTCACTACGAAATTATCAGTTAGTTTCGTAGCGAATCTGTTGTTTTCCTGTGTAAACCGCTACAAAAATTTTAAAACTAACATATTTGTAATTTTGAGTATGAATCCATGGGGAATGACAACTTACATGGTATTGGACTGATTTGACATGAAATGGCATAAATGAAGGTGATCTCAAAACTTAGGATATGCTTAAAAATGAAAAATTTGTCCTATACCACCTTGAAATGGCTTAGGAGACCTTATCCATTTGGTGAGTGACCTATATGACCCTATCAAGAAATGTTTCAGAATTTAATGGGTGATAACACTTATGAAAACTAATGAACCAATTATGCACATGTTTTTAAAACTAAAAGACCCTTAGCACAACAAAACTAATACAGCCATTTCATTTCAATACTTGTGCCACCTCACTAGATGAATATGTATTCTTCATTGGAATGAAGTGAGCCATATTTCTTAACTTGTCGACCACAACCATGATAAAATCATGATGCCTCACTGTCCTCGAAAGACTTGTAATAAAGTATATGGAAATTACCTCCCATTTTCATTCTGGAATCGAAATAGGATGTAGTATACCACCTCGATTCTTACACTATTCCTTCACCTACTGACAATCCAAACATCTAGCCATGAACTCTGCCAAATCCATCTTTAGATTCGGCCATAGTAGAACTTCTTCACCATCATCAATGTCTTCTGATATCCTGGGTGACCCAAGTATGTCTTGACATGAGATTCCCTCAAGATAATATTTTTGGTCTCTTTGTCATCTGAAACATAGATCTTATCTCTAAATCTCACCAAAAAATCTATCGTGAGATGATAGTCTACATCTTGATTACCTATACCGGAATTTGCGCCTACAGCCATACCTGTACTGTGTTGTAACTTGTGTCTGAGGTCCACATATATGTTTCCCTACTGTCCTGCCTATAATATCTAATCCTATAAGTTTTTACCATAGGAAACCATAGCTACAATATGGTTCAACTGTACTTTCCTGCTGAGAGCATCTGCAACCATGTTATCATTTCCCTTAATGTATCTGATCTCGAAGTAAAGCTCACTAAGGGTGGAAAACCATCTAGCTTTCCTAGAATTTAGATTTAGTTGGCCAAACAAATATCTCAACCCACTATGATCACTTAAATATCCTTCCAAGAATATTATGCCTCCACATTTTCAACGCGTGAATAATAGCTTCCAACTGAAGATCATAATTTGCGTAGTTTTGTCAATGTTCATTCAATTTCCTAGATTCATAGAATACCACCTGTAACTCCTACATAAGGTCTCTAGTAATTCCTCGTTTACAAGAATTTGTACACACCATGAATTCTTTATCTAGATATGTAATCTTAAGAATTGGAGCAATGGTCAACAACTCCTTCAGCTACTCAAAACTAGTTGCACATTCTTTTGAACATTCAAACTTCTTAGCTTTACTTTGAAAAGATGTAATAGGGTATGAAATGCATGAGAAGTTCCCGATGAACCTCCTGTAGTAACTTTCAAATCCCATAAATTACCTGGCTTCCTCCACATTCTTAGGAGATTCCCAGTCCATGATGACTCTTATATTTTTTGGATCTACTGTTATGCCTTCCCTAGAAATAACATGTCCCAAGTAGTGTAATTATGTCTAAAATAAACTCCAATTGCTAAGCTTACCATATAAATGATGCTCTCTTACCAATATCAACACTACCACTAAATGCTCGACATGCTCTTCCACATTCTTAGAATATACCAACATATCATCAATGAATAGAATAACAAACTTGTCCAAATAAGGATGCAACACACTATTCATCAAACACATAAATGTAGCTGGGGCATTAGTGAAACCAAATGGAACTACAAAAAACTCATAATTACCATAACTAGTCTTGAAGGTTGTCCTGTAGATGTCTTCTTCTTTAATGCGTACTTCATGATATACTGATGTCAAATCAATCTTGGAGAACACTACTACTCCCTTCAATTGATCAAACAAATAATCAATCCTTGGCAACAGATACCTATTCTTGATGGTTTCCTTGTTCAGTTTCATTTAATCAATGCATAACTGGAGAATTCCATCCTTCTTCTTTACGAACAACATTGGTGCACCCCAAGGTGATACACTCAGCCTAATGTATCCCTTGTCAAGCATTTCCTTCAATTGCAACTCTAGCTCTACTAACTCTTGAGTACTCATCCTATATGGTGCATTTTATGTTGGTGTTTCCCCTAGTACCATATTAATGGAGAACTTCTCTATGAGGTAGAAACTCTAATATATCTGTTGGAAACACATTCTAAAATTGTTGTAAGATCGGGTGCCTACTCATTATCTCTTCATCCTCATCCTCCTTACCTTTATCACTAGAAATGTCCATTTCAAATAACACACACCCTTTTTTGCGAATGTGTTTTGTATGCTTAGTTGTGACCATCCTCACTGATGTAGGATTCTTCTTTCCCCACAAAATTCTCTTTTCTTTATTATAATCGAGGAACTCAATGCCCTTGTCATAAAAATCCACTTTGGTCCTATGAAGATAAAACCAGTCCATACCCAAAAGCTTGCTATACAATCCCAATGGCATTACTTTCAAATGTGTTGCTACAGGCATACCATTTAACTCAAATGCACAAGCTCTTACCCAATGGTGAACTCTCTTCTTCGTACTTGTACCCAATTCCACCAACCAAGATTTGACATGCACTTATTTTCTCAAGCCACACTTATCCACCAAGTCAGTATTAACACAACTATAATTAGATGAAGGATCAATAAAAATAGAATAACTTGATGATAAAGCTTATAGTCCATCTCAATGATAGACTATTGTTGATCCACCTTTCTGTTTTCCATAGTTTCATAAATTCTAGGAATGTTATGAACAACATCCCCAACTCTCTCTGCCTATTGTGCACTATAAATCTGGGGTCCACCACCCTAATATTGCAGAAAATCCCACTTGCGACGATCCTTGCCACATATCCAACATTGTAACAATGCTCTACCATCACCTCTATTAAGCTTCTCTCCCAGCTGCGGTCCATGTCCCTTCTCAATTGTACTAAGCTTCTTGTAAGGAACCACATTTTCTTTCTCACCTGCATATTGAGCTCTTCCCCACTTTGGTGTCCATCTTCCTTTATCTTTCTCATTTCCTTTCAAATCATGCTTAGGCTCAACTTTGAGCTTCGAATACTAATAACAATGCTTCAACTTTTGAACGGCTTATTCTAGCGATATAGGTTCATCTAACTTTATCCAATCTATGTATGCTATTATAATCCCAATGATGAATCTTTGAGCCTTGGCCTTATCTTCCTTGAGGTAAGGAAGATATATCAACAACTCCAAGAACCTTCTAGTATACTAATTCCAAGAACCTACTAGTATACTCATCATCTGTCATGGAACCCATCTGCAACTCATAAAACTCCTTAGCTCTGGCATAATGGTACCTCTCTGAAATGTACTTATTCTTGAAGAGCCTCTCAAATGCATCCTAAGTAAATTCATCCTCACAAATACCTTTAACATTCTTCACATCCTCCCACCAGATATATGATTTCCATTTAAGACTAAAAGTGGCTATCTTGGCTTTCATGTTCTCTGTATAAATATAAAATATGAAGAATTTCTTCATCTCAAGCAACCATGCCTCTACATATTCTGACTTCTTCATCTCTCCAACAAATGTAGGTGGCTTGAATTTCTTGAAACCCTTAGGAAAGTACTCACCCCTCCTATTAGGATGATTACCATGATGGCTATGATGATGTCTCCTAGAATATATAGTAGAATGGTGCCGATATATACCAGTTTTCTTGTCATGAGCATCCAATGATCTGCCACCTCTAACTATGTCCCCTCTATCCAACCTTTTTTTGGACTAAGACGTACTACCAAAGGCTCCAATAGTATTTTCTTCCTCCTCTTGATTTTTCCTCATCCATCCCTTATTCTGCAACTCTGAAAAGCTTTGAAGAATCATTGCATTAACCTCTATCTATTTTTCCTAAACCCTTGCAAGAATTTCCTGAGCCTCAACCAACCTGTTATTATCTTCCTTACAACTTTTGATCTCTTCCCTCAAGCTCCTCAATGTATATTCCACATCAAGAGAATACTCATCTCCTTTATGCCCAACTAATCTATAGGGAAATTCACAAGAACTATTGTCTACCATTTTATCTTCATCCTTGATTCTCTTGGAAAGTGGCCTACACCCATGGCATTCATCCACCCATGGTATTTATCCACCCATGGTATTGTAAGTGACATAAGCCCATGGTATTCATTCAGCCATAGTATTCATTCACCCATGGTATTTACACACCCATGGAATTTTCCTGTGGTATTATAACTAAAAAAAATACTATAAGTAACAAGTCACATTTTGTAAAAGGAAAAATTGTCTCCCACAATGTAACTTTTATAGTTATTCTTTATTTTAATAAAATAAGTTTCTTTGTGGTTTTATTTACTATGTGTTCTCTCATTTTTCTGGGGGGGGGAGGGGGGCGAGGTCCCCAAGATCTGAAAAATAAGAATGCCAGAAAAAGGAGAGAACACACAATAAATAAATGCACAAAGAAAATTATTTGATTAAAACAAAGAATAAATGTGAAAGCTACACTGTTGTGGACAATATGTCCTTTTACAAAATGTGACTTGTTAATTATAGTATCTTTTTAGTTACAATACCACAGGTAAATTCCATGGGTGGTTAAATACCATGGGTGAATGAATACCATGGGAATATGTCACTTACAATAACATGAGTGGATAAATACCATGGGTGGATGCCACTTACAATACCATGGGTAGATAAATACCATGGGTTGATGAATACCATGGGTGTAGGCCACTTTCCATTGAGATCATTCCTCCCTCCTTAAGAAGCAATGGTCCCCATTGTGTGAACTTCCCTCCTAAGAAACCTTTGTTGAATATGAAGATCCACTGAAGAAAAGGGTTTTGTATGGTTACCCCATAATCGTCATGAACGAAGATCTGAGGATAGAGATACCTTGTAATGTGTGTGACCAACTATGATACTAAAATTGTGCGGCCTAACAAATTGACTTTGATGAAGTGTGGGTTTTGGATTTTTCAAGAGGAGATAATATCAACTATAATTTTTCTAAAATTATTCATAAAAACTACAAAAAATAATAGAATGTTCTTCATGCATGAATTGGCGTCAGAAAAATTTCTGTAACACAGTTAATTTTAAATCAGCGATATCTCCCTCATCCTGACTCTGGTTCGTATGATTTTTTTTAAATTTGAGTATTGTTTTCAAGGAATAAAGATCTATTATTTGAGCTACAAACTCACCTCAAAAAAAAATCCTACAAACAAATGAAAAAAATAAATAAAAATTCTTCCCATTTGGCCCAAGAAAGTGCTCCATGGAGGTTGTGGCACTTGCATGAAGTATCATGAAGTTTGCTACAAAAATTTGAAAGTGAAATATCATTATAACCTTCATTTACATGGATTCGTAACCTTCTCTCATACAACTGATCCAGATCTTGGAGGGAGGCCCCCAAGATCTAAAAAGGTTGAAATGGATCTTGGGGGGGAGGCCCCCAAGATATGAGAAATTAGAATGCCAGAAAAGGGAGAGAACACTGAGTGAATAAAACCAAAAAGAGACTTATTTTATTAAAACAATGAATAAATGTAAAAGCTACATTGTGGTGGAAAATCTGTCCTTTTACAAAATGCAACTTGTTACTTATAGATTTTTTTAGATACAATACCACAGGTAAATTCCATGGGTGGGTAAATGTCATAGGTGAACGAATACTATGGGTGAATGGATACCATGGGCATATGTCACTTACAATACCATGCGTGGATAGATACCATGGGTGGATGCCACTTACAATACCATGGGAGGATAAATACCATGGGTGGGTGAATACCATGGGTGTAGGCCACTTTCCATTCAGATCATTGCAAGTATATCATGTCATAAAGACAAGTAGATACCAAAATAAAATCCATACCTTATTGTTGTTCAAGGGAGGCTTATCTTATCTGCAATATCAAATCACATTAGAATGTACATTTATAATCATAAACATATACATACAATTAGTATATCAACATATACCATCATGCATGTCCATAACAATAGTATACCCGAATCCCATGCATGACGATAATAACCTTAGCAACATTAGATTTTTCTCAAGGAGAGTGAAACTAGGCTCTGATACCTCTTGTAACGTATACCTCCCCTCAAGTCTACCCACCTTCACCGGCTTACCTGGGGTAAAAGTGAGATGAGGAGCAATTATGACCAGACTCAACCTCCTAGGTGATGTTAAGAAAATGCACTCGACAAAAAAACCTTACTGACTTCCCTCAGCTACCACAATACCCTCCAGGAGTATCCCAACCCCTCCAGGTGTCCATCCCCTAAGCCAAACTTCATTTTCCATGATTTTAACCCTTAGTTTCTTCCTTGCCAAAACATTAGTGCCGCTGGAACCTTCCAGTCGCTCCCATAGGCCTCCATCAGTGCGACTATGGAATTTTTCACTCATTGTTGTGACATCGACTATGGATTTTAAGGGTATATTCCAAGGCTAGGGATATACCTCTACCCATAAATCCATGTAACTTTAAGAATTCATAAATTACACAAGGAAAATACTTGTAAACCAAAAACTGACACCAAGACTACGTTTGACCATCCCTAACCAGGACTAACATTTTGTTAAACACTTGGAAATAATGCAATCTACAGGTCATGAATAAAATACTGATCATTAGGGACTATAAATTTATATGAAACTTATCAAGAAGTATCACCACCCTCTCCCATTAGTTGTCCTAACATTAAGTAGGTATTTCATTCTTTATTATTTCAGTTACAAGTAAAAGCATGAAATGAACCATGACTAGAACCAGTCAAATAACCATGCTTATAACCAAAATAACCATAAGTCAAAATCTGTTAAACCCACATAAGTGCATGTACAAAGCAGGAGAAATTAGCTTTCATTAAACATGGGCAAGAGAAAACCAGGTTTGAGACTTCCACATACCACCCGACCATAGACATGGCTGAACCAAATATTTCTTTCAGTGCATCACCCCCATGCCATATTCCAAGCATGAATGTGGGATCTCATGGATAAAATATTCTAAAAAAAAACCAAGGGAATCTAAAGGTTAAACCACCTCCACCCTCACCATAACCAACACCGAGATTGTAATATCCCAAAAAGGGAGAATGCAGTAATACTTCACACAATATAAGAACTTACAGCAAGATAAACAATAAATCTATGTACAAATAAGAATATGGAGAAAGAGCTGAGCCATTTTATTGTATTGGATATGATTCATTTACACAAGTACAGAATATAGGTAGATCTAGCCAAAATATGAGCTAGGGTCACCCTGAAAACATGTATGAAGCAGGTACAGTGTAATTGTTGAGGCTCTGCAGCAAATATTGTGATGTCTCTTTAGTAGAATATAACCATATAGCTATAGGCTTAAAAGAGAAATGTATATCTACTCAAAATTGGAGCTCTGATGATGCCAAGATTCAAGATCTGGCCAATGTGATGGATTCCCAAGATAACCCAGAAAGGATTTTCCAGATCTACAACTTTGGAAAATCACCTCCCTAGGATTTGATCCTTGATCTGCTAGAAAATACAGATCTGAAGCTAGATCTGAAGATTAGATGGCTGAAATTTGTGCTCAGATCATATCATTTAGGTGCTACCCTTCATCAGAGAGTTGGAAGCTCTAGTTCTACCTTCTCAATCCTCTAATGATGAATTTAGGTGCTACAACACAACTGCCAACAGAAACTGCACTGTGAGGGAAAGAGACGCCTTCTACCTGTTGAAAAATGCTGCAATAAACTCTAGGCTGATGGTAAGACTGATGGCAATGTGAAGGAATGATCCTCCACTAGATTGCAAGTTGAAGTACTAGCAACTTCCTTCCTCCTTTCAGATCTGCAATATGGACAACGTTATTCCTGAAGGGAATACTGCTGCTAGAAGGTCAATAAATTTTGGCCTAATGCTATATCTGCAATGTGGCCCTGGGAGTGATGATATATAAGCCCAAGTGATGGGAATAATCCCTCACCTTGTTCTCCAGCTGAAGTACTGAAGAAAACTTCCACCTTCCAAACTGATCTTTAGAAATCTGCAGATTTTTTAATATGAATGTTATGCAGAAAGTATAAAAAGGAAATGGCACTTAAAGCCTGATGTATAATGAAGTACAATCCTCTTCCTTAGAGATCACTCAAAGGGAGAGGTGGGATTCCCGCCCGGGAACACCCTGTGCTAAGTAGCACCTGCAATCTCTGCTAAACAGCCCAAGAATGCAGTGGAATGTCACTTGACTATTCCAGATCTAAAATATCATACATCAAATAATCCAAGATGCCTTTCACCTTTTCCTTCATCTCCTTTATAATTTTTGAGCCATCCCAAGCCTTGGCCCTAATCTCAACTGTGCAGTCTCATGTGGACAAGATCCTCCAAGTGGGACTGCGTTGTTTGACCAAATCAACCAAACAGTCTAGGTGCAATGTACACCTCCTCCATCATGTGTGCTTCATTTTCACATGATCCTCCATCACTTGATCATTAATTCTCAATGACCCTTTTTTTGACATATTCAAGATCTTAGTTGACTGAATCCACCCTCCATGATCTTTCTCATTAAATGAGACATGATCTCCAATCCCATTCACATTAGTAGTTGCTCAACTACATCTTTTTGTAGATCTAGGCTAAATTAATTGAAACGCACACACACAAAGTGGATATTTATTCTTATTGAGGATTGTGGGTCCCTCCACACTTTTATTTACTTAATTAATTAAAAAAATCAAGGTCTCTAATATTCCAAATATGATGTGAAAATTTGGGAATATTACCTCCCCTAAGAAATGTTGCTTGTCCTCAAGCAACTCCAAAAGTAGATGCAAGGCCATCTATTCCCCTCCAAATGGCATCCACATAAGGAAGGCTTCCTCCATTTGCTGCAATAGGTTATGCATGTTTGGTTCCAAGGCTGTCTTTTAAAAACATAAAGAATGACCTCCAACTGTTTGGTTAGATGTCCTCCTTCCATCATGAAGTTACAAGTGACAACCATATGATGTCGACCATCATAATCAATACATGAGGTGCTTACAATAAGGTGGTTTTTTTAACAAAGGAAAATCTCCATCACACAATACATATCTTCATCCCATGTTTCATGAATTAGAATATTGAGCATTGAGATGCTCTCATACTTAGTCCTGTTGGCCTTGTTGGATCCAAACTTCATCATTCCAAAGTTATGCAAAAGAATAAGGGAAGAAGTAACATGGGTAGAAAAATATGTCAAACCATATTCTCCTAAAAATAACCATCGGAGTAAGGCCCTTTGCTACCATCCTCCATCTCCTCCATGTAATATGGACAAGACAAACTCCCCCAAAAGCAACCAAAGCAACAAGAGTTCTTGCTGATTTCTCTCCTCCTCATGTGCATCATGAAGAAAAAGCATACTAATGGACATATGAGATGTCACATCAGCCCCATACAAAGAAACATCATCAATGTACATCATGAGATCATTATGCCAAGTTTTACACAATAGAAAAAACATAGACATAGGAGATGTCATGTGGTGGCCAAACTCTCTCAAGTGAAACCAAAATGAACATGCCTTCCTTTGCTGCAATTTTTCATTGAAACACAAGGCATAATTCAGAAAATGATAAGCTATTGGGTGGTATCCATACTCACCCAAGAGCAGCCAGCTCAGCCATGCCTCCTTCTTCATTTCATATGTGTTTTTCAAGGCATGGATAAGAAAAATAGGTGCCTTTGGAGAGTGACAGAAATCTCCCAATGGAAACCAACGTAACAAAGCATGCTGGCCCATGCAAATATGCAAGTGGTTTTGCAACCCCTTGCTTATCATCCTTACCCATTCACTCCCATGTGGATGATGAACGAGGTACTGCATAATCATGGCATCCTCCCTTTGTAGAATGCCATCCTTCCCAAACTGTTGAAGAACTTTGCATTTCATGACATGTTGAAATGCATCTCTAATGAGATCTCTTAATGAGATTCTCTATCCATCGAAGGCCCTCCAAAACCAAAGAAGTTTTGGATTTTCTACAAGTAGAAGTTTCTCTTTGAGCAGTGAGAGGCTCATTGAGAAAGGGTCATCTAGAAGGGAGAAAAGGTTTCTCATTTCAATATGTCTACCATTTGTCATCTTTTCTTCCATTGCTTCATGAGTGAAGCTACCTCCAAAATTCTCCAAGAATGATGAAGCCCTTTCTTTGTCACAACTACTAAGTGACAATGCTTTAGATCTGTAGGGTAATACATATGCTGTTTGAAATTAAGGCAGAATACTGATCTCATAATCAATCATTGTACATAGGATAATGCTAATCCCATTTTATGAAACTCTACATCTCAACTCAAGGGGTGGAATGTAGCTCAAAAATGATGAACATGGATAGTTTTCAGTCTCTTCCTTGATTAGATCAAGGGTCCTCTATGCTGTGATATGTCTCTGCTTCAAATCAGCACTTTTTTCTAACCCTTGGTTCTGCATTGATCTTGAAACAATATGTGATGAAATTTTATGCATACCTTGGATCAACTGATATGTGGGAACCTTTTGACAGAACAAAATAATTCCTCCAACTGGGACAATAGTGGATCCAACTGCTAGTAAGAGTGATGGCCTCTTTTCTTCAAGTGTACCAACGCTGGTAGCTTCCTCTTCTTCCTCATGCATCTCTTGATCCATGCATGGGACTCCATATGTCAAGATCTCAAGACTACCTTGCAAAAATTCAAGTCTCTTCTCCAGATACAAGCACTTTTGTAGCAGGTGGTGAAAGTAGTGACCTCTTGTCCAGAGTGACAAGATTGACATTTTCCTTGGTTTCCTTGGGAGATGTCCCTTTGTAGCACATCTCTGTCTTCTCGACATCAAACTTATTCCTCAACTTGTGAAATAAATATGAATACCTGGTCACCTTTTCTAGTTTTCCATGATAGGTCGAAGAATATCGACATCAGCTACCACCATCTCAGATATTATGTGTAGAGGCGGATCATGTTTCTAGAGTGCATTCCTACACAGGAATAATATGAATACAAATTGACTAAGGCACTAGCAAGAGGAAAATTTGAGTTCCATAGAGGTAGGATTGGGGTATCTGATAATCCATTTCTTGTTGAGAAGGAGTGTTGAAAATGGAACCAAGAAAGATTCTATTTTTTTTTCCCTTGAGTTAAATTAGAATAAAATTGTAATTCCACATCTCATAACAACTTGTACGATATAACTAAGCTAGTTTAACTTATTTTGTTCAGTTAATTCGATTTGAGGGTATAACTTGAGTCATGTAGGGTGGCTCTTACTTTTCAGGAGCCTTGGTTTTGTTTATTTTGAATTATATTTAATTAATTTAGTTTATCTGAGTTAAAGTTAGTTTAAGTAGTTCCAACTGTTGGAGGAACTAGTGGGAGGTCAAGTAGTGGGGCGTGTACTTCATGATCAACCATTTAACTGATAAATCAGCCATAAATAGCTCATTCATGTGTGATATTAGAGCTACCCAGATGAGATTGAATTTCAAGGGAAATGTACTATCATTTGTATAACCATCCAAATTGTATAGGTGGTGCATGTAATTAGGGGAAGGCCTGTGATGTATTGCACAATTTCAATTGAGTATTTCCATAATTAATAGGGAACTAATTCCCAAGGAAATAGAGCAAGGAAATGTAGATTTGGTAAAGAAGAAAATTGGTTAATTATTGTCCTAGGCTTGTCTAGGAAGTAGTGAGACAGATAGATATAGTGCAGAGGTTGCTCGGGCTTGAGAAACGCATTGTAATCTTCTAGTATTTTATGACTAATGAAATATACAGATAGCAATGTTTTTAGCTGTGGCATTCCCTAGGAAATCTTAGTTTGATGTTTCCATTCAATTATTTATCTTGTATTCTTCATGATTTCGCGATCGTTTAAATTGGTTTTCGAAATTGGTAGAGTAGATTCAAGTAAATTGTTTTAGAAAATTACAATTAGAAGTTTGAATCTACAAGGAATTTATACATGGTATCAGAGCTTAAATTACTATAGAAGAGAAGAATATGAGTTGTCCTTGCAGGACAAATGAGTTTTTGCATATCTATTCTCCAGAGCTAGTAGTAGGATCAACATGGTATTCTATGGTCTGAGGCTCGAGTACACCCTTCAAGGTAGCTAAAATTACATTTATTGGAAGGATAAGATGGAAGTAGTCATCGAAGACAATGGATTGAAGAAATACATTGACAAAAATATTCTGAAACCAATAGCAGTAGATTCACAAGCTCTAGCAGAATGGAAGAAGAATGTAGCCAAGGCAAGAAGGATCTTACTAGAATGAGTTCGAGAACATATCATCTCGAACCTCCATTGGAAGGAAACTCCATATGCACTTTGGAAGGCCTTGAAAAACTTGCTTTAGAACAATAGTGATGAGAGGAAGCTAGCACTGAAGGACAAGCTTCGAAAAATCAAGATGGAAAAAGGTGACATAATACCATAGTACCTGAGGAAGTTCAACCAATGTCGGGATGAGATTGGGAGTGTTGGTGTTATATTTTCTGAAGATAATCTAGTCAACCTAGCACTTCTAGGCCTTTCCAAGATCTAGCACAAATACAAGGATTCAATAATGTGAGGGAGAAGTTACTAGGGTGGGAGTGTTTGTGGTCTGACTTGGTGTAAGAATATATAAGGAGGAATAGCATAGATGGATCCTCATCTAAGCATGATGATGAGGAGAAATGTGTCTTGGCTAGAATGGAAAAGAAATGGAAAGGGAAGAAATCCCAATCCAAAGGAGATTTTGGTCAAGAATGCAAGAAGAAGGACTTTTCAAAGATTACATTTTTTCTTTGTCATGAGTTGGGACATTATGCCAAAAACTCTCAACACAAGAAGGATGACAAGAAGCCCTCAGGAGGAGCGGCAAGTGAAGATCTTGCTTCACAATTCAAGTTGGATTTCACCCCCATTACATGCATGGTGACATCGTTGATGGGTAGTGTGTGGTATATGGATAGTGGAGCATCATTCCATATGAATAGAAACAAATAATTATTCAATGCCTTGGAGGAGAAGGAACTCTAGATGCACATCAAGATGGGAGATGATGGAAGGTATAGCATCACCAACATCGGTATTGTTACCTTTTAGAGGGAGTCTGGTTCTCCTCACAATTGAAAGATGTCATGTATGTTTTGGGTCTGAAGAATAATTTATCTTCAGTTTCTATGTTGGAATATTGTGGCTATGATGTGATAGTTAGCAAAAGGAAGGCTTTCCTAGTCACATAGCTATGGGACAAGTGAACCGGATTGGTTTTTTGGTGAAGAACCTCTACAAATTGGATGTAGAATACTATGCTAATTTGAGAATAAAAGGAGATAAGGTGCATATCTGATAAATCGGTGAATTATGGCATAGGTGACTTGGCCATTTGCAACATAGCGCTTTGAATATCATTCATAAAATTTCTACCAGAATTCCCAAGGGTTCACTAGAGCAACGTGATACATGTAAATTTGGGAAGTACACCAAAGCCACCTTTCATGATAAGGACAGTCAATCACAAGTGATCCTTGAAAGAGTTCACTCAGATGTGTGTGGACCATTCTCAACAGCCTCCATGGCCAATTAGAGGTATTATGTGATATATGTAGATTATTTCTCAGATAAGTGTTGGATATTATTCATGCAAAAGAAATACCATATGTTCTCAAAAGTTTGTGAATTTAAAGCACTTATTGAGAAATACACTAGCAAGAATGTGAAGGCTCTTAGGATCGATAAAAGTGGAGAATATGTTTCGAATGAGTTTAATAAATTATGTACATCAGAAGGAATTCAATGGGATTTAATAACACCCCATAACCCACAACAGAATTGGGTTACAAAAATAAAGAAAAAAAATATAGTTGGAGTTGCATGGGTGATGTTGCATTATCAAGGCCTACCATTGCACTTGTGGGCTGAAGCGTGCAACACAATGGTATATGTGAAGAACAAGAGTCATCATTATATTTTTTGGATGAGTATACCAAAAGAGTATTTTTCAGGTACGAAACCATATGTGGTACACTTAAGGATCCTTGTCTAATTAGTCTACTATCATGTTTCCAAGGATGCACAGAGAAAGGTAGAAGCAACTATTGAGTTGGGAATATGTGGGGTACATTGTTACACCTCACAACTATTGGGTGTACCTTCCATCTCACATGATGAAATTTTTTCGTAGAGATGTGAAGTTCAATGAATAGAAGGCCATGAGATGTTCCCTTGACAGGGAGCTTCGGTTGCATGTAGATGAGGAGGTTTTAGCTCCAAAGGAAGAACCTTGAAATGTTGTGGAGTAGCCACAAGAAGAGGAGGAGAGAGTGGAAGCACCCACTCACGCAGACACATCTAGAGATGGAAGGAAGCACACCAGAGAGGATGACTGTTACACAACAATTTGTCACCGTCCCTGCAATCCTTGGTCCCGCACATTGGAGGGCTCATTCCGTGATCTGTGAGCAGTGATATGACCTGAAAACACTTTTATGGCATCCCCCTAGACATGGACATTCATTCCCCTGAAGACAATTCCTTGTGAAAAACCCTAAAAATAGCCTTTTTGGCCTTAACGTGACTAGTTAGTGTTATACCCGCACCAATGGGGGGAAATCCTCCAAAGAGGGCACGCCAACTGGCGCACTGTCTTAGTGTTGCACCCGTGCTAGGATTCTTAAGGAGTGTTTTTAAAAAATAAATGGTAGAATATTGACTCCAACCAATTCCTGAACTGGTCTCTAAATTGAGTTGGGAGGTTTGGCTCCAGATCTCCATGTAGAGGAAGTGGTTTTCCACCTCTCATGGAAGCTTCCTTGAGGATAAGGCCAATCCCATGATTGTAGGGATTCCAACTCCCCTTCCACCATCTATATAAGCTTTCCATTTTCCTTTGCAAGATAAGCTCCAAGAGCCTTCATAGCCTAAAGAATGCTGTAAGAGCCTTGATCGTCCTCATAGAGCCAAATCAGAAGCAAGGAGATTGACGATCGAAGAGAGAGGATTGTCCCATTCCTGACAAGATTTACTGAGACGTATTCCGCTGACAACCTACCAAATGAAGATTCAGCGTCAGAGCCAGGTTGTATTCTCCTTTGTATGAATTAACGATAAGCGACTTTGGTTATGGTTCCACTCGTATTGGTCATTATGATCATGAGTTGTGTCTTCTCTGACTGATACATAATTGCATATATTGGGTTTTACGCTTGTGTTTGTTATGTTTCTTATGTGTGTAGGTGTTCGATTGCGGCGAGCGTGAGGATTTTGATCTGCCGGAGCAAGGGAACGGGAGTGCTATCTTCTCTACAAAAAACAACATTGGATTCAAGGTAAGCCTTCTTCGCTATTTGGTTTACTGCAATTAGGAACTTGCACCTTAGCGTGACACGATTGTTGATAGACCCGATTTGGGCTAGTAGGGATCGCCTCTGTCCGCAGAGGGGATTTACCCCTACAAAAAATTGGCGAATCCACTGGGGATCGTTGATTTGGAGTATTGTGTTGTATTTTCGGTCAACTCTTGACTTTTCTTGCTTGATCAGCTCTTTTGGCTGGCTCTTTCTGTGTATTTGGCTTTTGTTTAGCTTTACCATCACTAGTCTATTCCTTGGATTGCTCTTTTTCATTTTTCCTTAGTAAACTCGACTGGCGCGCCTATTAGCCTGATAGTCGCGCCCATTGGCGCATGTTTCCAGTGTATTACCCGCGCCAATCCTTTTTTGGCACTAGATTCCGCCTGACAGTCGCGCCAATCCTGTAAGGTGCTAGGGTTTACTCTATTTTGAGCTTTCTGAGCTTGATTTGTGTGTTTGGTTTCATTTTTACGACTGCTTGAGTTTTATGGAGCCTTGTTTGACTGACTGTGACCAAAGGATAGAAACCAAAAACTCCCACGGGAGGCTTGATACACTATAGCACCTAGATGCCCTAGGGCTAGAATGTAAAATCGGTGAGCCCGTGTGTTGTGTTTGATCTTTTCCTTTTGTCATTACTGTCACAGTGGCAGAAGCCTCAGTTTCGTCTACTAGTAGTCCATATACAGACGATTCATCAGATGTCTCGCAATCCTCTGCTGAACATCAGCAGCCCATCGTTTTTAAGTTTCCTGATGGGGGACCGGTTCTGTCTGAGATTCCCTTTGGAGGACCAGTTGAGTTCAATTGGCCCTTATCCGACCCTTGTTCTGGATTTGGAGTAGGGGAACATTTCCCTCCTCTTACATCAGGTTCGACTATTATAGCTACTGTTATTCCTCCCAGTCCTTGCCGTCTTCTAGAAGATCTAGCGGCAGGTTCAGATATGGGCTCATCCAGCCATTGTCTTGGTGAGGAAATCCCCACGTCTGGTGAGTATTACTAGTTGTTCCCAGAAGACAACCCTGAATTATCTGTCATGTCTTCGCCCGGTCCTTCACTACCAACAGGGTATAGATCTTTAAGTCAGATTATGAACATCGTTGCGTCTATGGGGATATCAACTCCTTCTACGAGGCCGGTTATTCCTTCATTGGGGATGTCTCCTAGGACACCTATCATGTCATCCCCTTAGGTCACTTATGTACCCGTCAGGCCCACTGTTTGTGTGGCTGCATCTACACCTGTTGTTACCACTCAGTCCGTAAGGGCTACATCACTTCCCGAAGATGTCTATATAGCATCTGCTATGCCGGAGAACATCTCTCCTGAGGAGTATCAATTTTCCTTACAACAATCGAACCCCGAGGTCGAACATTTATCTCAAGATCCCAACCGCTTGTATTTTTCACATTATGCATAGGACGGTACACCTGTTTATGTTTTTCCATATCAGTATGATGAGTACGGGAATCCTTTACGTTTACCCACTCCAAAGGATCACCTTCATGCTCAACGTTTTCAGTCTAACCAGGCTGGGAAATCTTATAACCCGCAAGGACAACCTTTTCAAGGCCAACCTTCGGGCCAGCCTGGCTATCCTTATGACCCGCAAGGACAGCCCTTACAGGGCTACCCTTCGGGCCAGCAGGGGCCATTATACGGTTCGCAAGGACAATATTACAACCCTTCAGGTCAACCTATGCAGCCTCTCCCTGGAGTCCAACCTGGGCTACCTCAGAGACTCACAGGTCAACCGGGGTACCAACCAGGGCTAGTATATGGTCCTGGGGGGCAAGCCAACCTTCCCAACCCATGCAACCTTAGTATCCTATTGGTCTGAATGTTGCACATCAACCAAGATCATCTTATGGTCCTGTTGCAGGTCAAGCTGGTTACCAGCCACCACCTAGCTCCATTCCACCACCAGGCCAACTGGCCCATCCAGCGCAACCTGATGTTCCACAACAGCTAGGTCAACCTGCACAACCAGCACAACCTGTTCACCTGGGGAAACCTATTCAACCAGGTCAACCCGTCCAGCCAGGTCAACCTGTCCAACTAGGCCAGCCTGCACATCCTGCCAACCCTGCTCAATAGCTGATTTACTCGATTCCACAACTGAATCAACCGGTGCACCCTAATTATCAGGCTCAGCAGGGTCCCACCTACCAGTAGCCCGCTCAACCCCAAGGTGGTTACTATTCTCAAGGTCCATCTCGACCGACTTATAACCCACCTCAAGGTTCTCATTATTACACTCAACAACCCAGCTACACCTATACTCAGCAGCCAAATCCATAGACTACTCAAACGGGGCCGACATATAATCAAGGTCCATGCTTTGGTTATCAACCCTCGTATACTAGTTACCAACAGCCATATCAGACAGGTTATACGCCCTATACCCCCTATGGTCAGAACCCTCTGGGACAGAACCCATGGGGGAAAGGATACACTCAACCAACATGGAGTACAGGTACAGGTCCTTACCGAGGGCCTGGTATTCCTTTATTCTGCAGTTGTCGTTCTTGGCTACCTTGGAGTTATCGGACGTTTCTAAATTAACCAATGATCCGATTCTTCACAATCCTTATTGGCCCCTGGTTCTGACCAAGATACCCGGCGACTGCCCTAAGTTTGAAGGTAAAGCTAGAGAAGACCCTTAATGACCTACCATTTGTGGTGTTCATCTAATTCTTAGGTCGATGATTCAATTCATCTACGTCTCTTCCAGCGCACTCTTACCGGTGCTGCTGCTAAGTGTTATATCGAATTACCCCGTGGCATCTTTCAAGATTTCAAGACGTTAGCAATGGCTTTTCTGACTCACTTTAAGTTATCAGTTCGCTATGAAGGCGGGACACATCTCTTGACTTCGTTGAAGCAGGATAAAGCCACCCACATATCCGATCATATTCATGAGTGGAGATGTCATCGTAGACTGATCAAGTTTGATATACCTGATCAGCTACTAACTCATTGGTTCACCACCTCCTTTGTTAAAAAAATCACTCAAGATATTGCTATAGGGGCATGTGTGATTGAAGAAGAAGCCATCGCGCGTGCCCAGTACCTAGATCTGGTGTACTCTCAGTCCAACACGCTTTATGATATTTTGACTGATGCTCCATGCTTGGGAACCTCTAAAGCACCACCTACCCCTGCAGTGGATGGTGTTATTGGTTTCTTTTCTCAAAATTCTCGAAAATCTTCAAATGGGAAGCAGAAGCCCAATTCTTCCAATAATTCTGCTCTTCTCGCTCCTCCATATTCTGGGAAAACTGCGGAGGTCAACACCATTCAGGCTAATCCTACGGAAAAGGCCTCCAAAGGAAAGAAGAAGGGCAAAGGAAAATCCAAACCCGATGCCCCTAAACCAGAGTCTTCTAAACCTCGCATCATTTACGCTCAACGTAACCGAGGTACCATGCTTTTATTTGTAGACAATGATCATAACATACGTAGATCCAAACTATCATATCCGAAATTAGTCAACTTTCAAAGGCTCCAAAGGATTCTAGTTCCTCGTGGAATTGCCTCCTTGCCTCAGCAAAGAGACCCGATGGTGGAATAGCTTCACCAGATTCCAGCCCACATTTGGTCCCAGTCTGGCAAGTTCAGACAATTGAAGTTTCTGACCCATCTAATACAGAAAGACTCGAAGGATATGCCAGATCACACAGCAAATGCTGAAAGGAAGTTGTGGATGGCAGCCCCACTTCCTCCTCCCCGTCTCCGGGGTCCTTTGGAAATTGAGAAGCTCATCACGCACAACCCGTTGTGAGGCCGCCAAAGGGGGTGTTCTTTCAAAGATCTTCTTACAATCCAAATGCCCGCTCACAGCTACAGATACAGGATCAGTGATAAAAGCGCCCTTCTCGCTATGTCCTATTTGGGAATTTCTTCAAAGTTTTCCCTAAATGTAGAAGTCTGTTGTCTGCAATCAGTGGAATCGATCCCACTTATTCTAGTCTTCTCACCTTCGACCTAGAAAACTTTACCCCCCGACTTCCGCATCAAATTGATCTTGTGATCCAAGTCAAGATCAACGACCTCAACACCCATAGGGCCGTTGTGGATGAAGGTGCTTCTACCTGTGTCATGTCATCTGCCTGCTGGAAGGCCATTAGCTCTCTGGCTCTTTAATCATCTCCCAATGCCTTAGAAGCATTCGATGGTTGGGAATCAAAACCCCTGGGTGTTATTGAGAGTTTTCCGATTACGTTATAAGGGAAGACAGTGAACATAGAAGTAGAAGTGGTTTACGCCAAGCTTAACTACAATCTTCTTCTTGGCCGTAGTTGGACTCATGCCATGTTATGTGTGCCGTCCACCCTCTTCCAACTTCTCAAGTTTCCTCATGAGGGAAAAATCGTTACTGTGGATCAGTTGTCTTTCTGCACCTCCACCTCTGAGAACAACGTTTCTTATGTGGATCAGATCCCCAATCCCCCTGACAGTGTAGGACCTGGTCTCTTTAATGACCCCATCCTCATGGGTATTTTTCCCGTGCCACCACCACACACTGTTCAAGTTAATATGATATCTAGGTCCGACGTCCCCTAGATCATCCCTTCGCTTGAACAGGTGACTGATTTTGGAGAATCGATGCCCTTAACTCCAATAGAGATTAATTACTGTGAAATTGTTGCCACATCCGATCCTCCTACTCCTCAACATGCTCCTTCGAGCATGGCTGTAGATATCTATTCTCAATCCCCCTTGCTCGATGAGGCCGACTCAGCTGATCCTCTTAAAGAGATTTTCCCCTTTGACGAAGCCATTGTTGAAACAATGTCTCTTGAGGAGCTACCTTGGAGTGATGGACATCATCGTTCCTCCTTCATGGCCATCCTGGGGGCAATGTCTGATTGTCTAGAGCATGATGTATATGGTTATCCCCCTCCTGAGCCTCCTCCGTTGAGCTCACCAGAGCATGGTTCCCTTCCTGTGTCAAGCTCCTTAAAAAATGAAATCGGGTCTGGTTAGAGCAGAGTTCCTTGTCTTGTGTCAAGCTCCTTAAAAAATGAAACAAGGTCATCGGAGCATAGTTCCTTGTCTTGTGCCAAGCTCCTTAAACCATGAAACAAGGTGACCTGAGGATAGTTCTTTTAATGTGTCAACCTCATTAAAATAATGAAACATGTTCTTGTTCAATTCGAGTCTTTGATAAGATCTTGTAAAATCCCAGTCGAGTCTTTCGTACATCTCGTAACTTGAACCTTCACTCCTTCCATTTGTTTACTTAGGTGCATGGACTGAAGCTTGGGGGGCATGTACCTCGAATTGAGTCACCATGCTGGGGGCATGCTTACTTTTTCAAGCATAGTTTGTTTTCATTTCAAGATTGTGTAAAAATGAAACCGGTTTCAAGCATAGTTTATCTTTGTTTCAAGCTTGTGTAAAAATGAAACCAACTTCAAGAAGAGTTTCCTGATTTAAAGCTTGTGTAAAAATGAAATCATTCCCATTTTACCTCTTTTGATTGCAATTTCATCAGCCTGTTTTTGCCAGATGAGCCTTGGTTTTCTCACTCCATCGTCACTATCTTCTTGGCCGATCATATGCCTTCACTTGGTTGTTTCACCCATTCCTGAGGAACTGCTGTGATGAGTGGTCTTGTTAGCCAGCCTCTTCACCTTTACTTGTTCTGAGCAGTTCCACCATCACCGGAACCAGTTGCTACCCTTTATACCACTCGTTCCTCCAGGTGGAGTCACCTTTCAACTCTTTTTTGGCTCTCTAAACATGAGAAGATTGTCGAGTCCCTTGTCATTTCAATCTCGTTAAAGTGGCCACGAAACGACATCTACCCAGTACACGTTTACCCATTTTTCGGGCTGGGATAGATTACTTACGAAAAGGGAATACCCTAGCCTATCGCGACTAAGAGGTTTTCTCAGACATAGTTTTCTACCTTTTCGGATTTGAGGAACTATTTACGAAAAGGGACCATTGGAGTTTACTTTTCTGCTGTCTTTTCAAACTCTCTAAATATGAAAAGACACCGAGTTCTTCCTCTGTCAGACTCGTTAAACCCTGATGACATTGGATTCAGTCGTAATGACGATATTCGAGTTTCTCCTTCCTAGGGCTTGTTAAATGTAATAGGATGGATTCGTCTGAAGGATGGATTTATATTACAAGCATATGATATCCCCTTCAAGCTTGTCTTCAAAAAATAATTGGGGTACTCACTAGAAATGGTGGGGAAAATGGAACCAGTATCATCATCGTGTCAGCGGTATGTCACTCTTGAACATGACACTTGCCTGCATTCGTGTCGGGTTGGGGACATCTCACCTCATTATCTGTTTGCCTTCATGGGTTTGGGTAATCCCTTTTGACCTCTCATATGCTCTTTTCCTCATCATCATGACCCCTGATCTTTTGATGTCAAAATACTTCCAAATCCACTATCGTGCCGCCGATATGTTCAAGAGAAGTTGACCTCTGCAAAATTCCAACCTTCCTCTGATTCTCATCTGATCCTGATTCACGAAAAAATTATTTTCCTCTGTCTCATGTCGATGATGTGGGAAACACTATGGCCCACCTTCGATCAAGGTCACTTCCTGTCGACGTCAGCTCATTATCCGGGAAGCTGATCTAGAGACTCCCTTCTGGTACCTTGGAGCTTGCATGCCTCAATGGTAGGTTCTTCACGTTTGACGTGAGGTTTTCATCATTGGCCTTCGATCAAGTGATTCTACGGGTTTTTGATGCCAGCTCACTGATTCACATACCATAGATTGTACCTATAGTACCTTGAGGACCATTGTCACTATTGGTGGTACCTCTAGCATTTGTTAACAACTTTCATCATTGGCTGGTAATCAGACGATGTTCTTGCATGTTCGACTTCAGCTCACTTATTCGCATGCTTGAACTTGTACTTTGTTCGGGTCGAGAGGGAGCACAAGACCCTAGATTCTATTTGTTAGAATCCAGGTTTCGATTTTGTGGATTATTATGATTGGTTACATGACTCATTCATTGGGTGGCTGTGACCATGCCTGAGTCTATTTATCGATCCTCACTGGATGGCTGTGTCCGTACCTTGGATCTGGATTATTGTATACTCTGTTATGGATGGCTACGCCGATACCACATATATCATGTATTTGAGATATCAGTTGTACTTCTCTACGCAGGTTTTCCAGCAACGATGTTTTCAGTTGGACACGTTCTCGTAAAGCATTTCACCCCTCTATCTCTCTCGGGCCTCATGCTTTAGGGGGCATCTGTTACACAGCAATTTGTCACTGTCCCTGCAATCCTCCATCCCGCACATTGGAGGGCTTATTCCGTGACCTGTGAGCAGTGATATGACCTGAAAACACTTTTATGGCATCCCCCTAGACATGGAAATTCATTCCCCTAAAGACAATTCCTTGTGAGAAACACTAAAAATAACCTTTTTGGCCTTGGCGCGACTAGTCAATGTTATACTCGCGCCAATGGGGGGAAATCCTCTAAAGAGGGCATGCCAACTGGCGCACTATCTTAGTGTTGCACCCGTGCCAAGCTTATTAAAGAGTGTTTTTAAAAAATAAATGGTGAAAGATTGAATCCAACCAATTCTTGAACTGGTCTCTAAATTGAGTTGGGAGGTTTGGCTCCGGATCTCCATGTAGAGGAAGTGGTTTTCCACCTCTCATGGAAGCTTCCTTGAGGATAGGGCCAATCCCATTATTGTAGGGATCCCAACTCCCCTTCCACCATCTATATAAGCTTGCCATTTTCCTTTGCAATCTAAGCTCCAAGAGCCTTCATAACCTAAAGAATGCTGTAAGAGCCTTGATAGTCCTCATAAAGCCAAATCAGAAGCAAGGAGATTGACGATCGAAGAGAGAGGCTTGTCGCATTCCCGGCAAGCTTTACTGAGACGTATTCCGCTGATGACCTGCCAAAGGAAGATTCAGCATTAGAGCCAGGTTGTATTTTCCTTTGTATGAATTAATGATAAGCGACTTTGATTATGGTTCCACTCGTATTGTTCATTATAATCATGAGTTGTGTCTTCTCTGACTGATACATAATTGCATATATTGGGTTTTATGCTTGTGTTTGTCATGTTTCTTGCGTGTGCAGGTGTTCAATCGCAGCGAGCGTGAGGATTGTGATCTTCCGGAGCAAGGGATCAGGAGTGCTATCTTCTCTACGAACAACAGTGTTGGATTCAAGGTAAGCCTTCTTCACTATTTGGTTTACTGTAGTTAGGAACTTGCACCTTAGCATGATACAATTGTTGCTAGACAAGATCTGGGCTAGTAGGGATTGCCTCTGTCCGCAGAGGGGATTTACCTCTACAAAAATGACATATTTATGCATGATGCTAGAGAGACTGTGGGAGCACCCACATGACAACGTAGGAATAGGAGGCCACCAGATTGGTACACTGCTTAAATGGCTTTGATGAGTGAGAGTGTAGAGATTGAGCCATCCTCATTTGAGGAATAAATGCAACAACCAGTATGGGTTGATGTGATGGTAGAAGAATATGATTCCATTATCAAGAAAAATTCTTGTGAAGTTGTCCCAAGGCTATAGGAAAAGTTAGTTGTAGGATCCAAGTGGATTTAAAAGGTGAACCAAGAAACATCTGAGAGTGTCGAGAAACACAACGCTAGATTTGTTGCCAAGGTGTTCCCACAGGTGGAGGGAATTGATTATGAGGAGACATTTTCTCTAGTAGCAAGGTACTCATCAATAGGACCTATTCTATCACATTTAGTGCATATGGGATGGAAGATACATCAAATGGATATGAAGACAACTTTCCTCAATGGAGTGGTTGAGGAAGAAGTGTACATAGAGCATCGGGAAGGATTTGAGACCTTCAATAGAGAGTAACATGTGTGCAAACTCAAGCAAGCATTGTATGGATTGAAACAAGAACCACATGCTTGGTACACTAGGATCACCAACTATTTCACTAGGTTGGGCTTCACCAAAAGAAAAGCAGATGAAAACCTTTAGCATATTGTGGTTGAAGGTAAATTATTGATTATAGTATTATATGTCAATGGTTTATTTCTAACAAGTGAGTAGAAGCTAATAAAATATTGCAAAGAGGATTTGGAAAGAGAATTCGAGATGAAAGAGATGGGGTTCATGTATTATTTCCTTGCTTTGGAAATTTGGCAAGGAGATGGGGAACTGTTTTTCTCTCAGGAAAAGTATGCCAACGAGATACTGAAGAAGTTTCACATGGAGAGTAGCAAACCCATGGAGATTCCTGTAGCAGGGAATTGGAGGAAGTAAGATGTCACTTCACGTGAAGTGGTAGAAGCTACCATTTGCAAGAAACTTGTGGGTTGACTTTTGTAATTGGTGAATACACGACCAAACATGTGTTATGCAGTTAACCAACTTAGTCAAGAAATGGTTAAGCCAATGAAACTCTATTGGAAGGAAACCAAACATGTGTTGAGATACCTTAGAGGAACCACTCAGTTTCGTATTTAGTACAAACGGATAGAGGGAGTGAAGCTACAAGGCTTCACAAATGCAGATTGGGTAGGAATTCCATCACACATGAAGTGAACATTAGGAGGAATCTTCGGTATTGGGTCAGCAGACGTTTCTTGGTACAACAAGAAGCACAGATCAGTTGCACTCAATTGAGTGGAAGCAAAGTACATGGGTATTGGTCAAGCAACCTATGAGGCTATCTGGATGAGGAATATCCTTATTAGGTTATTTGGTCAACAGATGGATCCTACAATGATTTACTATGACAATTAGAGTTGTAAAACACTCTTTTTGAATCCATTTTTCGTGATAGGTCCAAGCATATCAATATACGATACCACCATCTCCGATATTCTGTGTGGAGGCAGATCAAGTTGCTAGAGTAAATTCCTACAAAGGAACATGATGCAGACATCTTGACTAAGGTATTGTCATGAGGTAAATTGGAGTTCCATAGAGGTAGGATTGGGGTATATGATAATAACTTTCTTGTTGAGAGGGAGTGATGAAAATTGAACCAAGAAAGATTCTAATTTAATTTTCCCTTGAATTAAATTAGAATAAAATTGTAATTCCACATCTCATGACAACTTGTACGAGTTAACTGATTTATTTTGACTTATTTGGTTCAGTTAATTCGAGTTGAGGTTCTAACTTGAGTCATGTAGAGTAACTCCTACTTGTTAGGAGCCCTGGTTTATTTTATTTTGAGATTTAATTAATTAATTCAGTTTATCTGAGTTAAAGTCAGTTTAACTAGTTCCAACTATTAGAGGAACTAGTGGGAGGTCACTTAGTGGGGTGTGCACTTCATGATAAACTAGTTAACTGATAACTCAACCATAAATAACTCATTCATGTGTGATCTAAGAGTTACCCATTTGAGATTGGAGTTCAAGGGAAATGTACTATCAATTGTATAACCATCCAAATTGTGTAGGTGGTGAAAGTAGTTAGAGGAAGGCTTACGATGTATTGCACAATTCCAATTGAGGATTTCCCTAATTAATAGGGGTTAATTCCTAAGGACACAACACAAGGAAAAAGGGGCTTCGGAAAGTAGAAAACTAGTTAATTATTGGCCTAGGTTTGTCTCGGAAGTAGTGAGACATATAGAGATAGTGCATAGGTTTCCCAGGCTTGAGAAAAGCATTGTAATCTTCTCATATTTTATGACTAGTGAAATATACAGATAACGAGATTTTTAGCTATGGCTTTCTCTAAGAAATAATTTTGTAATGTGTTGGTTGAATTATTTCTCTTATATGCTCCATTATTTCATGATCGTTTAAATTATTTTCTGCAATGGGTAGAGTAGATTTAAGTCTATTGTCTTAGCAAAGTAAAATTAGGAGTTTGAAACAACATGGGATTTATACAAACTTTATCCATCAAGTAATGGTTTGTCAGGCCCAACTAGCTGCCAATTGGGTGCCACATGGTACCATATGATTGGGTCACATGGCCCCATGTGGGCCAACAAATTATCGTCATATTTAGTGACAATGTCGTCAAAATTGGCAAGTATTAAAATCTAACCACAGCTAAACCTTGTCACTAAATTTATCTGAATTTCACCAAATTTATCCCCTTAGCCACCAAATTTGGATGGACTTCCAATTGTGGCACTTGTCCAAATTTTCTGGCTACCACTAAATCTAACATCTTTCCAATTTTGACCAGAACTTTGAGTGGGAAAAGCTCTCACATACGAACTCATATTGAGGTGCAATTTTCATTTTCAGATTCCTTATGACAAGCTCTTCAACCTGGCCCTAGTTTCACTAAGTTATGAAGACTATGATTTTTGGGCCATTTGGGACCCCCTTGGATCATTCCTCTCCAATAAAGGAATTTTGGTCCTCCAAAAGTAATAAATACGTAGAAATCTTGATCTGCATAACAAATTTTTCTGACAAGCCACCTTTCCTTTCTTTCACCTTTGTAATTCAAAACCAGAAATGATGAAGCTGACACATGTATCCATATGCAAATCTGTAGCTTCCAATACATGTACAACTTGCAAGAACCTACTTTCCAAGAATTTATATCACACTCATATTCAATTTTACATTGATTTACAACATAATCCATATCCATTTCTACCCAACTACAAGCCTAATATATCACGATGTTTCATATTCAAGTGAACATATACACTTCATCACTTTTACAAGTTTTTTCCCGTTTACTAGATCTTTAAAAAGAAACATGTTATATATAATGGTTTCCATAATCAACTACTTAAAAAGGCTACCCACCTCTTACCTACCTAGACTAATGGTATTTTTTTCTATACTTTGCTTTCTTGTTGAACTACATCACCTGTTGGTTCCTCAAAGTTGCTTTCATATTATCTCGATTGTTCTTTGGGTGTAGCTCTGGATGGATATTCCATCATGTGGATTTCTAATGTCTGCCCTTGTTGCATTAGTTTCAATGTTTTTTCTTCCTCCACACTTTCTTGACCTTCTTTTGTGTCTCTTTCCTGGGAAACATAACCTTTATTGAATGATTTTCTTTGGTGTGGCTATGGCAAGGCGAGCTTGACTTATTTTTCCCTTTAAAATGATGAGTATCACTGGAAGTTTATCTCAAAATCCTACACTCACTGAAAATTGTCTCTTGAAGATCCTCCTTTCTTCGTAGGTTTGGAGTTTCTTTCAGCTTCCTCTCTCACATACCCTAGTCTTGCATATCGAGGTAGTTCCACCACTTGGATGGAATTCATAGCAGCTCTGGCCATTAACTCACAGGTCGTTTCCTTCATATCTTATCTCATTTATTATCTTTGAACCAAGACCTTTGGGACTCGTTTCAAATGCTTTAAAATCTTCATCATAATGTGCCAAACATGAAATTGAAGAATCACTGACATTGTTTACATCAATTGTCAATTCTAATGTGGGCGATGATGTCTTTGCTAAGCCTACACTACGCTTAAAATTTTTAAAGACCTCTTGTGTGTCTTGTATCTGAAGTTACACTCACTGGTTGTCCTCTTCTACTTCTTGTATTAGTCTTCTCAATTCAACATTCTCTACTTGAATGCTTTAGTTGATCTCCTCAAGTTCTTGGAGCCATGTATTCTTGTATTCTCTTCCCATATTAGCATATCTATGATGAATATTTGAATTATGAGAAGAAGATGAAGAAGAAAATTTTCTAGAGGTTGGAGACAAAGGTTCAAGAGGTTCTCCTCCATTTCCTTGGTTTACCGAAGAATTTTCATGTATTTTCTCTTTCTTCTTCTTTTCCTTCTTCAACAATTTATTCTCATAATTTGTAAGAAATTTATCTACCTTATTTTTCATGTTGTAGAAAGCTTTACGGAAAGCTTGATAATTATTGGTATGGGAATTTTCATCTTACATTTTCCTTCTTCATGTTGCACATCCAATCTCAGGGTCAAAAGACTTGATTTTTCCATCACCCTTTTTTAGTTTGGCCCTAGTTATCATCCACACTTTCAATTCACATCATCAAGAAGATTGCTCTAAAAAAAACATGATGTAGGATATTTTATTCATAGATGTTTTCATAATTGCATGAAAGTGCATGTAAAAGCCATATATGCAAACACTTAAAGAAGAAGCAACATAAAGTATACCATAAAGAAAATGCAACTAATATTCAATAACTGAGTTCATCCAATGTGCACTGTGTCTTCGAGCCATGCTTTAATAGTGGGGAGGCCTCTTCATTCATCTCAGTAGAAATTAAAATGAGTATATGGAAAAATAGGTCATTATAACTATAATCTCTGGAGTGACCTAAATATGATCTGCTCATATCTAGAAAAATTCTACACAAGTGAAGTCATCTTGAAATTTTGAGTAATTTGAGTATAAACTTGACAATATTATATCACCTTGAACTCTAGCCCCTTAGAGGATATTTAAAATTCCAAAACGGATTATATGAGAACATTATAGGAATATTATTTTTAATATTCCTTTGGAATATACTCACATTAAAATTCACACCCTCAAGGTTTTTCGTCTAGTTCCCTCGATCTCCTCTATGCTCAGCCCTCCTAGTTTTGTGGGTTGTCATTATTATGTTGATCTATGAGCCCGTGGCCCGTTTTGTTGAATGGTTTGACATGGGTATATATCAAATGTTGTTGGTAGATATTACAAAGTACCCACTTGGCACAATTTTTGATGGGCTATGTTTGGATCGTTGGTTGCCCTGGGTGGCCTGGATTCAAACCCTTGTGATTCTCGTTTTGCACATAACAACAAATTTTTAATATAGTAAAAAAATAATTCGTATTTTAACAATATATTTTATAAATTTATTTAAAACTTTGAGCCTTGAATTTTTCTACCAAGTCATGGTTGGTCGAGCACAACTAGACACCATTTGGGTGCCACATGGCCCTATGCAATTGGGAAAACAAATTTTTGTCGTATTTAGTGGGAGTGTCACCAAACTTTGTAGTTATGCCAAACTAACCACAACTAAACCTTGTCACTAAAGTTATCTAAATTTCTCCAAATTTATCCCACCAGCCACCAGATTTGGTTGGACCACTAATTTTGGCATGAGTCAAAATTTTTCTGGTTGCCACTAAATCTACCATTTCTACCAAGTTCTACTAGAAGTTTGATTGTGTGTAACTTGTTGTCCTCTGAGATAATTTTAGCTTAATTAATTATGCCAGGGCATATAAAATATATTGTTGTTTTTAAAAGTTTATGGAGGACCAATGTGATGAGGAGATTTAGGGAGGTGCTTAAACCTTAATAATACCAAACATTTAGAAAGGGTTGATCCTTTTCCTCTGAACAATAATTTGATTAAACGGCGTGTGAATGGTAGAGATGTAAGAATTTATGATTTTATAAATATTCAAACTAAATATTTAATTATTCATAACAAATAAAGAAAGTAAACAATGTCTACAACTCAAAAATATATTTTAAACCTTATGAAGATGGTTGACAATTTATAAATATAGAGGGACTTATAAAAACAAATAGTCCAATAAACCAGTATCCAAAATAGATGATACCTTTAGAGAGGATTTAAGATAGACTGATATTCAATTTTCTATTTCCGAATTTTCTTCATAAAACTTAAATATATGTAGAATAACAAGATGAAGTGAAAACACTAAAAAAAATCACAAGGTGACAAGTTGTTCGAAATAAATTCTAGAATCCTTCCATTAATATTCAGTGAATTGAGTTCAATATAAGTCTTCTTTAGAAAAACTCATCCAAGGGTTCAACCCTTTACAATTTTTTTCGTGGAAGTATTTATACTTCAAAAAGATCTAGATTCAAATATCTTATCTTTTTAGGAAATATCTAAAACTATTTATGAAAAAAAAATGAAAAAATATATAAATCTCAAACTAAACGAGTTGTTGGCTCTATAATAGAGGATTTCTGGTGCTAACTGGATTTGGAAAATAGGAGTCTTTGTTGTTGAATTTTCTCTGGAAATATGCTGAGTTTTCATCCTGGTAATTCACATAGTTTTTCCCATTTCTTTTCATCTTGCAGTGAAAATATACTTAATTTTCAATAGACTTAATCCACTTTTGTATATCTTACGAAAGTAGGTTTGGAAAGAAACAAATGAGGTACTTCATGTCTAATCAACAAATCTAAGATGAGCCCTTCAATTAATGTTTTACATGTGATGGTTCCTGTAATATTGGAAAACTTTGATCTGTCCTTGGCAATATCAAATAACTTTGTTTGATAATATTCCAGCTGAACTAACACATCTCCCATTCCTTGTAGTCTAGGGAGACCTTTCTAATTCAAGACATTAAATTTCTTATGAAACCTCTACCCCATATTCTACAAATTTTCATACTTATTTTCTAAATATAACATAAGATTTTTCTTAGTGAGGAATTTTCTCACTTCTAGAATGCTTTCTATTCTGTCTTCACTGCCCAATTCTTCTAATTCCTCTTTTGATTTGGAATATAGGAATTTGATTATGGGAAATGCATCACTGGGTTTAGTATCTATTTCATTTTTCACCTCATCAATAAAATTGTTTTCTTTCATAAGAAGTTTATCTTTTTCAAAGATAATCTAAATATATGGCTATATCTTAGTTATTTCTTCATTTATTTCTATCCATATATTCTCCTTAGCTTGTGCAATTGTGTCAGCCATAATGTTTTTATTTTCTAAGTACTGTATTCTTTGGGCAAGATTGTGAGTCTTCTGTAATTCTGGTAAATGAACTCCATATGATTTAATCTTTTGCTCTTGTAGTTTATCTAATTTCTCTGTAATATTTTCAATTTCCTTACCTTTAATAGCTAGATCATTCATGGTTTTAGTTAGATTTGTTGTTGTAGTGATGGATTGTGTTTCCAGTGATGAAAATGTTATAGAAGTTGATGACGTAGCTATTTCTGAACTAGATGCTTCCCCTATTGTTATACCTGATGTTTGAACTATAGACAATGGAATGGCTTGTACTGGAATGGTCTACTCCTCCTTTTCTTTGAGGATTTTTTCAATCTCCTTTTCCATATTGGAAATTTGGTCATTTTTTTCAATGGCTATTTTGAACCAATCTTATTTTTCTTTCTCTAATTCCCCCAATTCTCTAGTCTGTGGATCTTCAGTTGAAGGAAGCTCTAATTGTTTCCTTAGATTTTCTATGTCTACATTATTTGATATGATAATTTCTTCAACTACTTTAATATTACTATGATCATGTCCCAATTTAATCACCAACTATTCTAAATACTTTATTTTTATATCTTTAGCTAGAGAAGATATTTTCTCTAACTTCAATTGAGTATGGATTTTATGCACAAAATTTTGAAGTTTACAATCTATCATGGTAGAATTGGTTAAGGTACTGAAAATCATTTCACCAGATTGCTTATGTAGATCCATCTGATGTATGGGGTGAATGGTTTTGGTATCAAAAGAGAAAATTGATTACTTATAATTATATGTTTTCTGAAGCTGAGGAACATTGGGTTCTGGGAAAGAAACTTGCATATTTCCTTATTATGAATCAAAATTTGATAGAAGTATGTGTTTGAAACTTGTTTTTTTCTTCCAAAACTGAGAAAATGTAGTAAATTTTAGTGCAATATTCCTTCTTTTTATTTCCTGATTGGCAACAATTATACTTGGTTCCTTTTGACTGCTCTGTATCAAATCCCTTGTTGGTGATGAAATTGGTGTAAAGGTTGTCATTGGTGTCCCTGGAGTTATTGGAGATGGTGGGATATTGTATTCTCTCCCTAAGAATGAGGGAGTACATGCTCCAGAGAGAACAATTGGATGTGATTGTTCAATATTTTATTGTTTTTCATCCTCCTCCAACATCTTCTTCTCCTTCTTATTATATACAATGAAATCCTTAGATGATATTTCATATACTGAAGGGTAAATGGTTTCCCTTGGTCTTTTCTCTCCCTTTTATTGAGCTAATGGAGTCTGTGAAGTAGATAGAATTTCCTCTTCAGCTTCCTGCAAGGTTTTTTCCTACCACTCCTCTTGATTCATGAAATGCTCAATTTCTGGTCTAGAAGTATGAATATAGGGAGCATACTTTTTCTTGTTCTCATTTTCGAAATAATACCGAAAGGATCATAAGACTAGGTAAAGTTGTGCTTAAAATTAATGGTATTTAATATAATATCTGCTTCCTGCCCTGTTGTCCTTGCATTACATGTGAAAGGACCAATCTGTGTCTTTATCTTAAAATGAGCCTTTTTCTTAGTTGCCTGAAAATGTATTTGATCCATAGTTATCATTTGTATGATAAATTCCAAAGAAAATATCCTAATTGGCACATATTTAGGGAGTTTATGAGGGGCTAATTCACAACCACATATTCTAATTTATGTATATATTTGGTATAAATACCAATATCCCTTCTTTGTTTGATCACTCAACTATAAAATTCTCTTGATCTCTAGGTCTATCCTTGGCTTTGCATTGTTGTTCAACAAACTGGCTGCTACATGTAAGAATTGATCCAAAAATTGACTAAATGAAAATTATGTGTTGTTCCTCCTAACCAAGTGGGTCCAGTGAATGACTGACTAAGGATTTCCTTGGATTTCCATCTTCTGTAGTTGAAAGGGAAATATTTCTGACTGATAATAGATAAAAAAAAATAAACTAGGACCGAGAAATATCTGAAAATTCCTTCACTTGAAAATTTCATGAACTTCTCATGAATAATTTCTCCTATGAACTCACTATAAGAAAAGACAGTGGGTGGTTTTTCTCCACTTGAGAAAATACATAGAAAATAAAAGATGTGCTCATCTATCCATTGGTCTGAATGATAGCCTAAAATGCAAGAAATTATTGAAACAATTTGCTTGGCCATCACAGGAATAATTGAAGCTGGATAGGGAGGATTCATCTTAGGTAACTAGGTATTGTCAGGCAAGAAGGTTTCAAAGGCTTTGTCTCTTTGGGTGAAGTCTAATTTGTTGTAAATTTCCATGAGGGAATCTAGGTGAAAAGGCTTTCCAAGACCATCATCTTTAATTTGGAGTATTTCAGAAATAGAGTGACCAATAATGTAAAACAAAGTTTAACCATTTTGTGCCACTACATTTCTTTGGCTGGGTATATAATGAAATTGAGACTAGGTGACAAATTCAAGAAAGTAAGGGGTTTCAGGAAAAATATATTGAGGCAAGGTGGAATCCCATAATCCAATTTCCTCATTGTTGTCCAAATGTTATTGGTGGACCCAATTTTGAAGTTCATAAAGATCAAATTCACAATTGGTCTTTGAAATTTGGTACAGATGGTCAACTAAGTGTTGGTGGTCCAAATCTATGACTAGGGGAGCACTGGGTTATCTTGGGGTGTAGATTTACTCTTTGGAGCCATTTGAACATAAAAGTAGAGGACTGACTATAAATACATGTTAAATTGATGCTTGGGTGCTTTGAACATGTGTTTGGGTGGTGTTGCAATTATTTGGAATCATTTTCTAGAATGCTACGGTCTTCAAGTAAAATCAGAGAACTATTGGAAAACGAGGGTTGTAGTGCGGAAATCTTGTTGTTGAATTCAAAACAAAGGCTTTATAGTTTATTTGATATCCGTAGTGAACGTTTATTTTGACGCATGAGAAAAATTTATTATCAAATGACATTGCAACGGGAAACATATACGTTATAACAGACATGTTACAACGGCTGAAAGGAGGAAAAGTGGTGGTTAATGATTGATATATGAAATGACATGGAAGGTGATGACGAAATGGCAGCAATAATGGTGTAACAATCAATGGACGAGAAAAGGTTTTTTGGAATTCAATTTACTGGGACCTAGAGGGGGGTGCAAGTAGTAAGCATAATTGAAGAGGGGGTGCAGGTTCAATAAGGAAAAGACACATCACCTGAGGCAGTTTAATGAATCAAGTCTACCTGGACCCCGCACCCCCCCATCTGATAAAATTCAGAAGGGCTAGGGGGGAGCGGGACAATGTGGATGTCGTTGATCTGGGCATGCCACACCACGTCTGTTCAAAATTGCCTACTATTTATCATATGGGACAAAAATTCACATCCTTTTGCAATTGTTACAATTTTGTTAACCATATTAAACGTATGGTTAATATTATTGAAACCTTAATAACATAAAGTTTAAAAATCTATTAGTGGCATTTAGACTAGCGCACTATATACATGGCTAACTAACATTTTTTATTTTTTTTCTCTAGAAAACATTTGAATATGCTTTATTCCATGCTTTATTTTTTTAATTCCTTTTATTTTTCTTTTCTTTCTCCTATGCCTAATAGTTTTTATTTTTTCCTTTTTGTTTTATTTTTCAAAACAAAATCTAACATTTTTTTTTCTTCTACAACATCTAACTTATCGAAACCATAAATGTTGTAACATTGGCTCCAATTGGGGATTGCTACCTGCTATAGGATGCAAATAACTTGCGCATACAAGTGCCTTCTCCTCGGGCTAATGGAGTCTATGCTGAAAACCAAACATACTTGTGTGAAAAATGAAATAAAACTGGTAGTATACAATGATGGATGTTGAAACTTGCTTTGTTTTTCAATACTAAATGTAATGCTTGAAATTTTTTCCATTGAATATAAATTAAGAATATTGACCCTCTAATTTATGCAAGATAAAAGTGTTGTTGCCTTAAACTTCTGCAATGTTAAAAGGTCCAAACAAGAGATTACCAAACTTTCCATTTTTTCCTTTATCTTCCTTTCTAGCATCCCATCTTAGCACTAAATCTCCTTTAAAATCTATTTCTCTAGCCTTTCTATCAAACAAATTTTTCATTTTTTTTTCTGATATTTTCGAATTTTATAATGAATTTAATCTCTATTGTCATTGAGTTCAATAAGCTGATTGATTCTCATAAAAAAAAACATCATGTTCTTCATTTTTTTCTTGTAAAAATCTCATGACAGGAAAGGCTAAATGTGTAGGAAATATGGATTATTTACCATAAACCAGCCGAAATGGAGATTTACCTCTAGACCTTTTTGGAGATATCCTATTTTCCCAAACTGCATATATGAGATGGTTGTCCCAACTCCTTTTGTCGTATTCCAATGTTTTCTTGGTGACTTTAACCAAGCTCTTGTTTGAAGAATCTGCCAGTCCATTTCCCTATGGATAGTAAGGGGTAGAGTGATGCAACGAGATTTGATATTTCTGAAAAAATTCAATCATCTTGACACTGATAAATGTTGCTTCATTATCTGTAACTATCTTTTGAAGGCATCCAAACCTAGATAGTATATTATCTTCAATAAATTTAATGACTAAAGTGTTAGTTGCATTTCTAACTTGAACTGCTTCTACCCATTTTTTAAAGTAATTTGTGGCAGTTATTATCCATTTTATTTTTTTTTGATGGAAGATGAATCTCCCCAATGAAATCCAATCCCCACTATATGAAAGGTGCTTAGACTAGTACTAGAACTAGAGGAAGTGCTGCTATTTTTAGCTTGCCATCAAAAATTTGACATTGAGTACAACTCCTAACCTTTTCTCCTACTAGTGAAAACAATTTTTGCCAATATAATCCTGCTCTTAAAATTGTATATGTTGTAGATCTCTAGGCATAGTACCGTCCACAAATACCAGCATGAAATTGATCAATAATTCCTTCCATCTCACTTTCTTTCAAGCAAAGCAGAAGGATATTGAGTGGATCTTTCCAATATAGTTTTTCAATGATGATACAATTTTTTATGGCCTTCAACTTTAGTGTCTTACATTGATTCTTTGTAAATTCAAATGGATACTCAAATTCTCTGATAAAATGTACAATATCAGAGTACCATTCAGATAGAAAGGATTTCTCATCAATATAAATAGGATTCAATTGAATTGAAGATGAAGGTTCTTGTGGATTCTTCACTTCTGAAACATGAGAAGGTTCTTGTGGATTCTCCTTTGCTAATATTTGAGAAGATTCTTATGGATTCTTCTCTGTTGAAATTTGAGAAGGTTCTTGTTGATTCTTCTCTCTTGAAATTTGAGAAGGTTCTTGTGGATTCTTCTCTGCTGAAACCTAAGAAGCTTCTTGTGGATTCCTTTTTGTTGATATTTCCAAAAAATAATTTATTCACAAAACTTTACAATTTGATTCAGCTAAGAGTTTAGCTAAACCCTGACCTTTCACCAACTTTGTAATTTTGATATTTAGATCAAATTCTAATATATTTGTAATCCATCTTCCCCTTCTTCCATCGGTATTAGGTTGGGTTAACATTTTTTTAGCATCTATGTTGGGAACATACGCAATAAGGAAGAATGAAGAACATAGAATCTAAAATATTTTAAAGCTTGAACTAAGGAATAGGCTTGTTTCTCAATAATAACATATTTAAGTTCAAAATCTCTCATGAATAATTTGAAAAAGGAAATAGGTTGGTCATATCCATCCTCATTCTTTTGTAAAACAACAACTCAGGTGGTTTCATAGGTAAAGGAAAAAATACTGAATGATTGAGAATATTTTTGACTGGCTAATATGGGGGCTGCAAAAATGGCCTTTTTAATCTAGCCAAAAGAAAATCTTGTTGGAACTATCCATTTAAATTATTGATCTTTCCTCAACATATCAGTAATATCCTTAACTATTTCAGCATAGTTAGGTATAAATATCCATAAAATTTTTATTTTTCCAAGAAAATGTTGGATTTCATTTTTGTTCCTTGGTAATGAAAGTGCTTGAATAGTTGAAACTCTTTTAGGATAAATGGCCACTCCTTCCCTATAAATAATATGGTAGAGAATTTTTCCTTCTTTGATTGCAAATAGAGACTTCTTGCGATTGAGTGATATCCCAAATTTCCTACACCTACAAATGTGAAATCCATATCCTTTTGAAAGGTAGCACCATCATCAGTGAATTCCAAAGGCATCCTTGCATACATAAATGTACCCCAAGAAGTTTTGAATGTTGTCTTTTCTCTATCCTGTAGGCTCACCATTATCTGATTATACCCAGAAAATCCATCTAACATAGAAATTCTATTAGCACCTGAAACTTTTTGAAGAAATTGGTCCATCTTGGGTAATGTATAATTATCTTTCAAAGATGATTTAATTAAGTTCTTTAAATCTACACATAGTCTAATCTCACCATTTTTCTTTCTAACGGGAACTAAATTTGATACCTAATCTGAATATCTCAATGGAACTATGATCTTGGCATCAAGTAGTTTTTTAAGTTCTTTCTCAATGGTAGGTAAAAGGACTGGATTAATTCTCCTTAGCTTTTTCTTAAAACGTTTTGCTTCTGGTTTTAAAGGGGTTTTATGTTCAATTATTGTTGTATCATATGCCTTCAACTCACTATAAGACCAAGAAAAAACATATTTATAGGCCTTAAGGAGATCTAAATATTTATTTTTCACTTCCGTTGGTAAAGATGCAGATATTTTAATATTTTTTATTTCTTCTGAACTTCCAATATTACATTCTTTTGTGTCTTCTTGAAATGAATTTGATAATGGATTTTTGGGAACATCATTGTGGTCAAACATTTTTTTAGGAGGAACTAAGCCTTTAGGAATGAAATTGTTAGATAACTGAATTATATTATGATAAGAAATTTTTGAATTTAATTCTAGAGTTTGATTTTCCTTATTCAGTTCATTAGTGTGTAGTTGTTCTTCTTCAATTTGTAAGGGTCAAAATTCGCTGATCACTTGCAAAAAGGATTTCAATTGTTCATCATTCTCAAATATTTTCCACCGTTTAATATTATCGGGAATTGAAGGCCTATATTTGAATTGAATTTGATATTGTAAGAGCATTTGATCAGGAATTTTAAAAGAACTAGATGAAACAACTAAATAATTTGCATGAGTATTCTCATTCCTTGGAATAGCAGTAATGATAAATGCTTGAAACAAATTATCCACTGAATCCCATACCTCATTTCTATAAGATCTAGGCCTAGGATTTTTTTTTGACAAATATTCCTGAATTGCTTGACAATGAGTTCTGAGTCACTGAATACACTTAAATTTTTCACTTTCAGACTTTTGGCCAATTCCAATCCTAGAAGAAAAGCTTCATATTTTGCTAAATTATTTGTAACATCAAATTCATTCTCAGAGGATTGAGTTAAATTCTCTTTTTTTGGTGAAATTAAAACCACACTAGCTCCATATCCTTCTTTTGAACAAGATCCAGCAAAATATAACTTACAAATATCAGTCTTAATAGCCTTTAGCTTTTCTACAATGTTTTCAATGATAAGTTGAGTGTTTGGTAGGTTATTTGATGATAATTCCAAACAACCAAAATCTTGATCAACTGCATAAATGAGATGGTTTCTTGCTTGATCTAATTTACAAATAGTATTAATGAATCTCACTTCTTTTTATAACCTAACATGTTCTCCCCCATATACACGAATGGTAGCATAGGACATGTCCATTTGTAGGCTTCCCCCTTGTTCGGAACAACATGATCTTGATAATAACGTACCAAATTTAGGAGGAATATTAGTAACTACAATGTCTAATACCAGAATATTCATAGGTATTTGAGCTAAAGTAGCCACTATATCCTTTATAAGTCCAAGACATGGTACTTTAGTTGAATCAAAATTATATAGATCATGATAATATTGGGTGATCTCTAATTGAAGTTGATCCATAATTACCTTTGTCATCATATTATGGAGGCTCCAGAATCGAACATGCCATTGTATGATAAAAAATCGTGGACCTTTAAAGTAACATAGAAAGGTGATACATTCTCATAAATCATATCTGAGCTGGGAAAAATACTAGAGAAGTTTTTTCATCTTGTAAACTTATTACATCTCCTTCAGCATCAGCACTTGAATATTGGATCCACTTGGAAACTTGATTTTTATAGCCTAGGTTTTTTGAAAGTTTAGACAAAGGAATGCGTATTTTAACTCTTTCTAATTCCATTTCAACATTGAAGGTGGTTAGAAAATTTTTATCAATTGAAGTTGTGTCATTTGAATGATTCAATGGTTGAATTTTTATTGTTTGAGTTTCAAAATATTTAATTAATTTTTCATTTACAATGGGATTTTTAGGAGGCCTGACACGCCCTAGCCTTGGTCTTAAATCTTATATTCTATTCAATTCTGCAATTAAAATTTCATACCAGGCTTGGTATTTGGAAACTTGTGTGTTTTCTTGATCTTGTTGAGAAGATTGATTTACAGGAAGAGAGACAATGGCATTTTGAACAAATGAATGATCAAGATTATTGATATCTTCAGTAATTAAAAGGGTAGTATCTTCTGGTTGTTGAACATAAATTAGTAAAGGAGGCTGAATTTTTTTATTAGTATTGAGCCTTTGAAGGATTTGGGGTTGGGGTGGCCTCCTATATTGAGCTTAAGTTCTAGTAGTAGTTTTTTGAATTGATCTAGGATAAGTTTCTATCTTTGAAATCCTATTTGAAAGGTTTCTTAGCAATGGCGTTATTTCATCAATATTTTGATTTTCATTTTTATACTTTGAGGAAGAAGAACTTTCTTCCTTTATTTTCATTTTTCTTTATGCTTTTTCGGCCTTAGCTTTAAGTTTATCTGATGTTGACCTATTGGCTTTGACTTCTATGGCATTATTTTGCATGTCTTCTAAGGTAAGAGATGTTATTTCCCTAAGCATGATTTCAAAATCATCTTCAAAATATTTGGAAAACCTGACTTTGGCTGCTACTACTAGTGGTTTACAATTAGAAGGAATTTTATGATAAAGTTTATTAAACGTCTATATGAAATCAGCCAATTTCTCACCATGATATATTTTTAGTTCTTCAAACTCTGTAAGGAAATACACAAGATCCTTTTTGACCCCACATTCGTTTTTAAATATAGTAGTTAATTAATTCTAAAATCAGATATATTTTTCTCTTAGTTGTCTAAAGAAAATTATGACGTTTCCTTCTAGTGATTGAAAAAACAATCTCATATAAACATTTTCATGTTCAATGTTCATGTTATCAGCAAAGTCTAAGAAGGTTGCTAAATGGTCTTCAGTAGACAAACCAGTTTCTCCATTAAACCTAGGTAGGTGTTCTAAATACCCATTAGGAAAGTTGTTGAGTATATTAGGAAGTTGTAAAGCAGTTTGGCTTGAAAGCGGTTTGGATTAAAAGGAGCCATATTTGGATATAATGATGAAGATGAATCAATAGGAGATGTGGTAGAATATGATGAGGTTGTAGGTGAATATGGAGGTATAAACGAAGGTGGAGGAGAAAATGAGGGTGGTGATGTTCTTAAAGGTTTCAAAGGTGTTCGAATGACTAATTTTTGAACCTTTGTTAAAAGTTATTCTTTAGTTTCAAACAAAGGGTTTGAATATACAAAAAAAAATTCCTCAGGTTGAGAAAAAGTAGATGGAAAGGTATAATGGGGTGGAGAGATAAAATCAATAGGTTTTAACTCAGGTAAGTGTACATCCAATTCTCCTTCTGATTTGGTGATTCTGAAGGTACTTCAGGTATCTGATATGATTCCAATGAATGGACTAAAAGTGTTGACTGAAGATCAACTCCTTTAGATAGGATTTCTAATATCCTTGGTGATAAATCATCCAAATTTAGAAGAAAAGTATTAGATCTAAAAGGATTAGGGACTAAAATATCCTCAGGTTGAAGTGGTATAGAAGAAGAGGAAGAAGCTGAAAGACTTGTTCTTAAAGAGGCTACTCTTACCAATATCCCTGGATCTGATAAAGGAGAAATATTTTCAAAATTAGAATGAGATTTGATATGTCTTGAAGGAGCCATTTTGAGTTTGTGAAGTCGCCTGTGGAATATTTTTACCTAATAGTCCTTTATTCACCTTAAAGGAAAAGTTATATCATTGCCCCATGGAAAAATAATTCAAAATTTTATATCCCCAGCCACATCACCAATCTGATGTTGTCCTCTAAGATAATTCCAGGTTAATTAATTATGCCAGAGCATCTAATTTTATTATTTTTAAAGTTTATGGATGACCAATGTTATGACCATATTTATACAGGTGCTTAAACCTTAATAATATGGAACAATTAGATAGGGATGATCCTTTACCTCTGAAAATTAATTTTATTTAAAAATGTGTGAAATACATAGATCTAAGAAGCTATGATTTGCTAAATATCTAGACCAAATATTTAATTAATCATAAGAAATAAAGCAAGTAAACAATGTCTGCAACTCAACAATATATATTTAACCTTATGAATATGGCTGTCAATTTATAAATATAGAGGGACTTATAAAGACAAATAGTCCAATAAAGTAATCTCTAAAATATATAATAACTTCATAGGGGATTTAAGGTAGATTGATATTCAATTTTCTCTTACCGAATTTTCTTCAAAAAAATTAAATATATGTAGAGTAACAAGATGAAGTGAAATCACTAGAAAAACTCAAAACGTGACAAGTTGTTCGAAACAAATTCCCAAATCATTCCATTAATATGTAGTGATTTCAGTTCAATACTCGTTTGCTTTACAAAAACTCATCCAAGGGTTCAACCCTTTACAATTTGTTTTGTGGAAGTATTTATACAAATTTCTTCAAAAATATATAGATTCAAATATTTGATGTTTTTAGGAAATATCTGAAACTGTTTATCAAAACTAAAAAGCAAAAATATAGTAATCTCAAACTGAACAAGTTTCTTCCTCTATAATAGAGTTTTTTTTTTTGTCCTGACTAGATCTAGAAAATAGGAGTCTTTACTGTTTAATCTGCTCTGGATATCTGTTGAGTTGTCATCCTTGTAATTCACATATTTTTTCCCATTTCTTTTCATTTGGCAGTGAAAATATACATAATTTTGTATATACTTCATCCACTTCTGTGTATCTTTCGAAAGTAGGTTTGGAAAGAAACAAATGAGGTACTTCTTATCTAATCAACAAATCAAAGTTGAGTCCTTCAATGAATGCTTTACCTATGGTGGTTCCTGTAATCCTGGAAAACTTTGATTTGTCCTTGGTAATATCACATAACCTTGTTTGATAATATTCTAGCTCAACTAACTCAGGGAAACCTTTCTGATTCAAGACATTGAATTTCTTATGAAACCTATGCACCAAATTCTGCAAATTTTCACACTTATTTTCTAATTGTAACATAATATTTTTCTTAGTGAGGAATTTTCTCACTTCTAGAATGCTTTATGTTCTGTCTTCAATGTCCAATTCTTCTAATTCCTCTTTGGATTTGGAATTTAGGAGTTTTATTATGGCCACTGCATCATTGGGTTTATTATGTATTTAATTTTTCACCTCATTAATTGAACAGTTTACTTTCATAATAATTTTATCTTGTTCAAAGATAATTTGAATAGATGGCCATATCTTAGTTATTTCTTGATTTATTTCTATCCAGATATTATCCTTAGCTTGTGCAATAGTGTAAGCCATAATTTTTTTATTTTCTAATAACTGTATTCTTTGGGCAAGCTTATCAGTCTTATATAATTCTTCTAGATAAACTCCATTTAATTTAATCTTTTGTTCTTGTAGTTTATATAATTTATCTGTAAGCTTTTCAATTTATTTATCTTTAATAGCTAAATCATTCATGGCTTAGTCAGATCTTCTATTGTAGTGATGGATTGTGTTTCTAGTGATGAAACTGTTGTTGAACTTCATGATGTAGCTGTTGCTGAAATATATGATTCCCTTGTTGTTGTACTTGTTGTTGGAACTACAGCCAATGGAATGGCTTGTACTAGAATGGTCTGTGGCTCCTTTTATTTGAGAGGTTTTTCAATCTCATTTTCCATCTTCGAGATTTGGTCATTTTGTTCAATGAATATTTTGAACAAATCTTATTTTTATTTCTCCAATTCCCCCAATTCTCTAGTTTGTGGATATTCTGTTGAAGGAAGCTTTAATTGTTTTCTTAGAGTTTCTATGTCTGCATACTTTGATTTGATAAATTTCTTCAACTGCTTTAATATTAATAGGATCATATCCCAATGTAATCTATAGCTCTTCTAAAGACTTTATCTTTAGCTAGAAAATATATTTTCTCTAACTTCAATTGAGTTTGGATATTATACACAGAATTGTGAAGTTTAGTAGCTGTCACAGAAGAATTGGTTAAGGTACTAAAAATATTTTCACCAGATTTTTTATGTAGATCCATCTGATCTATGGGGTGAATGGTTTTGGTATCAAAAGAGAAAATTGATTTCTTCTAATCATCTGTTGTTCGAGGCTGAGGAACCTTGGGTTCTAGAAAAATAATTTTCACCTTTCCTTCTTCTGAATCAAAATTTGATAGAATCATGTGTTGGGAACTTGTTGTTTTCTTCCAAAACTGATAAAATGTAGTAAATTTCAGTACCAGATTCCTTCTTTTTATTTCCTAATAGGTAGTGAATATACTTGGTTAATTTTTACTTCTCTGTCCCAAATCCATTTTTGGTGATGAAATCAGTGTAAAGGCTGTCATTGGTGTCCCTGGGGTTGTTGGACATGGTGGGATATTATATTGTCTCCCTAAGACTGAGGGAGTACATGCTCCAGAGATAACAATTGGATATGATTGTTCAATATTTTCTTGTTGTTTATCCTCTTCAACTGTCTTCTTATACTTATTATTATATACAGTGAAATCCCTAGTTGAGATTTATGATGTTAAAGGGGGATTGGCTTCCCTTGGAATTTTCTCTCCCTTTTCTTGAGTTAATGGGGTCTGTGAAGTAGATAGAATTTTCTCTTTGGATTCCTATCAGGTGTTTTCCTGCCACTCCTCCTAATTAATGAACTGCTCAATTCTAGTCTAGAAGTATGAATATAGGGAGCATACTTCTTTTATGTTCTCATTTTTGAAATAATACCAAAAGGATCATAAGACTAGGTAAAGATGTGCTTAAAATTCATGGTACTTAAGATAATGTTTGCTTCTTTCCCTATTGTTATTGCATTACATGTGAAAGGACCAATTTGTGTCTTTAACTTAAAATGATCCTTTTTATTAGCTGCCTGAAAATGTATTTGATCCATATTTATCATTTTTCTGATAAATTCCAAATAAAATATCCTAATTAGCACATATTTAGGGAGTTTATAAGGGGATTATTTACAACCATATATTCTGATTTTTGTATAGATTTGGTATAAATACCAATATCCCTTATTTGTTTTATGAATCAACTGTAAAATTCTCTTGATCTCTGGGTCTATCCGGGGCTCTACATTGTTGTTCAACACACAGGCTGTTACATGTAAGAATTGATCCACAAATTGACTGAATGAAAATTTTGTGTTATTCCTTCTAACCAAGGGGGTCCAATGAATGACTGACTAGGGATTTCCCTGGCTACCCATCTTCTACAGTTGAAAGGGAAATCTTTCTTACTGATAATAGATAAATAAAATAAAATAAGACCTAGGAATATCTGAAAACTCCTTCACTTGAAAATTTCATGAACTTTTCATGAATCATTTCTGTTATGAACTCACTGTAAGAAAAGGTAGTGAGCTTTTTTTCTCCACTTGAGAAAATAGACAGAAAATCATAGATGTGCTCATCTATCCATTGGTCTGAATGCTAGCCTAAAATTCAAGAAATTATTGAAACACTTACTGATAATAGATAGAAAGATAAACTAGGGCTGAGGAATATCTGAAAAATCCTTCACTTGAAAATTTCATGAACTGTTCATGAATCGTTTCTGTTATGAACTCACTATAACAAAAGATAGTGGGAAATTTTTCTCCACTTGAGAAAATAGAGAGAAAAGAAAATATGTGTTCATCTATCGATTAGTCTGAATGATAGCCTAAAATGCAAGAAATTATTGAAACCATTTTCTTGGCCATGTTGAGAAACCAACTCCAAAAATAGAAGAAAAGAGATATCAACGCCTTAGAAATAAGCCACTTCGAGGGGGAAACCTCCAATACATTACATGAATGAACAATTCTTGGATGATACAAATGACAAAACCTCCTTTCTATATATAGGAGTCCATGGGGCCACAATGTAATCCTAGTGGGGCCAAAATGTAATCCTAGCCAACCTAACAATAATAATTGAAGGGCACGATAATAACAATATCGGGGGTGAAATCGTGAAGTTGGGAAACACTTTTTGGTGGACAGTTAGAATTTGGGAGAAATTTTTAATTTCTCGTCCGAGAAAATAGTCAACTCTTTCTCGACCGAGAGTTTTAAAAACTCTCGTTCGAGAGATTTTAAATATTTCGCCTGATATTTTTATTGGGTTTAACCGGAGTTAAATTTCTCTCAGAAGAGAGTTATGCATTTTCTCATCTGAGATTTTTATTGACGCAAACTCTTGGGAAGACTTTCGGACAAGAGTTAAAAAAACTCTTGGACGAGAGATTTTAAACTCTTGTCCGAGAGTTTTATTCCTATAATAAAACACCAAAATTATCAAGTTGTTGGAGTTGGTACTTTATCTTATATAAAACTCTCGGTACTTTAGAATTGGTACTTTATATAATTTTAATAGTACTTTATTAAAATTAAAAAATGATAAAAAATAATAAAATAATAATTTTATTTTAAATTATTTTATTATTATTAATGATAATTTAAAATAAATGAAGATTTAATTAAATAAAATTTGTTACAATATTTTGTAATATCAATATTATATAAAAAACTAAAAATATTTTATATAAAACTAGTTGATATATTAATAAATAAAATAAAATTCTAAAACATAAATCAAAATAAAAACAACTATATATATATAATATTTTTTTTGAAATTAATGAATAAATTTAAATTTAAAAAACAATTGACTAAATGCAATGAGGTGATAAAGGAGACAATGCATAGCACCCTAATATCGTTATAAATTCTTGGAAATATCGAGAACTTTTTGAAGTGAGATGAGCTTCTTGGAATGGGTCACTTTATCTTCCACTTCAGTTTCACACGATTAACTTGAAAGGAAGTCTATTTTCCTAGGTATGGATGTAAGGGGATAAACAATATTATTTGAACATTGAGTGAGATGCCCTTCTTGGAATGGGTCCTCTTATCTTCCACTTTAGTTTCACAAGATTAAATTGAAATGAAGTCTATTTTCCTAGGTATGGATATAAGGGGATAAAGAATATTATCCGAAAAGGAAAGGAATGTTAAGTGTGACATTCCAAGCAGAAGTGTATGGGATTGGAGAATTATGTTATTGCATAAAACTAAGTGTATAAGTGTGGATTGTATTTTTGGTAATGACTTTAGAGTTGTAGATGGGGAGGAGAGAAAATTCCTATAAGTGTGGATTCCATTTAACCCCCAAAACCCTAACCCCTAACCCCTAAAATCCTTCACTGCTAAATCCCCTAACCCCCTAAACCTCTAAACCTATAACCCATTTAACCCCCTAAACCCTTAACCCCTAACCCCCTAAACCCTAATTCCCAACCCCTAACCAATTCAACACCCTAAATCCCTAAAAACCTAACCCATTTAACCCCATTAACCCCAAACTCCTAACCCCTAAAATCCTTAACTGCTAAATCCCCTAACCCCCTAAACCTCTAAACCAACCCTAACCCATTTAACCGCCTAAACCCTAAACCTATAACCCCTTAAACCCTAATTCCAAATCCATAACCCATGACCCCTTAACACTTGACCCCTTAAACCCTAATTACTAACCTGTAAACCCTTAACCCCCTAAACCATAAACCTCTAAACCCTTAACCCCTAACCCATTTACCCCCACTAAAACTCTAAACCCCTAACCCATTTAACCCCTAAACCCTTAACCCCTACCCCTAACTCATTAACCCCTAACCCATTTAAGCCCCTAAACCCCAAAACCCCTAACCAATTCAACACCCTAAACCCATAAAAACCTAACCCATTTAAGTGTGGATTCCATTTAACCCCCAAAACCCTAACCCCTAACCCTAAAATCATTCACTGCTAAATCCCCTAACCCCATAAACCTCTAAACCTGTAACCCATTTAACCCCCTAAACCCTAAACCTTTAAACCCCTAACCCCTAACCCCTTAAACCCTAATTCCCAACCCCTAACCAATTCAACACCCTAAACCCATAAAAACCTAACCCAGTTAACCCCATTAACCCCTAACTACTAACCCCTAAAATCCTTAACTGCTAAATCCCCTAACCCCCTAAATCTCTAAACCAACCATAACCCATTTAAACCCCTAAACCCTAAACCTATAACCCTTTAAACCCTAATTCCCAACCCATAACCCTTGACCCCTTAAGCCCTAATTCCTAACCCCTAAACCCTTAACCCCCTAAACCCTAAACCTCTAAACCCTTAACCCCTAACCCATTTACCCCCACTAAACCTCTAAACCCCTAAACCCTAAACCTCTAAACCCTTAACCGCTACCCCTAACCCGTTAACCCCTAACCCATTTAAGCCCCTAAACCCCAAACCCCTAACCAATTCAACACACTAAACCCCTAAAAACCTAACCCATTTAAGTGTGGATTCCATTTAAACCCAAAAACCTTAACCCCTAACCCCCAAAACCCCTAACCCCTAACCCCCTAAACCTCTAAACCTATAACCCATTTAACCCCTTAAACCCTAAACCTCTAAACCCTTAACCCCTAACCCCTTAAACCCTAATTCCCAACTACTAACTAATTCAACACCCTAAACCCCTAAAAACATAACCCATTTAACCCCATTAACCCCTAACTCCTAACCTCTAAAATCCTTAACTGCTAAATCCCCTTAACCCTTGACCACTTAAACCCCAATTCCTAACCCCTAAACCCTTAACCCCCTAAGCCCTAAACCTCTAAACCCTTAACCCGTAACCCGTTTACCCCCACTAAACCTCTAAACCCCTAACCCATTTAACCCCTAAACCCTAAACCTCTAAACCCTTAACCTTTACCCCTAACTCGTTAACCCCTAACCCATTTAAGCCCCTAAACCCCAAAACCCCTAACTCCTAACCGCTAAAATCCTTAACTGCTAAATCCCCTAACCCCCTAAACCTCTAAACCAACCCTAACCCATTTTACCCCCTAAACCCTAAACCCCTAACCCCTTAAACCCTAATTCCCAACCCATAACCCTTGACCCCTTAACCCTTGACCCCTTAAACCCTAATTCCTAACCCCTAGACCCTTAAGCCCTAACCCCTTAAACCCTAATTCCCAACCCCTAACCAATTCAACACCCTAAACCCCTAAAAAACTAACCCATTTAAGTGTGGATTCCATTTAACCCCCAAAACCCTAACCCCCTAAACCTCTAAACCTATAACCCATTTAACCCCCTAAACCATAAACCTCTAAAACCTTAACCCCTAACCCCTTAAACCCTAATTCCCAACCCCTAACCAATTCAACACTCTAAACCCCTAAAAACCTAACTCGTTTAACCCCATTAACCCCTAACTCCTAACCCCTAAAATCCTTAACTGCTAAATCTCCTAACCCCATAAACCTCTAAACCAACCCTAACCCATTTAACCCCCTAAACCCTAAACCTATAACCCCTTAAACCCTAACTCCCAACCCATAACCCATTCAACCCCTTAAACACCTAAACCTCTAACCCCTTAACCCTTGACCCCGTAAACCCTAATTCCTAACCCCTAAGCCATTTAACCCCCTAAACCCTAAACCTCTAAACCCTTAACCCCTACCCCTAACCCGTTAACCTCTAACCCATTTAAGCCCCTAAACCCAAAAACACCTAACCCATTTGACCCCCTAAACCCTAAACATATAAACCCCTAACTCCTAACCCCTTAAACCCTAATTCCTGACCCTATCCCATTTAACACCATAAACCCCTAAAACCCTAATCCATTCAACCCCCTAAATCCTAACCCCATTAATCCCTAACCCCTAAAATCCTTAACTATTAAATCTCCTAAACCTCCAAACCCCTAATCCATTTAACCCCCTAAACCCTAAACCCCTAACCCCTTAAACCCTAATTCCCAACCCCTAACCCATTTAACCCCCTATAGCCCTAAACCCATAACCCATTTAACCCACTAAACCATAAACCTCTAAACCCTAACCCATTTAAACCCTAAACCCTTAACCCCTAACCCATTTAACCCCCTAAACCCCTAACCCATTTAACCCCATAAACCTTAAACCTCTAAACCCTTAATCCCTAGCCCCTTAAACGGTAATTACCGACCCCTAATCCATTTAACCCACTAAACCCTAACCCTGTTAACACCTAACCCCAAACCCCTAAAATCCTTAACTTATAAATCCCCTAACCCCCTAAACCTCTAAGCCCTAACCCATTTAACCCCCTAAACCCTAGGCGTCTAACCCTTTAACCCCTTAACACCTAACCCCTAACCCCTAAATTCTTAATTGCTAAATCCCCTAACGCGCTAAACGTCTAAACCCCTAACCCATTTAACCCCCCAAAACCTGAACCTCTAACCCTTATCCCCTAACCACTTAAACCCTAATTCCCGACCCCTAACCCATTAACCCCCTAAACCTTTAACCCCTAAAAGTTTTGATTAAAACATTTAATAAAACTCTCGACCGAGAGTTTCATTGGGTAAACTCTTTGGTGCCAACTCTCGGCCGAGAGTTTTTTAAACTTTCGACCGAGAGTTTGGCCGCGCGGCCAAATGTAACATTAGGTGGGTTAAATACTCGGTCGAGAGTTTTAAATTTCTTGACCGAGAGTTTTATAAATTTCTCGTCTGAGACATTATCTCAACCGAGAGTTCTGGCCAATGAAAAACCCAGAAAATTCTCCAGTTTTTAGGAACCTGCAACTTTGGAGGGACGAAACACCTTCAAAAAAAAAATGTTATATGTTGGACCAAGTGCCATTAGATTCATCTCTGAATCTAGTTTCTGATGATGTGAGATTTGTGGAGTTTCATTAAAAAATTCAAATTTATATTAATTTTTTACTAAACTGTGTCACTATGGAATTTCATTGTTCAAAAAATTGCATTGAATGAAAATTCAATAACTTTCAAATGACGACACCAAAAAATTAAGAAAAATCATATTGCATTTCCTCTCCCTGTCTAATTCAAAAGGTTACTCTCATTTTTCTCATTGACGATCACATTGAAAAGAAAATCTATGGATCACAAAATGTACTAAAACATCATTGTTTTTTTGTCTTCGTCCATTTAAAAAAATAATAAAAAATAGTGATTTAATCTGAAAATTACCGAAAAATAGTTTGTGCACTAGTGCAATGTATGGAGATTATGATGATATGGTTTTTCTTCCAAAAAATGAATAACCTTCCCTAAAAAAAGTTGCGGATTGTAAAGTGACTATTTATGTTTTCCTGAAAATGTCAAGTATATGCAGTTAGTAAACAACAAATTTACCCCTCTATATGTCAATATTTTTTTTTTAAATATGGGTATGGAGGTAAGACAATTCTCTACAATTCTTGTTTTTATTTCAAAGCATAATTTGCATTAAAAATATGAGTTTAGTGCAGTTGAAGTTGAAAAAACATAGAAAATTACAATTTTCAACATCAAAAAAGGGCAAAAAGTGTTTCCCAACTTCACATTTTCATTGTGTAAACTCTTCGGCACAAACTCTCAGCCGAGAGTTTTTTAAACTTTCGGCCGAGAGTTTGGCCATGCGGTTAAATGTAACTTGTGGTGGGTTAAACTCTCGGTCGAGAGTTTTAAATTTCTCGATCGAGAGTTTAATAAATGTCTCGTCCGAGACATTTTCTCGGCCGAGAGTTTCTGCTCAACGAAAAACCCAAAAAATTCTGCAGTTTTCAGGAACCTGCAACTTTGGAGGGGTGGAACACCTACAAAAAAAAAAAGTATATGTCGGACCAGGTACCATTAGATTCATCTCTGAATCTAGTTTCTGATGATGTGAGATTTGTGGAGTTTCATTAAAAAATTCAATTTGTTATTAATTTTTTACTAAACTGTGTCACTGTGGAATTTCATTGTTCAAAAAATTGCACTGAATGAAAATTCAATAACTTTCAAATGACGACACCAAAAAATTCAGAAAAATCATATTGCATTTCCTCTCCATGTCTACTTCAAAAGGGTACTCTCATTTTTCTTATTGATGATCACATTGAAAAGAAAATCTAGGGCTCATAAAATGTACTGAAACATCACTATTTTTTTTGTCTTCGTCCATTTCAAAAAAAAAAAAAATAGTGATTTAATATGAAAATTACCGAAAAATAGCCAGTGCACTAGTGCAATATATGCAGATTATGACGATATGGTTTTTTTCCAAAAAATGAATAACCTTCCCTAAAAAAGTTAGGGTTCATAAAGTGACTATTTATGTTTGCCTGAAAATTTCAAGTATATGCAGTTAGTAAAAAACAAATTTACCCCTGTATATGTCAATATTTTTTTTTTTAAAATATGGTATGGAGGTAAGACAATTCTCTACAATTCTTGTTTTTATGTCAAAGCATAATTTGCATTAAAAATATGAGTTTACTGGAGTTGAAGTTGAAAAAACATAGAAAATTACAATTTTCAACGTAAAAAAAGGGCAAAAAGTGTTTCCCAACTTCACATTTTCACCTAGGGTGTTACAGGGGTACAACAATAACAATAAGGGGGTTACGCTAACAAAAATAAGGGACTATACTAGTAATATAGGGACGTAACATGCTCCTCTCCTTCAAAAAAGTGTTGTCCTCAATTCTTGAGTAGATCCGGATGCTTTTGTATGAAATTCTCATCCTCCCATGTAGAATCTTCAGTGGGTAAGTTATTCCATTTGATGAGATACTCCAAAATTGATTGATTTCGTAATTTTCAAGTTCTTGTTTCTGTGACTGCTTCAGGTTCCAATAAGTTTTTTCCATCCTCATTAAGTTCTGGCAATATTGTTTGAATTGGAATTTTTTCCCCTATAACCTTTTTTAATCATGAAACATGGAAAATTGGATGCACTCGCGAACAAGCAGGAAGCTCCAATTTATATGCCATAGTACCAATCTTTTGCAAAAACTTGTAAGGACCATAGTACTTTGGCGATAATTTATTATCTTTCTTAGCTTGCTTGAGGGACATTTGTTTGTATGGTTGTAGCCGTAAAAATACCCAGTCTCCCACATCAAAACTTCTCTCACTGCGATGTTGATTTTCCTATTGTTTCATTCGATTTTGTGCCAAATTTAGGTTATCCTATAACAGTTAGATAACTTCTTGTTGAAGCTCGATGTGATCCTCCATTGCTTGAACCCTAGCATTTTACCTTAAAGAAGATGGGATGGATGGTGGATGATATCCATAAAGTGTCATAAATGGGGTCATTTTTGCTGCAATATGGAAGGAAGTGTTATACCACCATTCAGTGAGAGGTAACCACTTGACCCATTGTGCTTGCTTATCAGATACAAAACAACAAAGATATCCTTCTGAACATTTATTCACTATCTCTGTTTGACCATCATATTGAGGATGATAAGATGAGCTATGAGCTAGTTGAGTACCCAAAAAAGAAAATAATTCCATCCAAAAATTTCCTATAAAAATGGGATCTTTGTCACTTACAATAATCTTCGAGTTTCCATGTAGCTATTGAATTGTTTCCATAAATGCAATAGCAATTGTACTAGCTTTAATGGATGAGATAATGCACAAAAGTGTGCATACTTGGTAAGTCTATCAACTACCAACATGATGACACTCCTTCCTTCAGACATAGGTAAACATGTGATAAAATCCATTCAAATCTCCTCCCAACGTTGACCTGGAATGGATAAAGGTTGTAGAAGACCTAGGGTCTTAATTGTCTCAACTTTATTTTGCTGGAAAACCAAACATTCCGCCACAAATTTTGAATATGAGATTTAAAGTCATCCCAAAAAAATTCTTTCTTCACCATGTGGTAATTTTTTAAAAATCCTGTGTCCTCCTAAAGGAGAAGTGTGCAATTCCAAAAGAATCTTTTTTTTTTTTTTTTGGTCAGATCTCTCTTGCATCTTCTGGTAAAGCTCTTTGTATATCAAAGAATCCACTGCTAAATGTGTCTGATTCTTCTGTTCTTGGCTGCAACTTGTTAAGGTCACACTGCAAGTCTTCTTCATTCATTTCATACTAGGACCTTCACCTCGCACTGGTTAGAATAATTAATGTATGTGTTTCCACTGCATAATACTTTACCGATGAATCCTATAACATAACATTAACTTCTACTTTGTAGGCAGTTTCAAAGTCATAACCCAACATCTTTGTGACCCACTTTTGCTGCTCTTCCAAAGATAGTCTTTGTTCTAAAAAGTGTTTAAGACTATCATGATCAGTTTTTACCTTGAAGTGTCTTCCCATTAGGTAAGGTCTCCATTTATTTAGTGCATGTAGTATTGCCAACATTTCCTTCTCATAAATAGCCTTTTGTAAATAATTTCCTTTGATTGAATGACTTTCAAAAGCAATGGGTCTTCTTTCTTGCATTAAAACAACACCAATTCCATTTCCCGAGGCATCACATTCCACAATAAAGGTTTTTGTGAAGTCTAGTGTAGCTAAGGTTGGTGCTAGGAACATTGCCTCTTTAAGATGTTCAAAGGCCTTATTTGCTTCAGGAGTCCATGAAAATGCATCTGTCTTCAATAATGTTGTTAGAGGTGCTGCTATTCTCCCATAATTCTTAACAAACTTGCAATAATACCCTGTTAACCCAAGAAATCCGTGCAAATTCTTTATGGTTGCGGGGAATTTCCATTCCTTAATGGATTTAATTTTTTTAGGGTCTACCTTAACACCCTCATGAGATACAATATGACCTAGATATTCCACCTCTTGTACTCCAAAGAGACATTTGGATGTTTTTTCATATAATTGTTTCTCCTCCAATATTTTGAGAACCCTGTCAACATGTTGAACATGATCCTTCCAGGACCTGTTGTAGATTAGTATATCATCAAAAATTCCTAGCACAAATTTTCTAAGGAAGGGTTTGCGAATGGAATTCATCAACCCTTGAAATGTAGAAGGTGCATTGGTAAGGCCAAAAGACATGACCAAAAATTCATAATGACCCTCATGAGTTCGAAATGCTATTTTCGGAATATCTTTAGTCTTAATTCTAATTTGATGATATCCTTAACAAAGATCCAACTTGGTAAAATAAATTTCTCCATGTAATTCATCCAATAATTCATCAATCACATGAATAGGAAATTTATCTTTAATAGTGAGCCTATTGAGCTCCCTATAATCTGGACACATGCGCCATGATCCATATTTCTTGTGCACCAATACTACTGGAGTAGAGAAAGAACTTTGAATAGGTTGAATTATACCAGCCTCTAACATTTCTGTAATCATATGTTCAATTTCGTTCTTTTAGACATAAGGATATCTGTATGGCCTGATGTTTGGAGGAACACCTCCTGGAATCAAATTAATAGCATGATCATGATCACGAATAGGTGGGAGTACTTTGGGAGTATCAAACACCTTGGAATGATTGTCCAAGACTTTTTGTATATCTGGAGAAATAGATGATTTTGATGTTGGAACTTCCAGTGAGCATAATTGTGCAATTACGGCCCATTGTTCTTTCTTCAGAAGCTTTGTCATGACATCAAAGCTTATTATCTTTCCTGGCTTCCCTGCGATACCCCATAATTCGATTTCCTTTCCTTCTGAAAAAAAAAAAATCAAGAAAAGTTCTTGAATATTAAAAGCTACCATCCCCAAATATTGTAACCATTGTACTCCTAGTACAACATCAACACCTCCCATTGGGATGGAAAGCATTGGAATATTCAATATATATTCCTCCATGGATAGCTTGATATTATGGCATTTTCCAAAGCAATTTATAGTTCCTCCATTCACAACCATCACTTGACATTCTGGTGTTGGGTATAGGAAGCAATTCAATTCCTTGGTTACCTTACAATGAATAAAATTATGGGTAATACCCCAATCAATCAACACTATTACCTTTTTCTTCCTGATATGTCCTTCTATCTTGAGAGTTTGAGGAGTGTTAATTCCTGCCAATGCATTACATGATATGGTCAGACTCATTTCTTCTTCTTCTAGGGTTTCTTCCTGGTGTATATCCTCTACTTTTGAAGTTTCTTCTTAATTTTCTTCCTCCTCTTCACAATATATGTAAAATAATTTCTTCTCGCCACACTTATGACCTTTAGTGTATTTGCTATCACAACTGTAGAAAAGCCCCTTTCTCTTTTTTCTTCCAATTTTTGTCGTGTCAAACTTGTAGGTTGTAGAAGTCTAGGAGTAGCAACACTTCCATCTTTATAGATGTGAATGGTAGGCTTCCTTATTGCCATAATTTTACATTCAATTTTTATTGCCAACATGAATTCCTTCTCCAGTGAATCAAGCTCCCAAACGCGGACTTCATGTTGGATGTTATCCTTTAAAATCGCTATGAAGACATCAATCATGTGTTCCTCTGGAATATCAATTACCCTTATATTCAATTTTTGGAAGTCCTCAATGTGCTCCAGCACTGAACCCTTTATTTATCAATTGGCTAAAGAAGGTGTTGTTCTTTGTATCCTCATAATGTGCTATCAATTCCTCCGTAAAAATTGACCAAGTGACAATTTTTTTATGAGAGCAAAGCCATCGATACCATACAAATGTATTTTTTTCTAAATGTAAAGTTGCAATGTGTGCCTTTTGTGTGTTTTGCACATTATTGAGATCAAAATATTGCTCCATCTGTACTATCCATGTTACAGGATCCTTGCCATCAAACTTTCTCATATCCATCTTTGGAATATGGTGGTTCTTCCATCCAACATTAGAGTTTATGAAATCACGATTAACATTTATTTTGTTCTCATCATGAGTTTCCTCTACTATCTTTGGATGCAGGCTTGTTGCTTGTGTCAAATTACGTAAACCTTCCATGTCTACTTTTAGATCATTCTTCATGTTTTCCATGTTGTCTTTCATTTTTTCTTCCATGTCATCCATATTAGCTTCCATGCCATCCATCTTATCTTCCACTCCTTTCATCAAACCATCCGTCTTCACTTCCACGTCTTTCTTCAAAACTTCCATTTCATTTTTTGTTGCTCTTTACGAAAGCAAAATTTGGTGCACTTGCTATTGTAATTTTGATAGATCATGTTGCAATTCTTCATCTTCATGAGTCATAGTAGAGTACTCTGAGGGCTTAATGGGTGTTGAATTATTTTTAGGAGGCATTTCAGAACCCAATACTGAAAAATATGCTCAATAGGCCCTTGGAATCACTTCAAACTGATTTTTTTTTTTACACAAGACTTATGTAATTCGGAAAAAAATACACACGCTTTTCTTGCTTTTGAGGAGCTCGATTTTGAAACTGAATTATATCTATGATTTTGGATCTTAAATATCTGAAATTTAGCACTAACGTAGTTCTCTAAATTCTCTTTCGAATGCCACAGGTCTGACCTGATTTAGATTCTTGAAGTCAAAGTTGTTCCCAAACTCCTACGATGAACTAATTATGGACTGGTTTAGTAGAGAAAATTTGTATGACATGCCACGTGTCACTGTTTCCTCCTTAGTCTCTAAAATTGATAGAAAAGAAACTGCAGTCCATGTACTTACGGCCACTTTTTACATAATTCCAATCCAATTCTCAGATAGAGAGTTATGAAGATTTTCCCATGATCACCTCTTTGTGATGAAATTCGGGAGCCTGCAAAAGACCTAACTTCCACAGACCATATATCAGAAAATATTGCGAACCAAGATCTAAAATTTTGTGAAAATGTTCCTCAAGTTTTCGGCTTCGCACTCTAAAAATTTCTGCTTTTGAACCTTCGTAGAAAAAAAGTTAAAGCGAAAATTCCACAATGAGATGTTTGGAATAGCAAAACCCTAGAATCCAAAGCTATGATACCAAATGTTGAGAAACCAACTCCAAAAATAGAAGAAAAGGGATATCAACACCTTAGAAATAAGCCACTTCTAGGGGTGAACCTCCAATACATTACATGAATGAACAATTCTTGGATGATACAAATGACAAAACCTCCTTTATATATATAGGAGTCCATGGGGCCACAATGTAGTCCTAGTGGGGCCACAATGTAATCCTACCCGACCTAACAATAATAATTGAAGGGCACAATAATAACAATATGGGGGTTACAGTGGTACAACAATAATAATAAGGGGGTTACACTAACAACAATAAAGGACTATACTAGTAATATAGGGACCTAACAGGCCATCTCTGGAAAAATTGACGCTGGATAGGGAGGATTTGTCTTAGGTAACTGGGAATCATCAGGAAAGAAGGTTTCAAAGAATTTGGGTCATTGGGTGAAGCCTAATTTGTTGTACATTTCCATGAAGGAATTTGGGTGAAAATGCTTTCCAAGGCCATCATATTTAATTTGAATCATTTTAGCAATAGATTGGCCATTAATGTAAAATAGAGTTTCACCAGTTTGTGCCACTACAGTTCTTTGGTTGGGTATATAACGAAATTGACATCAAGTGCCAAATTCAGTAACTTAAGGGATTTGCAGAAAATTATACTGAGGCAAGGTGGAATCCCATACTCCAATTTCATCACTTTTGTCCAATTTTTTTTTCTCGAGCCAATTGTGAATTTCATAAAGATCAAATTTACAATTGGTCTTTGAAATATGGTACAGATGGTCAACTAAGGGTTGGTGGTCCAAATCTACAACTGGGGAAAGCACTGGGTTATCCTGGGGGGTAGATTTACTCTAAGGAGCCATTTGAACAGAAAATGAGAGGATTAACTATAAATACCTGTTAAATTGATGCTTAGGTGCTTTGAACAAGTTTTTGGGTGGTGCTTTAGTTATTTAGAAGCCTTTTCCATAATGCTAAGGTCTTTGAGTAAAATTAGAGAGTTGTTGAAAAGTAGTGTCGTAGCATGGAAATCCTGCGATTGAATTAAAAATAGAATATTTATAATTTTGTTCAATATCCATAGTGAACTTTTATTTTTCTGTGGGAGGAAAGTTTATTTTCAAATGGAATTTTAATAGGAAACAGATATGTTATAACGAACATATTACAATGGGTGAATGGAGGACAAGTGGCGGTTGATGATTGGTATATGAAATGACATGGAAGGTGATGGTAGAATGGCGACAATAATGGTGTAACGATCAACGAAGGGGAAAATGTTTTTGGAATTCAGCTTATCGGGACCCAGAGGGGGGTGCAAGCACGAAGCATAATCGAGATGGGGGTTGCGGGTTTGATAAGGAAATTACACATCACGTGAGGCAGTTTAATGAAACCAGTCTACCCGGAACCCCCACCCACCCCCCAGTCAGATAACGTTTAGAAGGGCTATGGGGGAGTGGGACAGTATGGATGATGTTGATCTGGGCAGGCCACATCACGTCCATTCAACATTGTACATTGTTTATCATATGGGACAAAAAGTCACATCCGTTTACACTTATTACAATTTGGTTAACCATATTAAATGTATGGTTAATATTATTTAAACCTTAATAACATAAACTTTAAAAATCTATTAGTGGCAATTAGACTAGTGCACTATATACATGGCTAACTAACATTCTTTGTTTTTTTTCTCTAAAAAAAATTTGACTATGCTTTATTCCATGTTTTTTTTTTTAATTCTTTTTATCTTTCTTTTCTATCTCTTATGCCTAGCATTGTTTCTTTTTTCTTTTTTGTTTTATTTTTCAAAACAACATCTAACAAATTTTTTTTTTTTTCTTCTACAATATCTAACTTATCAAAACCAGAAAGGTTACAACATAACTTTCACATACAAACTCAGAATGAACCACCATTTGAATCATTTGATTCCTTATGATGGTCTCTTGGTTTCACTCAGTTTTGAATAATTTTATTTTTGTGCCTTTTGGGATCCCTTCGATCATTGTGAATGCAAGAAAAACTTTACAAGAAACAGATAAAATTCTCAGAGATTTAACTTTGATACAAGGTGAATATTGGTTTTATGACCCCATCAAATTATTTCAAATAAAAGAGTAAGTAAAGGATCAACACCCTATGTAAATATTACCAAAATTGTACTAGAAAATATGGTTAACAAAGAAGCATAAGAATAAAAAACAAGTATTTCTTTATAGAAACCGTCAAAAAAATCAATTCTCTCAACCACTTATTTTAGAGAGTTCTCAACCAAAAATAATAATATTAAAAGGACTAATCAATTTACTTCTTAAGTAATATTATTTGTGGAAGATAATGATGAAAAAACAACCAAATGGTAGAGAATGTAAAAAGAAAAGAAAAGGGAAAATAGCTATTAGTTCACAGAGTTTTGAAGAAACTACATGAAGCAATCCTATGTTCACCTTGGAATATGTACCGTATACACTTATTCCTAACTCCAAAAATTTAGAGAGTCAAGCTACTACACCATCATCTTCAAATTAGCTAACCAAGGTTTGTTTCTCCTCAATATTTGGAAATAAAATATAAGAATTCAAAGATAAAGCAAGATTTGTACTCTCAATAACGGAAGCATGGGTCCTCTCAAACAAGATTAGTTTCCACCTTGAATTATGAAAATTGATAGCTTAAGATAGCTATTTTATAGCCCGAGTTCAAAATTGTGAGAACAACGAGTTACTACAAAGCCACGAAGTTACATGTGAATTCAGATAAAATTTATTTAATTGACGAAAATAAGTTACATAGGAAAACGTAGTAAATGGTCTTCAAATACATTATCAATTCCAAATTAAGCACTTCTAAAGTTTAAAATATGCTCACAAAGATGGAAACTAATTTGAAATAGAAAATGCTACAAAATAAGACTAAATAAATGAGGATTGAAGAATTGCACTGTGGATAAAAAGTTTGAGAGAAAACCTAAATGATGCAAATTACATCGTAGTTCTAGTAAAATCAAGGATACTAGTAACCTTGCTTTAAAGAATAATTTTAAAGTGCTTATGTTGGAACAAGTGTAAAATTCTGAACAAGGTAATTTTAGGGGCTAATATTCGAAAGTGAGCTAATTCTCCATACTTGAAAAAAAAATCATCAATTTCCACTTTTTTCTAAAATGATTCGCCTAAATTTGATATTACACCATTATTTTACCTTAAAATTTGCCAAAATATGATATCGATTAATATAAAAACATTGGAAATATACATATTTCTACAAAAATATCACCAAAAAAAATTGCAATTTGGATATTGGGGACTAGTAAGATTCACTAAGGTTTCTAAACTTTAAGATAAGCTTTCATCCTTGAAGTTTTCCCTACTCTTGAATTGCTAGTCATCCAAATGGAAAAAGAGGAATTATTAACACATATAACTAATTTAAATAAATAATAAGATAATTATGAAAAGAAGATTGAAGTATTAAATAAAGAAAAGACAGAACATTTATGTCAAGCCACTACATGAAGTCGAGCAACTCCATAAAATCCAACATTTTTTAGCAATGTCAAAGTCTTTAACAAATCCATTTGAAGACTTAACAAAATCCATGTTAGATTTGAGTTTGAGAAAACTAGAAGTTCATAATGTTATAAACAAATACTATGAAGAATAATGGAATTAAAATCTTGGAAGAGTAGAATTATGAAAAAATATGGAACTATCCAAGCCTATCAAGAGCATAAAGAAAAGTTGTAGTAAGAGGTAGACAAGATACACAATAGATTAGTATTCAAAAATTATATGATAAGAGAAAGACACATTTTATGGAATCAAATTATGTTTGAAATTACAAATTTATGGAATTACTTTCCATTTATCATATATGAATCTACATTAGCCTACTAGAAAAAGCAATCCATTCAACAACTAGAATGAAATGGGTGATAATAGTTATATGGCCAACAAAATTATAGCATTTCTTAATTCAAAACCTTGTCATGAATTGAATTTTTTAGGAGTTACAAACATAAAACCATTAATCAGAGAGACAAATAAGGTGTTGACCAAGTAAAATATCACCCAAAAAGACTAAATGTAATGCACTCGAAAAAAACGTGAAACATTTTTTTGAAAAAGTTCAACAATTTCCAAGAAATTAGTTTACCCATGCAATAAAAAGGGAAATTTGGTTTCACGGGAAGCATATATAAAGTCTCTTTTGAAAGAGAAATAAGATTGAAAATTTTTAAAACATGTTAGGAACATTAAAAGAACAACCTATTATGGAAAATTTAATAAATGGTTTCAACATCGTATGAAAGCTCAAAAAAATATTTTCTATATTCCAAACCTACGAAAATTATATTCCTACAGATAAATAGCCACACTCAATTATGCTATAGGTGGTGGCTAGGAATGTCTTGTTTAATTTGTGGCATAATGGATTCATCACAATATCTGGAAGATAAGGATGCATGATATGTGATAGAATTTTAGTCCTTTTCTCCAATGAATGCATATTTTTGTAATACTAGTCCTGTAAAAATGAAAACTTAATTAATAGTTGTTAATATTTATACAAAGAGATTGAGAGTTTTTTCATTGACTCGATATTATACTAAAGAGATATAAGCTTTTTATTAGTTGGCTAGATCAAATGTTTCCTTTTGTGCCAAATTATTTGTGTTTTGTTATGTATTTTTTTATTTATTTAAAAATATTATTTTGCTACATGCTTGTTACAAAATTGTAAAAATACCCTAAGATTTATCTAAAAGTGATTTTAGGTACCTCTTCCACTATCATATGATTTTAGAATAATTATATGATTAAGTGATTATGTGAAGGATGCTTGTTATACAATTGTAAACAAATCCTAAGAGTTATCTAAAAGTTATTTTAGGTACCTCTTCCGCTATCATATGATTTTAGAATAATTATATGATTGAGTGATTATGTGAAGCTTAGCATCTTTTCTTTTTCTTTTTTTCTCTATCACTATTACCTTTCATTTAATTATTGAAGATAAGTTTTATAATTGCAAACATAGTATGTCTAATAACTCGGGCTAAATTCACTTTCTTAATTTGTTTTATATACTATATATTTTTAGTATAACTTTTATATATTTAATCTTCATGATGTGTTCCTTTTATTTCTCTATTACACTTTCTCATTTATCTATTTTCTATCACAATTGAGAGCACTTTTTGAGGACTATTAAATTCAGAATATTATTCTAATAATCATTTAAATAGTAATCTAAATTCAAACTACATAAACTCCTTGAGTGTATTGGTCCCATAACATAGTTCCATAGCTAGGAAAATATCTAGGAACAATAATAACCTTTGCATATTAGAAGGAATTTGAATTCACTCACAAGGTTCTGGGAATTATGTCTTGCTCTTAAGGCATTGATATATTCGAGGAGTAACCCAAGTTTTAGGAACAAAACTTCTAGCACTAAAAGGTCAAATATCACACCTAAAATAGGAAAAACTAACATCTTTGTAACACTCTCCTCCCATATCTACCCAAGTAACTCGCCAACCAAGGTAAACATGTGATGAGAGGATACTATGATCAAATTCAACCTTCTAGGTGACCTTAAGGAAGTGGAATCGACAGAAACACATCACACAAACCTTCCACATCAGCAATAAGACTCCCACGAACCATCCCAACCACTCAAGTAACTAACCCCTAGGTCCCATTGAGTTTTTAACCCACTTAACCCTAAAATCCTCCCAAAATATAGGCATGGGTGTGTCTGGGAGGCTCTGGATGCTCTCATGACATAGGCATGTATGCTTCTAAGGACTCAATTGCATAGAACTATGTGTGCATCTGCGTGATTTAAGACACATTTTATGCCCAAAGCCTAGGTCATTCCCAGAATTTAATGAAAATCTCACAAATGAAATAAAACAATGAAAAAATGATGTATTTTCAAAAACAATGACAAGGCCTAAATTGGACCCCTACTAGCCATGACAAACATTTATTCAAACATATTACAAATAAGTAATCTACATGTGTAAACAACAGATCTAAGCATAGGGGTATCATACTTATATGAGAATTGTTGAGAATCATTGTTTCATTACATCATTAGCTACATTCATTAGGGGAATTTTGAGGTTAAAATGGGCCTCCTACGAAAAATGTAAAACCAAAATAAACTTTATAAGAACCAATAGGATTCAACATGATGATGTCAACCATGGGGGATGATTCACCAATTTTGGTGTAAAAGAGTAAAAAGATTAAAAAATAATAAAATAATAAAACTACTTTTTTCAATTCGTATTTTCAACTTATCTCCCTAAGGTTTTACTCAAATTTCAAGCAAGAGCACTCATTGGATGCAAAATTTAATTACTCATCCAATGAGTACCCATGCTGCATGCTTTCGATGGACCTTGCTACATGAAAAATGTGATTGCAATCACTATTTTCATTTATTTATAAATTTTTCGTGTAGCAGGGTCCATCGAAAGTATGCAACATGGGCACTTATTGAATAAGGAATCAAATTTTTCGTTCAATGAGTGTTTATGTTCAAAATTTGAGTAAACCAATATGGAGATAAGATGAAAAGACGAGTTGAAAAAACGGTTTTTCTTTTTTCCCTCTAAAATTTGATGATGTAATCTAATATTTTTTTATTATTTACACTATTATTTTATAATTTCCTTAGGAAGCCATTTTTAAACCTCAAAACTCCCCTAATGATCATATATTAGGTCATAGATACATTTTTTATTCATTTTCAAATAAAAACATAAGGAGAGCCACACATCATCATTCTCATAAAACATGCTTATAACCAACATAATAACAACAAAAGTCTCAAGAATACATCATCCATAAAATCCACATATAAAATAGTACATCTACACATAATATGTCAAGGAAAGAACCTCTTATTTATGAATGCAAAAACCAACTCGAGATGGGACTTCCAACTTCCACGCGACCATAGATTGGTTGAGGAAAATCTCTATTTGGCCAATCAACCCTATGCCATATTCCAAGAATGAATGCGAGACTCAAACTGAAAGAACCAACCAGTGCATCCTGAGGCTAAACCACATATTCGTCATCAATAGAAACCAAGCTTTGGCATAATCGATCTCAGATCACTAGGAAAAAAAATAAACATGTAATAACATAATTTACTATGATCTCCACCTGATCACTACTAGGCCAAACAAGCATGGATGCCATCGGATTTCTCCATCTACACTGTGAGGAATTTTTCGGTCTCCTATTATCTCAGGCTTTACCACAATACACAGTCTGATCCAAGGATTACTAGGCCCTAAACTGAGACACACACTCCAAGCTTTATCATATATCCCGACCTAAGATTCCTAGGCTTGATGGAGAGAGAACCACCTCTAGGATTTACCGTATATCCCACCATTCACTGGTCGAGGATTCCTAGGCCCACCGAGGCAACACACTATCCAGATTTACTACAGCCGGCAACCTAGTTCAAGTGTTACTAGGCCATGTGTTATATCATTTTGGAGATCCACCTCACTAAGCTTCAAATCCATCCAGCAATTCGGCTCAACCTAAACATGAGAACCCCATCACACCATGGTTATCTGGAAATGAAAAAGCTAGGTTGAAACATTATCAGACCTAGAAAAACCTATGCCATCATAGAAAATAGCCACATGCAACATCATGCATGCAAAATCGATCAAGGAAATCATACATGCAAATTGATACGTGCAAAGAATCATGTTGTAGTTGCTTGATCCTGCTCTTCCTTGCTTGCTCCTTCCTTCTTGTTGCCTTCTTTACCTTCCTTGATCCAATGCCAAATTTCTCCAAGAAAACTATAAGAATCCAAGAGTGAGGGAGAGAAAGAGAATAATGAGAGAGTTTCCAAACTGAACTGACTAAAGGTACCAACTAATCCTCAGAATCATTTTTATCAATGAGACCTATATTTTCTCCAATTTAAATGAGTTTCCTTCATTTTCCTCCTCACATACAACATGTGACCTTTCACTTCCCCTTTTTCCCGATTTCCATTCTTTTCAAAAATAAATGTTCCAAAAATTCCATTTTGTGTTTCTAAATTCCTTTTCCATTTCCTTTTCCAATTTCATTAGCCATATTAACTGAAATTAACACTAATTAGGATGTTTTTCCCAACATTCAACTTGTAATAAGTGTCCCATCAACTGTATTTATTATTTTTTCCTTTATTAACTTTTATTACATGGAATGTTCACCAAAGTTGTTACACTCTCGAGGTTTTAGGTACCTTTAATGGTTCAAGTGTCATGAATGACACCTTAAAGCACCATGTAAAACTTCTTGAGGTGATAAGGGCCTTTAGGTGGTATATGGGAATTATTAGGATATTTTGGGACTAGGTATGTATGTTGGGTACTTTGGCATGGTTAAGAGAGGAAAACCACACCTTATGTTCTAATAAAATATTCTAGGAATTTAGGATAAAAAACAACATGTTGATCCAACAAAAAGGAACTTTCCATGTTGTCCTTGGTCTCTAGATGGGGATATTCAATGTTACGAATTTTTTAACATTGAGTATGAGTCTGTATAAATTATATATAATTAAAAGGAACAAACCTAGGAATTAGGATATAAAGAAAGATTCTAAGAATTTGGGCCCAAGAATGGCACCTTGGCCAAAACATATAACTTTCAATGGAGAATTTTTCCTATAACTAGGTATACAAATACGAGTAACACTTTTTAGCTGTAGGTATGGGTATTGACCATTTTCATTGAAGGAAACATGAACTGTAGGCCCTAAATGAAGTTTTAATTACTATCTTATATCAGTTCAGTGGTGCCAACCAATGGTGTAGACTCGGTGAAATGTTGTTGTATATACCAACCATTAGACTCAGTTCATGTCATTGCATGTCTGACTAGTTGTTGCAAGTAGTCTCCATAGCTTTCCATAGGAGTAGTCTCCAGTATAAAGCCTCTAGATTAGTGTTATTGCTCCAGTTGTAGCAGGTTGTATTATTTTTCATGCCCCCATATTATGGTTTTTCGTGTCCCGAAACATTCAAACCATTTTGAAGTCCATCCATTATACTCCCCTTTTTCCACCTAGCCTATTTAGCCTAGTTCGATGTGTTAGGGCCAAGAAGGTTTTATTGAATAACCACCCATAACCTCCTAAATGTACCCATAGCCTATTATTTGGGGTTTCAATGCCACTAAGTGGTTTGGAGTGGTAAGTATCTACCCAAGGACTTTGGAAACATGCTAGGGGAGAAGGCCATGTCTCAGGTCGTAAAAACGTCTTTCAAGCACATAGAGCCATGAACAATGCCTTAAAGCACCACATATGACCTTTGGGGGGTATCTATGGCCTCTAAGAAAGGATACTGGTGCGATAGAAATGATTTGAGCATTAGGTGTGGCTCTCAATGCTTTGATATTGTCAGGTTGAAATCCCAAACCTTGACCAAAGTACAAGAATTCTAGGTACTCAAAGCTAAGAAAAAAGGCTTAATACACCATACATAATCTTAATATTAAATAGTTTCTAGGGCTCAAGGGTCATAAATGACATGCCTAATGTAATACCCTTGGAAAAAGTATTTCATGAATTTTATATTAAAATTATGGCTAGAATGTTTAGAGGGATAAATAACATGATGTGTTGATGTAAATACTTTTATTTAAATAAAAGAATATTTTTCTTATGGCGTTTTAATATTATTGAAAATACGTTAATGGATATAATGTGAGATCAGGCTCTAACTTCCAAAAAAACAATTGGAATCAATTATGCAGAAGAAGGGGAACGAACACAAGAAGATAAATAATTCATTTTGCTAGTCAGTCGAACTATTGGCAGAGACAAACCACAAATATAATCCATGACTAGAGATAGATGTCACAAGGTGGAAAAGATAAAAGAGAATTATGGGAGATAAAGGAAGTTTAAAAAAAAATACCAATCAGAGAGAAATACTTGTTCATAACCCTAAAGTAAAAACTAGTAGGACATTGTTAAAGAGGTTAAGGAGGTGAAACAGAAAATTGTTCCTGCATTTTTTTCTAGGAGGGAGAAGTGGAACTTGGGGAGAAATAACTGAGAAATTTAGTTCATATTTGGGAGGAACATGGGAGCCTTTAGCATATTTCCTATACGAATTTGGATAAGTATATAAATGTTCTAAATTAATTATGTGATGGCTAATTTTGTTTAGGAAAATGGAATAGATTGTTATTATGAATTTAGAAAGCATCCATATTGTATAAGAACTACGTAAAAGTTATAATATGTTTTGGAAATGCAATAGGTAGCTATGTATACATGTGTATGTAGTTTTTTGTGTATCTGTCTTTTTTCTATTATAGGTAACTCGCAGACTTCAGGTACATGGAAAGTAATTTCACTATGGGATAGGATAGTAAGAGGTTTAACCATAAACTCACCCTAGTATCCCCTACGAGGGAAAAAATGAAAAAAAAAAATAGAGGGTGTTAACAAAGGTAAATATGGTACTAGGTAATACAAAAAATATATTTTAAAGCTCACATTTTATATCTATATGTTAGCTCCTTAGTGGTATTGGCATTGAAACTTGAAAAATATAGAATAAAATAACTATATGCATATATGATTGTATAATTAAGGTTGGATGAGGAGGAATGTCTAGGTTATATGTATCATGCCATAACAAGGATGGAACCATCCTCATATTTCTAGGAACAACAGTACTAAACAAAGAGCTATTAGGGATTAGAGAAGAACTTGAAGTAGTTTCCCATGGCAAGAACCCACTAGGTCTTTGGCATAATATTGTACATATTAATAAAATTTTTACTATCTATTTCATCAAGATATACAAAAATTCATAACAAGATACAAAGTATGCATGTTAAAGAAAGTCAATATAACCAGTCATAACTTAGAGAGAGAAGGTATATCATATATGCTTAAATAACATAAACGGAAAAACCATAGCAATGAGGGTGTGAAGGAATTGTAGAAATTAATAAGTAAGTTACAATTTTTTTCCAAGAAAAGAAAATCACACAGTTACATCTGTTTCTTCATGAATGAAAGAATAGGAATTTTATACCTATGTCGACATAGGCCGCAACCTTATTTACATAGTAAATAAAACAAAAACCTCTTGGTAAACTATATCAATTAAAATATGTAAGCATCCACAAAAGAACATATCATAACCTTTGTTTTATAAATAAAATAAAAATAGGGGTTTAGGTTCTTGGCCATGCAAATCTTTGCCTTGGACCCAAAAATATATACAAAAGGAAAAAATTTCCATCGAAGGAGAAATAACTGTCAATATAAAAATACGAGTACTTATATATTATTGAAAAAAATTTCCACAAAATTTGGGCATTTTCCCTATAGTATTCTATAATTTTTTCGTGCATGAAGTTACAAGAATTTATATAATCAAGGCCAACATAAGGCCTCTCTATTGAATCCTAATATAATAAGTTTTGAGATGGACCATAGTTAAGCTAGGATGGGAACCTTGTAAAGAATTAAAAAAAAATAAGTACTTATAGAAGTTGTAGTGAAATAAAATGAAATTTATGAAAATACACTCTAGAACAAACCCAATGAAAAATAACCATAGTTGAGACTAACTTACTAAAGGAGATACAAATAATTCTTGGTTAAAAACACCAAATTTATCAAGATATTACTATGATAAATGTGAAAAAAATTGTAATGAATTAATATAAAAAATTACATGATGAATGAAGTGAAGCCTACAATTGAGTTATGTATGCATATAGGGGAAAACCCTCTTTCTAAAAAAATGGATAAGTTAGGTTTTGAATTTCATATTTGACTTTGGAGAAATTTTACCTTGTAAAATATATAAGGCCTAGAGGCCATGGTCATGGACCCTAGAATGGATGGACAAGATAATTTGGAAACCACATAAAAATCCAAGGTTAACCTGTGATTTTTAAATATCAATTAGCAGAGAAATAATGAATCTAGACAATGAAACCATCCAAAATTTAGCAATAGTTGCAAAGAGGGAATTTATATAACAAAAGAAGTGAAAAGAATGATTGTTAAGGTCAAAGTGTGAATTGGATATGAAAAACCAACCTCAATCTAGAAGTAAATTCACTTTATGATGGTGTTCGAGTCAGAATAAAAAAAAATAAATCATGGTGTAGAACTTCAATGTTGGATGGAAAACCCTAGTTACCAGGTTAATGCACTAGTTGTAGCGCTCATTCCAAAACTAGAAAAAAGAGAAAATGAGGCTAAGGAAGTAGAGAAGGCATAAGAGGTAGTTAATCTAACTAAGCAAGAATTGAATCCACAATAGATCGAAAACCCTAAGTAAATCTTGATCGTTGAGATCACCACATGTCATTGGGTAGATTGGAAGGTGGACCATACTTCCAAGTGTACTATGTTCACATGGGCCAATGGTTGTAAGGCTTCTACAAAGACACTGAGTAGTCATAGACACCTCTAGAAATCACAAAACCCTCAATAACATAAGGTAATTATAACTCAATGCTAAAGGAATTAAATCATTGTGAACCATCTAACAAAGTATTATGACATATGTGAAACATTGCAGGAACCTATATGATTATATAGATTAACCACCATTGTGATGTTTATAATATCAATACAATACCAAATTCTCGAGAAATTATTTGTATGTTGTATTGAAAATATGATTTCAATTATTAACTATTAGAAAATGGTATTGGGAAGGTTTGGATAGAAAAACACCCAAAACTATCATACAAATGTATTAAAGAGGAAAATATGAGCTATAAAAAAATACTCATGAAAAATTTCATGTCATATATAAATTTAGATAGCTTTTAATTGTTAAATAATAAGGAGTTTGAGAAACAAATCATCATCTTCTGAAGTAAATTTTAAAGAAATTTTCAATAAATGGAACAATTTATGTGTATTCTTAGAAAAAATCATTAATAATTTGTAGTAAATCTAAGTAATTTTAGAGGGATGTATAAGTGGTATCAATGTAGAGCATGTCCAATATTGTAGCCTTTATGTTGAACATGACTTCATCTAACGAATGAATTCTTTATTTTGCATAGAATACAAGGAAGCTTAAATAGAACATTCCAGATAATGGCATAACCACATGAAGATACTCACATACATGAAGAAAAAATCTATGTGCATTTGGGTCAACAAGCACAATTAATACCCACCAAGGAATTATTAAATATAATGAAATATGTGTAGACAAAGTTAGTGAATCTCCATGCCAGAAATGAGTAGCTATTGAGAGTGTGTGTGGAATAGGAGAAACTGATTTAAAATCTGGCAGACAAGTCTAATCATAAGAGTATAGAAATAGTGAGGGGGCAGGGGGGAGAAAATAGATGGGAGACATCTAAGCGGAATACCTTTGAAGAGGGTGGAAATTGAAGAAGTAAAACATGAAGGGGAGGAGTGAAGTTCTCTAAAATTCCTTTCTAACCCTGGAAAGAGGCCCAAAATGGAGTTACAAGGAGAATTTAAAAATATCATACCCCCAACATAGGATGGGGAATCTAAAGAAATGACGGAAGCATTGTTGCTTAATATCAACATATATTTTCAAGTTTATCACTATTATATTGAACTAAAAACCAAGTAGGCTACCTACTAATTACATCTAAACACTTCCCTATTGTGGGAAGAAGTTAGAAAAAATCACAATTTAGAAAATAAATAGGTTCATCGGGAAATATTCCATTGACTTTTTAGATAAAAATATTTACAAAACATTATTTTGATGATAAAATAAAATAATTTCACGATTTGAATCTTTTCTAGATGTCAATGGATGATTTAATAACAAAATTCACCCATATTTTGAAATATCACTACAAGAAAAAAGATCATTAGTGAGGGTCATGCTTGTGACAGACCTTTAAGGTCCGTCACTAATGTCACATATGGTGACGGTCCTAAAAAAAATGTCATTGTAAGTGTATATACTAATGGTCCTTTAAGTTTCGTCACCAAAGCCATTTTCAATGACACTTTTAGTGAGGGTCGTTAAAGGAACATCACTAATTCTCTCTTTGGTGACACTTCTAGTGATGACATTTTAATGACCCTCACCAATGCTCTTTTTGTTATTTTTGGTGACGGTAAAAAAATGTCTGTCATCATTGATCATTCCAATGAGTTTTTGATGATGCTATGTATCTGTTAATATATTTTTTGTCAAAAGATAACGATTTAAGACCATTATTATGGGGTATTTTTTATAAAATTTCCAAGGCCATAGTGGTTAGATTTAGTCAATTTTTTAAGATGTAAATAGTGTGTATCATTTTCCTCATGAAGTAATGACTAGTCGAATAGAGTTTTCCTATGAGTCAACACTTGATTCATATCTATTAATTTTATTATCTAGCAAATTACCTTTAGATAAAGTTCCACTAGTGTGTGTATGAAATATATTATTTAATACATAATCAAGCTCTGAAAATTCTATTAATGAGATAGACCTAACAGTCCTCAACAATATGGGCACACCTTAAATTAATGCTTTAGCACACTCTAAAATTTCTTAGCACCTTGCATGTCTTGGTACATCTTTGTACCTAGAACATCTTGCGATGACATTGATGCCCAAGCACATGGTGGCATGCGCTAACACAACATGGAACTCTCATAGCATGTGTTGGCATGCATGTAGTCCCTAGCATGCCCTGGAACACCTTGGTTGAATGCATTGACATACATTAGCACTTGGCACACAATGCCACTTGGCATGTATTGGGACTTATTATTAGTGTGCCTAGCATGCCCCTTTTGAAAAAGATAAAGTATTGACTTATTAACCCTCTTATTGGTTCTTCCTGTTATCCTCCTGTATTTTACAGTATCACTAGGTGACTATGGATTTTATACAATCTATTGAAAAATAGCATTCCTTAACTATCAACTATTTTCAGAAATCTCACTGCCTTCATTATATTCAATAAATTTTTTTCCTTATATCTCATTTTTCCTTCTCAAAATTACCCTCCTACCCTGAAAACTTATGTTTGGGCTTAATCCCCTCATATTCACCCATTCCCCTATTCAAAACCCCACTTCCATTGATAAAAATCCTTCTTTGATCCTTCCCTTCATTCATTTCCCTTCTTTCCTCAAAACTATGTAAAAATTCCTTTTTTACATTGTTTTAACACCAAAATTTATTCATTTTATCATTCGGGACTCATTCTTTTTAATTAAACCCAATTATATTAAAAATACCCGACTCTTTTTGTTTCTAAACCTGACCCTTCTATATTTAAACCCCGCCTCCCCCTATATGCTTAAATCCCTCTCTTAAGAGCCCTTAACCCCGCTCTAAATATTTTACCCCTCCATGACCATATAACCATGGCACACCACAAATTTTAAGCACCCCCAGTTTGAACCTACCCTTGGGCCCCCCATTATACCAAACCCTGCGCTATTTTAATCCCTTGCCACATATACCTCCCAGGACCCACCTTTCAAACTAGCCCACCACTCCATCTAACCCTGACCACCATCGGATCTCTCCCCTTCGATCCGACGACCCCAAACCTTTATCGCACCCCCACGTACCTGAGGGTTAACGACCCTAAACCTTGTGATATGGGCAGTTTCATTACCGTCCCCTCCTACCACTTTCACTCATTCTATGGTACGCACCCCCTCTACCAATATCATTTATTGCCCCCACTCCATGCGATAAACTGCCTTTCGCCCTTGTGCCAAAGCCCAAAACCGCCGACTCCGTTCAAAAAAATTCCAAAGGCCTACGCCTTTGCGATAAGCCCTGTCCGCTTGTTAAAACCCCTGCAACACGTCCAAAAATCCCTATAATCCAAAAAAGCACATGTTTTATTAATAAATTGTTTTTTAAGCTGTGTAGGTGACCAAGGTACGGGAAAAAACATAATTTTCATTTCTATGTCCTAAAAACGTTTGAAACAAATTCTTTGTGTGACGATCCAAGAACTTGATTCATATAGGGATTAAGGAGTGAAATATCAAGCAGAATCATCAATGGATCATGACCATTGATTCTCATTCAAGCATTCTTAGGGCGACAAGTTTTATTCAAAGGCCCGACAGACAGAGTAAAGAAAAAGAAGAGCTTTCACAATGGTTGTGTAGAAAATAAAGGAAAAGGGATAACACATTCAAAGAACACATTTAGAGAAACCATGACATTGAGAGGTTAAAATATTAAAGATTAAGTCAAAGGTTAAAGATAAGGGAAGCAGGATTAAAGGAAAACGCAGAAATATTAAAAAGATAGTGAAAGAGAGATCAGAGAGAAAAGGCAGACTAAAGCAATTAAATAGGGAGAATAGTTTAGGAGACAAATCAGTGAAGGAAAAACAGTAAGACTATCAATAATAGATAAATCCAAGTTTTTAAGGCTAAACATATCTTAAAGACAAATCTAATACAAATTAACAGAGAAGGCAGAGCCAAATGATTAAGTAAAACAACCTTTACTTATTCAAACCATATCTTCCACCTATAGCCTCATTTCACTTTAACAAAGGCAGCGCCAATTATTGAAGAAATCAGAGATATTTCTCAGCTACTCAAAATTTATTGAAAGAGTTAATGAAAAGCCTTAAAATTCAAAAATATCCTAAAGATAGCTTAGCAGTTAAGTTAGAAGTTATTATTACAGTGAGTCAGTCACATATATTTTCCCTTGGGCCTTGCATGGTCTCAAAGGTCAAAAATACATTAACTCTGTAACAAATAAAAATCTGTCACCCTAGGTTAGGGCAACCTCCTCATTTTGCAGTTAAATACTGCATGTATTATTCATTTTTAGTGTGGGTTGGTTTATTAGTTAGTTGGTTGTTGAGCTTGTTGATGAGATGCTAGGCTAGATTTGATCAGAATCTGAGTTGCAGATATTTGTTGCACTAGAGTATTGTAACTGTTTTGGACATCAGTAATATAGGCACGTTCACAAGATTCTTGAGCTATGTTAATGGTGAAGTTATCCTTCTTTGTCAATATTTCCCTTATGTTTTCCATATTTTCCATTATTTCTCTAATAAAAGAACAAAAAATTTAGATTAAGATATGTTGTCTTAGCACCTTAATTATGTCTGCTTTCTTTTTCTTAATTTTTTCTTCTGCAAGGTTTGATTAGAGAATCCAGGGTCGTCCTACTCTTTAGTTACGCCTAGCTTGTTGCCTTGAAATTTACTCAGTAGAGTCCAGCCAAAGAAGTTTATGGTATGCCATGTCCTTTGGTTTTGCTTGAAATGTTAGTTTTAAGGCCTTCTTTGAAGTTTACTTAGTAGAGCCCAGCCAAATAAGTCTATGGTTTACCCTGTCCTTTAGTTTGTCTTAAAAATTTTCTTTGAAGGTCTTTTAGAAGTTTGATTAAATAAGACAGGTGTATCTTTCTCTTTAGTTTTGCTCATTGTTATCTTGAAAGTTTTCTTTGTCTAAAAGTAATTCTAGGATTATTGGATTGTTGTCTTAAGGTTTGCTTAGTAGAGTTTGGCGAAAGAAGTCTATGGTTTTCCCTGTCCTTTGTTTTGTCTTAAAAAGTTACCCAAAAGGCTTTTCTTGTTGATGTATGGTTAAAGGTTTCTTAATGGCCCTTTAGTTTTACTCAGTTCACAACTTGTTGTCATTTCATATTTCATCTAATCTAAAATATCCACTTTATATAGTTAGCTTGCCTATGAAAAACCTTGCAAAGTTGATGAACAATTAAATCCTTTTATGACTCCATATCCCCATGAATTAATGTTTCTCACAACTTATCTATTCAACTGAAACGCTCAATCAATAAGTCACACCATCAATTAATCAACCAAACAAAACAAATAGTCCTAGAACTTCATAGCTAGCCTAAAATCAGAAAAGATAATCATAAAGACATATAATTTACAAACACAAACATAGAGAGAGCCCTCTCTAAGTCCAGGAAGGCTAGGTCCTTGGATTCCAAAGTGGTTTGATGTGGTTCCCTGCAGAGTTGTTCTTTCCAATCTTGCAAATCATGAGGAGCCAACACTTCCTTTTGTTGCCTTGACACATATTGACATACCCTGGCACCCTGCACATCCTTAGCACTTGGCATGTATTGGGATATCTTGGAACTATTAATTGGCACATATAATTAGCACACCCTGGAACTCCCAAGCACACTTTGGGAATTCTTGGCATGCATTGATATTCCCTAGCATGCCTTACCAATGCTTATCATACCTTGTCACTTTCTCCTTGGCATGACATCTAGCACTCGTTAACACTAGTCTCTGGCACACATTCCTCATACACATTAACTTCCATGAATTCTTACCTAGTGCTCCCTTAATTTTTTTTCATAGTACTCCTTAACACTGCTCAACATGCATTAACACTCTTTAGCACGCCTTAGATCTCTTCAACATGTCATAACATGAATAACACTCCCTGACACATATTGGCACTTGGCATGTGTTGGTGCTTGTAAATTCTTAGCATGTATGGAATACGTTGAGATGCCTTGTAATGATTTGGCATGTTTTAATATTAAACTTATTTGAGATCAGTTGTTGGAAAGTAGAGGAGAAGCAACAAAGGAATACTTGGCACTTAGAATGCATTAAAAATTTTCACTAGACACATATTTCTGCCTAGTTTTGGTGTGCCTAGCATGCCCCTCTTGGAAAAGGTACACTGATGACTTATTAACCCTCCTATGTGTTCATTTCCTTGTAGTTTCACTTGTTTCTCCCTTTTGTTGCCTTGATAGTCCCTGACATGCATTGACACACCCTTGCACATCTTGTCACGCCTTATCACTTGGCACATCCTAGCATGTTTGGCATGCCTTCGCATTATCTGATACATCTTAGCATTCCCTAACATGCCTTGGCACACATGTTCTCATAGCTAGCCTTTCAATTTTTTCACAACTTGGAAACCCAATCAAGTCCTTGGCTACTACATTTCATGTCACAATATTGTTCTGCTTCAACTGCAACAACTTGACCAATTTAACCTACTACAAGTAGATTGTGCCTTGTTCACCTAATAAATACATATAACTCATCTTATGCCACTCATGTCCAAGATCAAATTGTCCAACTTAACTAGTTACCAAGACAATTATCACATGATATAGCTTGCATGGCCATAAAACAACTAAGCAACATAGCTTACACATGCAATATTTCACATGTATGTTGAGATCATATAAATAGTATAACACTAACTAAGAGTTTGCAAGAACCTCAAGATACACAAGGCACACAAGATATAAGCCGATACAAGCTGAGTGCCCCAAAAATTATACACAAAAATGTACAATATGAAATTATATAGAATAGTTTAAAACATGAGCATGTAGCCAAAGTCTACCACATCCCATATAAAAAAAATAGCTAAAGGGAAAAACAATGTTATGCCTAGCACAAAGTCATCTCCCTTTTTCTAAAACTAGCGCTATGTCGAGCCCCGTATAACAACCGTAGGCTTGCCTCCTATAAATCCTATTATGGACTTCTTCATCTAACACACTTCGTCCTTAGCACACTTGAATTTGCTGACACTCCATGGAACACACTCTTATTCGTTCCTTTCCATGCATTTTGACGTAGTTATCCCTTGATATGCCCCGACACTCCCTAACACTCTTTAGCATGCATTGACATTGTCTGACATGTGTTAGCATGCCTTTTCATTCTTTTGTAAGCCCTAACCGTTCCTAGCTATCATTCCCTCACAACTACGCTTACTTAATTTGCAACTTGGGAACCCAACCAAGCCCTCGCTTGACTACAAGAGCTTGACCAAGTTACGGTTACTAAAAATAGACTATGTTGTTGAATTATGTAGCTAGGGAGGTACTCCACAAGCCTATTGAGATGGTTTTGTGTGATTTTGGACACAAAAGGCTTTATGAGAAAAGAAGCCAAGAAAAAGGATTTTGGACCCAATATGGGGTTTAAAATCTAATTAAAAACTTAAAAGGAAAATTAAGATTTCCTATGGTCTAAGTGGATAAAATTGTTGGGTACATGTTATATTCTTTCCACGATTATTTGCACATGTGAGGGGGTAACAGGGGGGCGATAGCGCCCCCTATACGTTGCATCGAGCGCAGTAAGGGGGTCACAAAGGGGGCAGTAGTGCCCTGGGAAAAAAAAATTGGAGCCTATTTTTTGGTGGCGCACCAACCCATGGTTTTGTGCATGGTTTGCACATGGTTTTGGGGCAGGATGGTTTTTTCCCCCTGGTATTTTGTAGATATGGTCAAGGGAACTACTGTTATGATATAATCCAAGGTTAATGGATTAGGTTTTATGTATGCTTCAACATGTATATATATATATGTGTTGTAACACTGAAGGGAATATAATGAAGAATCTAGTTGGTCGTCTCGATTTGGGATCCAGGGGAAAATCTGTGTATATCTATTTTATGTTTTATGCTCTCTCTATTGTTTATTTTCTATTTTTAACATTCTTTGTAAATAATTTATGTACAGGGTTAAAACCTACATGTGGTATCAGAGTTGTTTCGGCTTCAAGGGGACACCTTTGCTGTTGAGGGGTTTTTTGGTCGGGCCTGTGGTAGACCCTGTTTAGTGGGAGATCTACGAGATCGATTCTTGTGGTGAAATAAAATGGCGAGCAGTGGAAAGATAGAGATTAAGAAATTTATTGGTTAGAGTTTTTAGTTGTGGAAGCTCAAGGTGGAGGATCTGCTGGTGGATGAAGATCAGTGGATCGTAGTAGATCCAGGTACTAAACCAATAACAATGTTAGTTGAAGACTGGAAGAATTTGGATCAGAAGGAGAAGAGCACAATACAACTGTGTGTCTCAAATTCAATATTTTTTAATGTATCCGGGGAAGCTACAATGAAGAATTTGTGGGACAAACTTGGGAATTTGTACAAATCTAAGTCTCTGGTGAATAAATTATTCATGTGGAAAAAGTTGTATAACCTGAGGATGAAGGATGGAGACTTGGTGACATAGCATCTGAATGCCTTCAATATTATGGTAAGCCAGCTTTCATCTATTGATATTAAAATCTCAAATGAAGAAAATTTCATTAGTTTGTTTTTTTCTCTACCAAATTCATGGGATAGTCTGGTTATTGCAATAGGTAGCAATACAACTACCTTGAATTTTTATGACATTATCTCAGCCTTGCTGTCAGAGGAAATGAGATGGATAAATATGGAGGGACAGAATGGAGATGCCTTATATGTACGAGGAAGGTCATAGAACAAAAAAAAAATAAGGTTTCAATTTTGAGATATAAATCTCTAGGAAAGTTTGTAAAGGTGTACTAGAAATGCGGAAAGGAATGGCACTACAAAAAGGACTGCAGATCTAAAGCTTCTAAGAAATGAAAGGGATCTGATGATGCTCCTTCTGCAGAGGAAAAAACCACCTCAGATGAAGTTGGGGATGTGTATTTGGCTTCTTCTTTAAATACACATGTAGATCATGAGGCATGGTTGATTGACTTAGCTACATCCTTTCACTTCACTCCCCATAGGGAGTGGTTCTATGAGTATGAGAAGTATGATGGTGGTGATGTCTTCTTAGGGGATGATAGGAAGGCTAGAATCGTCGAACGTGGAAAAGTCATGTTGACGATGCAAGGTAGAAGGATTAGAACACTTCCTGGTGTTCCACATATTCTTGCATTGGCCAGAAATCTGATTTCTATAAGCAAGATGGATGATGCAGGTGTAAAAACAATGTTCAAGAAAGAAACATGTAAGATGGTTCGGGGAGCACTAGTATTAATTTGGGGAGTTTGGATTGGAGCTGTGTGCAAGCTTCACGGTAGCACTATTATTAATGGGTGCAAAAGTTCTGTGGTTCCTAAAAGTGGATTAGAAAGCCTAGCTGTCTCTGGATAAAAGACCATGCTATGGCATCAAAGGTTTGTACATATTGGAGAGAAGGGCCTTCGGATATTGCATGGAAATGGTATGGTAGAATATATGTCTAATTTCTCTCTAGATTTCGATTTCTTTGAACATTGTGTATAAGGGAATTAGAATCAGATGAGTTTCCTTCTAGTGCTAAGAGGCGAACAAGATATTAGAGCTTGTGCATAGTGATGTGTTTGGACCTATGTTGGTTCCATCACTGGGAAATTCTGTGTACTATATTTCATTCATAGATGAATTCTCAAGGAATACATGGATATATGTCATGAGGAGGAAATCTAAAGTCTTTGACAAATTTAAAGAATTTAAGGCTCTAGTGGAAAACCAGACAGAGAAGAAGATAAAGGTGTTGAGAACAGATAATGGTGGAGAATTCAGCAAGAAGGAATTTGAAGAGTCCTGTAAGAAGTGTGGTATAGCATGGAAGAAGACTAATCCATAAACACCTCAGCAAAATGGAGTTGTAGAAAGAATGAATAGAACTCTAATGGAAAAGGCAAGAAGCATGCTTAGTGGTACCGGGTTAGGAAAAGAATTTTGGCCAAAGGCAATGGAGACGGCATGTTACTTGGTTAACAGATCACCTTCATTAGCGTTGGAGGATAAGACTCCACATGACGTATGGAATGGTAATAAATCTTATCTTTCACATCTGAGGGTATTTGGATGCTATGCATATGTACATGTTCCAAAGGAGAAAAGGACCAAGTTGGATAATAAATATGAAAGGTGCATCTTTATTGGGTATAAGGATGGTTTAAATGGTTACAAGCTTTGGAACCTAGAAACAAGGAAAGTTGTGTACAAACGAGATGTGGTGTTTAGAGAGGTTAAAGATGTTGTTAAACATGAAGTACTACCAGAGGATCCTAAGAAGATAGATTTTGATCTAAAGGAGGATGAATTAGACTCTACAAGAGAAGAAGATTCAAAAGAGGAAGAGCCACAAACTCTAGTTGTGAGAAGATCAATTTGGGAAAGAAGGTAGCCAACAAGGATAGTCCATCTGCTTTCTTTTCAATTTTTTCTTTAATTATCACTAATTATGATCCCAGAACTGTCAGGGAGGTAGTGGATTCAGAGGATGGAAAACTATGGAAGGAGGCCATGGTTGATGAAATGGCATCCTTGCACAAAAATGAGGCATGGGATCTAGTGGAATTAATGGTTGGAAGGAAGCCCATCGGGAGAAAATGGGTGTTTAAGAAGAAGATGAATGTAGAAGGCAAGGTGGAGAAATACACAGCTCAATTGGTAACAAAAGGTTATTCCCAGGTTCCAGGAATTAATTTTAGTGATATTTTTTCTCTTGTTGCCAAGGTTACTTCTATTAGATTACTTTTATCTGTTGCTACTACATTTGATTTTGAGGTAGAACAGATGGATGTGAAGACAACATTTCTTCATGGGGATCCAGAAGAGGATATCTACATGAAGCAACCTAAAGGCTTTGTAGTGAAGTGTAAGAAATAACTGGTATGGAGGATAAAAAATTCTATGTATGCGTTAAAACAATCACCAAGGATGTGGTATTAGAAATTTGATACCTATATATGGGGACTTGGCTTCACCAGAAGCGAAGAGGATCACTTTTTTTTTTTTTTTAAATTAACTAGTGACCATGTTATTTATTTGGTATTGTATGTGGATGATATGTTGTTGATTGGAAATGACAATGAAATTATCCAAGATTTGAAGACCCAATTGTTATCCAAATTCAACATGAAGGATCTTGGTGCTACAAAATATATTTTGGGCATGGAAATTAAGAGAGATCGGGGAAAGAGGAAGCTCTGATTAAACCAGAGGAAGTATGTTGAGACTATATTATAGAGGTTCAATATGTAGGATAGTAAACCGATGGAGGTTCCTATTCCTGTAGGTGTAAAGTTGTCTGTTGAAAAGTGTCCCAAGACAAAAGAAGAATAGGAGGATATGTCTCGTGTTCCATATGCAAGTGAAATGGGTATCCTGATGTATGCAATGGTTTGTAATAGACCAGACATTGCACATACAGTGGGAGTATTGAGAAAGTTTATCAAAACTAGGGAAGGAGCATTGGAAAGTAGTAAAGCGAGTTTTCAGATATTTGTGTGGCACTAGTGATTATGGTTTGCGCTACCAGGGAAGGATAGGATTGGATAGAGTTTTGGACATCCATGGTTTTGTTGATGTAGACTAGGCTGGAGATCTGGACAAAAGAAGATCTACAAGTGGGTATGTGTTTAGCCTATTTGGAGGTGCATTCAGTTGGATGAGTAAAAGACAGTTTGTAGTGGCTCTTCCAACTACAAAGGCAAAATACATGGCAGCCACTCACACAAGAAAGGAAGTAGTTTGGTTGCAGAGATTGTGTTCAAGTATGGGGTTGGTGCAGTGGGCTATAAGGATAGTTGGTGATAGCCAAAGTGAAATTTTCTTGGCTGAGAAGCCTGCTTATCATTAAAGAAAAAGCACATTGATGTTCAATATCACTTTTATGAGAGATATGGTTGAGGATAAAAGGGTGTTGCCAGTAAAGGTGGAAACTTTGAAGATGTTGCAGATGCATTGATGAAGTTTGTGAGCACTCAAAATTTCTCTTGGTGTAGAGAAACAATGGGTGTTGTAGAGTTGGGTTAATGACCAAGCTCTCTTGTGGCCTCCTGCGGAAAGAAAACAACAAGTGGAAGAATGTTGGGTATGTGTTATATTATTTCCATGATTCGTCGCAGGCACGGAGGGGTCAGAGGGGGGGCGATAACCCCCCCTATACATTTCGCTGGGCATAGCAGGGGGGTGGTAGGCCCCCCTATTCGGGGTTTGGGGTAGCGCCCTAGAAAAAAAAAAATTGGACCCTATTTTTTGGTGGGCGGACCCGACCATGGTTTTGTGCATGGGTTTCCACATGGTTTTGGGGAATGACGGTTTTCAGCCCCTGGTATTTTGTAGATCTAGTCAAGGGAATTACGGTTATGATCTAATCTAGGGTTAATGGATTGGGGTTTATGTATGCTTCAGCATGTATATATGTGTTGTAACACTAAACGGAATATAATGAAAAATCAAGTTGGTTGTCTCGATTTATGATCCAGGGGAAAATATCTGTGTATATCTATTTTATGTTTTATGCTCTCGCTATTGTTTATTTTCTGTTTTTAAGATTCATTTGTAGATAATTTCTGTACAGGGTTAAAACCTACAAAAACTCATAAGTTGTAGAGGATCCTAAGAAGTATAGAAAAAAACACATGAGGCCTTAGGATGAAGGAAAGAACATCAAGTGAGAAGGATCTCATTTGATCAAGGGGGCGAAGGGAGATGTCATCCTTAAGTAGGTCAAGTATGAGAGCTGAGTAAGGGCTACTAAAGGGAGGACATGATCATTCCCCAAGAGCAATATCGCCATGTGAGGGTTCAAAATAATTTTGCATACCTTAATGGTCGGTTCGAGCTAGGAAGTAGGATGAAATATTGTTGGTTCTCTTGTGGTAGATCAAGCTTAAGAGAGGTTTCCCATGAGAATCTTGGAATGTGACTTCAATGGTGTCTTTGCGTGAAGGCCGCATCAAATTTTGAAATGTTGAAATCTGCAACAAGAAACAATGAAATTGGAAACCAGAAAGGTCAAAAAAAAAAAATGCACCCACACTGGTGAGGAATTTTGACGCACCAGGAGAGAGGAATGTGGGGCGTCTAATTTATTTTTCCCTTAGATAAATTGGACAATAAATTGTAATTTCATCTCATAATAACTTCTGTCAATTAACTAATTCATGATGACTGAGTTAGCTCAAGAAATTCGAGTTGAGGGTCTAAGATGAAGCATCTAGATGGATTCTGATATTTTTGGGGTCCAGTTGCAGTTGATGCATTAGTGGCGTGCATGTGCGAATTAGTTAAATGAGTTAAAATCAGTTTAATTAGTTCTAACTGAGTGATGAGATAGTGAGAGGTATAGTGAATTAAATTATATTTAATTCACAATGAGTGATCAATCAGATAACTGATAATTAACTATTAATAGCTGCATGCATGCCAGTTTCGAGGAAGACCCAGTTGAGACAGAGGTTAAAGGGAACATAACTATCAGTTGCATTTAGAGAAAATTTCCCATGTGCAATTATAAAGTCATTGGGATGTCATGATGATCTAGATCTTGGGGGGAGACCCCCAAGATCTAAAAATCTGAAATGGATCTGACAAGATCTGCAAAATTAGAATGCCAGAAAAAAGAGAGAACACAAAGAAAATAAAACCCCAAAGAAAATTGTTTTATTAAAACAGATAATAACTATAGAAGCTACATTGTGTCAGAAAATCTGTCCTTTTACAAACTTAGGCTTGTTATTTATAGCCTTTTTTGAGTTACAATACCATGTGTAGATACCATAGGCCAATACAATGGGTAGATACCACTTACAATACCATGGGTAAATCCCATGTGTGGATGAATACCATGGGTGGATACATACCATGGGTCACTTATAATACCATGGGCGAATAAATATCATGGATGGATGAATACCATGGGTCGATGCCATTTACAATACCATGGGTAAATTCCATGGGTGGATGGATAACATGGGTAGATGAATACCATGGGTTGATGCCATTTTCCATTTGGATCATTCCTCCCTCCTTAAGAAGCAATGGTCTCCATTGCGTGAAGTTCCCTCCTGAGAAGCCTTTGTTGAATATGAAGAGCCACTGAAGAGAAGGGTTTTGTGTAGTTAACCCATAACCGTGATGAACGAAGATCCAAGGATAGAGATACCCTGTAATGCTTGTGACCAACTGTGATATTGACAGTGTGCGGCCTAGCAAATGGACTTCGATGAAGTGTGGGTTTGTGGATGAACCAAAACCATGAAAAATGAAGATCCGAGGATAGAGATACCCTGTAATGCTTGTGACCAACTGTGTGACTAACAGTGTGCGGCCTAGCAAATGGACTTCGATGAAAATGATTTTGTGCGGTTGACCCATAACCGTGATGCTAATTGTTGATGAAATAGCAGGTGCCTACATAGCTTGGGGTGGGAAGGCACGTCTCCAAATAACCAAAGCCGAACGCTACTATGCTAAAAGTGATGAATGTGAAGCAGGTGCCTACTAAAGCGGGGTGGGAGGGCATGTCTCCAAAGGGAACCCGCTCCGAATGCTACTCCAGATTTAAAATGAGCATAACTCGGTCAATATAACTCAGAATATTTATTATAACCTGTTTTTGGAAATGGAATGATCATTCTGCATCTTCTTCTATGTTTGAAACGACTATTTGGAGACTCTAGGCTCTCAAATTCGCGCTAGAACTGTCTCGCCGTCACAAAATTTCTGAAAAAATAGTTGATTTTAAATCAATGATAACTCCCACATCCGGACTCTGATTCGACCGATTTTTTTTTGAACTTGGGTGAATTTTAAAGAGGAGCTCAGATCTATATCCATTCTTCTGAAATTTTACACTGAAAATTGTGAAAAATGAGAGGAGAGCCGCCATCCATGAATTGTCTTCAAAAAAATTGCTTCAACATTGTTGATTTTGAATCAGCGATATCTCCCTCATCCGAACTCCCCCCCAAGATCTAAAAATTTGAAATGGATCTGACAAGATCTACAAAATTAGAATGCCAGAAAAAAGAGAGAACACAAAGAAAATAAAACCACAAAGAAACTTGTTTTATTAAAACAGAGAATAACTGTAGCAGCTACATTGTGGTAGACAATCTGTCCTTTTACAAACTGAGGCTTGTTATTTATAGCCTTTTCTGAGTTACAATACCATGTGTAGATACCATAGGCCAATACCATGGGTAGATACCACTTACAATACCCTGGGTAAATCCCATGTGTGGATGAATACCATGGGTGGATACATACCATGGGCGAAAAAATATCATGGGTGGATGAATACCATGGGTTGATGCCATTTACAATACCATGGGTGGATGGATAACATGGGTAGATGAATACCATGGGTTGATGACATTTTACATTCGGATCACATGATGGATTGCATAATCAAGGAAGATTGATCTTCCTAATTAATAGGGAGTTAATTCCCGAGGAATTGCATGAGCAAGGCATGCTGAAGTAAGGCTAAGAATTGGCTAAGTACTAGACCGAGTTTTCCTAGATCAGCGGGAGAGAATTGCTAGAGTGCTGGAGAATCTCATGAGAGATTAAGCATTTTATTGCTTCATGATTTCTTGACTTAATAAACAATAGAGATAGAGGAGTTTTGAGTAGTTTCTTTCCCGAGATACATCTTGTGTTGTGCGATTGATAATTTCTTTCTCATACTTATATGTGATTGTGCAACAGTGTTTTCTTTCCACAAATTGTAGGAAGGATTCAGTGTCTTGTTTTAGTACATTACAAGGTCAAATTGAATCTCGTTGGTTAGATGTTTTACATGGTATCATAGCAAGATTTTTTTGGGTGGCAAGTTTGCAGAGAATCTCTGAAGATTTTGGTGTAAAATTTTCAAAAACAAATACAATATTTGGATTCCTTTCAAAAAAATATCCAAATGAAAAAAAAAATATCGATCGAATCGGAGCTCAAATGAGGGAGATATTAGCAACTTAAAATCAGCTTTTTTTATATATAATTTTGTAATGGCACGATAGTTACAATATGTGTGAGTCAAAAACCTATATGCACTTGAGGTACTAGATGCATGAAAATATTTGAGGAGAAAATAAGAGATTAGAGACTTGGTGGTTGAGAGGGAGCAAAAATTACCTCTCAACATGCAGCCTCAGAAGCAGTCTCAGAAGGTTGTGGAGCAACCACAATTGGAGAAGTAGAGAGGAGACCGAGTGGAAGCGTCCACTCAAGAAGAAACCTCCATGAGGGGGAAATTTTGAACCAAATGGGCAGAGGGAGCACATGCAGCCATACCTCCAGGTGAAAGGTAGGGTGATGTGTAGACATAATCCCAGCATAAGAAATTTGGACATGGTCCATTGAGATGGTGTGTCTCATGGATCGAACCTGGCTACGAGGAGCCCACAGTACAGCAGTAGCAGGAAGGAATAGTTAGATTGATGTAGTCATATGTTAGCAAGATAAAAAAAAAAGTGACAGATGTCAGATACTGGAGTGCAGCTGAGAGTTGGCAACAATTCAAAGGGCACAGATGTAGATGTCAGCAACAACACAAAGAATCTAGTACTAGACAGGTACAGTAGCTAGCAGTAGTAAGAATACTCTGATGACAAATTCATTATATTGATTCAGTTGTTCAAAAGCTATTCAGTTTCAATATTTGCAGGTGCAAACAACACTAGATAAGTGTTGCATCCATAACATTCCAAAGGTACCAGATGGGGATAGATTGAATTCCTTTCTTGTTGAGAGGGAGTGTTGAAATTTGCAACAAGAAATATTGAAATTGCAACTAGGAAGGACAAAAAAAAATTCACCCACATTGGTGAGGAATTTTGATGTACATGAGTGAGGAATGTGAGGCATATAATTTATTTTTCCCATAATAAAATTGGACAATAAGTTGTAATTTCATCTCATAACAACTTGTATCAGTTAACTAAGTCATGATGACTACATTACCTCAAGAAATTCAAGTTGAGGTGATCGAGGTGTATATTGGTGGCCACCCACCTATTCCACTTGGGCCCTTGCCATTGTCTCTTTTAGTTTTTCAGTTTCCTTAATTATAGCACAATTTACTATTTTTGTTAGTTTTTCGAGTCTTGAGCTTCCAGAGCCATTTTGAGGCCCCAAACAACATTTTTTGGGCATGAAAGGTTTGGGAATTTCATAGAAATCACATCAATAGTTGTAGTCCTCAGAGATATATTTATAACAAGGTATCATGTGGGTCAAAAGAAGATCATATGACCAAGCTAAGACCCCGGGAAATTGGTTTCCCAAATAACCCCAATGGGGCCCATAAAATATTGGTGTTACATCTCCTCGGGTTAGGGTTTTGGTTGTTTAGGTCTTTCTCTTCTTTTTAAATAATAAAAATTCCCTTGAGCCTTATTGTAACATATTTAAGAGGAACATAACTATCATTTGTATTTATAGAAAATATCCCATGTGCAAATATAAAGTCATTGGGATGCCATGATGGATTGCATAATCAAAGAAGGATAATTTTCCTAATTAATAGGGAACTAATTCCATAGGAATTTCGTGAGCAAGGCAGGCTAAAGGAAGGCTGAGAATTGGCTAAGTACTAGACCAATTTTGCCTAGATCAGCATGAGACAATGGGCAGAGTGCTGGAGAATCTCAAGAGAGATTAAGCATTGTATTGTTTCATGATTCCTTGACTTAATACACAATAGAGATAGAGGGTTTTGAGAAGTTTCTTTCCCCATATACATCCTTGTGTTGTGTGATCATGTTTTTTTCTGCGAATTGTAGGAAGGATTCGATATCTTGTTTTAGTACATTACAAGATCAGATTGAATCCTGTTGGTTAGATTTTCTAAATGAAATAGAAGAGAGGGTTCATACCATCTTGCCTTGTGGTGGTTAGTAGGCTGCAAGGTCTGTGATAAAGACCAACATAAATGGAGGAGGGCTTGCACTGTAATTTAGAGTCATAACAGAAGTCGACACAGGTGTAATATTGACTGATTTAACCCTAGTTTGAGGGTCAACATTGAGATCTGAAGTTCATGTCAAGATTCAGTCAAAGAAATGCCCAGAATCTATGGATCCATATGAGCTAGGTCGAGTCTCTTATGGAGGCAAGAGTCGTGTTTTTTCTATGTGTGGATAGGGTTTGTTCTACAAAAATTAGAAGTACATAAGTATAATGCCCTAGTTAGGACAGTTTCCTAGCATTTTTAGTTCATAAGGTATGCCCTTAAGACTGTGACAAATTTGCGTAGAAGAAGACAGGTTGTGACCCTTAGAGCGAGGTTTATTTCTGCAATAAAGATTATGGGAAACCATGATGTTTTGTGATTTATATGTGTGGATACAAATAACCAAAGGAGGGTGAACCCAGCAAACATCACATGTAGAATTAAATGTGCCATATGAAGAATGGATTGACATGCATAGGAGTTTATTTTGGTGGACTGTCCATAGAGTTTTAGACAAAGATTTGAAGCAACCTATAAAAAATTATTCAATGAATTAATAGTGGTCAGTCTATTACTCGAGAGGGTTGACCTTTCCACAGATTGTTAGAAATGATAAGAGGAGTAGTTAATCTTTGTTCATATCTAGTAACAAAGATTCTGGTTGATTAGGGAATTTTAGTCTATAATGGGCCTCCTATGAAACATATAACCAAAATAAACTTTATAAGAACCAATAGGATTCGAGATGATGATGTCAACCATGGGGGATGATTCACCATTTTTTAAGTAAAAGGGTAAAAATATTAAAAAACAATAAAATAATAAAACTACTTTTTTGAACTCGTATTTTCAACTTTCTCCCATATTGTTTACTCAAATTTGAAGTGGGATTACTCGTTGGATGCAAAATTTGATTCCTAATCCAAGGAGTACCCATGATGCATACTTTTGATGGACCCCACTATGTGAAAAATGCGAAATACATGAAAAAACATGATTACAATCATGTTTTTCATGTATTTCTCATTTTCGTGTAGATGGGTCCATCAAAAGTATGCAACATGGGTACTCCTTGGATCAGGAATTAAATTTTGCATCCAATGAGTACTCCCACTCGAAATTTGAGTAAAAACTTTCGGAGATAAGTTGAAAATACGAGTTGAAAAAGTAGTTTTTCTTTTTTTCCCTCTAAAATTTGATGATGTCATCAAATATTATTTTATTATTTCCACTATTATTTTATAATTTCCTTAGGAGGCCCATTTAAGACCTCAAAATTCCCCTAATGATTTTCGATACACAAGAACAGTGATTTTGAGAGGACTCAAACCATTGTTAAGTGGCAGATTTGAAGAGTCGTGGATGAAGTCAATATAGTGGGCCCTAGATCAATAAAAGGAATTGATTGTTGTTGGGTAGATTTATGGTAGTCCAAGTACGATTGGAGGGTTGTTAGGTGACTGTCACAGAAGAGCCCCGACTCTTGTTCTTGTGAAGTACAACAAGATTGCTAGAATGGCGGGTGTATAGGGCCTATGTATGTGATGACTTTGAAGGAATAAAGTAGATGTCAAATGGGCCAACCAACTAGCCTTAGTTCACTATATTATGGATGATTGATTCAGTGAGAAGAAGGGTAGCCTCCATAGTCCTATACTTCTCATCTTCGAGCCATAGTATGGAAAAAGTGGGTATACCGAAGAGTTGTTAAAAAATGGAGTTGTGAACAACTTGTGACCTCTAAAACTAGTAGTGGACATAAAAGGGGTTCCTAAGAGGGAAACTGCTAGGAAAAGGGCAATGGTGGAGGCTTAGCCCATTGTCACCATAGCTAAGGCTCCTTACTCTTCACAAAATTTCACCGATGGGAGGAGTCCCCGTAGTTTAGGAAATCACTTGTAGAGTATAAGTCAATGAATAGGTTGGAAGTGACCTAGAAACCATTTGCCTAAGATAAAATAAAGAGTGGGACTTGCTTTCCTTTTAAGCAAGGGAATTGATACTCTAGGGAGAGAGGAGGGGGATTGAAGGGTTGAGGGAGAAGAATAAGAATTATGAAGGAATTTTCAAATCCCTAAAATCCTTTGGGAACTTGGATTCCCAAATGGTCCTTGGTGAAAGGCCTTTGACACCAAATGGGACCACACAGGGCCAAGTGGACCCAACCTAGGTTCGGGGATGGAATTTAGAAACAATTGATGTTCCTATCTTGGATAAGGTGAGGGGAAAGGATCAGGAAAGACTTTTTACTTCGATAGGTTAAATTGATCCTGATAGATTCTACCTTTGGGAACACATAGGAAAAACTTGATCCTAGAGCTAGGGCTTGAGGTATCCGCAGATTCCATCATCGGAATTGGCCCAAATTTTGATGAGAGTGAAGGGATCCACCAACACAGTTGCCTCTACGAGATAGAAGTTTTCGTCTGGCTAGATTCCTGGGAAATTGATGCCTTAGGTGACCTAATGAGGCTAGACATGGGGAATGTGAAAATTTCTTAATCTAAGAAACCCTGCTACAGTATCTTGGTTTACTTCTCCTACTTGAATTAAGTTACAATTTAATTTATGAAATATTCAGTAAATTAGTGAAGTAAATATAACTAGTAGCTTACACATACAAATCAAATACTAAATAACATGCTCATAGAAAATGTGACACATAGATTTTATGAAAAACTCTCCCCGAAAAAAACCCAATGCGGGGAAATCGGTGTAGCTATCTCTGGAGGGTTTTCATTATAATTTAGAATCCAATTACAACAATCCTTGGCACCAAATCTGGTTAACTCAACAGAGAAATAAAAACGGTAGTAATACCTCTATCCTTAGAGGCGGAAAATATGGTTGATTCACACCCTCAAACGGGATTTATAGAAGTCGAGCCCTTTCTAGACCACCAGAAACCCCAATGCTTCTTTGAAAGCCTCTGTGTTAGCCTCTGCGGTACTCAGGAAGGGCCTGCATCACCCCTGAAGGACTTATGTTGCCCTTGCGTGGTTCCCACTGCCTCTATGTTGCCCTGTTGGGCCCTGGCTCAATTGCGTAGTACCTGGATGCCTCTGTGCTGGTCTGGAATAATGCTTCTCTACCTTTGTTGTACCCTTTTCCTGGGATCAAACCATCCCCTTGCCAATATTGTGCCTCACTGCAACTCAAACACTTTTGAAATTCTTAGCAAACCATGCCCTAAAATCTGAGTGTAGCTTCAGTGCTCCACCAATGTACTATGTGTTCTCCAACTGACCCCAAGCCCTTCTCTTATAATTTTCTCGTTGATACATCTATAGATGTGATCTGATCTCTAATCGACGACTAAGGTTAGAAGCTTCTTAAACCACGTCGCTTAAGTCATTCTCTTAACATGTTTAATTTAATTCACTTTAATATTTTAATTTTCCTAAGTTAGACTTAGGGTCCTTAATTAAAAATATTAATTATTTGAATATCTATTTAACCTGATGGAACTTCCCCAAACACTTTCTTGGTCTTGGAGATCTCATGTACTCTAGCTCCTCCACAAAATTTTGGAGCTAGAGCACATCTGATACTACCCCAAAATATCAAGAGTCCCTCTTAGATACGAATGTGCTCTAGAAATACACTTCACCCTAAAGTACTGCTCTAATATCTGGAATCAGTCTCTACGTTGATGCTTGGCCTGTTGCCCTTCATCATTGTGCTAGTGCTGCTCTCTGTATTGATGCCCATGACTCTCCCACCGTCACTTATACATGTGTACTGCAACTCCCTCTCAAATTGTTGCAACGTGCTGCCAATTGTTGCACTATAACTTAGCTTCTAAGAGTAAGCAACTGAAGGACCGTTGCCCAATGATACCCATGACTTTTTCTACATTCTCCCTCAAGTTGTATGACTCTAGTATTACTAGGATTCTGGACTCCCAGATAGAAAATTTGGACAAGTTATCCAACCTATCTTGATCATGCAATCTGTGAGGCGTCATCTGCTCAGATCTCTGTCAGAACAAATCTTCCTCTCCCTGCTTCTCAACAGAAGCTCAGATATAGGGTCCTTGGTGAAAAAAGGCACCCTCTGCTCCCTCTGACAACTGTTTTCTATCTTGGAAATATTCCAAACACAACGAATCAACTCTCTTCGATCAAACTGCGATCGATCCTTAGATTTCTTTTGGAAATTAAATCTATTGAGCATTTTTTCTCCTCCCGCTCTTTGTCAACTTAGCTTAGGCACAATTTTTCACCGACAGAATCTCCACCCCACCAACAACAATTGAAGTTCTACTTCTGGTACACGAAAAATCTACACATCACTCATATTGGACTGTGTCACCCTGGCTGGCCTCTACGTGAGAAAACTGGCTCAGGGCAGCCTCTACGCAGTGACTGTGCAGTGTAGACTGCTCCTGCGTCCCTCTGGAAGGTACTACGTTTTCTCTACGTCACCTATTTGGGACTGTGTTAGCCCCTGTGTGGCTCTTGATACTTCTACGTCCTTCTGGTGCTACGTTGCACTCTCTTGATTCTCTATTGCGTCTGTTGCTCTCTGCAGCACAAATTTCTTCAGCTGATTTATTGGAGATCCATCTTGATCTGCAATCGCTCTGATACCATGTGAAAATTTCTTAATCTAAGAAACCCTATTGTAGTATCTTGATTTACTTCTCCTACTTGAATTAAGATATAAGTTAATTTCTAAAATATTCAGGAAATTAGAGACGTAAATACAACTAGTAGCCTACACATACAAATCAAATATTGAATAACATGATGATAAACAAAGTTACACACATATTTTCTGGACAAATATCCCCGGGAAAAACCCAATGCGGAAAAACTGATGCAGCTAGCTCTGGAGGGTTTTCATTATTATGCATAATCTAATTACAACAATCCTAGGCACCAAAATTGGTTCACCTGACAGAAATAAAAATGATAGTAATACCTTTATCCCCGGAGACAAAAAAATATGGTTGATTCGCCTCCTCAAATGGGATTTACAGGACTCGAGCACATCTTGGAATGCCACCCTCGCACTCTAGCATTCCTTGGCACTACCTAGCAGACCTTATCACTCTCTCCTTAACACACCTAAAGCTCACTGACACTCCCAGTCACAAACTCTTATTCATTCATTCCCATGCATTTCTAGCTAGTGCTACCTTGTGTTTCCATAACATTCCTTAACCCTCCTTGGCGCGTGTTGGTACACCGTAGAACCTAGGACATCTTGACATGTCGACATGGCCTCTAGAATTCCTTAACACTGCCTAGCATACATTTTCATTCCCTCCTTAGCACACCTGGAGCTCACTTACACTTCCAATCACAAACTCTTATTTGTTCATTTCCATGCATTTTGACATAGTGCTCCCATGTGTTTCCCTGACACTCCCAGTTGACACTTCCTTACACGCATGCTGCCCTAACACTCTATCATTCCATATAACTTCCAAGTATTCCTTGTCACTCCTCCTTAGCACACTTGGAACTCGTTGACAATCCATGTCACACACTCTTATTCATTCATTTCCATGCATTATGACATAGTGTTTCCTTGTGTTTCTCTAGCACTCCCTAGCACTCCTTGGCACACATTAGCTCACCTTGGAACTTGTTACACCTTGGCATGATTTCCTAGCACTCTATCATGCCTTGGAACTACCTAACATACCTTGTCACTCTCTCCTTAGCACACCTAGAAATTTATAACACTCCCTATCACACACTCTTATTCATTCATTTCCATGCAATTGAAACTAATCCTCCCTTTTGTTTCCATGGAACTCCCTAACATGTGTTGGCACCACACCCTGGCACCTAGCACATATTGGAATGCGTAACATGCCTTGAAACTTTCTAACATGTTTTAGCACTTCCTGGGATTCCCTGCACACCTTGGCACTCCCTAGTTGTCATGCCCTCATAGATATCCTTACTTTTTTTGCAACTTGGGAACCCAACCAAATCATTGAAAAAATAATGATGTCTCTAGCCCAAAGTCTCCTTTTTTTCTGAAACTTCTTTGTCCATCCCCTTATAAAAATCACTGGCTTACCTCTTGCAAGTCCTACTATGAAATTCTCCTAACACACTTTGTCTATGGGACACTTGGAATTCACTAACACTCTCTGACAGACATTATTATTCATTCGTTTCCATGCACTTTGAACTAGTTCTCCCTTGTGATACCTTGACACTCCCCAACACTCCTCGACATGCATTGACACTATCTAGCAAGTGTTAACATACCTTTTCTTTCATTGGCACACCCTGGCACTCCTTAACTATCATTTCCCCAAAACTACCCTTATTTTTTTTAGACTTGGGAACCCAACCAAGTCTTGTCACGATTACAACAAATTGACCAAGTTTCATTTACTACAACTAGACTATTCCTTGTTCACCTAAGAATGGATTATAACTCATCTTAGGCTACTCATGTCCAATCTAAACTCATCCCAGTTAACAAGTTACCAAGTCAAGGCTCACGTCCAATCGTGACCATAAAACAAGTAAGCAACATATCTTACATCTTGACATGCCATAACACCTAGAACATCTATCAATCCCTTGGCACTATGTGGCACATGTTAGCATACCCTGCATTCCTTGGCATGATTTTGAACTCCCTAACACACCCTACCATTCCCTAACATGCCCTAACACTCTAGCATGCCTTGGCATTACCTAGAATATAACCTTGTCACTCACTCCTTAGCACACTTAGAACTCACCGAAACTCCCTATCACACACTCTTATCCATTCATTTCCATGCATGTTGAAATAGTGCCCCCTTGTGTTTCTGTGGCACTCCCTAACACTCTTTGGCACAAATTGGCACACCCTAGCACTTGGCACATCTTGGCATGTTGCCTTGGCACTGCCTAACATACCTTGTCACTCCCTCCTTAATACACCTAGAAATCGTTAACAATCCCTGTCACGCACTCTTATTCATTCATTTCCATGCATTTGAAACTACTGCTCCCTTATTTTTCCTCGACACTCCATAACACTCCTTCGCATGCATTATCACACCCTAGCACTTGGCACATCTTAACATGTTTCAATGGCCTCTAGCATGCCTTAGCACTGCCTAGCATACCTTTTCAATCCCTCCTTAACACACTTGGAGCTTATTGACACTTCCTGTCATAATCTCTTAAATGCTCATTTGCATGCATTATTTTCACCCAGTGCTCACTTGTGGGTCCCTAGCACTTCCTAGCATGTGATGGCACACCCTGGAACTTGGCACATCTTGGTCACATGCCACTCTAGCACACTAGCATGACTTAGCGCTGCCTAGCATACCATGTTACTCCCTCCTTAACACACCTGGAACTCACTGACACTCCCTATCACACACTCTTATTCCTTCATTTCTAGGCATTTTGACATAGTGCTCCCTTTTGTTTCCCTGACACTCGCTAACACACAACACACATTGGCACTTGACACATATTGGTATGCTTCCCTAGCACTCTAGCATGTCTTGGAACTATATAACATATCTTGTCACTCCCTCCTTACCACTTGCGATGTCTTGATGTGCCTAACATGCCTTAATGGAACCATCTAACATGTGTTAGCACTTACTGGAATTCCTTGGCACACCTTGGCACTCCCTAATTTCCATGCCCTTATAGATAGCCTTAATTTTTTTGCGACTTGGGTACCCAACCAAGTTATTGAAAAAATAGTGTTGTGCCTAGCCCAAAGTCTCCACTACTTTGTCTAGCCCATTACTGCAATCGCATGCTCTCCTCCTACAAGTCCTATTCTAAAATTATCCTAACACACTTCGTCCTTGAGACACCTAGAATTCATTGATACTCCCTTGCACACACTCTTATTCATCCATTTCCATGCATTTTTACCTAGTTCTCCCTTCTAATGCCATGACACTCCAAAACACTCCTCGACATGCATTGACACTATCTCAATTTTTTTAGCACACCCTTTCATTCCTTAGCATGCCCTATCACTCCTTATTTATCATGCCCTCAGAACTACCCTTATTTTTTTGCAACTTTGGAACCCAACCAAATCCTGCTTCAACTACAACAACTTGACCAAGTTACAGTTACTACAACTAGACTATTCCTTGTTCACATAAGAACTTCCTATAACTCATCTTAGGATACTCATGTTAAATCTCAAATCATACAACTTAACAAGTTACAAAGACAAGGCTCACATCCAACTGTGGTCGTAAAACAACTAAGCAACATATTTTACATCTTGGCATGCCAAAATACCTAGCACGTCTAACAATCCCATGGCACTATGTGGCACATGTTAGCCTCTCCTACATTCCTTGGCATGCTTTGGCACTCCCTATCACATCCTACCCCTCCCTCACACCTAACACACATAGAACTTACTGACAGATAACTCACTGACATTCCCCATCACACTCCTATTCATTCATTTCCATGCATTTCAAACTAGAGCTCTTGTGTGTTTCCTTGGCACTTAAAGTTAGTGCCCTTTAGCAAATTGAATGGTGGAATAGAAAGTGTTTCAATAAAAGGTAAACTCCTTTATCCTTCAGCTTTTTTCAAGACCTCTAGAGACACCTGCAATCTATACCCCTCCTTCGACTCAACATGAAATTGTGTTTTTTTATACTTCCTTTACATATCCTCCCTTCAAGGGCATACTCGTAAGAAGAGCTCATGGTTGAAATATTACGACAAAAAAATGGGGCACACTATCTCTTTATAAGGTTTCAAGGGAGGGGTACTATTGTAAAATAACCATCGTATCTCGTACAACCCTTAAGACCTTCTCAACACATAAATGAAATGAAAAAATAATAACTATACCCAAAGATAGATATCAATGTTCAAGGAAAAACCCAAATAGAAATAATCACACCATGGATTAAACATTGGCATTGAGTTTTGGTAAAATCAAGGACCTCCTTTCAATATCATGACCTTGTTTTTAGAATTTTCAAATGGAAGGTTTAAAACCCACATTCAAAATGGGAGATTTTCACCTTACAATTTGCAACCTTTTCCCAAGACAAATCTATTTAATGAACTAGCTTGGATATGTTAGGTCTTGGATTTTTTTAGTACCCAATGAATGCTTTTGAGGCCAACTCCCTAGCTCAAACTAAATTTAGTACTATTGAAGAAGCAATTTGAAAAATCTCTCTAGTAGGAGAAAATTTTTCCTTGCTTTTGATTGATTTACAATAAACCTTAGTGCCTCTCCTTTCTTATCTTCCTCTTCCATCCTCCAAAAAAAAATCATTAATAATATATTATAAACACTTTATATAGGTAATAATTGCAATCAATTTCCTCAACTCATGGGGCACCTTTACATGTCAACCCATGCAAGTGGGTCTATTTCCATGGTACAACCCATCATACCCTAAGATGGTTCTAATTATCTCCTCAAAACTAGGGAATAACACATCTTACAATGCCAAATGGTTAAGGCATCTCAAACTGGTGGGTTTTTTTCCTTCATGAAACATAATATAGCTATTTCTCATCAAACACAATGCAATAACATCTCTAACACACACCAAAAGTACAAGATACCCATAATATGAGGCCTACACCCAAGCGCTTAGACTACACCTCCATAAAATATTGCACCTTCAACTTGGATGTCCCAAAATAGTAATATCCTAACCCAAAATTACCTATTTGTTAGGTTTGTGTAATTCAATCCTTATTAGATCCTTTCACCTCCTTGACACTAGATGAAAAGTCTACTCCCATGGTCACCTTCTAACAATAACTCCTTTTGCAACATGAAAAAACCACCCATATATTTTGCAACAACATTGCGAACTTCTTTAGGGGGTTCCGCATATATTTCACATTTCTTAATTGTCTTGCAAAGCGGTAGTTCCAAGGAGAGGGTATCAACATTGATCAAGGAATGTTCAATTAGTACCATTGATAAGCTGCCTTCATCCAGCTTGTCAAATATCTTAAGTTTGCTTCAAAACTTCTCATGGTGCTTAACTTTCTTTTCTACACCTCTAAGTGAGACTAAAACCCCCCAAATAATCTCCAATTATTCCACCTCTTCAACCCTTGTTAGAATGTTCTTAGACATGCACTCATGCCTCAAGAAGAACATAACACTAGCATACCAAATGTGCATGCTTGTTCCATCTTTTAATGCCTCGTTGAAACCACATTATCAGACTTCCTAAAATGAAATGTTCACATCTTAAGGAAAAACACGTATTTTACTTCTGATAACCTAAACTATGTGAGTGACTTCGAGATGAATCCATTTTCTCAAGATGAAAACATAGGCTCTTACAACCCCATTCATACAACAATTTGACTATATTTAACCTAAAGAAGGGTAGACACCCTACTCCTTCCAAATTTGTAATATTACATTTAAGATACTAATACTTTGTAACTATTAAACCCATTTAACATATACTCTCTTTTGTTGACACTCACCCAATATACAAGAAAACTTAAATGTTTTCAATACAACCAAATTAAAAGTACTTTTACATTAAAATTCCAAAAATACAACATCCCTATCTCAACAAATTTTAATAATAAAATCATTAAATAAAATAAGTAATCTTAAAAATAGATCATTATTATTATTATAATATATATGCCAAAAATATAACAAAAATTATTTCCATCGCAACTAAAAACATACGATAAAGCATTACTTTTTTAAATACCATTTAAAAAAACATCGGAAATAAAATTATAGGATTGTTGTTTTTGTTTTTTTTTTGGATGATTGAAAAAACTCCTCCCAACCCAAATGTTCCTAAGTAGTATATTTTTGGTTTTCATAGGGCGGGAATGAAAATGTTTAATTTCCAGAAAGTATCTAATTAGAATATTTTCAGTTTGCATAGGGCGGGAGCAAAAACCAAATTGAAAAGAGTTGGGTCTTGGGGTTTTACCAGTGGTAGACCCGATATCCAATCTCGAACCCCACCATCAGATCTTCAGTACATTGACGGTGCTACGATTGGTTCCATTTTTAACTTCACTGCTTTTCCACCCCATTTTCAGTAGTCCACACAAAGAGTACACACACCTCAGGTATCTAGTTCTACTACTTTTTTTTTCGCATCCATGTTTGCATGTTTCGGCTTTAATGTCTGTGCTACATTTTGTTACTATTTGTAGGGATGATGTTGGATTTTGATGAGTTCGGGAGACCATTTTTCATAATAAAGGAGTAATAAGAGAAGACCTAAATGAGAGGTTTAGATGAAGGCCATCATTGCAGCCAACAGGGTTGCTGCGAGAATCCTCTGCACCTCACTCAACCTCAAGGGAATAGAAAAGATGCTTCAGAGGCCCGACGACAATGTCACCATCAGTAAGCTTTTGTTTAATTTATTTATTCTCTATTTCGATATCAGTGAAACCTCTTAAATTATGAAAACAAGTAGAATTTACTTTTAAAAAGTATGATTCATAAGTAAAAATTACTTTAAAAAAAATTGTAGATATTCTGCAAAGAGTCAAATAAGCCAATACTCTGCTATCATTTTACTCTTTCTCACAAATTGTGAGGCCCAATTCCACAAACCTGAAGCAATTCCACAAGCCTTTGGGATGTAAAGGGGTAATCACTCAATGAGTAAAAGAGAAAATCAAAACTAGAGTGATTCTACAAAACGTTTGGATGTACAAGAGTAGTCAATCAGCCAGTAAAAGACCATATTCGTTGACAACCTCCTTCGAAAAACTGTATGAGGCATCTTCAAATACCAAACTACACTATCTTATAAATTTTCCCTATTAAGAAGCACTATATACTCAATTCATATACCACATATTTCATAATCTATGCTGGAATTCTACAAAAAAATTGTTTTCGAAAAAACATAAACCACACTAAATATGAATTTCCCTTTCCTTCAAAAGGCTCCCATCTACAATGTGAATGAAATCCATTCTACCAAGTAACAAGGATAAAAAATTTAGAGTACATAACCCCTTGACATGTACTAAGGCTGTGATTGTAGTAATTGGTTGATTAGTCACAACAAATAAGGGGACCTATAAGTCATGCCAACTCCTACCAATTAACACATGTAAATTTTTGAAGTTGTATTGTCTAAGAAGTATTGTATTTTAACCTATTGAATTTTTCAGAAAATGATATTCAATGTTTATATGTCCTTCTTGCCTCTCTGAACGTCTAGTGTTCTTCCCAACACTTAAACTTTTGTTGCTACCACTTCCTTCTAGGGATCATAGTGTCGTATGATGTAATTGAAGCACTATGAGCATGCTCACAACTATTAGTGCAACCTTTCATACTACTACACCGGCCATTCTATGCATCGACTTTTAATTCTTCAAGAATTGGATACTACAATTAAGAAAAAACGAAGGCCATTCTAGCATTTGTTTTGTAAGTTTTTACTATTTTCATCGGTTTTGTCATTTTAATTATAAAATACTGTTTTATTTGCTTCTCTGGTTGAATATTTTTTGTGATCACAATGTTTTGAATGTATATCCTCTTCCTCATATCTATTACTATAAAATTCTAGAGATTCTTGAATAACAGTTAATTCTCTGCCATGATGTTCTTTGAGTCTTCTTAGAAGCATGAACCGACTTTATTCCAAACACATTAGAGCTGCATATTTATCTGTGCTTTGCTACAATTTCAAGGTATGTTCAAGCAAAGACAGGTTGAGACTGCATCTCTTATAGAATACAATTTTTTGTAAGTGTAATGGTGAAAAGTTGAAAACCATTTTAGAAAGTCCGTAATATTAGGTAAAGGAATATTTTAGAAAACAATGACCGAGAAATGCCCTTCTAAATAGATCTTCCACATTGAAAAGCCAGTCTGCAAAGATGCCCGTTTTTTCAAGGCAACACTTAACGTAGCTATGAAAGTTAATATTATCCTACAAGTATTACAAAAGTCTAATTCAAAATAAAATCTTGTGTTTGAGAAACAAACAACATTGCAAATCTAGTTCAAGAAACTTATCGTATAGCAAAACTCAAATTGAACAATCTAGTGATTGTAAAAATTTGAAAGATTGACCCAAATTCAAATATAACAATCACAACGTCAAAGGAGAAAGAAATTCAAGAAAATTATTAAATTGGAAGGATAAGTCAGAGACCTATCAGACCTAATACTCGATGTTTTGTCGAATACATAACATCAACATTTTAGGCATACGAAGGAGTGAATGAAACAACGGTTTGTTCTAATGGATCTGTAGAAAAGTTGGTATAGGTTTTAGATTTATCAAAGAAATGTGTGTCTGAATAGACCATCTATATGAACCAGAAGAAGGAAAGGGTGAAGTGTTAGTGTTCTACATTTTTGTATTTTTCACTGAACACTGGCAATAAATTATTGGTGAAGTGGAGATGGCCCTTGAGAAGAAGGACATACATTTTGGAGGGGACCTGGCTATTGGTAGACTTGTAACTGAAGGCTATGTTCTCATAATCTAGTGGTTGTGAGTAAATAGGTCCACTCCAATTCAGGAGAATTTTATCAGGTAATCCCTTTTTGAAATCAACTTGCACACATATCCATGCAAAAGTTACAATACCCTTCTCTAGCTTGTGCCTGTTGATCTTAATGAATCGACCTAGGGCATTGCCAATATCAGCTAAAATATCAAGGTGCATTAAGTTAAGAGGTAAATTAAGGAGTTGAAACCAAACAATAATGGCCAAATCTGGCATTATTATGGGTTAATATCTACATACCATGTTTCAATGGAGAGCCCTAATTGGCCTAAAACCATGGTCCAAGCTCAAGGACCCCCTATCGATCCCTCTGGTTCTTGAAATATACTATAAAGTATCCCTTTGAGGAGAAGAACATATCAGTGTGCTTAGACCAAGTTTTAGCCACCCAATCTCAAAATAAATATGATGAAGGCCAAAATCCATTAAATCGACAAATTAGAGCATGCTCCATATAGTCAACACTAAGAGATTCAGATTAATTTTTTGGCACACCAATAAATGGGATTTTGTCAATATGATCCACAAGAAAGGCTGGTACTCAGAGCTCCTTAGGAGGCTAGTTCATAATCCCTAGCTTTAAGGCTTATTTTAAAATATTTGGGCTGAGAGGAAGAGGGCCCACCCCTTCCTTAAGCTTCGCCTAACAATCTAGAAACTATATTTATTATCGTTTTGTTTACTATGTCATGCTCACTTAGTCTATTCGTATCCTAAAGTTTTCGACCCTCATAAATGATATGCATAAGGAAAAGGGGATCCCATTTCATTCTTGAATCTTGGATGCAAGTGAGGAGACCATATTTGTAACTCAAACTTGTGAACATAGTATCCCCTTGATAGGGGTCTCACAAGAACTCAAAAACACAAAAGAAATGAATCCCTGATTAAAACTGGGGGGGAGGGTGGATTCAGCTTCATACAACTCTCCAAAACTATCTGCCACTCATGATGACTAGAGAGAGGGTAGGCATACATAAAGCCTTTTAAAATAAGGCCCTTAACCACTACAATGTTGAGAAATGTAGGGGATTTAGTGTTAAGAGATTTCTCTTCATTAGTGAATGTTTGTGAATTCATTTTAACTTCTTTAGATTAAGATCTTCTTCTTGTTTGATTATTAGTATTATTTGTTCATCAAACAGTAACCAATGCATAAACATAAATAGACAAGAGACACAACATGTAGGCTATGAGCCATGGCCAAAACCTCTCACTCTTTAAGAGGAAAAGCCACACAAATTCTTATTATAGAGATTCTAATTGAAAAATACTAAGACTAAGACCCTTGACCTATTTTACCACTCCAAGACCAAGAAACAGTCATCTTCCTTGATCCTTTGATCTTCAAATCATGATCCCTATAGATGTAGCCAAACATAGTGATTCATCACTGAACTTCATGTTATCACTGCAACACCGAGTAGCACCAAGTAGCTTAGAGCATCTTAACATCATAATGCCAGTGAGCACAGTACCTAGAAGTTTCAAGGTTATATATTATGATATAGCACCTGGAATTGATCAACACCGTAGCATAGAGGATTATTCTTATTAACACATTACTGAAACCTTTGCTGAGATTATTGAGACTCCATGGTGTATTGCAAGCTCTTGTTGTGTTAGCATCAAACCACACATACTGAATCATAATACCACAATGGCCTCGAATTAACTTGGACCCATCCTCCCAAGAGTCCCAAAGAAAATAAATTAGATCTCGAAGAAATGGCGTGGAATCAGAGAAGCATGATTAAGTCTTTGTGCTACTGGAGAAGCTTCCAGAGGCTACTAAACCCACTCAAGAGGTAGCTAACTGCATTTTTTTTATTGTTTAATTATAGGAATTACAGCAAGAAATTTTCCCATGTGGGACTTCCGTTGGCTTAGTTCTTGGATTAGAATGGTAGATATTCTACCGAAATCGTTGACCTTTAACAATAAAAACCTTTATTTTTTGGAAATAAAAATTCAAGGAGAAATGGAGAGGTATTAGGCATTTATAAAGCTCTAAACCCCCATCATTGAGTGCATGAGGCCTATTGGAAACTTGTTTTAAAAAAATTAAAAATGGCTTTTCCAATTGTCCTAGGACTAGCCCTACTCTTTGGGGAGTGTTCAACATTCTATAGACAACATGAATATGTATATTGTGAGTATGCTCTTGAAAACACTCAATCAGGAGTCTTTTGGGAGTGCTATACTATAGATACTTGCATGAAAATTGAGCAAGGGGAGTGCTTCCCTACAATATTTCCTTTTCATAGGTTTTTATTAATGGAGACTTGAATGACTAACACATCTAGAAGGATATTGTTATACAACATCTACTAAAGAACCTTGAAAGATATTTTGATGTGGTTTTTATTAGCAAATCTCAAAGTAGATATTATTATGTGACATATAGAAGCATGTTATGTGGAGTGGTCATTTTTTGGATTTCAAGTGGAATTCTATGTTGTTTGGTGAATTATTGTGTTTGTACATTATTAATTATCTATATTTCAGTTTTTCCAATTTTATAGGCTTCCTTATCAACCTTATCTCTTTGGTGAGCCATGTACTTCATAGGTAGGGGTAGCTTTTTCAGATCTACTATCCTTCACTCTTGGTCTTATATAGGTTTTTATTCTTCCAGGATTAGTCCCTTATTTAACTTCTCTATTACTTTGTCTTCCCTGTTAAGTATACATTTTTTAATGACCGTAATGTTTATTTCAAGGATTGAGGTTCATTTTTATTGAATCTATCCATCTCCATTTCCGTCTCACTCATAATGATGTGTTGGGAACATCACTAGTAGATATTTCTATGGAGAAGGAAATATAACCAGTTGAATTTTCAAAGTAATGTTTGTTATCTTGGTAACAAAGATAAAGTTGAAGATGTTGACAGTCAAGTATGAAGGGAGGGTATCAAGGATGGAAAAAAGATAAAAGAAGTAGAATTTCCCTAGTCTAGCGGAATTTGTCTGGGATATATTTTAAAAACATCATCCGAGAATTTTTTACATTTTTTATTATTATATATAAGAAAATAACGGAACCTACCAAGAAATATTGTAGTGAATATATCAAAGATAAAAATGCATTTCCCTATGTCAGAGTAAAATGAGGTAATAAATAAAAGAGTACATAAGTTGAAATTTCATTGAAAAAATGTATAAATTAGGATGTGTGTGACAATGCAAAATAATGGAATAAAAACCCTTTTAGCTAATTCATCCATCCATTCTTTAGGGACTCTATTGTCCACTATGATGTAGGCTCTAGCCTGCAGATTAAAAAAAATAAGTTGGATGATGAAGATAGGGTAGTCTTTGGTTGTTTACAAGGATGATGAGATTGTGGATCAGTTGCACTAATGCTTTGAGATGATCTTCATAACTCAATTTTTGCAGCTTCCACAATTTCGTGTGTAGTCATATTGTAAATTACAAAAATTTTCTAATAAATAATAGTTATGTATGCCCAAGGGTTGGCTCAATTAGTTGAACCATCTGCCAAAGGCATGTTGTTGATGGGGATGGCATAGGTCATGGGTTCACAGCCAAACGCGTCTATCAGGGTTTCTCGCTATTGTTGTGGCTGGTGGTTGTCCTGCTCTCCATGGTGGTCTTTGGTTGTTTACAAGGATGATGATATTGTGGAGCAGTTGCACTAATGCTTTGAGCTAATCTTCATAACTCAATTTTTGCAGCTTCCACAATTTGGTGTGTAGTCATATTGTAAATTCCAAAATTTGGCTAATAAATAATGGTTATGTAGGCCCAAGGGTTGGCTCAATTAAATGAACCATCTACGAAAGTCATGTTGTTGATGGGGATGGCATAGGTCACAGCTTCAAAACCATTCAAGTATGTCAGGGTTTTCAACTGCTATTGTGCTTGGTGATTGTCCTGTTCTCCATCTAGATATTTGGGGGAAGCGGGGGGGATCTTGGGAGGTTTTCTTAGCAAAAAAACATTCTTGATCCTTTTAATATGAAGCATGAATCATGATGTAATTTCTCATGATTTATAAGCAAAATATTGAAATATATTTTCATTTATACTCTTTTATATCTTCTTTATCTTTCAACTTTTCATTTTTTTTTTAATTTCTATTTTTTGGGATTCTCACTTCCCATCTCCTAATTTTTCTTCCATCCGCATTCTTGCTTCTGGAAACATTGTTATCCAGTACATGTAAAAGAGGATTTAAGAGATTTATGTTGTTTGTGTCAATTATTTTTTAGCTTTATTAAGAGAAATAAGAATACAAGGATATTTTGTCCCTCCTTTAACACTTAATAAGCATAATGGGGACTTATTGCACATTTTATGGATTGCCTTGTTTTTTTTGGCTTGTGTTGTCATCATTGTTGTTTGAGCTTATCACTGGCAGAATAATTAAGTGAGGCAGTTGTTCCAAGCACCTCTCCCAGTGCCTAAGTAGAACCTTGTTAGCATCCACTTAGTTGCTTGTTCTCTTCGAACCATCAATGTACAATATAATCTCCTTAACTTTGAACTTAGTCTTACATTGACAGGGAAAGCTTGAAAATGTGGTCAAGCTTGCAACAATTTTCTATCCTTAACTCAATATTAGCAGCCTTCTTGTCTTCCTCATGCTTCCATACTCACTTATCAAACTATTCCATAGCTTTTTCCATTGCCTCCATGATGATTTCTCTCACCTCGAACTTAAAAAATAGAGTATTATCCTCCAGTCGTTGAAATCTCTCACGCACACTGACAAGTGACTCATGAATTTATTGTTTTAGTAGCACATGGTCATGGAAAATTTTCACTTCCCACATGGTTGCTTAGTATCATTCCACGTGGAGGACTCTTCCTACCTATGAACGTATTTTTTGTCAACTCGGACTGTCTCCTCAGAGGTGTCCCATCAAATCCCATCATTTTTAATTATGCAATTGACAGGAATGACCCTCTTCCCTTAGTTCCTTAAGGCAACTTTTCGGCTTTTCTCATCTCCTTTATAGGATTCTTTTTATTGCTAATGGCTAATAGAGACTGAGATAATGCAGAGAGAAAGTGAATTAACAAGCCCAATTATTCTCTAAGTGTGAGAACAAATAGAAACTTCATGTGAATTAAACTATGATTTATAATACTCACTAATGGTTGCCACCATTGTCTCAAATTATGGAGGGATTTTCAAATCAATCCATAAATTTGATGTCCTGCAACTTAAGGCATCCTGCCTTAATATTTCTAATTGAAAAAACTAGGATGTCTATGTGAGCTCCCCAAGGCCTAGTGTTTTTTTGAAGTCTCAACATTTTGACTTACTCGTAATTTCAATAATTCATTATTTTTCCTTCGAACCTAAAGTTTTGAAAATCCTGATATCATATACTTTCCACTCAATGGCATGTTATAAATCCAATCAGAAACCTAGTTGGCTAATCTTGTAGCATAATGAATTCTATTTCTAACCTTTATGTTGAAACCTCCTTTTAATCCATTGACATTGGGAGCTCAAACTTCCAAATTCAAGAAGAAATGCATTTTTTCATCACAACATTGATTATAATATGAGAATTCCACTCCATTCCATTGCCACTCTTTCCAGGCTAGGGCTAGGAAAAATTTAACTCCACTATAATATCCCTCATTCATGCTTGATTGTTGATGTTGATTCCTATTTTTTCCATATAGACTGCAATCATCTCCCCATTCGTGCTCGTTATTACCCTTCCACTTACTGCTCTTCTGGGATCTCTTTTTGCAGCCCTATCAGAATTTGGCTTGAATTTTTCTCCCTTTGGGGGTTCCATTTTGACCTCTTCGGAGTGGTTGGCTGTTAAAATTGGTAACTAGGGCCAAAATCTGCCTTGGACAACTCATATAGAGAAGATATTTTTGTTGGATTCCTCTTTTCGAGATGTGCAAGATTGATCTAAATATCATCTTATTTGGATGAGAAAAAGTGATATTTTGAATTTGTTCTCTCACACATGTGAAAATTGTCAAGGTCGACCAGAAGTCTAATGTAGGCTCATAAGCCCCAATGGATTTGTCTCCACCCTCAACGAAGGATATAAATATGAGAGGCCTATTCCACATTTTGGACATCATCAATCATCACATATCTCTCTCTCCTCTCATCATTGGCCCGTACAATACTTGGAGCTTCTCTCTCTCTACCTCACACATGTGGATGAAGGACAGATTTCAGGGTAGAATTCTGGACCTGTTTTAGGGTTGAATTACAGAGTGTTGACCAGCATTGACCAAGGGTCAACCTTTATCCCTTTGCTGTGTTTTTCAGGCAGGAAGTATGTAACAATATGGTGGTGAATCTAAATCAAGCTTGAACAAATAAACCAATACATTATAATTCTTAATTTGTCACATTGCATTTCAATTTCCAACTCTCATTTGTGTGTCAAGTGTATAAGTATTTTTGAACCAATTCACATTTTTTAATCCCATATTTCTTTCATATCAAAGTTGTTGGTAATAAGTGTAGCACATTGTGATATCCTAGTATTCTGTGGATTTCTTGATTTGGTTTTAGTGAATTTTCATAGCACACTGAGTTGTTTAGATCAAAATGTTTTTAAATTAAATTGAATTAATTAACCACCCACACAGGCCAACGACCTTGAATGCCTTTACTGAGCCTTTATTTCTTTACTTGAAACAAAATAGTCATTGTAAAAACTCAAACTATTGTTTTTGGCTACTTATTTCCTGGCATGGTGTGTGTTGATCTTCTTATGGATATTTTCCATGATGGAATCTTGTTATGAACTACAAAAGAAATTAGGTATCCCAAATGATCGATGAAAATTTAAATTTAGGTATTCCCTGCCACTTATTCTAAATCTAAATGTTTCCCATGCATATAGTGACTACCCAAAATCCCAGGAGTGAGGAATTTTTTGTGGTAGCCAGAGACCAGACTTTCCCTTTCAATAGTCTAGGAAGGAAGAAGTTCTAGTGGGTAGTTAGAGACCAGACTTTCCTGTTGCAGTTAGATCTTATATTTATATCATGCTAATATTTGTAGGTATTACATAGATAATAGGTATTCAGTAAAATCTCTATAATTCTTGAGATATGGCAGAATGATTCATCTAAAAACTTCAACAAATAGGAATTAAGCAGTGAAGTTTCCCCAACTAGCTTCTCAAATCAGCAGAATGCAAGAATGCAAGAAAATCATCATCTTTTAGTGTAGGTCATCCATCATTTTTGTTGTTGTTGCTGTAAAAATATCTCTTATATTTACAGAAAAGTATTTACAAACAATAAATAAAAAGGTGGAAGTGCATATACAATGGAGCTTATATCAGTGTCCTCTTCTGTAAGACTAGCAAAGTAGAAATAAAGTCTGTATAGGTTATCGAATATAAATATTGAGCATCTCTTATCAATAATTCACCCTCAGTTAATAGCTACTCATGTGCCTCATTACTCCACATGGAACAAAAAGTAGAGAGATAACTAAATTTTTGCTAAAAAACAAACTTACACTTAATATTCCTAGGGAAAATAGAGCAGACACTTTCAATCACTTCCAAATCCCAATGAAGGAAGAGTGGACCAGATAGTTACAATTTCTAAACAAGGCAACACACAAGTGATCTTGGCATTGAAGGAGAACTAAATATTGGTCTTGATTATCTTTCCAAACAGATTAGAAATTGTGTAATTTGTGTGCTCACCTGTCATCTAGATCAACCGACACCCCATCTTGCATTAAGAGTTGGAGTTAATGGATTATGATAAATAAAAAAAGGTTAAAGACTTTGTGGTTGATAATATTACAAGGACACCGACTGACCAAAGATCCACCCCGCATCCTTGCAAAATAGCCTGGATGTAGCAATGTTATTTTTCAACACGTTGGGCGACGGATGAGCACCCCCATCCTTATGGAATATTTTTCTTCCCAACATAATTTTACCACAAGTATGTTTGCATTATCTGCTCCAGATGCTGAAATTGAGTCTTACTAGGCAACCAACAAAATACATAATAAATGTATGAGGCATAGAGGATCTGTCCAACCCCCTTGTCAACTTCCCATCTAATGAGAGGTCCTTATGATGCCAAAATCAAGGCTTACTCTAAAATTGTTGAAGACATGGTACACCAATCTTGGATAGCCACTGGTGAAAGCCCCACTTCAAAATTTCAAATGCAATGCCTAGATACCTCATAATTACCCTGGGTCAAACATAAGTCCGAGCTGTGGGAATCTAGTAGGCTGAGATCTAACTCCAAAAGCTAAAAAATTGTCTCGTGGTCACTAACCATATCATCTAATGTAGAGCCAAATATGTGCAAACAAATATGAGAACCATCAAGCAAACTCTGCTTAACACTCATAGAAATAAAGGATCCATTAGAAATTTTTTTTTTTCCATGTCTAACCCATCATGACGTATGATGTCCTTCAATTGCCCCTAAATGCTAGCAACTTCAAATAGGTGAGCCAAGGCATCCATTTTCAAATTTACAAATCTGGGGAAAAGGGGCACCCTTGACAAATAAATTGATCTAGCAAAATTTCAGGGGATAATGAGTTACTAACAACAAGAAATGTTGATGCATTAGAGAGTAGTGTGTTCACCATGGCCACACATCGTGGTCCAAAGTACAAACCAACATGTCTCTGATGAAGCTCCAATATATATAAAACAAGGCTGCTAGCGACTGTCTCAAGCCCATTCCAAGGCCTCTCAAGTCTAGATTACATGTCTAGAATAATTGGACCCTGTACAAAACCTGTCTACTCTTGTTGAGCTAACTTCCATGCAATTGAGCGCCATTTCTTTAGCTATGATCTTGTATGAGACACCAAGGAAAGTAATGAGGCTTCAACATCCAATGGTGCCCCTATCTATATTCTTGGTAATGTGCTTACTAAGGCCTTGATTGAGAGATTTAGATAGCCTTTCAGAAGATAAATTTTCAGCGATCAAACAATAGAAATAATCGTGTATTGTGTTCAACATGGCCTTGTAGGAATCATAATGAAGGCTATCCATTCTTGATGAAAAAATCACAACAAAGGCCATACATTCCCGATGATGTGATATTCTTCATAGAACTAAGAGCTAAAAAAACCCCTCTCTTTTGAGAAGTCACTATCAAATTTGACTCAATCACTACACCAATAGATAGAAATATTACATGGAATGACTCTACAATGAGCATTACTAACATCTACCACATGATCCGTAAAAGCATTAAGAGAAAATATTTGAAAATGCAATCGGAACATGACTTTGACCTTTGTTTGATTGTATGAAAGAGATCCATCCCGTTGATGCAAACCAAGAATCTTGTCACTGTCACGTTTCTTTTCAAGTATTTAAAGTGTACTTTGGAATTTGGATCCCTCATCCTCTTCAAAAGTCCACTATAGTCAAGAATGCACCCTGACACCCCTTGTAATGCAGTCCCTTTCCTTACAAACTATCATTTCCCCTTGAAGGACCACATGTAGAGATCTCTCTCAAGGAAAATGTGTATCTCCTTGAGTGTAAACAGAGCATCCTGCAACTCTTTTAAGTTTTTTACTTTTGCAGGCCATCATTTTGTCTCACCCATTCTATTGCAAAGAATAAATTTCTCAGAACCATCCTTATTTTGTGTCTACCTTTCAATACGATGTCATATGATTTGAAAGATCACATCCATGTAGTGTGGTCATATGTTTTCTTTGAATTTACCCCATTAAAGAACTGGTATCATAGATTGTTAAAATGCACCTATGGTAATGATGAAACTGTAAACCAAAATAAATAAAAAACTCTAATATTTTAACATATTGAAAGGGTGAATCCACAACTACTATCCTTATTTGTTTTTCCATCTAACATAAAGACTGCTTGTTTCTTGTTTCTAACTAGGTCAATGCCCAGCATTGACATTTCTAAAAATGCTAAGATACATTGATGATTCTTGTTACCTCACAAACCTTCACTTTAAGTGGTAAAGCCTTAAAACACATGTACAACCTTTAGGGGAACTAAGAGGGAACTATGTCATACCACATACTGCCCCCTTTTCTTGAAACTCCCATTTTTCCATCACATGAGAGCACATACTATTTTCCAAATGATTGTTGTTAAAGGTCTATATTTCATAGATGAAAACTTGTCACAAGGGAAGCATGATCTTCAATTCTGTCTTTTAAGGAATATGCACCTAAGGATCTAAGTGATAGGCCTATAAATAGTTGGGCAATTAATTCATTGGCGACATTGCATATTACCAACCCATATGAGCTTAGAGAGTCCTTTTCCAGAAATAGTTTTAAACTTAGAAATGTTGATCTCAAGTTTATTCAAGTACTAGTGGCATTTGTGATACCAAATTGACCCCTTTTCAATAATTTTTTGGGCAAACATTGATCCATGTGAAATACTTCCAAAATCCAATTTTTATTTCTCAATCTCATGTCAAACACTAAGTAATTTTAGAGTACAAGCACATTTTATTTGTCTATTAGGCTATTTTAATATGATTTCCACATCATAATTGACTCTTGGTTAGCCACACTTCCCTTCTGTGCTAAAAATGAAAACTCTAAATCATTTAAGCTTAGAATTCTTTCCATTATTTTATTGTGGACAAGGTACTTAGAGTTATGCAAGGGGTTTGGGTCCCATTGTTCCTCTGGATAAAAAATATCATGTGAGTTAGCTATTCTTCTAGTAGAATGAAGAGAACTCTTCAAAATAAATTCACATTGATCAGCTCTACCAATTCTTGTTTACTTTTGAATTATATTAGAACTGGTCCTGTCCCCCATAGGATGTAAAAGAGTGGGTACAAATTCATTTGTCATTTGTGTTCTAGGATATTTATACAAAGTAGTTAGGTACATTTCTACAACTAAAAATATTTGTGGGATCATGTCATATGAGTTGCACTTAAATTTTTTGATAAATATGTCAGTTTCTTGAATAGGTTGTATAGGGTTTTTGGCACTAGGTTGTGCATTAGAATTTTCTCCTTTAGCTATCTTTGCATGGTACTCAATAGGCCTATAGTTTTGAACCACTGGTTGCTTGGTTCCAAAATGGTTGAGTCAAATATTTAACTTGTCATCAACTCTTTCACTCGTGGTGTTGACACCAATGTAATGATGCAAGTAATAGTCCACTCGGGATGAACCACATCCTCAATGTGCTAGAGAACATATTTCCTATGAAAAATATCATAAGGATCATGATCATATCAAAACTTGTTACTCTTGCTCGTATCCTTTTTTTTTTATTTCTTGCAATTAATGTTTTTTGTTACCTGTGCATATATAGATATTATGGATGTGAATAACACTTTGAAAGGTATCCCATAAGCTGAGTGGTCAAAGCAGCCAAATCTTGTTTATGAATACATTGAGAAAATGTCCCCTTGCTAGTTTCAAGATCATTTTGACCTATATCATTGATCATTCTAGAATGCACCTTTTCCAGACCCCAAAGTTGTCCCTTAGTGTTGAATTCATGTGGATTTGTTATAGATTCGTTGTCTACATTTCCTTGTAAAAATATATTGCATGAATGATTATCCACATGTTCATGGAGAAGAGAACATCTTTGCATTTGATGTGGTCTAGAGATAATTTTTATTTTGGTCAAGCATGTATTCTTCATCAATTATTTTCTTGACATCGCTTTCATTCTTAGCACTGTATTTGTAAACTTATCATTGAGGGTTTCATTATAGGTTTCATCAATCTTCTGGGGATGTCAAACTTCATTATTGTCAATAATAGAGCCATATAGAGGTGGAAATGGATCTGTATGACTGAAAGCTTCATTAATTGTGTGTTTATAACATACCTTTTGTTTTTCTACCATGGAATATTCATGACATATGTCAATAACTTTGTCTTCTAGACGAGTATTGACATTAAAATGGAGAAAATTCCCTATGCCATTAGAATTGAGGAATAAATTTAGATCATAGGCATAAAAAATAGGGGGGCCATCAGATTCCATGATATAGGATCTTTGAGGGTTTAACTATAAAATTATTTGTTTCTTCACTCAGATAATCATGAGGGTCACATTATTCCATTCACGGTTTTGAAAACCATTTGAGTTTATTGACCTTAAACTCTAGGAAACCATGATTACTTTCGTTTATTTCTTACACGATCATGATTAAAATAAAAGTGCAACGTGGGGGTTCCATTATTTCTCTACTCAAAATCACAATGGAATGTCGAGTTGCCAAGTACATTACCATGAAAGTCTACAACTCCCTTACTTTCACTATTTGAAAAAATAGGATTAATGTGATTGAAGTATAATTCTGTGACCTCAAAAGTGTTTTTATGATTTAAATTATCAGTAAGGGAAGCATGATATTCATCATAATTTTCATATGATTGATCCTTTTGGGTAGAAACATGGTTTCTACCTGTCACAAACTGCATACATCTTGTATCATTGGTGGAACTATTGAAAAAAAATCATTTCCTATGTTTATTGCTTTGTCATGTTGGACATCATGACTAGCCTCCTAGCAATGGTGAAAATTATTATCATGCTCCTCTTTTTCATGCAAATATTTCATAGAATCTATGACACATGCATCAACACATACACGTTATTTGATGAGGATGGGGTTTGTTGTGGGGCTATAGTGGTCACAAAGTAGCCAGTCCATCATGAACTAATCTTGTGAATTTGGAGGGTCCCTTTTAGTGATATTTTTATCATTTTCAAGAGGGGTGGGAGATTCTTATTCTTGTATGGCTGCCACAAGGTCTTGAAAGGTGTTTTCATATCATTGGAACCCAGGGCCCCAATGCTCGAGAAAGCCCTCAGCTAGACTTGCAATAGAATATATTCCCTTTGGACTACCAGATCTAACCCACAAATTTTGTTTTTACTCAAGATAGTGTAGAAATATCATTTTGCATAAAATTGACTTTTGAAGTTTGTTTTAAGAAATTTACATTGTTCCATAGGGATACATCCTCGAGGTGGGGGTGTGCACTCTACACGTTTCCCATCCTACTAGGATGAAGGCGACACCTGGGGAAACATTTCTCAAGGTTACCCTTCTAGGGGAATGTGGGGAAACAAAGAGGAAACATTTTCTCAATGTGGTGGATATGTTTCCCCAAAAATGGGTGCCTGCGAGCATACGCCCTCAAAAACGGGGGCTTTTAGGAATCCCTTGATTTTTTACTAAAACCAATAATTTATGAGTAGTGAAGCTTGATATTGAACCCCAGGGCCCTACTAATACTATGCAATTAAAATTCTAATGTTAAGTTCTTAAAGTAATGCTTTTACTTAAATTTTTAATATTACCAGTAGTTTTCAAGATGTTTGAGATTGGTTCTAACCTCATTAGATTTCATATTGTTCCTTTTATCAAATATTTCTATGCTTCAAGAATTTTTTTGTGGTATTTATCATTGAGCATGAACTTCTTGGGGAATTCCTATTGCATGTCAAGGACAACTAATTGACATTAAATATTCTTGGAATCCTTTTGTAAAGCTTCAGTGTCTGATGGGACATGTTGCAGAAGGTCTATTTTTGTATACAGAGTAGCTAAAATTTCTTGCTCTATCCCTGTTCCACGCTTGAGTCTAATAATCTGTTAATGCCGATCATCAATATTATTGGTATTCAAATCTACTACAACAATTTGTGATAATTTCTACAACATTTAAGCACTAGATCCACTATTTAATGAGAAAATAAATTGTTATTCATCCTCTTCCATTCTCATGGAACCAGTCTAAGTTGAAGTGAGAGTAAAATTCCCAATGGATTTTTTTCCTAAAGCAAATCAGCTTGCTAATTAAGTACATGAAAGGAGAACCCCTGCAAAAGTTAGAAGTATGCATGGTCCAAGTAATTCAAAAACAATATACTTGAATAAGTATAGTTGTGAGGATTTAGCAATGTTTGTGATCCAAAGGGAAAACTAAAAATAAAGATGGTGCAAGAATGTATTAGCTCCAAATTCATTGGTGAAAAAAAGTAATAACTAATTCTTTTTCTTGTACTTCTAATGACAATTTTCTGGCAATGGTGACTTTTTTCCCCAATTTTCATGGCCATTGTTTTTTATAATGAATATGACATGGGTGACCAACGATATAAAAATGTGCATCACAAACATGGGATAAGCATTATAGTATGAAATTTTCATCTTTTTTTCAGTAAAAAGAGGTTATTCATCTTGAATTTCTCTTAAGGTTCCATAATAACCATTGCAACATTTCACCAATTCTAGCCAAAAGTCAAAACTTATGTTACATAAGTTTCAACTTTTGGCTACAATTGGTGAAATGTTGAGTTCTAAAAATGAAAAAAGGTATCATTAATGTTAAAATGTAAGTGATGCTTGTTGTGGTAGTAGTATGTAGCGTGCTCCTAATAGTTCATGCTTTATACTTCATATCATAAAGATTGAGAGACAAAATGAACCAACATTTTATTGTAGATTACATGTCAACTATCATCTAACCTTGACAATGATATAAAGGTGAATGTTTTCCTAATTATTTTTCTCTTTGTTGATAATTTTACTCTTTCTATATGTATTCTATTCAAAAGAATGTGACATAAGCACTTAGAATCTTCCTATTCCAATTCTTGAGTTTTTAATGTTATGCATACATTGCGCTTAGATTTAAAAGAAAAAAACTTTAATGGTAGTGGGAGTGATATATTATGGAACACTACTTGTAATTGTTACTTTTTTCTATGGATTTTAGTGAAACTGTTTATGGTTTGATACTCTTATACGGCCTTTATCAAGTTACATGCACCCTCATTAGAAAAAACAAGAGAATTTTGCTTGGCATGACTATCTTTCTTTTTCATTTTTGACTTAACAAAGTCTTTTAGCTAAGAAACAATTTTCAAGGTTATGACATAACTTGTCATATAATTTGAGCAGTTGTTATATCCAAAATATTAACTTGTAAACTACTTAGCCGGTTTTAAGCTTTCCATTTAAAATAAAGTCCAGTTTGAACTTTGAATGAGTTGTTCCATAGACTTGAATATTAAGAGATTTTGGTGTAAGGATTAAAAATTATCCCATAAGGCATCTCATTTCTTCATTTATTTTATCAGAATATAACATTTAATATTAACTTAGAACCACTTGGCACAAATATGTCATAGATCAAGATCATACTTTGTAGAGTGTCCTAGAATAAAAATAGGATCAAGGACACTGAATTCTTTCAACTTTCCTGGTTCTTACTGCCACCCATTGTAGTACCTCCACAAGTTTCAAATGGAAGTTCCAAAATATTTGGTATCTATTATCATCATGGCATTTATGGTATATGTTTATGGGAAATGCCTTGGCTGTTGGGAATAAAGATTTATTTTGGTATGGTTTTGTTATTGAGTTCCATTTCGGTCTTGAATATTGTGCTCCATATTTATAATATCAAAGTGAAATTTGTGAATTACCCATCTCTTGTCATGATTTATTGAATATAAGAACTTATAATATGTGTTGGTAAAAAATATCATGCAGAGGAATGGTGTTAAATTTTACAAAACACATGGCTTATCCCTCCTATGCATATTCATAATCACATATTTAGTGAAAGAAGGAAGCATACTTAGTTGTGGAAAATAGGAAATTCCTGTGACTCATTCATCACCTTGGTTTTCTAGTGCATATGGGAACAAAATGAGCTAAATCCTAAGACTCACTAAATACTTAAAAAAAACATCCTTATATTGTAATAGGTATTGTGAACAATATTTGAAGTACAGAGTGGTATCTGCAAAGCTAGGCATGTCAATGAGGAGATCAATAGTGTACCTGACTATGTCAGCTCGAAACCATCAATCAATCAGTTTTCTATGACATGCTTGGTGGTGTTGTCTATAGATATATTGCTATGGAGTTATAGAAAAATTCTGTGAAATTATGAACTTTGTATAGATTGGGGTGGGATAATAAGAATTTTTTTTTAATATCCAAAGGTGATAAAAAGCAAGTACATTCTATTGACAAGTAATCTAAATATGAGTGTTTGTTGTGAATGAATACTCATAAAGTGCACTCTTACAAATTAGAATGAACAATATACTTGTTAGCAGTATAAAGCTGAACCATGAAAGCTTATTTTATAAATGAGAACTCTGCCATCTATTCCAGAATTTCCATGAGATAATGATTAGTTGGGATGTGGCAAGGTTGTTGTTATAGCCTACATATGCTAATCTGTGCACATTATGGACTTCAAATTTCAATATAGTGTGGCCAACCTTAACACAGGTTCATTACCTATTTCACTATAAAAATCACTCCAAATTTTATTGTTCATCTTATGTTATTATCTAATTTCCTTAGTGATGTAAACCTACTTCATCAAAGTCAATAGATGTTAGGAGCCTCATTAGTTAGATCCTATATATTTCAGCAATTCAACATTTGTGGTTCATATTAATTATGTTCCTTCCATTCCTATATTGACATTATCAGCATGGTGGAGTTTGTTAGTGTTCTTTTTTTGAGTGAACTTGAAGGAAGCACTACAAAAAAAGTCCCCAATGCAAGTATTTCAGGGAGACATAACTTCTACAGAGCAAAGATCGATAAAAGTGACATATATAGTTTTAGAGTGGTGATATTGGAGCTGGGGAAAGGAAGACAACCAATATATTGAGAAATTGCAGAGGATGAAGATCTTGTGAAGTGGGTTTGTAATAAAATAGAGAAAAATAATATATTTCTTGAAGTTTTGTATCTTGAGTTTGTGCACTGCTTCAAGGAGGAAATGACCATGGTTCTGAAAGTAGGACTCCTTTTCATAAGCACATTTCCCATCAACTAGCCAACAATAAAGAGAGTTGTACATTTGCTGCAGGAAGCCAATACTGAGCACAAGGCCAAGGATGAAAAATAGTCTCTTCACTAGTACGTGGAACCCACAATTTTCATTTTATAGGCATGATGCTAATTGTATTTGGCTTGGAATTTTCTTCTTTACATGATCTCCATATTTACTTCCACTTTGTAGCTTCTAATTTTAGTTAGGTTTTTTCATGTATGACCTTTTGAATCTAATTTAATACTAGTACCAAAAATAGAAGCTTGCCTCTGTAGCTCTTTGGGAATCATTCCCCATGACAATCCAATGGTTAGCGGGTGCATCTATCTACCCTGTCATGGGCCATTGTGTTGTTTTGTTTTTGATAAATCTACCCTCCAAGTTAATAATTATGGTGGGTTGGCTAAGACATAGAATTTTCTCCCTATTAAAAACCATGAGGAAAGCACAAATCGATACCATTTTCATCATCATACATGATAACGTCTTATTATTAATCTCCTCTTGCTCTACTCTCCTTGGGCACAAGAATTTAATTGTAAACCGGAAAACTGAAGCTTTCAATGTAATATAGGTGGAGATCGAGATGATTTTAGTGGTTGCTGCCTGAGATTCTCATTATCCTATTGTCATAAATGGTTATTTTGTAGAAGTTTAATTATGGCCTCCGGCCATTTTAAAATCCTATTGTAACATGAAAATGTTCATTTCTAAAATTTACATGCTTTTAAACACTCCTTGGATTAAATCCAAATCAGTATGTATTTAACCATTCTTCATATTAAATCATGACATGATAGGACAACAAAATTGTAACAGGAAAATCATGTTCCTTCCTAAAATTATAAACGTATTTAATCATTAGTAGTTTTGATAAATATTAATTATTTAATCATGAATAGTTTTGGTAAATATTAGGTATCATAGAGGAAATTAATCAATTGATTTATTGTCTTTTTATTATGTATATTGAACATGTTATTTCTAGAAACATTTAATCTTCCTAGATCTTCTATTCCTTTGGTGTATCTTTGCACCTTTAGGGGAAATTGCTATTTTAAACTCTAATTCTCACTACAAGAAAAAAGGACATTGTTGAGGGTCATGCTTGTGATGGACCTTTAAGGTCCGTCACCAATGTCACATATGGTGACGGTCCTTAAAAAAGCATGACTATAAGTGTATATAGTGATGGTCCCTTAAGGTTCGTCACTAAAGTCATTTTCAATGACACTTTTGGTGAGGGTCATTAAAGGCCCATCACTAATTCTCTCTTTGGTGACACTTCTAGTGATAAACTTTTAATCACCCTGACTAATTCTCTTTTTGTTACTTTTGGTGACGGTCAAAAAATGTTTGTCACCATTAATATATTTTTTTTCAAAAGATAACGATTTAAGGCCATAATTGTGGAGTATTTTTTATGATATTTCCAAGGCCATAGTGGCTATAATTAGTCAATTTTTTAAGAATTAATTAGTGTGTATCCTTTCCCTCAAGTAATTGCTAGTCGAATAGAGTTTTCCTATGAGTCAACACATGATTCATATCTATTAAGTTTATTATCTATCAAATTCCCTTTAGATAAAGTTCCACTAGTGTGTATAGGAAATATATTATTTAATACATAATCAAGCTTTGAAAATTCTATTAATGAGAAATACCTAACGCTCCCCAACAATCCGGACACACCTTAAATTAATGCTTTGTCACAGACTAATATTTATTAGCACCTCGCATGTCTTGGAATATCTTTGTACCTACAACATCTTGTCATGAAACTAATGCCCAAGCACATGGTGGCATGCGATAGCACAACATGGAACTCTCCTAGCATGTGTTAGCATGCATGTAGTCCCTAGCATGCCCTGTAACACCTTGGTTGAATGCATTGACATACATTAGCACTTGGCACACAATGCCACTTGGCATGTATTGGGACGTATTATTAGTGTGACTAGCATGTCCCTTTTGAAAAAGATAAAGTCCTGACTTATTAACCCTCTTATGTGTTTATTTACTTACATTTTAGCTTGGTTTTTCCTTTTGTTTCCTTAGCATTTCTTGACACATATTGACATACCTTGGCACCGTGCACATCCTTAGCACCCGGAATGTATTGGCATATCTTGGAACTATTTGGAACATATAATTAGCACACCCTGGAACTCCATAGCACACTTTGGAACTTCTTTACATGCCTTGATATTCTCTAGCATGCCTTACCAATGCTTAGCATACCTTGTCACTCCCTCCTTGGCATGACAGCTAGCACTCATTAACACTAGTCCCTAGCACACGTTCCTCATATTCATTAACTTCCATGAATTTTGACCTAGTGCTCCCGTAATTGTTTTTCCTATTACTCCTTAACACTTCTAAACATGCATTGGCACTCTCTAGCACACCTTAGCAGTCTTCAACATGCCATTCCACTACATAACATGAATAACAGTCCCTGACACATATTGGCACTTGGCACGTGTTGGTGCTTGGAAAGTCTTAGCATGTATGGAACAAGCTGAGATGCCTTGGTTTGATTTGGCATGGTTTAATATTAAATTTATTTTAGATCAATTTTTGGAAAGTAGATGAGAAGCAACAAAGGAAGACTTGGCACTTAGAATGCACTAAGACTTTGCACTTGGCACCAATTGGCGCCTAGTGTTGGTGTGCCTAGCATGCCCCTCTTAGAAAAGGTAAATTGATGAGTAATTAACCCTCTTATGTGTTCATTTCCTTGTAGTTTAACTTTTTTATCCCTTTTGTTGCTTTGACATTCCCTGGCATGCATTGACACATGCTTGCACATCTTGGCATGCCTTCTTACTTGGCACATATTATCATGTTTGACATGCCTTTGCACTATCTGGCACATCTTAGCAATCCCTAACACGCCTTGGCACTCATGTCCTCATATCTAGCCTTTACATTTTTTCATGACTTGGGAACCCAATCAAGTCCTTGGCTATTGTATTTCATGTGAAAACATTGGCCTGCTTCAACCCCAACAACTTTACCAATTGCACCTACTACAAGTAGATTGTGCCTTGTTCACCTAAGAACTGCCTATATCTCATCTTATGCCACTCATGTCCAATCTCAACTTGTCCCACTTAGCTATTTACCAAGACAAGGATCATATGATCTAGCCATGGCCATAAAACAACTAAGAAACATAGCTTACACAGGGAATATTTCACATGTATGTTCAGTTCATATAAACAATAGAACATTAACTGAGAGTTTGAAAGAACCACAAGATTCATAAGGCACACAAGATATAAGCTGACACAAACTGAGTGCCCCATAACTTATACACAACTATGTACAATATGTAATTATTTGGAATATTTTAAAACATGAGCATGTAGCCAAAGTGTGCCACATCTCATATAAAAAAAAATAACTAAAGGAAAAACAATGTTGTGCCTAGCACAAAGTGATCTCCCTTTGTCTAAAACTGCTTTGTTGAGCCCCTTATAACAACCATAGGCTTGCCTCATGTAAATCTTATTCTAAAATTCTCCTAACACACTTCGTCCTTAGCACATTTGTGCTAACACTCCCTTGCACACACTCCTATTTGTTCCTTTCCATGCATTTTGACCTAATTATCCCTTGATATGTCCCAACACTCCCTAATACTTTAGTTCAGCATGCATTGACATTGTCCGACATGTGTTAGCATGAATTTTCATTCCTTTGCATGGCTCCCTAGCTATCATGCCCTCACAAATACCCTTACTTAATTTTCGACCCTGGAACCTAACCAATCCCTCGCTTGACTACAAGAGCTTGACCAAGTTATAGTTACTACAACTAGACTATATTGTTGAATTGTGTAGCTTGGGAGGTACTCCACAAGCCTAGTGATATGGCTTTGCGTGACTTTGGTCACAAAAGGATTTGTGGGAATAGAAGCAAAGAAAAGGGATTTTGGACCCAAGACGGGATTTAAAATATAAAAGAAAATTAAAAAGGAAAATTAATATTTCCTAATGTCTAAGTGGATAAAACTTGTAAGTTCTAGAGGGTTGCTAAGAGGTCTAGGAAAAACTATATAAGGAGTCCTTAGGTTGAAGGAAATAACATCAAGTGAGAAGGAGCTCATTTTATAAGGGGGCGAAGAGACATGTAGTCCTAAAGAGGCCATGATCATTATCATGTATAGAATTCATTAATATGCCTCAATATGCTTTGGCATGGTTTAATATTAAAGTTATTTGAGATCAGTTATTGGAAAGTATAAGAGAAGTAACAGAGGATGATTTGGCACTTAGAATGCGCTAACACTTGGCACTTGACACTCATTTCCACCTATCGTTGGTGTGAATAGCATGCCCCTCTTGGAAAATGTTAATTTATGACTTATTAACCCTATGATGTGTTCATTTTCTTGTATTTTAACTTGTTTCTCCTTTTTGTTTCCCTGATATTCCCTGGCATGTATTGTCACACCATTCCAGATATTGGCATGCCTTAGCACTTGACACATCCTAGCATATTTTACATGCCTTCGAACTATCTGGCACATGTTAGCATTCCCTAGCATGCCTTGGCACTCATGTCTTCACAAATATCCTTGCATGTTTTCATGACTTGGGAACCCAATCAAGTCCTTAGCTACAACAGTTCATGTGACATTAGTCTGCTTCAGCCATAACAACTTGATCAATTGCACCTACTACAAGTAGATTGTGCCTTGTTCACCTAAGAACTTCTTGTACCTCATCTTAGGCCAGTCATGTCCAAGCTAAAATTTTCCCACTTAAGAACTTACCAAGACAAGGATCACATATAGCCATGGCCATAAAACAACTAAGAAACATAGCTTACATAAGCAATATTTCACATGTATGTCTACTTCACATAAACAATAGAGAATTAATTGAGAGTTTGCAAGAACCATAGGACACACAAGACACACAAGATATAGGTCGGCACAAGTCGAGTTCCCCAAAAATTGTACATAACAATGTACAATATTGAATTGTATAAAATAGTTTAAAACATGAGCATTTGGCCAAACTATGCCACATGTCATATAAAAATAGTATATAAAGGAAAAATAGTTTTGTGCCCAACAGAAAGTCTCCCTTCGTTTAAAATTTCTTTGTCGAGTCTATTTGTGCTCTATAATTTAGAAGATTGGAAAAAATAAACTATAAAGCACAAAATCAAACCGCTTTGGAGTCTAGGACCTAGCCTTCCTAGACTCAGAGATGGTTCTCTTTGTTTTATGATTTAAATCGACTTAACTTGCTCGTTATGCGTACTGATATTAGGCTAGTTATAGTGATGAGGGTTGTTTATTTGATTGATTGTGTGGTTGGACAGATAGGGCTGTAGAAGCTATTCCATTGGGCGATGGAGTCAAAGTTTGGAATGGAACATCAAAATCAAGAGAAAATCAAAGGGAAAGCTAACTGTGCTAAATGGATTTTAAGAGATGTATGAATTATGACGTGAAAGAAACAATTAGGTTTGGTAGTGACTAAAGAGAAATTAATAATTCTTTAATCAGACTTCAATAGAAAACATTCAAATTTTAAATGCATATAGAATTAAAGCGCTCCGACAACGAATATTAATCTAAAATTTTTTATTTACTATTAGATGAGCAGATACACAACAGAGAAAACAATGGAAACATTTAAAAAAAGATGGAACACATCACCATTTTGACACAACTCAAGAATCCTGGAAATGGTCTTTGATTATTGATATCCAACTCTAAAAAATAAAGTGCTTCAATAATAGTTCTCACAATACAGGTGCTAAAATATCCAACCTTTTACAATGATAATTCTAGTGGTATTTAACTAACAACTAAGTCAGTTTGCCCTAATCTACCCTCTCAAACTTTCATTGACTACAATTTAAGCAGAAAATGGACAAGTATTGCCATGCAAGGATATGATGAGGTGAATCTGTCAGCCATCGTTGGTTGTATTAACTTTAATGACCCTTCGTGAATTATAATTTGAACGCAATTGGACTTTTAAAATTCTAAAAAGACAAAGTGAGACATTAAAATTGATGTCTGGCGCACCCTTTCTTGCACTGCCTTGGTTGGATCATTAACTCCAGTGCGACACCGATTTATTTGTTGTCCTATTATCATACTATCTGGCACTAATTTTATGGAAAATAGTTGTTAAAATATATTATCATTGTTCACATCTAAGAACCATTATCAAAAAACAAATTCCTAAAAATCTTGGGATGTTTGTCATGCCGTGAAAAATGGGCGAAAATTTTGAAAATAGGGGTCAACTCACACATTTTTTTCTCCTCAATGGTGACACCTATGAAAAATATCAGAGAGATTATTTTTATTTTCCCTGCGTTGGTCAAAAACCTCTCTTGTATTTTAAAAATTCATCTCCATCTCTCCTTAACAGTCACCGTAAAATCATGACCAACACAGAAAAAATGGAAATCTGAAAAATAGGGCTGAGAGATGGCTTTTTACTATCCCAACTGAAGAAATATGTGAAAAATATGGGAGAATTTTTTTTCTTCATCCCATGCTTAATAAAAACCTCTCTCGGTTTGTCAAAATTCGTTCCCAACTTCTCAGAATCTCCCTCGAAAATGGACTGGTAAAACTGGCTAGAAAATGGTTTTTCATTTGGGGAAAATGGTTTTGCAGGAGAAAAGTGGTATTTCGGACCCTTCTAAAGTGGTAAGTGGTAATATAAACAGGGGTGTGTGAATTCATGAGAAAGTGACACATAAGGGGGTCCCTTTCTTGAAAACCATTCGTTCCGGACCCCCCTGCAAGGATAAAGTAAGGATGGTAAAGGGAGGTCAGAATGAAACGTAGGCTGTCAGATTTAAAGATGACGGTGGTGTGATGAGGTGGAAATCCTTTGCTTCTTGCCAATTATTTTAGCCTATTTATTCATGAAATGAGTTATAAACCTCGTAGTCCCGAATTGACCTATTATACACACAAAACATAGTGAAAACTCATTCACCCAGACCTTAAATTATGTAGAATTTAGTTATGAAGTGGCATTAGATCCGCGCACTTCACAACCTTTACAGTTTAGTTTATAACAAATATGGTCGGCGATGCGATGTGATGGCGAGGTGACATAGAGGGTAAATGACGTGGTGGGTAAGTGGGACTGGACCGCAACGCACATCGCAATTCGTAGCGTTTAGTTATAAGCACAAAATATTTAAACTTTAAAATCTATGAAAAGAGATGTGCAGGGGAGGAGATGATTGACATGGCAGGGAAGAAGTGGGACCGGATCACAGGCACACATCACAATTCTTAAGTTTTATTTATAATTTGTGGGGTTAAATCCTAAAATTTGCGAAGTGCGGGGAAGAGGGGCCCACTGGCAATTGGCGGAGTGTTATGAATCGGTGGAAGGTTTTTAAGCAGTGAGTGTTATGAAGTTTTATATGATATAGCGATGTATTGCAATGAATGTGTAATGGGGCAGAGTTGCTGATGTGGGGTCGAATTACCGCATCGCAAACTAAATAAAATAGATTCAGGCACTCACAAGGTAAAACAATGCGACGTGATATCACAAATTGAAGATCTCATTATTTAAAGTTTAGTTCCAATGCCAAATACGTAAAGTCTATGAAATGTGATGAGGGCCCCACTTTGATCGCAATCGGGGAATAAAAAGAAATGAAATGGTAAAGGTAGAAGGGTAAAGAGGAAAGGTAAGGTAATGTATATTTCAAAATGGAAGATGAAATGGAAGAGAAGCAAGGCGGGGAATGGGTTTCAGAGCATGGGAGAATATGGAGGAAATGAGGGGAGAAAAGAGGGTGAATGAAATGAAATGGAACAAGGGCGTAAATGAAGTTTGATCCCCATCACACCTTGTCAGCAAAAATTTTTCTCCTTTCCAGTAAACTATAAGGCAAATTGATTCATTTGATGCTCTTTGATAGTCAGGGTCTCCCTTTCTTATCTGAAAATAAATGATAGCCACAAAATATTATTTTTCAGTATATGAACAATCTAATCAGTGATTATTCACCTTGTGATACTATGAAATATATGTGTCTAACAGAGCCCCTTATCACAATCATAGGCTAGCCCCTTACAAATCCTATTATGAACTTTTTCTAACACACTTCATCCTTGGCACACTTGACTCCCTGGAACATGCTCTTATTTGTTCATTTCCATGTATTTTGACCTAGTTCTCCCTTGTGATACCTCGAAACTCCTTAACAACCCTCAACATGCATTGACATTTTCTAGCATGTGTTAGCATGCCTTTTCATTCCTTAGCATTCCCTAACCCTTCATAGTTATCATGACCTCACAACTACCCTTACTTAATTTTCAACTTGGTAACCCAACCAAGTCCTCGCTTGACAATAGGAGCTTGACCAAGTTACGATTACTACAACTAGACTATGTTGTTAAATTGTGTAGTTTGGGAGGTAATGTTGGACATTGGGTTCAACGCTCCCTGTGTGTTTCACGACCTGGACTAACCGCCTCTCATGGATCCTAACTCTGAAGATTGTAGCAGAGACTAATTCCTGCGGGTTTTGGTCTAACGGCAATCATGATTCCAATAATTGGTATCAGAGTGACACTGGTCTCAAGTTCGAAACTCACCTGGCTCGTGTTGCCTCTCATGGATCCTAACTCTGATGATTGTAGCGGAGACTAATTCCTACGGGTTTTGGTCTAACGACAATCATGATTCCAACAGGTACTCCAAAAGCCTAGTGAGATGGGTTTGTGTAATTTTGACCACAAACTTTTTTGTGGGAAAACAACCCAAGTGAAGGGGATTTGGACCAAAGATGAGGTTTAAAATCTAAAAGAAAATTAAACAAGAAAATAGTATTTCCTAAGGTATAAGTAGATAAAATTCATAAGTTCTAGAGCGTTCTTAAGAGGTCTAGCTAGGAAAAGCTATTTAAGGAGGCCTTAGCATGAAGGCAAGAACATCAAGTGAGAACGAACTCATTTTATCAAGGAGGCTAGGAGAGATGTAGTCCTAAAGTAGGTATAGTTAGAGGTATGAGTAAGCATTGCTAAAGGGAGGCCATGATCATCCACTGAGATTAAGATCATCATGTGCAGGTTCACAAGAATGTCACATACCTTAATGGGTTCGAGATAGGAAGTAGGATGGCATATTTTTGGTTCTCTTAGGGTAGATAAAGCTCAAGAGAGGCAACTCATGAGAATTTGGGCATGTGATTTTAGTGTTGTTTCTGTGTGAAGTCTGCATCAAATTTTGAAATAGTAGAGAGGGTTGAGACCCTACATTGTGCTGGTCACTAGGTTGCGAGGTCTGTGGTAAATACCAACACAAATGGAGGAGGGTTTGCACTAGAATTTAGGGCCATAACAGAAGTAGTCACGGTGTAATATTGACTAAAGTAACCATAGTTTGAGGGTCATAGGGATCTAAACTTTAGGTCAAGATTCAGTCAAAGAAATGACCAGAATCTATGGATCCATATGAGCTAGGCTGAGTCTCTTATGGAGGAAAGAGTTTTCTTTTTTTCTATGGGTGGATATCATGGTTTGTTCTAAAGAAAGTAGAATAGAAGTATAATTCCCTATTTAGGGAGGTTTCCTAGCATGTTCAATCCATAAGGTATGTCATTAATATTGTGACAAATATGCATAGAAGAAGAGGGTTTGTTACCCTTAGAGAGAGGTTTATCTCTGCAATATATACCACAAATTTGGAAGATGGTTTGCAGAAGTATGTACGGAGATAGAAAATCCAAAGGAAGGTGGAGCCTGAGTAGAGGGCAGTGTTGTGGGAACTAGATCAATAAACAAATGTACTGTGGTTGGGAAAATTGATGGCAGTCCAAGTACAATTGGAGGGTTGTTATGTGATTGTCAAAGAATAGCTCTAAGTCCTGTACTTGTGAAGGAAAACAAGACTGGTAGAAGGCTAGGTGTATTAGGCCTAAGGACGTGCAGAATTTGGAGGAATAAAGTAGCAGTCAAGTGGGCTAGCCAACTAGCCCTAGTTCATTGTATTGTAGAGTATTGCATCATTGAGAAGAAGGGAAACCTCCATATCCCTAGACTTGTAATCTTGGAGCAGCATTATGGCAAAAGTGGGAAGACCGAAGAGTTGTTCACAACAGAGTTCTGAACAACTAATCGAAAAATTTAAGTGTTGCAGACCTTAAAGGAAAAAAGAGGTAGATAGAGGGAAAAAAAATTTGAGGCGAGTTTAGTAACATAAAGGAGTTTAGTTCATTGATAGAGGCAGATTGAGGAGTTTCATAATGGGAGGAAACATGACCTCCCAGATGTGTTCAAGACATGTGGGTTGAAAGGGCTATTTGTGTCCACCATAAAAAATTGGGTCAAGTGTTTTCTTGTTCAAGGTATATTGGTTGTCAAAGGACTAACACAAAGCCCTATATGTATTCCTTGTATCAATGTGATTGTAAAGGGCCATCATCCCTGGTACGAGAGCTCTAATCTATTCTATTACAGTTTGTAATTTAATGAAGACAGGTTTTAAAAAGTTAAAAAAATTCATGTACACTAATTGATTCCCTGATGTGTGTAGATTTCATTGTGAAAAGTTGATGTGTTGTGGCACTTGAGTGTGTTTGCATCAAAGATTCTAAGACCAAACCCGAATTCTCATGTGTCGTGGAAATTCAATATATGCCTTGTTCACCTAAGAACTACATGTAACTCATATTAGACTACTCATTTACAATCTCAATTGATCCCACTTAACAAGTTACCAAGACAAGGCTCATCACATACAACTATGATCGTAAAACAAGTAAGAATCATAGTTTACATCTTGACATGCCATAACACCTGACATGTCTTAAATGCCTCGGAATCATGTGGCATGTATTAGCATCCCCTACATTCCTTGACATTATTTTACACTCCCTAACACACCGTAGCATTTCCTGACACACCTTGGTAGTTTAACATACCTTGGCATTGCCTAGCATATAACCTTGTCACTCCCTCCATAACACACCTAGAACTCATTGACACTCCATATCACACACTCTTATTCATTCATTTCCATGCATTTTGATCTAGTGCTTCCTTGTGTTTACCTTACGCTCCCTAACACTCCCTAGCATGCATTGGCACACCGTAACACCTAGAACATCTTGGCATGCCACCCTAGGACTCTATAATTCATTGGCACTACCTATCATACCTTTTCACTCTCTCCTTAGCACACCTAGAGCTCATTGAAAATCATAGTCACAAACTCGTATTCATTCATTTTCATGCATTTTTACCAAGTGCTCCCTTGTGTTTCCATATAATTCCTTAACACTCCTTGGCACGTGTTGGTACACCCTAACACCTAGGACATCTTGGCATGTCACCTTGGCCTCTAGCATGCCTTAACACTGCGTAGCATACATTTTCAATCCCTCCTTAGAAGTCACTGACACTTCCAATCCGAAACTCTTATTTGTTCATTTCCATGCATTTTGATGTAGTGTTCCCTTGTGTTTCCCTGGCATTCCTAGTTAACACTTCCTTGCACATGTTGGCACATCTTGGTTGCATCCCACCAACACTCTATCATTCCTTATCACTGCCAAGCATACCTTGTCACTCCTCCTTATCACACATGGAACTTGTTGAAACTCCTTATGACACACTATTATTCATTCATTTAAATTCATTGGGACACAGTGCTACCTTGTGTTTCTCTAGCACTCCCTAACACTTCTTGGCACACATTGGCACACCCTAGAACTTGGCACAACTTGGAATGATTTCCTAGCACTCTATCATGCCTTGGAATTGCCTAACATACCTTGTCAGTCCCTCCTTAGCACACCTAGAACTTGCTAACACTCCCTCCTTAACCGATGGCGTATATTGGCATGCCTGGCTTGCCTTGCCACTATCTAGCACATATTAGCACACCCTGACACTTCTTGAAATGCCATAGCATTCCCTAGTATGCCTTTTCACTCCCCCCTTGCCATGCCTGACACTCACTAACACCCCAAACACATCCTCTTAATGATTCATTTCCATTATTTTTGACTTGATGATTTATGTTTGGTGGGGTGCATGTCTAGAAAGAGTTCCTTTAAGAGATTAAAAAAAATGATCTCACCATTAGTTGATTTGATTCTTTCTCATTCGCAATCTCATCCTACATTGCATCCAACCTGATAATTTGTAATCACTATCTCTCGTAACCTCACTCCAGTGTTTTCATTAGACCTCATTGAGGTGCATTGACTACCACTCTTTATTGAGTTATATTTTATCATCAACCCTTTGTTTCACAACCATCAGCTCACCAACTCACCTTTCCCATTGAAATTCTCCAACTCTCTCATCCTCACTTCACTACTCTCTTCCTAGTTAATCTACTTTTTCAATTCCCTATTGCCTTCTTCATTTTCTCACATCAAGTTCAACCACCACTCATTAGTTATCTCTACTTCCTCAAAACTTGTTCAACTTGATTTTTAGATTTTGTGTCCCTCATAGCCATTTATTCATTTGAACTCTCATATTTTCCAACCCCATTGTCACCCACTACTTAATGTAAATTTTTACACCACCATACCATAATCAAAAAGTTATTAGGAAACAAATTTTCCTTCATGAACAATCCTTGTAGAGTTTGTGTTCAATAATCTCTCTCAAAACCCCTTTTCCTTAGCTTTTGAGTAAAACTAGTTCATGGGATTTTTATTTTTCGAATATCAAATTTTTTTGTTTCCCTCATCAATTTCCCTCACGTTGCAGGGTTTTTGCAATGAAGGAGGAGGAAGGGCACGTCCATGCTATCCCAACACTGATTTGATACACTTGGTTGAACTCAAGAAATTGGATTCCCGGTGCCTCCAATCACAGTGATTTCATTTTACAGAAGGAATTTTTCAGTTGAACTCAAGAAAGTGGATTCCTGGTGCCTCCAATCGTGGTGAATTCATTTCATAGAAGGAATTAGTCCCTTAAAAACTCTTCTAGACCAGCGCAACGAGGCACTCGAGAGGTTATATGTTCAAGATTCCATGGAGGAAGATGAAGTCGAAGTCATGGGTGATAATATGTTGAATATTTTGTTGATTCTCCTCTATTCATGAGCGATTCCTACAGAAAACAAGCCAACTTGTGGCATGACTACCATGCCCAGAATTCAAAAGTTGATGCTAAGCCAAAATAAATGAGAATTGTTCAACACATTTTAGCGATTTGTAAGAACTATGGGATAACTATCACCAACCAGTGAATTGATACAGATTAAAAATAATTTATGCACATTTTAAACCCTTTCTTGATTACAACTTCAGATGTCATGGGTGTGGGTGCCTCTACTACTTTGTTGGTATTTAACAATGAGCTAGGATTCACCAACCGCAACATATAATCTCTCTGCAGCGTTGGACTATCTACCAAGAATGGAAGAATACAAGGAGGCTACATTGGTGAGAAAGGTATTCATTTCTTAAAACCTGCACTCATAAAACAAAAGGAAATTGGGGTGATAGGGAGGTTTTTCAATCCTTGACTATCTACTGTTTAGATAAAATGTAATGTATATTTCTAAATTTGTAGAGATCGAGTTTAAAAACTTTGGGGAATGGCTACTCATATACAACATGTTATGAAAACAATATAAATTGGGGTGATTGGGAGATTTTTCTAGCCTTGTTTGTTAAGATAAAATTTTCACTAGGTATCTAAATTTGAAGAGTTTTGCTTTAACTTCTTTGGCTCATGGATGTTTAGATGAAATATGGTATAAAATCATAATAGAATTGCGGTGATTGGGAGATTTTTTTAGCCCTGTATTTTTAGATAGAATTTGGTGTGCATTTTTAAATTTATGGAATTTGGGTTTAGGAGCTTTGGTCATGGTGTTTAGATGAAATATTTTTTGAAAACAGGATGGAATGGGGGAAATTGGGAACATTTTTCTAGAACCAACTATTTAGGTAGAATTTGTAGAGCATCTCTCAGTTTTGAAGTTTCTCTTTAACAGCTTTGGGCTATGGCCATTTCGATAAAATATTTAAAGAGAATATACTAGAACTCATGTGATTGGGATCTTTTCCTAGCCCTGGCTCTTTAGATAAAATTTGTAATGTATTTTTCAATTTGCGTCATTTGGGTTTAAGAGATTTTGGTAATGGATGTTTAGATGAAATATGCACAAAAGAAAATAGAATTGGGATGAGGGGGAGTACTTTATAGTCCTGAATGTTTAGATAAACTTCACTATACATTTCTAAATTTGCAGAGATTGACTTTGAAAACTTTGGGTCATAGCTGTATAGCTTAAGTATGTTATGAAAACAAAATAAAATTGTGGTGATTGGGAATGTTTTCTAGCCTTGACTGTTGATGAAATTTGTTTCATATTTCCAAAATCTACAGAGACTGGGTTTAAGAGCTCTGGGCCATGGCTATTAAGATGATATGTGTTATACCTTTATATATGTTCATGGATTGGGTTTAAGAGTGTTTTCTTGATAACAAAACAACCTTACATATGCAGCAATGCATATAATATAAGGTTTAATGAGATACCTCCACTTGGAACCAAAATTGAATATATCGTTCCAGAGTGGATAGAAGAAAATTCGAGCATTAAAGACCTCCAAGAAGTGTATGGTTGTGAGCTTCCAAACACAATAATAATACTTCCTTTGCAGCCTGAGAAGGTTGGTGCCATGAAAGAGTAGCTAGATAATATTGATCCGGAAGTAATTATGTTTATGTCTAAAATCAGAGATTTGTCTGTTCATGATAATAATGAAGACCCCCCACTAAGCAGGGTTAATGCAATCTGTTTTTCATGAGAAACAACATTTAGAACTACCAAGAATGAACACAATCAAACATTTATTCGTCATAATTTAAAAAAAATAAAAATAGAAATCACTTATGGAGATATTCACCTTGACTTGTCATGGAATTGAAACTCTAAAAATGAGTTCTTGGGATGGAGAAAATTTCACAAGGAGCAGGCACATATTTCTTCCTCCCCATCGCATATTAGAGTGAAAACCCTTCACCAGGAATAAGCTTGAACAATTTTGATTCCTAAACCAATTTCATTGGAAAGATTTACTATTTGGCCACATTTTCAAGGCTTGATATATCATATGAGGTACCCCATTCTATTGGCATGGGATTAAGAGGGCCATGATGAATGAAGAAACTAATTAAATAATCAGTTAAATATTTATGATAGCATGGTAACATTTTTTACTACAAGTTCTAATCCCTTTTATATTCTTCTAGGCAGCTGAAATGTCATTTTTGATGGATTGAAATATTTTCATGGATATAGGCACATAAATAAATTTGTAGCAGAAAAATTATTGGATGGTTAGTGAAGAAAATAAATTGCACTGCTAGCATCAAAAAGTCCCTTGTGGATCTTTCAGAATGTTAGGGTGATAGATTTCATGACTAGGCCTACATTCAAAGATGGATTTGTTCAAGTTCTTCACTATTATCTTTTCCAGGAGTTCCATTTTAGTAAATAAACAAAATTTAATTCCATGAATACTATTCACGGGTCAATCTCAAAATCAATACCCCAAGCGAACACATCACAACAAGGGCCCAAAAAAAATCCCAAGAAATAGCTTATAGCTTCCTCCAGCGAGTGGCTTTTGCTCTAATGCTTTTCTACTATCAATTTACAGCTTGTCTTGCTGACTTCAATCCCAAGAAGTTATTCTATACCAACAATGGGTTGAAATATCCCTTGAATATTATATAGTCAGGTCTAACATTAAGCTATAGTCGTTTCTATAAAGACGGGTCTAAAATTCAACTATTTGTGTTGGAAGGAGTTTGCAAACAACAAAAAAGATTTCCATGCCCATGTTTTTTAGACATTTAGGAGGAAAAGCTAAGGGCTCAAATGTAAATCCATATTTCTTAGCTACATTTGGTCTCACTATGGCCTGGTTGGTCCAAGCTAGTTTCACTCTTAATCAGAATCCTTGGTGGTGATGTTGAGTACACAAATAGTACAACCTCATTAAAAAATCAGGCAATAACTTAAAAGGGAGTAATAATTTATACATCATATTTATATACAGAGTTCAACCCTTTGAACCTCAATTAGTTTCATGCCACAATGACTTAAAAAAAAAGAAATAGCATCTCTATACCAAATATGTCTATATCAAGAGAATTTTCCAAAACAATTTAGCTATTTGCAAGAACTGTAGGATAACAATAATCTACCAATGAATTGATACAAAGTAGAAATAATTGATGCACATTTCAAACCCTAGTGCCATTTTGAGACACATTCCTTTCTTGAAAAATTCCTTTTTTTGACAAACTGAATATTATGATTTATAATCTTGAAACTTCCTTTGTACTAGTTGTCTTGGTTGTATTATTCCATTATTAGTCCCTAGAACTTTGTCCTATTCCATTACCTCTTAGCATATAAGCAGGACTTGAATAGGATTATTGTAGATGACATTTATAGATAGAGTAAATTACTTCTTCTCCGATGGGCCTTAGAACTATGATGGATTTGTACAAGGAGCACTTCCTGCATACATAGGGTTTGGATGCATGCTCTTGGGTTTTTCTTGGCCATTTTAAGGTCTTCCATGAGAGAAACAATAGAATAATCAGCCCCATCCTTGCTAGTATGACGTGTTCACCTTATCTGAAGTTTCAGTTATCTGAAATTGCGGTTATAAGGAAAGACAGACTGGAATTGTGAGTTTTGGAAAATTTTCAAATCTGTTAAATTTGAATATGATATTTAGCACATGAGAATCCCATAAGGTGGAATTTGTATCTCCATCCATGATAGTGTTTGCTAGTTTGGCTGAATTGGGTATATCTTCCATTGAAAGAGGTAACAACAATATTTCATTTTTTTTTATGCTTCTTTCTTGGTACTTGTTTGGGTTTTCTTGATTTTGTGAGTTTCTATTTCCATTTTTTTACTGTATGAGGTCATCAAAATATGATTTATTTTTTCTTTGAATCTTCCCTTTGTAAGCTATGCTCTGCATCTTATTTGGAAGTTTTTTTGAATTCATTCAAGTGGAAAACTAATGGATCTTCAAAAATAAGTTGATTGTGGTTGTAGACAAAATTCAATGTTGAGAGAAGCCATTATTTCTGAATATGGATGGAACTACCATTGAATCAAATCATTGTTAGCGCATATGGATATGGTTCCTCAACCTATGCATAATTATCTTATTCGAATTGACTTTGAATCCACTGGATACTGATCATTCCTTCCTTCCATGAGAATGGTGGATCCCTAACAGTTATACTGTGTTGGGTGTTTGATTTGATTGTCATGTTTCAAATTGTAAGATTGGGGGTTTGGTTTCATTGACATGTTTCAAATATACCATTGGTTGTGAATTTGTAATTGGATCTGCATTGTTATTTAGGGTGGTCATCTGAGTATGTTTTTGTGTTCATAAGGGACAAATAATTTATTGGACTCTAACAGAATGAGTGCTGCAATATGCTACATTTCTGGAATGATACTAGTTATGGTATCTTTGTTCTTCTAGGCTTCTCTCAAATTGTTCCAGAAAAATATCGTTTGCAGCAACTGGACATTGTACAGCGGGCATCTGAATAAATTTTGTTATCTAAAAAGGAAAATAATGTATTGGGAGCTAGCATATTGAGTTCTGCAATATGCTCCATATAGGTTTCCGTGATATCGTTATTGGTGTTCTTTCTATTCTAGGCTCCTATCACATCATTCCAGAAAATATATGTTTGCATCTACTGGACAAAATTGTAAATGCATTTTTTCCATGTATTGATGAATTAGCCTAAATGATTATTTGTTGCTTTATTGCTATGATATTGTTCAAAACCATAATCATGTACATCACAGTATTGTTGAATTATTATTGTCTGTTTGCCCAGCTATGAGATTTCTCTACTATCATTGATGTCCATCATCATCATGTGCTATGTTAAAGGTTTTCATGGGCTGATTTGTGCAAGAGAATTTTAGTAATTTTGCATTAAATTTGCAAGAAATTTTGTCTTTCGAACTTTTACCCTTGAGAACCAGATGGCATAAAAAAATGATTTGGGGATAGGAAACAGAGCTGACAGTAGAGATGTGAAGAAGCATCTTTTAGAAAAAATAAATAGTCGACGTAGCAGATCAAAATCTAGTCGTCCTAGTGGTAAAGGGGAAAAAAGTGCAAGTGTTCACTCCTTGCAAGGGAGTTCCCTTGTTGCAATACTTTGTACAAATATTGTTGCCTTGGGGCCTATAGAGTTTTAATTCTGTGTAAGTTATTTTTCTTTTTTCTTAGTTTGCTTCTCAACCTTTTTCTTGAATACCTTTCAGTCTTCAAAAAATGGAAGGGTTGATTAAATTTCTCACGATTATGGAAAATTAATGTTGTAAAAGGTTTAATATTCATCACCTACTCAAAATGGGATGATTAATGATCTTGATTTGACCTTGTCTCAGGTATGTTTTCACTGCTAGATGATTTTTAAGGCATGTCTTTTAGTCATATTTTTAGGATAAATACACAAACGATCATACATATCTTAAGAAATTCATGGACCTATTTAATATCTATTTTGGTGCATTTACTATTTTCCAATGCAATCAATTCCATAAGTTCTGAATGCTACCACAAAAAATTTCAATTGTTGCCTACTAGGTTAAAGTGATTAATATTTCCCAACGGGACTACAGAAACGCCCATTGTGACCTAAAACATGTTGAATTCTGTGTCAATTCTCTTTATTTGGATCCTTATCAAACATGGGAGCCATTGTGGGTGCAATAGTCAGTGGACAGGTTGCTAATTATATTGGACAGAAAGGCATAAGTGCCCTTAATACTATGTATCAAGTTCCAACCCTATCATTGCTCAAGAAGACTTGGATTTATCTTAATCACTATTTTTTGTTTTTCATATTATAAATATTTATGTCAAATAGATATCAGCTTGTTATGGGGACAATCCATGTAGTCCCCTCATTTATGCAGTCCTAATATGATTAAAAATTTTTTCCTAGGGATTTCATCCTTTTGATTCAAATTGGTAGGATTAATCTCTTCTATGTTTGTATGCAGGCATTATTAGTGGTTTCCATTCCAAATATTATTAGGTGGTGTTATTCATCAGTAATTTTTGCTGATATCAAAATATGACTAAGTTATAATCCTAGATTCCTAGAAACAACATTTGAGAAATGTTGCGAGTTCTAGAAATCTCACTGCCTTCATCATCCTAGACTAACTATTTTTACTATATTTTCCCTCTCTCTACCTCCTAAAAATCTACCACTATTGTAAAGAAAGACTACATCATTTTAGGCCTGTTTGCCTCATTCCAACACCACCACCCCCAGTCACATTCATAACCCTTCTCCTCTGAAAAAACCCACTTTTTCCCTTCTTCAAAACCCTCTTGAGACCCCCTCCTTCATCAATTTTCCTCTAAAAACCTTAAACAATGTAAAAATCCATTTTTTTCATTGTTTAAACCTAACTTTTTAGCCTATCGGGCCTTCTCAAAAACCTTATAAAAACCTTGTTTTTATACTAAACCCGCCTTTTTATATAAATAGGCCTTAAGCCCTTTTCATTTCATCCCCCTCCGCATATTTTTAACCCCTCCCCCATATAAAATTCACCTTCGCCTTTCATTATAAAAACCCCCTCTAAACATTTGAAAAATTAAAGGGCGGGCCCACTTTTCCTCCACCCCACGTTACCTTTTCATTGGGCCATCTCCACCATTGATCGAGATTTTTTCCCCCCAATCCAACAGATGTCGCATCCCATACCTCGCCTGCCTATGTTACAACCCCTCACTACCTGACAAACCCCCCACGTCACTTCGTGCCTAGGCTTGCCTTCCACTAAAAAACCCTGCCGACCATTCACATTGCGCCATCTGTCCCGAGCTCCACCCTCGAAACCTATACACCATTCCCCGGATCGTTCCTCACTGTAGACCTCATCAACCGAGATCTGATGACTCAAAAAATATATCGCATATAAAATTGTGATGGGTTTAATAAACCCCAACCCGTGCGAAATAGGCAGTTTTTCGTTGGACATGCATGGATTGCCCAATGGAATCATGTGCGTTCAACCCAAAACCACTTACCACTCATCACCCATGCGATAAACCACTCTGGTTTTCTGAAACTGATTTCTACCTCATGCCAAAATTCAAATATTTTCATCCCCGTTTGAATTTATCTAGGTTCCGCCTTCAGAACCATGCTCCTACACCTTCTCCTCCTCCGCAAGCAAACCCCAATGATTCTAAACCCCAAAAAATGCAGTCTTACCACTCCTCACAGGTTTTAAAGCTAACATGTGTTTTGTTATGTGTAGGTTTAATGGTGGGATGCCCAAGGAGCATTCCTATGGTCAATAAATGATCAAATTAACCTCTGGATGACGATATGAGAGGTAAAATCACATAAAAGAAAGCCAGGGGGTTTACATAAAGGTTTACCTTCGATGAAGCATGATCATCGATGGGTTATAAACCCTCATACCATGAAGAAACCTCCCCTTCACACAAAATACAATTACAGTCAAAAGAAGCAGTAAAGAAGGAAAGAAATATTAAAGGTTTAATCTCATAACAAAAAGAAAATCAAGGAGATTAATTCATAACACAGAAATTAAGGCAGAAAGTGAAGACAGTCAGTGATTAAAGAGTAAAAAACAATGAGGTAGACAGTAAAGAATAAAGACAAAGTTTAAAGGCTCAAGACATATATAAAAGATAAAACAAAAGACATATCAACCTAAGATAAATTCGAATGAATCAGCTCATACCAATTATTCCTCTCAAAATATATTTTTAGCCACCTAGGTGCTTTGTTTCTTTCAAAAAAGAATTTAGGCAGTTATTGAGCTGAGTCAGAGATATTTATCTGTCAACCAGTTATTGTAAAAAGTTATGAATAAGCCTTAAATTCAAAAATTTCACCTATTTTTCCTTAGAAGTTAAGATAGAACTTATTAAAACAAAGAAATAGCTACAGATATTCCTGCCTTGACCCTCGCATGGTCTTCAAGGTCAGGAATCCACTTACTCTATAGTAAATGATACTCAAACCATATATTAGGCTTCACCTCCTCATTTGAAGCATAAATACTGCATCTAAACTCATTATCTTGTTGGCTTTTGATGACTCTTTGAAATAACACATAGTCTCTTGGAAGTTGAAAATAAATTGAAGTCTTGGAACTTGTGGATGTCTTGATTTTTTTGTTGATCGAGGAGGCTAGATCACTGGATCCCTGAGCTTGGTTGTTGGTGAAGTGCTTCTAATCTGTTATTTTTATTTGATGTTGTCATTATGTTTCCACCTCTCTGTGTTGTAGTAGAGAAAAAGTTTTAGGTTAAGAAATGTCTTTGAAAGACCCTTAGTTCTGTTTTCTCTTCACTGTATTAATGTTTTCTTCTGCTAGGAAATTTTAGAGAATACTTAACTTCTCTCTGGACCCCCTAAGCCTGTTTATTTTATAAATAGTTGAATACAGTTGGTTTCAAGCATGATTTATGGTTTTCCTTGCTTACTTGTTGTCACTTAAACATTGTTTTTTTTAAGTCTCTCTCTAAAGTACCATTCTTTAAAGTCTGCCAAAGAGGTTTTGTTTCGATCATACCCTTTGTACTTAATTAAATAATTGTTTTAGAGATCTTCATAACTATAATAAAAGATTTTTAGGATTTCCCTCTTCTCTGATTGCAGTTATATGTGTGTCTTAAGTGTTTTTGTCCTTGAAGATGAAGTCACTAGAAGTTAAATGAGTTTCTCGCCTTCTATATTTCATTGTAAAAGTTTGTCTTGAATTATTACTTGCTGAAGTGCGGATTGTAGAATTTATGGTGTGCCCTGTCTATTGATTGCCTCTTTATGTTCTTGTGATATTTTAAGTCCCTTTGTTGAGAAGTACATATGATAAAGGATTCTTAATTGTCCTTTACCCTACTTTTCATTCTTACAATTGATGTCCATCTCATAAAACCCCTTAAAACTTGAAGATCCACTGGCCAAGTTAGATTTTCCCTATGATACTCCCTGATCCGTTGATGAACTTATCATGACTTCCTTTTGACTCCATTTCCCAATTACTTAGAGATTTCCTCATTCTATCTATGCTCTTTGATCATTATATCCAACCAAAACAAACAACAAAACCTCACACTTAATAACTAGCCTAAAATCAACCCTTAAAAGCAAACAAGTCCATATCCTTTGCAAAAAAATAGAGAGATCTTTCTCTGAGTCCAGGAAGGCTAGGTCCTAGGACTCCAAAGACTGGTTCCATGTTTCCTTGTCATTTGGTATACCAATCTGCCAAATCATGGGACACCAACATTCTAGCGATCACAGTGGGACCTTCTAAGTAAATTCATGCTTAAATACGCTTAAAAGATTCAGAAACCCTTGAATAATAGTATCTAGTGATTAATCTTCCACCTCATCCCTAAAAACAACATTCTAGCGATCACGGTGGGACCTTGTGAGTCAGTGACAAACTAACTACACCTTAGGACTCTAGAAACCATTATTAATCATAGAAAACTCAGTTGATGGCCATTAAGTAGACTTTGTTTGTTTCACCATCTTAGCTAAATGATGATTCAGGTGTAGAATACTCTTACAAACCTTATAAATACAGAAAAGAAACTTAGAAAACCCCAAAATATCTCTAGATTGGTTTTTTGTCAATTATTGGTGGTGGACCATACACATTCACCTTCAAAAAAACTAAAAATATCCACCTGACGACTCCACTAGCCCTAGTAGGCCTATTACTTTACTAGTTCTTTTATATTCCCTTAAGATTGTATCAATTTATTCCTAAAGAAGTTTAGAAGCCTAGTCCCATATTTTAGAAGTTTTCAAAACACTATGAGAGGTTAACCTTCTGAAAATAGTCCTAAAACTTTCAGCCTCTCCAAATTTTTGAGCTTGAAATCTGGCTTCACATAGGATCAATACCAGATCTCATCCAAACCCTAATCCTCCTACTATAGTTGATGATCCAAAAAATATTTTGTGGCAAACTTCTAGAGATGGAAATTTAACTACTGATAGGACTATCCAAAGAACAAGATCTATCCCAGAAAACCTTACATTCTTGAAAGATCCTCACTTTGACTTGTACCATTCAAGGAACTTATTTAGAACCAATTCATACAGTGATATTGACCAATCTGACCTTGAGCCCACAGATTTGCAGCAGAGTTCCAGTAGGGAAGCCTCTCCTTCTAATCCTCTTGATTTTTAGCTTCTCCACCACTTTAGCTCTTTCCATAACAAATCTGCTCATAATCAGTTTACTGGTCCAAGTACTTCCACCACACCCATCCACACTTCCACTATTCAAAACACTCCATTTCATCCACTTTCCCTTCCACAAACCCACCTCTTGTAAATCTTCCATTTACTCCTATCATGGCAACATGGTATGCTCCCTTAGTGCTACCACAACCTCTAGTTCCTTTACCAAATGATTATCAATCCAGAATTCCCCATTTCACTGGAGCTGAATATACTACTACCCAACAGCATGTACATAAAATGGATGATGCCTTTGATTCATGGAAATAGAAGAAGAGACCATTAATATGAGAATTTTTGCCCAAAGTTTAGGAGGAGAAGCCAAAAAATTGTTTAAAATCTTAACTCCTAATAGCATAAATGATCTCCCTTCTTTATACCAAACATGTATAAACAAATGGGAAATTAAAAATAACCCTCTCCAAATCCTTTCAGAATATAGAAACCTTAAAATAAATGTTGGAGAAAGTGTCCAATATTATTGCACTAGATTCAATAGTGTCTACAATGCACTTCCTCCAAACATGAAACCTCCACTAGGCTTAGCCTTCACAAAATTTCCTAAAGGCTTTGACCCAGACATGGCCTACCAGCTAAGAGAAAGAGACCCCTTGACTTTAGAAGATATGTAGAGGGGAGCTACAAGTGTAGAAGAAAATCTAATTGAGAAAAGAGCTAGGTTGAAATCAGAAAAAAGAGTTACATATAAAGATGAAACAATGGCATCAACCTCATCATCTGATGCCAAAATTTATAACTTTGTTAGGGTAATGGAAAGAATACTGGAAAAGATAAACTTAAATGATAGAGTGCCTCCTAGAGAGAACCCAATCAATCCCCAAAACAGAAATAGAAATCCCAATTTCCGAAGAGACCCTATTCAAAATAGATAAAGAGATAATGACCAACAAATTAGGCCTTCTTTTCAAAAAAACTATGTAGATCAAGAAGAAGAAAGGGAGACAGAAAGGTTGGAAGAAAATCATGTGAATTTAATAGGATCTGATAGTGAGGGTGATGCTTTCCTCACTGAAGAATAACAAGGATTATTTTCCTCAGAACAAACTGAAAGCAATCATGAAGATTCTGAAGACTACCAATTGGGGTTTGAAAATGCTATAATGGAGGTTCACAGACAATATGATCTTAGAAGAAAAAGGAACCAAGAGACCTCCAAGAATAAAAACACAGAAACTGTTGTTAGGAATACCTCATAAAATCTTCCTAAGAATACAACAAACAATTCTAACATTGTGGCTAAGAAAACTGACTTAAACAAAGACAAAACCAGCCAGCCAAGTGTTTACCCAAGCTGCCCTAGTACTTTTGCTAGCGGCCCTAAGAAATCTGTCCAAAATAACAGTCCTAATAAAACTCAGCAAATCAGAATTGTTGAAAAGACTATGTTTGACAAATCAAATGTAAATATGTCAAAAACACTAGTGCCATTTAGCCTTGAGGGAGAAATTGCCAAGATCAAAATTAGCATACCTTTAGCTGAACTAGTAACCCAGGATGTATATAAAAATCAAGTTTTGAAAGCTTTGAATATAGGAAATGATATTGATACTTTAAACTTAACAGATGATAAACCAGAATTGTTGTTTGGTCCTGAAGTCGAAGGAAAATACCAGGAAGGAAACATTCCTCCATTTTATGTCAGCTTAAATATACATGATAAAATATTACACAATGCCATGCTAGACTCTGGTGCCTCTCACAATCTCATGCCAAAAGTAGTGACGGAGAGATTAGGCCTAGAAATTACTAAACCTTACAAAGACCTGTATTCATTTGATTCAAGCAGAGTCAAATTTTTAGGCCTAATCAAGGATTTATGTGTCAAGCTGGCACAATTTACTGCTAAGGGTCTAGTTATGGACAAAGTTGTTGCTGACATTCCCCCAAAGTATGGCATGTTTTTATCCAGATCATGGGGAGCCAAACTTCAGGGGAACCTTCAAATGGACATGTCTTATGCTACCATTCTAGTCTTTCACCAAACAAGAAGGCTTTATAGGGAGTCTCATATGAAATATATGGTAAGCAACATAGATAGGCCAAACAACACTCATGTTTATTCCATTCATTCAGACCTTGATTCATTTATCTTGTTTAATGAAGATGAAATCATCATACAAGAAAATGAAAATGAAAAATATTTAAGTCCACTTGAACAGCCAAATCTGCCCTCAAATGAAAAACATGACAGCTCAAACTGTAGCAGCCTTGAACAACAAAATGAGAATGAATGTGAAATAGAAACACTTTGGACAATGAGCTTTGATGGCTCTTGTAGCAAAGCTGGTTCAGGAGTTGGTGTATGGATTCATAATACAAACATAGGACATTCCTACAAACTTGTTTTCCCATGCACTAATAACATTGCAGAATATGAAGCCCTCCTTCTTGGCCTACATTTGCTCAAAGATATAGGAGCCAAGAAAATATCAGTCGAAGGAGATTCCGAGCTAATTATTAGGCAAATAAAAGGGGAATATTCAGCCAAAAACCCAATATTAAGAGAATATAGGAATGCTGCCCTAGATCTCCTGAAAAATTTTGAAAAATATGAACTCACTTTCATCCCTAGAACTCAAAATAACCTTGCAAATGAGCTCGATTTTGCTGCCAGCAATTGTCAAATACCTCTGGTAAATGAAATGTTCACTGTTAAATTAAAAAATAGGCCTACAGTCCCTAACAATGAAAACTATTGGAAAGTGTTTGAGGGAGATAAACACATTGCTGATTTTCTGCACTCTGAAAATGATTTTGCTATACCAACACTTAGCTTAAACCATGAAGAAGAATGTTTTGATGAAAAACAAACCCCTAAAATAGAGCTCTCCTCTACTGCTGATATAAACCAATTTGAACATCTTTATAAGGCAGGATTATTTAACAAACTAGATCAAAAGGGCCTTGAAGTTTTACAATGCAAAAATGATTCAATACCAAGGGGTCTTACACCTTTAGAAGAACTTTTTGACTTCAATGATGTAGCTAAAAAACCAAAGATGGAGCCTGTAGAAGATAATGTAGAAGAACATAACATAGGCAGCATGAATGAACCCAAAATTATCAAGCTATCTAGCACTCTTCCTTCTCATATTAAAAGAGAATATATTGAACTTTTCAAAGAGTTTGGAGATCTGTTTGCATGGGGATACAAAGATCTGAAATCATGTGATACTAGCATTATTCAACACAAAATTCCTCTTAAGGAAAATTAGAAACCTTTCAAACAAAAACTAAGAAGGATAAACCTTGTTTTATTACCTTTAGTTGAGAAAGAGATCAAAAAGATGTATGATGTTGGGATCATAGTTTCCCATAGATATTCACAATGGGTTTCCAACCTTGTATCTGTTAGGAAGAAGACCAGGGAAATTAGGCTTTGCATTGACTTTAGAAACCTGAACAAAGCCTCCCTAAAAGATAATTATCCCTTGCCTAATATGGATCACATACTCCAAAAGGTGGTTGGATCTAAGAGAATATCACTCTTGGATGGTTTTTTAGGCTACAACCAAGTGCTAGTGCTCCCAAGTGATCAACATAAAACTACTTTCACCACACCTTGGGGTACATTCATGTATGTTAAAATGCCATTTGGTTTGATGAATGCAGGGGCCATCTTCCAAAGGGCCATTGACATAGATTTTTTAGAAGACACGGGCTATTTCATAATCATTTACCTTGATGACATCGCTTTTTCTCAAAAACTAACAAAGAACACTTAGTCCACTTGAGAATTTTTTTTCAGAAATGCAGGAAATATGGCTTACCTTTGAATCCCTAGAAAACACTCTTTGGACTCCAGGAAGGAAAACTCCTAGGCCACATAATCTCTGAAGAAGGAATCAAAGTAGATCCCAAAAGGATTGATGGCATATTGAAAATCAACCATCCTAGAAACCTCAAAGAATTGCAATCTTTCATTGGGAAGATCAAATTTTTGAGAAGGTTCATCCCTAACCTTGCTGAACTTTTGAGAAATATCACAAACATGCTCAAAAAGGAAACAGGAGTTAAATGGACCTTAGAATCCAAACAGTCATTTGAACTGGTGAAACAAGCTCTCACTCAAACACCATTTCTTATCAGTCCTGATTTCACCAAGGATTTGTACATTTTTTCATTTGCATCTGAACACACCTAGATGCATTGTTGTTGCAAAAGAATAACATGGGCCAAGAACAACCAATATCCTTCTTCAGTAGAGCCTTAAGAGATGCTCCACTAAAATATAATAGCATGGAGAAAAAATCCTTAGCCTTGATAAAATCATTGAAAGATTTCTGAATCTACATTTTACACTCACATATCATCGCTTTTGTCCCACACACAGTGGTCAAGCACATTCTAAATCAAGACCCTGATGGTAAAAGGGGAAAATGGATTGCTATTATCTTAGAATGTGATTTAGAAATTAGACCTACCAAGCTGATTAAGGGACAAGGATTAGCAAAACTCATGGTAGAATCAAATTTCCAAACATTAGATATGAATATGGCTGATGTTTTAGAAGAACGGGAAGAATTCACAGCTCCATACATTGAAGAAAGTTTTTTGAATTCATCTTGGTATGTTGATATCATTTATGTGCTTCTCTATCTTAACACTCCTCCTTCTTTATCAAATACTAAATCTAGATTCTTGAAATAGAAAGATTTAAATTACTACATTTTAGATGGAGTGTTATATTGGAAAAATGGTGTTCACATACTGCTTAAATGTTTGCTTGAGAATGATGCAGGAAAAATCATGCATGAGCTGCATGAGGGAGAATGTGGAGGCCACCTTTACTGGAAGGCCACAGCAAACAAGATTCTTAGAGCTGGATTTTACTGGCCCACCCTTTTCCCTGATACTAAAAAACAAGTCATGACTTGCCATAAGTGTCAATTTTTTTATGGCAAGAGAAAACTCCTACCTTTACCATTACATCCCATCAGTATTGAGGCTCCCTTTTAGTAATGGGGTTTGGAATTTATTAGATAAATTCATCCAACCTCATCTACCCAACATAAGTGGATCCTTACTGCCATTGATTATTTTACCAAATGGATAGAAGTTATCCCTTCTAGGAATTCTACTGACTCAATCATTATCAAGTTCCTTGAAACCAACATACTATCCCGATTTGGTTGTCCTAGAAAGATCATTACAGACAATGTTTTTGCCTTCAAATCCAAAAGAATGGTTGACTTCTGCTATAAATATCATATCACATTAGGTCATTTCACAGCTTCCTACCCCTAAGGAAACGGCCTAGATGAATCATCCAATAAAATCTTGATCAACATTATCAAAATACTGTTGGATCAAAATCAGAAATCATGACATAGTAAGTTGGTTCATGCATTATGGGCTGATAGGCTAACCAAAAATAAATCCATCAATATGTCTCTCTATCAATTGGTATATGGCATGGATGCAGTCTTCCCAACATCCTTAGGAGTTCCAGTAATGAAACTTCTCCAAGAAGTACAATTAGAAGAAAATGACATGCAGAGAAGGTTGAATCAAACCATTCATTTACAACAGTCAAGAGAGGAAGTGTACAGAAGGACACAAGCAGTTCAAGAGAACATCAAGAAGGTATTTTACAGAAGAAATAAAGCTAATAATTTTCAAGTTGGAGACACAGTCCTAAAATGGGATTCTAGAAGGGAAGATAAAGGTAAACATGTCAAGTTTGAAAATATGTGGAAAGGGCCTTATATCATTCACTCAATTAGGGGTCATAATGCTTTCTTTTTGCAAGGGCTGAATGGAGAAGAGTTATTTGGAGGTCCTGTCAATGGCAGGATGCTCAAACACTATTTCTGTCAGGAGTCTTAGTTTCAGAGCTTTCATTCATTATACATAAACACTACATGATAAAATCTTGAAAACAAAAATACAAAAACAATAAAAGAAAGGAAAAAGAGGGCAGATTCAAAAGAGGTACAACCCCATACCCAAAAAATAGTATTACTGAAAGTGTACAAGCCTAAATGCCACTACTGATTCAAAATGATATTTTGTTCAGTCATCTAGCCTAATCATGGCTGAACATGCTTTAAATTTATGTTGATAAGTTAGTGAAAACAATGATTGTCAAGATTATCTCAAACTTGACTTATCAAGAAAGATAGATTAGGGAAAATAAGATACTGGTTCCACATTCTCAAAACAGAACCAAAGAGGAAGATAAGGATGCATTACAAATGATAGATCACAACCTTATCTTTCTAAGTTACTTTCTATGCAAAATAATGATTGTGTGCAGCTTGTTCCAATTCCACAACCATGGTAAGTTAGACTGCCTATTCCTGATTTTAACCATGTTTTAAATTTCATGTCAATAATTTAGAGAATCAAGATTTCCAAACAATTTAATCTTGGCAGTCAAATAGTTTAGGTACAGAATAAAAAGAGTTCAGTAGTTTAATATGAACTCTTGGAAGAAATAAGGATAGAGGTAGATAGTTTATTTCTATTTTCAAAAATAAAATGTTAAAGCGTTTGCCAGTCCAAATGCACTCAAAGAAGAATAAATGTTAGGACAAGTAGGATTGGGTAGGTAGAAATGTTGTTGAAAGAAATCATATGTTGCAGATTGTTAAGATTGTCACTTCAAAGAAATATCAGCAAGTGAAAAGAAGGCAAAAGCTACCCAATGGAAAAGACACTAGTCTGCTGAAACTCAGAGATTTGATAAACTGGAGTTTTGGACACCTTGAAAGGAAAGCTTCCCTCCCCAAGTGGAGCCACTATTAGTCATCAGTAATTTCTCTGATATCAAAATATAACTAAATTATAATCCTAGATTCCTAGAAACAACATTTGAGAAATTTTGTGAGTTCTAAAAATCTCATTGCCTTCATCATCCTAAGTTTAACTATTTTTCACTTTATTTTCCTCTCTGTCTCCTAAAAGTATGCCATTTTGCTGCAAAGAAAGGCTTCATCATTTTTAGGCATGTTTGCCTCATTCCAACACCTTAACCCCACTCACATTCATAACCCTCTTCCTTCGAAAAGACCCACTTTTTCCCTTCTTCAAAACCCTCTTGAACCCCCCTCATTCATCATTTTTCCTCTAAAAACCTTAAAACATTGTAAAAATCCCTTTTTACATTGTTTAAATCTAACCTTTAAGAATATCAGACATTCACAAAACCTTATAAAAACGTTGTTTCTATGCTAAACCCGCCCTTTTTACGAAATGGGCCTTAAGCCCCTCTCTGCTTAAGCCCTACCTCCTGTACCCACAAGGAACCATCCCCTCCGCTTATTCTTAACCCCTTCCCCCTATTCAAATATACCTCCACCCATTCATTCTATAACGCCCGCAAACCTTATAAAGAGCCCCATAAACCCTTCATTAATATTTAAATGGGCCCTGCCTTCCACTTAGCCTTGCCGCCCAATTGTAGCCGGACACCTATCATCGGGCTCCACCCTCCAAATCTGTGCAGTGCCCCTCAACTCATTCCACACAGTCGATCTCACTCCTTGAGATCCGACGGCCCCAAACCCATATCGCATAGAAACTGCGCCAGGTTTTAAAAGTTCTCAACCCTCATGAAATGGGCAGTATTATCCCTACCATGCGTCAAACACCCAGTGGTATCACATTCGATTGTTCCAAAACCATTTACCACCCATTTCACGCTCGATAAACCACCCCAGTTTTTCCAAAACCACTTTCCCCTCCCCATGTCAAATTTCAAATCTTTTCACCTTCGTTTGAATTCCACCAGGTTACACCTTCGGAACCATGCCCCTATGTCATCTTCACCTCTACAGATGCCTTCCGACCACCCGAAACCCATGAAAATGCAGTTGAGCCCACCCCACATGGTTTTAAACTAATGGTTTGTGTTTGTGCAGGTTTTGATGGCAGAGAATTTCAAATGCCCTCCTAAAATCCATAAAATAAGAATAAAACCCCCGGATGATGATCCAGGAGTCTTAAATCCAAAATTATGGAGGTCAGAGGCCCTCTCAGGTTTTGATTCATGATGAAATCATGCTCATCAATGGATCATAAAATCTCCAGCACATAAACGACGCATCCCTGCACAAAGGAAAAACAAAGACAGTCAAAGAGGAAGTGAATAAATGAAGAAAGAAGAAGAGTTAAGGGGATAATCCTAATTAACATACAAACGAAAGGGGTTAACCACTTAAAACAGAGGATTAAGGAAAAAAGAAGATTGATGAAGGTCAATGAAAGAAAGAATATAGTGAAAAGATCAAAGAAGTAGAACATAAAGACCAAACATAATCGAAGAAAAAGTGATAAAAAGAAGATAGTAAAGCATAAAAACAAAGTTAAAGGCTTAAGATAGATATTAAAGACAGACAAAGGACAGATTAACCTAAGGAAAATTCGAAATGACTCAGCTCACAACAATTATTCCACTCAGAGATATTTCTATCCACCTAGGTGCTTTGTTTCCTTCAAAAAACATTAGGCAGTTATTGAGCCGACTCAGAGATATTTATCTGACAAACAATTATTGTAAAAAGTTATGAACAATCCTTAGAAGTTAATATAGAAGTTATTAAAACAGAGAAGTAGCTACAGATATTCTTGCCTTGAGCCTTGCATGGTCTTGAAGGTTAGGAATGCACTTACTCTGTAATAAATGATACTCAAACCCTATCTTAGGCTTCACCCCCTCATTTCCAGCATAAATACTGCATATGAACTCATTATCTTGTTGGAATTTTATGACTCTTTGAATTAATACATAGTCTCTTGGGAGTTTAAAGAAAATTGAAGTCTTGGAACTTGTGGATGTCTCGATTTCTTTGTTGATGGAGGAGGCTAGATCACTCGATCCCTGAGCTTGGTTGTTGGTGAAGTGCTTCTAATCTGTTATTGTTATTTCATGTTTTTCAATATGTTTTCACCTTTCTGTGTTGTAGTGGAGCAAAATTTTTAGGCTAAGAAATGTATTTGAAAGAACCTTAGTTCTGTTTGCTCTTCACTGTGTTAATGTTTTCTTCTGGTAGGACATTTCAGAGAATTCTTAACTTCTCTCTGGACCCCATAAGCCTATTTATTTCATAAATATTTGAATATAGTTGGTTTCAAGCATGATTTATGGTTTTCCCTGCTTACTTGTTTCCACTTAAACACTGTTTTTTTAAGTCTCTCTTTAAAGTGCCATTCTTTAAAGTCTGCCAAAGAGGTTTTGTTTCGATCATACCCTTTGTACTTGCTTAACTAATTGTTTTAGAGATCTTCATAAATATAATCAAATATTTTTAGGAGTTCTATATTCTATGATTACAGTTATATGTGTGTATTAAGTGTTTTTTGTCCTTGAAGATGAAAGAACTAGAAGTTAAATGAGTTTCTCACTTTCTATATTTCATTGTAAAAGTCTCTCTTGAATTATTATTTGCTGAAGTGTGGATTGTAGAATTTATGGTGTGCCCTATCTATTGATTTCCTCTTTATGTTGTTGTGATATTTTAATTCCCTTTGTTGAGAAGTACATATGATAAAGGATTCTTAATTTCCCTTTACCCTACTTTTCATTCTTACAATTGATGTCCATCTCATAAAACCCCTTAAAACTTGAAGATCCACTGGCCAAGTTAGATTTTCCCTATAATACTCCCCGATCCATTGATGAACTTATCATGACTTCCTTTTGACTCCATTTCCCAATTACTTAGATATTTCCTCATTCTATCTATGCTCTTTTATCATTATGTCCAACCAAAACAAACAACAAAACCTGACACTTAATAACTAGCCTAAAATCAACCCTTAAAAGCAAACAATTCCATAACCTTTGCAAAAAAATAGAGAGATCCCTCTCTGAGTCCAGGAAGGCTAGGTCCTAGGACTCCAAAAACTGGTTCCATGCTGCCTTGTCATTTGGTATACCAATTTTCCAGATCACGGGACACCAACAGGTGGCTTGTCATTTTTTTTGCAAAGGCAAGTTAAACTACCTTATAAAAGGGTCTTGTCTAGAAATTAAATATTTTCTTGTTCATTTGGATTCTAAATTGGAAGCCAATTTTTTATTTTATCTTTCTATTGTTGCAGGATTATTTATTTTTATACAGGGGAAGATTGTTCACAGGGTTTGGAGTTGGGGTCATCTCATTTGCTGTAAGTAAGAGATTTCTCACAAGGTTGTGAAAGGGATATTTCTCTTTGTTTTCAAACTAAGGAAAGTGAAGTGAGTCATTGGGGTTTTTGGAGAAAAATATAAAAAAAACTGTGAGAAAATATTTTGGGTTTCTTGTACCTGAGGAAAAGACGGATAAAGGGCCTTTTTTCCATGTTCCTTCCACTTTGCAAAAACAATATTGTGTCTTGCAACTACAAAAAACCCTCTTTTCATTGTTGTTATGTGCCTTTAAGTTAATAGTGAGAAAGAAAAATCTTTCTTATATAGGTTACAATAAAGTTGAGTCAATCCACTTTATGAATGTGAGATAAACCGAAATACACACTAAAGTGAAATAACACATCAAACACATAAAATAAACTAATGTCCATCTGACTTTATCAATGCCTAAATCTAGTACCTAATTGACCATTATGGAACAATGAACTAATATTTACTTTAATACCCCCCCTTAATGGTCAATCTACCAACTACACCAAGCTTATCCTAGAATTTTACATATTTTTCAGGACCCAAACCCTTGGTGAGAATGTTTGCAGTTTGATTCTTTATAGGAAAATACTACAATTCGATAGACCCATCTTCTGCAAGCTATGTGATGAAGTGGTAATATACTTTAACATGTTTGGTATGCTCGTGAAAGAGATGTTTGGCAAGTTTCATCAAGCCTTGGTTCTCAATTCACAGGGGTGTTGGCTATGTTTGTTGCATTTCAATGCATCCTCTTGAGCCAAACTACCTAGCATGCTTCTTTCACTACTCGATATTTCTCTTCTATTGAAAAAAGGTCTCTCGTCTTGTGCATGTTGCTTCTTGCTTTTCCATGTGACTGCACCTATGTCAAGGCTAACAAGATATCCAGAATTGTATTTTCTATTATGAAGAGAACCTTCCCAATCTGAATCTATATACCCACACAGGCTAAGGTCTTACTTCTGTTGTAGAAAATTCCAAAGCCAAGTGTCCCTTTCACATATCTCCACACTCACTTTGTTGTTTTCTAGTGCTCTACATTCGGAATTATCTTGAATTTGGAAATGAAGCTCACAGCGAAGCTCAAATTAGGTCTAGGGAATCTAAGATATATCAAGCTACGAACTGGTTTCCTGTCCATTGAATCATTGGCTGCCTTGGAGTAAGTTTTGGTTGAAAGTTTCAAACCCTTTCCCCAGAGGCGTAGATGAGACTATGCAATCTGTCATTCTAAACTTGTCCAACAAACTCCTGGCATATTTTTTTTGTGAGACAAAAATTTTGTTACCTATTTTCCAAACTTCTACAACCATACTATAGTGTGGGAGGCCTAGATCTATCAAGTCAAAAAAAATTCTCATATTGGATTTCATGTGTTATTGAACTTGCCTCACTATGTATGATAATGATATCATATACATGTATGAAGAGAAAGATGATATCATTAAAAACTCTTTTCATACACATGTTAGAATCTGAAGCACTCCACTGGAACCCCTGTTCATCCAAATACATATCAATCTTGATATACCATGCCCTAGGTGCCTATTTCAAACCATATAGAGCCTTCTTCAGTCTGTAGACCAAATTCTCCTTCCTTGAAACCTGAAAACAATATGGTTGATACATGCGGAGTTCTTCTCGCAAATATCCATTAAGAAAGGAGCTTTTCACGTCCATACAATGGGCCTTCCATCCAAATTGTGCTAGCGTGGCTAGAACAAGTTGAATGGTGCTCATATTTGTTTCAGGAGCAAAGGTATCCTCATATTCAATGCCCTATTGCTAAGAAAACCCTTATGAAACCAACCATACTTTTTACTTGTCAAATGTACCATTTTCCTTGTACTTGATATTGTACATCCCTTTGCAGCCAATAGGTTTCTTCCCTAATGGAAGTGATGTGAGACCACAAGTATGATTTTTCATCAAACTCTCATATTTGACTACCATGGCTCTGTTGGAAATATTGAGAGGGGGGTGAATTAGTATTTCTTTTCAATTTTTATTTTTACCAGTTAGATCACTTATATTTAAAACAAAAAAAGAACAATGATGGAATAGATACTTTTATTAATTTATTCTTTACAATAACTAAAGTACCATAATGATATAGCGCTCCAACCCTAGATGAAGACTCAAATATTCCACGCTCCAACCTGTATTGTGCCAAGCACTGAATTGGTATTTCCAAGGCTCCAACCTTGTCAAATTTAGGCACCAAACTCTAGGGCTCCAACCCTATCTTTGGTACAGGCTCTGACCTGGTTTCTTGAGGACTCCAATCCTCTAGGGCTCAAACCCTATCCTCCAATGCACCGACCTTATCTCTTTGAGGCTCCAACCTCTTGCTTCAATTCATCTAGACATATTTGGTTATACTTCACGGCTCCCAATATCTTCTACAACAAGCCCTGACAATATTTAGCTATCCCCTCACTTAGTATCCACGTCACTTCATCAATGACAACCTTGTATTTCTCATGAAGGTGTCACCACTGCTCTTCATCATACCCAAACACAAATATCCAAGGTTACCTCATGATCACTAATGCATCATGATCTTCAAAAATATCTCCAAGATTTTATTCACAGGTTCCTTAATAGGTGCTCCAATGATGTCTTCAAAATTGTCTTTAAGATGCTCTAGAAATATTTCAACTCTTCAATAGCTGGTGCAAATAATATTCTCCAAATATGTTCAAGGATGAAATTTAAATTCAACAAGGCATCATGGATATCTCCAAGGATGGCACACGAGATGTCCTTCAACATTTCTACTTCAATGGAATGTAGCAACTCCAAAAATGAGATCAAGTCTATCAAGGTTGCCTTCTAATTTTTCCACTAAATGTTCTTCAAAAACTTCACTTGTCCAATGTAATGTTCCAAGAGTACTATATCTAAAGTTTCCAAATGTTTCCAAGAATGTGACTATCCATTGCTATCATCCTTTCATATGACTGCTCCATGATATTCAATATGTATCTTCAAAACACTTCACCTCCCAATGGTCTAAATACTTTCCAAGACTTCTATTCATTTTATATCTAGTAGCCATGAGGTGTTAAGGCCAGGTCCAAATTCCACAATTCTAGATTATTTCAAAGGATGTTTGTCTCCATAATTGAGGACCAAGGTCTTATAGTTCTAAGGTATATATATCACTCTCCAATAGTGCACATAACTTTTATATTTCCAAGTTCTAAAGCTACACTAGAAGGCTGACCACACAATGATTATTGCATTTAGGTGTTGTCTAATACAAAAATCCAAGGTGCTGAAGGTATCCGAGCTTTCCTTGTCATAGGTTTTTTGTTCAAGCCTCAGTTTAGCTGAACAAAATCTTATCAAAATGTTGCAAAAATCATTCCTTCACTCTATAACACCTTCTAGCAAGCAATAAAAGTACTTTCTAGAAGTTTGAGGTAGTGAACACTATTCTAGTCACAAGTTCGAAGGTTTTTGTGTAGCCCTTTGTCACAGATCAAAACGTTTTCCAACCCTTAGTCACGGGTAAAACTCCAAAGTAAGATCAAGTCTTCCAATTTTTCCATTGAATGTTCTTCAAAAACTTCACTTGTCCAATGTAATGTTCCAAGAGTACTCTATCTAAAGTTTCCAAATGTTTCCAAGAATGTGAATGTCCAATGTTATCGTCCTTCCATATGACTACTCCACGATATTGAATATGTATATTCAAAACACTTCACCTCCCAATGGTCTAAATACTTTCCAAGACTTTTATTCATTCCATATCTAGTAGTCTTGAGGTGTTAAGGCCGGGTCCAAATTCCACAATTCTGGGTTATTTCAAAGGACATCTCTCTCCACAATTGAGGAGCAAGGTCTTATAGTTCTGAAGTATATATATAACTCTCCAATAGTGCACAGAAATTTTATATGTCCGAGTTCTAAAGTTTCACTAGAAGGTTGACCACGATGATTATTGCATTTAGGTGTTGTCTGATACACAAATCCAAGGTGCTGAAGGTATCGAGATTGGAGATTTTCTTATCACAATTTTTTTGTTCGAGCCTCAGTTAGCTGAACATAATCTTATAAAAATGTTGCAAAAATCATTCCTTCACTCTATAACACCTTCTAGCGAGAAATACAGGTATTGTCCAGAAGTCTGAGGTAGTGGACACTGTTCTGGTCACAAGTTCGAAGGTTTTTGTGTAGCCCTTTGTCACGGATCAAAAATTTTCCATCCCTTAGTCACAGGTAGCAACTCCAAAACTGAGATCAAGTCTATCAAGGTTGCCTTCCAATTTTTCCACTGAATGTTCTTCAAAAAGTTCACTTGTCCAATGTAATTTTCTAAGAGTACTCTGTCTAAAGTTTCCAAATGTTTCCAAGAATGTCACTATCCAATGCTATCATCCTTCCATATGACTGCTCCACGGCATTCAATATGTATCTTCAAAACACTTCACCTCCCAATGGTTTAAATAATTTCCAAGACTTCTATTCATTCCATATCTAGCAGTCTTGAGGTGTTAAGGCCAGGTCCAAATTCCACAATTATGGGCTATTTCAAAGGATGTCTGTCTCCACAATTGAGGACCAAGGTCTTATAGTTCTGAGGTATATATATAACTCTCCAATAGTGCACAGAAATTTTATAAGTCTGAGTTCTAAAGCTACATTAGAAGGCTGACCACACAATGATTATTGCATTTAGGTGTTGTCTGATACACAAATTCAAGGTTCTGAAGGTATCAGAGCTTTCCTTGTCACAGGTTTGTTGTTAGAGCCTCATTTTAGCTAAACAGAATCTGATCACAATCCTTCAAAAATGATTCCTTCACTCTATAACACCTTCTAGCAAGCAATACAGGTACTGTCCAGAAGTCCGAGGTAGTGAACACTGTTTTGGTCACAAGTTCGAAGGTTTTTGTGTAGCCCTTTGTCACAGATCAAAAGGTTTCGAGCTCTTAGTCACAGGTATGAGGTACTGTGAGGGTTTTACATGATGTTTTATAGCTCCTTATCATAGACTTTTAACCCAATCACTTGTCTTCAAAAACTCCTTAGTGGTTCCACAGGTCTGCAAAAATTTTCAGCAATATAATCTGAGTTCTCTTGACCTTCCCCTTAAGAAATTTCCCAAACAAAAGATTTTTAACTCCTCCTCGACCTCCTGTAGGTTCTGTTTGAAATTCTGTGTCTTTTTAGTGAAATTTTTCATGCCTAGAATGAGGATTTACACTTATATTTATGATATTTTTGACCTCTATGAAAGGATGTGACAGTTGGGTGAAGGAGCTGACATGAGGAATTGAGCTTAGGTCGGCTATAAATAAAAATATAATATTAAAACTTGAAAATTCATTTTCTCTTCAACTACTGGGAATTTTCAGGCAAGTGATAGCTCATTATAAAGATAAAAATATACTCTATAAGATTGTATAGGAGTTAGTTTGAAAGGATGCTTCTAAGGTGGTAAAAAATAATTTTTCTTTGTGACTGTCCTTAATTTTTGTGTGCAGAGAGTGAATAGGAAATCATGGCTTCCTCATTGCTTGGCTTATCCTTTGTTTGTCTTCTCCATTTTTTTCCTTATGAATCATAGTGTCATCATCTAGGACATCGATGTCATCATGATAGGTATAACATCATGTATTCAATAATAGTGGAGTAATATGTCATAATGCAACATCATCATTAGGAAAATTCTAAGATAGTAATATAGTCTTCCAACCACCAAATGAGATAAAGTGCATGCAACATTAGATCAAGTACTTATTAGGGCTTCCTTCATTAGTGGTTTGACTTCTTCGTGCCTTGCCATCTTCATTGATGGTATCCTAGTCAACCAAGAGTCATGGCATCATCATTTGGAACCAGACATCTCAAGAATATTGACATCTCAGACAATGTCATATTGACATCAATGACAACCTTGATTAACAATCTCTTTCCCAATTCGGTCTCCCTTGTGCTTCCTCAAAAATCTCGACTCATAGATTTCCTTAATATTGACCATGAGAGCAAAGTTGAATATATTCTCTATTTTCTCTTTCCACTCAATAATCATCCCTTGATCATTTTTCTTACTCAAACATATCTAATGGTGTTGTGCCATTACTTGGGTCTCTTCTTGTGATCTTCCTCATCCAAGTTAGTATTGTCACCATGACCTGGACCACCTATATCTAGATCATAAATTACTAGTCTAGGAGACTCATCATGCTCAAAATATTCCACCCCCCTTCAAGTACAACTACTTGAAGCTTGACACCTGAATCCTCAACCCCTTCCAACTTCTAAGTAATTCAAAACTTAGGAGAAGTTTGGAAAGGTCCAACCTCCTCATCAAAAACAACTTCACTATTGAAGCTTACCCTTTCAGTGTTAATATCAATCAACCTATAAACCTTATAGTGTTGTTGTACCCTATAATCATTAGATTTTCTCTTTGGATCTAATTTGGTTATCTTCTTAGCTAGAATCCAAGTCTAGGAAATAGAACCAAAAACTTTAAGATGACTTACTTGCACTTTCTTCCAAACCATGTTTCTTTGTGACCTTCTACTTCATCACCATCCTGGGAGATCTATTCAATAGGTATACTATTGTGAAGATTTCCTCACTCAAAACCTATTTGGAATAGACTTCCTCTGCAACTTACACCTAGCCATCTTTGTGATAGTACAGTTTTGCCTCTCAACCAATACATTTTGTTGTGGAGTGTAAGGTGTAGTATATTGTCTTTCGATCCCATGTTTAGCACAAAATTTATTGAAATATTTTAAGTAGAATTCACCACCAGTATCATATCTAAGAGATTCAATATGACAACCTAACCGTTTCCCTATTAATGCTTTGAAATTTTGAAATTCATTAAACACATCATATTTAATTATAGAAAATATACCCACATTTTTCTACTAAAATAATCAACAAATGAAAGGAAGTACCTAGCACCAGTGGTTGATGTCATGCTCATTGGTCCAAAAATGGCTGAGAGTACCAACTGAAGGACCCTCTACACTCTCCAAGATTGTCCTTCATAAAATGGTATTCAATGTAGCTTCCCTGCCTGACAAGCTCTACAAACTCTGTGGATCTTCTACAAAATGTTCGAAAGTCCATCTACTAGTTTCTCTCATGCCAACTGAGAGAGATAGGTCAATCTGAGGTGACCATACCTATGATTCCATAGGGGTGCTATATTTTTTGAATAACAATTACCTTTAACTTACAATTTCTAATAAGATCAATATTCAAAAATCTTAAGACAGTGAAAGCTAAGAGATTCATCTAAAATGGATCATTATAATCTTGGACATAGAAAACACTCATCGTTGCATAGTTTCCCAAAAGGTAAAACAACCTCAATTATATGTTGAACTACCACTTAATTTGAGGTTCAAATCCTAAGCCATCAAATTCTCAAGTGCAAAGGTGAAATAAGAAAGGTACGAGTCACTATAGGAGATCAATGTTTCTTTTCAAATTTCTTCTTCCTTCAACTAGAGGGAATGATGAGATCCTAGGAGTTTAAACTTTAGTGTTTTAAAACCTTGGGAACATATGACATGAATCATATGAAATGTTTATTTCCATTAAGCATGAGGGTATAATTGTTAACTTAAATGGTCTTTAACACAATCCCTCTATATTTGTCTCTTCAAATGTGAGGGCACCCACTCTCATAAAGGACATGTTGGGAGTTTAAACTTTAGTGTTTTCAAACCTTGGGCATATATGACATGAATCATATGAAATGTTTATTTCCATTAAGCATGAGGTTAGAATGATTAACTTAAATGGTCTTTAACATAATACCTCTAGATTTGTCTCTTCAAATGTGAGGGCACCCACTCTCATGTTCGCATTTACTAATATTAGCCTTTAGGAAAAGATAAGAAAATATAAATTGGACTAATGTATTAATCCATGTGAACATGATACCCATTCGTCCTCTCACACACTCAATGTGAAAACTTTGACTCCTGAAGGACATGATTTGGGCAATATATCAGTTGCCTCAAAAACTGAGGTTCGAGTCAATTCTTCATGCAACATGATACTAAGAAGTTGCTAAGTTGTCTCCTAATATTATGCTAAATTGGTCAGAGTCAGTTCAAAAATTCTAGATGACTCTCATGGTGTTGCAATGTTATTTAATCTTACAATTTGGCATACTTGCTTAGTCCCACAATGCTGAAAAACTTTCCTCAACTATTAATCCTAAAGAATCCCAATCATGGGTGAACATGGATAGGGCAGCTTGAATTTTCTCACATGTCTTCCATCTCACTTAGACACTTATTATGAGAACTCTTATACATTTACTATGTCAGTTTTCTAAGGCCTAAGATGGGAAAAATAAATAACAAGTGTGTGCAAGCAACAACACACTTGACTAGATTGAACTCAGCCTAGTCTTATGATGGATGTACATTTTAAGGGCTTCTTTCCTAATTCAAAATCGTTGAAGATATATAAACTAACTATTTAATTTTTCCTACAATTCAAATAGTGCACATGGAAAGCTTCTCTGCAAATCTCTTTTTTTGCATATGGTAGGCCTCTTAATAGACTAAGCTTGTACTAGCATATTGCAAACATGACTTGCAAGTCACCACTGTGTTTTGGTTTCTAAAGGTTGCTGCATTATTGACTGACTAGTGAAGTATCAACCAGTGAATAAGTTTCAAGCTTTGGAGAAGTCACAATATATATTATAATTTTGTCTTGCAAATTGGCCTCTTGACCAATTTTTTATAGGAATGCCTCTTATGAAAAAATAAGTTATTTCCTAACAAGTTATGACCCTGTTGAAAATACCAAGTTCACTAGAACATTGGAAGAAAATATCTAATGCACGCATCATGCTACCACTACAAGCCATTTCAGAAAATAGAAACCAAGGCAAAAAAGGATCTACAACTACATTGTAGATGTGTTACAGTGACAATACTTTCTTGAATGTCTATTCTCCAACATCCATAGCATTACCACAAATAATCATAGTTTGTATTTAACTCCAAATAGTATACATTCCAATTAGAGGTTGTCAATCATATTTTTACCTTGTGGCAATGATTTTCCTTATGCCCTACTCTCATTTTTTATTGATTCACGCTCCTACTATATTATGTTGAGATTCAAAAAGATGATGGGCTTAGTGAAAAGAGTCACCTTCACTAAAGTGGGCCCACAGGCTTAAAGTGGGCCCGCAAGCTATTTTTAGGTGTAAGCCTATTTTTAGACTATTTCTATTTTTAGACATGGTGATCATATTTCAGAAGTTGCAGGATGCTATTTGTGGATGGTTGGTCAAGTTGGAAAAATAGATGAAATTCTATTTTTAGAATATTGGGCGAAGTCTATTTATAGATTGTTGATCTAAAAATAGATGCATGTCGATTATTATTAGCTCTTAATAATAATCAGACACTAAACATCAACTTATTCTCTTGGAGCACTTTGTTTCAGTGCACAGATGTGGCACATTAGTGGACTGAGGGAATTATGCAATTCCCAAGGGTTTACTGGAGCTAATGCATGGAGGACTCAGTTAGAACTCAAGTGGCAGAGTTATGACACAATTGGAAGAAGTAGTTATGGAGTTGTATTTAGTTTAACTCGGTTAGACTCAGTTGAGCTAGTTGTATCTAGTCTAACTGATTGATACACTAGTGAGAGTGGAGTGAATTAATTAGTTAATTAATTCACAAATAATAACTCATTAATCAACTGAACAATACAACAGTTAACTAAAATGCATGGAATTTTCAGTGGAGACCCAGCGGAGAGATGGGTGAAAGGGCAAGATGGACTATCCATTGTGACTATAGTGATGGATTGATTTCATAACACAGACATTGGAGTTTCCAATGAGGATTGCGCAGTCAAGGCAAGGGTAATTTGAATTCATACAGAGCTATTCTTCAACAGGGATTGCGCAATGGAGGAAAGCTAGTAGGAGGCAAATATCAGTGCATGGATTTGCAAGATTGGTCCTGATTAGTGTATGATGATTATACTGTACTGAGGGCTTGTGATAAGCTTTGTCTGAGATTGTCATATGATCTCCATGTTACATAATATATAGTTGGTTTTTTCAGCTTCAAGCTTTCTTGGTTAAAAACTGTGTTATGTGCGATTGATTATTTTTGTTTATGCTTCACATGTGTGTGCAATTAATTTTCCGCAAAAGATTAACAAGTGGAATTGATTCAGTATTTTGCATAAAGTTAAATAGTGTGAGATCAGGTGAATCAAGGACATATGCATGCTTATTGGATATAATTTCTACATGGTATCGGAGCATTGTTGATTGGAGATTGCAATTGTGAGTGATTTGTGCTGGTGGACAATTCAAATTTGCTACAGAAGATTCTTGGTGCAGAAATCGAGTATACATTGAAATGTCTTTCAACGGGTTGAGATTGGAGTATGCCCTTCATGGGAGCTCAAATTACGTAGCCTGGAAGGACAAGATGGAGGCAGTGCTAGAGGATAATGGACTGAAGGAGTTCATCGATAGCGATGTTCCTAAGCCGAGCTCTAGCGATGCTGCATTACTTGACGCATGACAAAAGAAGATAGCAAAGGTGAGGAGGATTCTGTTGGAAGGTATGAAGGACCATATTGTGTCCAGCCTTCATGGGAAAGCCACTCCATTCTTAATGTGGAAGGCTTTGACAGACTTGTTCCAAAGAAAAAGTGACCAGAGGAAGTTGGCGCTTAAAGACAAGCTCAGAAAAATAAAAATGGAGAAAGGCGACAGTATTCCAAAATACCTCACGAAGTTTGTCCACTACAGGGATGAACTGGGAAGTGTGGGGGTTACCGCTGATGATGAAAACTTGGTGAGCTTTTCTCTCCTTGGGCTTCCGAAGAGTTGGCATAGCTATGAAGACTCTGTCAATGGATGGGAGAAATTACCGGGATGGGAGTGACTTTAGTCGGATCTTCTGCAGGAGGAGATAAGGCGGGGTAACAGGGATGGATCTTCATCGAAGAATGAAGATGAAGATAATTTCACTTTGGCTACCAAATCAAGGAAAGGGAAGGGTAAGAAATATTCTTCAAAATCTGGTTCTAAAGGCAAGAAGCAGGATTTTTCCAAAGTGAAGTGTTTTCACTCTCACGAACATGGACATTTTGCCACTAAATGTCCACAGAAGAAGAAGAACAAGCAGGCTGCTAGATCTGTAGCTAGAGAGGCCTTAGCCTCGAAATTTGAGCTTTATTTCTCCTTGATCATTTTCTTGGTATCAAGCTGTATGGGATCAGTGTGGTATCTTGATAGTGGTGCGTCTTTCCATATGACGGGAGACAAAGAGTTGTTTAGTGACTTGGAGGAGAAGGACCTCCAGATGCATATAGAGATGGGCGGTGATGGTCAATACAGTGTGACTAGCATTGATACCATTACCTTTGAGAGGGAGTCCGGTAATCCATTCTTGTTGAAGAATGTTATGCATGTTCTATTTCTGAAGAAGAACTTGGTCTCAGTCGCAATGCTAGAAGACAAGGGTTATGATGTTGTTTTCAATGAGGTAAAATCCTTCCTTCGACATAAAACAACATGTAAAACCAAGAAGATAGGGGTTCGAATTAAGAATCTCTACAAGATGGAGGTAGATGGCTATGCTGAAATGGTGGGCAAAGCAGAAGAAGTGGTGAGCCGGGATGAGGGCGAATTATGGCACAGGAGATTGGGTCATCTTCACCATGGCGTTTTGAAAATTTTGCAGAAAATTTCTACTGGAATTCCCAAGGGTACTCTTGTGTAGTCAGATCAGTGCAAGGGATGTACTATGGGTAAGTTTGTGAAGACCACCTTTCACGAGAAGGAGAACCGTGCTTCGGTGATCCTGGAGAGAATTCACACAGACATGTGTGAACCATTTTCGGTTGCTTCAATAGCAAAACATAGGTATTATGTGATATTTATTGATGAATATTCTCGTAGATGTTCGATCTTCTTCATGCAGAAGAAGAGTGAAACGTTCTCAAAGTTCTGTGAGTTCAAGGAATTGGTGAAGAACGAGTTGGGGAAGAAAGTGAAAGCTCTACGGAGCGATAATGGTGGTGAATACATCTTAGGAAAATTCAAAGAATTTTGTAGCAAAGAAGGAATTCAAAGAGAACTCATAGCACCTCATAAACCACAACATAATGGGGTCACGGAGATAAAGAACAGAATGATCGTGGGTGCTTCACGAGTGATGTTGCATGACCAGGGCCTACCGATGCACTTGTGGGTGGAAGCATGCAACACTACGGTTTATGTGAAAAACCGTTGTCCTCATAGAGTACTTGGCATGAGTACACCTGAAGAAGCTTTTACTGGTAAGAAGCCTAATATTTCTCATTTGAATATTTTTGGTTCACCTGTTTACATTCATGTGACAAAGGACTTCGGGAAGAATCTGGAGCCAACTGCAGAAGTTGAGATATTTGTGGGATACACAGAAACACCCCATAACTATCGTGTGTTTTTTCCAGACAGTCGGATGACTGTTGTGCGACGGGATATAAAATTAAATGAGGTGAAAGCCATGAAGTTGTTGCCTAAGAGGGAGCTACACTTGCATGCAGAGGAGGAACTTCTTGTTCCCAAAGATGAGCCTCTAAATGTGGATCAGCCACAGGAGGAGATTCATGCAGTGGAGGAGTCCACTCATGCAGAAACAAACATCAGACAAGGCAGAAAGCGTACCACAGAAGCTTAGAGACTGAAGCTTGATGCAGCACAGAATGTAGGAGTCCCTACATCACAGAGCAGACAGAGACAGTCACCTGACCGATATACTGGATACATGGATCTTATGAGAAAGTGTATTGTGACAGAGCCATATTCTTTTGAAGAAGTAGTGCTAGAGCCCACATGGGTAGATTCCATGGTGGAGGAGTATGACTCCATTGTCATAAACAGTGCTTGGGAGATTGTTCCAAGGCTAGTGGGAAAATCAGTTGTAGGATCAAGATGGATCTACAAGGTAAAGCAAGCTACTGATGGGAGTGTCAAGAAGTATAAGGCACGATTTGTTGCCCGGGGCTTCTCACAGATCGAGGGGATTGAATATGAAGAAACCTTTGCACCTGTTGCACGGTATTCTTCCATACATACCATCCTTGCTCTCTCAGCGCAGATGGGTTGGCACATTCATCAGATGGATGTGAAGACTACATTCCTTAATGGGATCATTGAGGAAGAGGTGTACATTGAGCAACCTGAAGGATTTGAGATCTTCGACAGTGAGTCACATGTGTGCAGGCTCAAAAGAGCGTTGTATGGGCTGAAACAAGCACCCCGTGCTTGGTACACTTGGATCGATAGATATTTCACTGGAATTGGCTTCACCAAGAGTGAGGCAGATGCGAACCTATACCAGATTGTGGTGGAGGGTAAGATTTTAATCATTGTACTTTATGTTGATGATTTAATACTAACAGGTGATGAGCAGTTGGTACACTCATGCAAGGTAGATCTTGAAAAGGAGTTTGAGATGAAGGATTTGGGCCTCCTTCATTATTTCCCTGGATTGGAAATATGGTAGCGGGAAGGTGAACTGTTTTTGTCTCAAGGAAAGTATTCCCGGGAGATATTGGAGAAGTTTCACATGCAAGGCTGCAAGCCTATCGACACTCCTCTTCCAGGAAATTGGAAGAAATAGGATGCTACATCGACAGAGGTAGTGGATGCCACTGTTTATCGACAGTTGGTGGGTTCACTCATGTATTTATTCAATACAAGACCGGACATATGCTATGTGGTGAACCAGCTTTCACAAGCTATGGTTAAGCCAACCAAGGTCTTTTGGAAGGCAGGAAAGAATGTCCTGAGATATCTCAAGGGCACATCTGAGTATGGTTTATGGTACAGACAGATAGATGAGGTGAAGTTGCATGGCTTCACGGATGCAGATTGGGTAGGAAGCCCAATAGACAGAAAGAGCACATCAGGAGGGATTTTTAGTATCGGATCTATGACAGTTTCTTGGTACAACATGAAACAAAGATCCGTGGCACTCATTTCAGCGGAATCGGAATACATGGCAGCAAGTCAAGCTACATGTGAGGTTATCTGGATGAGGAAGATTCTGGTTGGTTTGTTTGGTTCACATTTAGATCCCATGGTGATACATTGTGATAATTAGAGTTGCATTAAACTCTCGGTTAATCCTATGTTTCATGATAGATCTAAAAATATTGATATCTGGTATCATCATATCAGAGATTTTGTGCGGTAGAAGATCATGTTTCTTCAGTACATTCCTATGGAGGATCAAAATGCAGATATTTTGATGAACGCGCTCACCAGGAGAAAATTCAAATAACATAGAGGCAGGATCGAGGTGAAGGATAATCCCTATCTTTTTGAGACGGAATGTTGAGATTCAATAAGATGATGAGCTTGGTGAAAAGAGTTGCCTTCACTAAGTGGGCTTGCAGGCTATTTTTGGCACAAGTCTATTTTTAGACTATGTCTATTTTTAGACATGATGATCATATTTCAAAAGTTGCAGGATGCTATTTGTGGATGGTTGATCAAGTTGGAAAAATAGAGGAAATTCTATTTTTAGAATATTGGGCGAAGTCTATTTATAGATCGCTGATCTAAAAATAGATGCATGTCGATTATTATCAGCTCTTAATAATAATTAGACTCTAAACAACAACTTATTCTCTTGGAGCACTTCAGTTCAGTGCACAGATGTGGCACATCAATGGACTGAGGGAATTACGCAATTCCCAAAGGTTTACTGGAGCTAATGCATGGAAGACTCAGTTAGAACTCAAGTGGCAGAGTTATGACACATTTGGAAGAAGTAGTTATGGAGTTGTACTCAGTTTAACTCAGTTAGACTCAGTTGAGCTAGTTGTATCTAGTATAACAGATTGAAACACTAGTGAGAGTGGAGTGAATTAATTAGTTAATTAATTCGCAAATAATAAATCATTAATCAACTGAACAATACAACAGTTAACTACAGTGCATGGCAATTTCAATGGAGACCTAGTGGAGAGATAGGTGAAAGGGAAAGATGGACTATCCGTTGTGACTATAGTGATGCATTGATTGCATCACACACACATTGGAGTTGCCAATGAGGATTGCATAGTCAAGTCAAGGGTAATTCGAATTCATTCAGAGCTATTCTTCAGCAGGGATTGCACAGTGGAGGCAGGCTAGTAGGAGGCAAAGATCGATGCATGGATTTGCAAGATTGGTCCTGATTAGTGTATGACGATTGCACTGTATTGAGGGCTTGTGATAATCTTTGTATGATATTGTCTTATGATCTCCATGTTACATAATATATAGTTGGGGTTTTCAGCTTCAGGCTTTCCCAGTTAAAAACTGTGTTATGTGTGATTGATTATTTTTCTTTATGCTTCACATGTGTGTGCAATTAATTTTCCGCAAAAGATTAACAAGTGGAATTGATTCAGTATTTTGCATAAAGTTAAGTAGTGTGAGATTAGGTGAATCAAGGACATATGCATGCTTAGTGCATATAATTTCTACATAAAATGACCAACTATCGAACAACTATCTCACTGTAATTCTAGATAAAATGAGCAGTGTACCCAAATAATAAAGAAACTGAAAATGATAGTAGATATTGCAGGGTAAGAAACTAAATAAGTTGTACGCATGATATGTTATTCCATAATTCACTACCTTTCCCATTTATAAAATAGTTTCTACAATGATTCCACTGCATATTAGTTCTTTATGTTGCTATTTATTGAGATTTTGGCTCACACGGGGATTACAATCAGCCTTTCCACAGGAGATACATATGGCTTATGCAATTGGAATACCATTGCTGTTACTATAACTAACATTTCATGATAAGAAGTTACAATTGAAACATTGCATTTACTTGTTTTGGATTCCTAATTGTTATGTATGGCATATATAATACCAGTTGTCCATTGGGATTCATACGTGACCAAATGAAAAAGACTTTAACTGTTGCTAAATGAAAAAAATGTGATAGGCTAGGATTGGAGGGATTTTTTGCAAATTATAATGAAAAATAAAAAAGTGAAGGCCTGCACCTCCAGTGCAGTGATAGCAAGGTTTCCTATTTATAATATTCTAGAGTTACTATTATTACTATTTGTTCGTTTCTTTCTAGTTGTTTTTCTCTAGTCAAGGTGTTTCTCAAGTTTGTCAGCTCTGAATGCTAAATACACTGTTTGATTTCTTGCAGTGGAAACACCTCACATCTTAGCATAGGTCCAAGATCTAGTTCTGGTATAATAGTGAAAATTGTGGAAGATTTGGTAAGTGCCTGCTACTAAAAGCCTTGCCACTGTGACCCAAGTGCTATTTGGCCACAACTAGAAGGTTAGTGCATTGGGAAAAAGATAATGTTGTGTGCGTTAATGCTGCACACAGGGCATATTTTTGCAAGCCCTTTTTCCCATCATGTGCAAGAGCAATTTTCATCTGCAAGAGGCACATAACATTCTCTTTGCCCAAAAAAATAACCTTCTAGTGTTGCATGAGCTTATAGCCTCTTTAGACTAAGGAACTGTCTATAAATTTGTCACTTTTGGTTCATAGTTATCTGTGAGTTTAGTTTGATTACAAGACTTTTTCCTTCATGTTCCTTCTAAATGTTTCTACCATAACCTCAGAGCTACTCGGTTTGGGGTTGTTCCCTACATATCTCTTGGGGTTTGGACCAACCTCCTAATCTACTGGCAGCATTTCTATACCTCCAGCAGGTATATCACTTATCATAGGCATTTTTTTTTCTCCAAAATGTCGTTACTCCTGCAAAAGGGTGCATTCTAATTTAAGATTATTTCTCCCACAACTCAACATGTTGTGTGCAATGTGGTGCCTATTGTGTGATTTCGATGGCTTCTACAAACTAGTTATTAGACAATGTTTCTAACCTCTTAGGAAGGAGATACTTAACGGTGGTTGCGTCTTTGATAATTGTTGGTATTGATTGCTCATTATTATATTGAAAAATTCATCACCGAGGATTAATGTTTCAATTTGATCAAGTGTCTCTTGTTTCATATTCAACACAAGATGGACTTTGCATGCACTCAGTTCATTGGAGCAAGGATTTCTGGCTTGCCTTGAATATTGAAAGTAAGTTACAAAAGTGATCCCTAAAGGTGGAGCATCATTGAAAACAATTAAATCTCCTCTCAGTGGATGTTTTCTAATCCCTCCTCTTTTGCTCCTTCCCCTTGTCATCTTCATTTTTTTACAAGGCATGAAAAAGATACCCATAAGTATAAATTTTAGCCCAAAAGAAATTGTAATGATAGTGGAAATGTTACGAGAATATTGTTATTATCACTAATGGTCTGCCCATTCTAATGAGGGATGTCTTAAGAAAATAATTCTCAACACATATTTCAGTGGCTGAGCAAAAGGAAGGAGAAGGTTTAAATTATTATAGTCAACAATCCCAGTTACATAAGTGGTTGTTGTGGACTTCCCAATCCATGGTGGAAATTCCTCTGCTACTAAGTACAGTAATTCTAAAAATTCAAAAAAAAATGGAAAAACAATTCTAAGCCCACAATTAGTCTTAATCATCACTGAATACTTCACTTTAGACAAGGATGCTTTGTTTGTGCAAAACTGTTGCATTATAGTTAATGGTATTGATAAAAAACTTATTTCACAAGATCATGTGACTTTTCTTAATTTCCCTTCCAAATGTTAACCTTGGTCTAAAATTTTAGGGTTAGATGAAGGATAAGGAACCAATTCAAGTTATGAAGGTCTATCAATTCACTTTTGCAATTGACCACTCTTTGATAGTATTAAGTATGATGGAAGTCTTGTTGACTGTTGTGGTCTTATTCCTTGGAAGGTTTTATCAACACGATTTCCATGCAAGCTATTATAAATTTTCTTGAAACTTCACTATTTTTGCAAAGAAGTTAGCGTCATGCTAGTGATTAATTTGAAATTGTATTTTAGTGGAAAAAATCACTATTTTTTGGTGGAATAGTTCATAATTTATTCTGATATTTTTTTTCAAGTGGACTAGTCACGATGATAAATTTGTGGTTTACTTCAAAGGGTTCTCAGTTATTTCTAGATACGTTTTTCTTCATTTTCTTTGAATACTTCTCTAGTGCTTTACCTTCATATTTTATCCCCTGCAAAATTGCTCCTAAGGTCCATGTTGTTATGTTTCTTGGTTGTTTCTGTGGAAAAATTTTCCTGAGGTTCTACAAGGTAAATCGAAATGCAAAAAATACTATTTTACATATTGATATTTGTTCAAGACATTCTTGTGTAATACTTTAATTTCATAAATCCATATTTCTATTTCATTATATATATCAATATATAAGAACAGGCCCATGGATTGTTCATGTTTCTCAAACTGTGGAGTTGTTCCTTTCCTGTTGCATGTTCTTTTATATTGTTATGTTGTAATTTAAATTTCTAGTTGTGCTTTCCAGTTATTCTCCTACATAGTACATGCTTTGTTAGATTATATCAAAAGTTATTCTTATTGTATTTTTATTATGTGTATTGAACATATTATTTCTAGCAACCTTTTATTTTCCTAGATTTTATATTCCTTTGGTGTATCTTTGCACCTTTAGGGGGAATTGCTATTTTAAATTCTAATTCCTATAAAGGGTGCTAGCTCAATGGAAGAGCACCTGCTTTACAAGCAAGAGGTTGGTGGTTTGATTCCATCGTGCCCTGATATTCATAGGGAATAACGACGATCAGTTTTTGGTGACGAATGCTCTTTTAACCATCACCTATGAGCTTATGGTGACATTTTTCGACCCTCACCAAAATATGAAATGGTGATGGTCAACGAACACCACCATATATACGCATCAATAGTGATGAACATTAAAGGTCTGTCACCATAAATATTTATTGTTGATATGAAATGATGAGGGTCATTGTTTGTCATTATAATCATTATTCATGACGGACCTTGATGTCACCAATGAGTTTATGGTGACGGTCAATGAACGTCACCATATATATGCACTAATAGTGACGACCATAAAAGGTCCATCACAAAAAAATCGTTGTTGTTCATATGAAATGGTGACGGTCACTATCCATCATTATAATCAATATTCGTGACAGACCTTGAATGTCACTACAACACATACTTTCGACAATGCCACCTTTGGTAACATTCAGTTTTTTGGTGAAGAAGGCTATTTTCTGTCACCATTTTTCATATGAAATGGTGACGGTCACTATCTGTCACTATAAATCATTATTGGTGACAGACCTTGAATGTCACCACAACACCTATACTTTCGGTGATGCCACCTTTGGTGACGTTCAATTTTTGGTGACGAAAGCTCTTTTGACCCTCACTAATGAGCTTATGGTGACCATTTTCACCCCTCACCAATTTAATTTTTTCTTGCAGTGTCTTTAAAGGGTGCTAGCTCAATGGAAGAGCACCTGCTTTACAGGAAGGAGGTTGGTGGTTCGATTCCATCGTGCTATGATATTCATAGGAAATGACGACGATCAATTTTTGGTGACGGATGCTCTTTTGAGTCTTGACCATCGCCAATAAGCTTATGGTGACATTTTTCAACCCTCACCAAAATATGAAATGGCGATGGTCAACAAATGCCACCATATATACACATCAATAATGACAACCATGAAAGGTCCATCACCATAAATTTTTGTTGTTGATATGAAATGGTGAGGGTCAATGTTTTTCATTATAGCCATTATTCGTGATGGACCTTGATGTCACCAATGAATTTATCATGATATTTTCTTACCCTCACCAAATATGAAATGGTGATGGTCAATGAACGTCACCATATACATGCACCAATAGTGATGAACATGAAAGGTCCATCACAAAAAATCGTTGTTGTTCATATGAAATGGTGACTGTCACTATCCGTCATTATAATCAATATTCATAATGGAATTTGAATGTCACCACAACACATAATGTCGGCGACACCACCTTTGGTGACGTTTATATTTTTTGGTGACATAGGCTATTGTTTGTCACCATTACTCATATGAAATGGTTATGGTTACTATCTTTCATTATAAATCATTATTGGTGATGGACCTTGAATATCACCACAACACCTATAATTTTAGCGACGCCACCTTTAGTGACGTTCAATTTTTGGTGACGAAGGCTCTTTTGACCCTCACCAATGAGCTTATTGTCACATTTTTTGCCCCTCACCAATGTCATTTTTTCTTGTAGTGTATGTACCATACATAAAGGAAGAGGAAGGTAAAGTACAATGCTTTATAAATTTTATCCCACTCTCTTTTAAAGAATGAACCGAATACGATAATCCCAAAGCCATGAATGAGGTCATTCGGAAAGAAAGAATTTGATACTACAAAGTAGAGAATAGAGAACTTGAAATCAGGGTATAATAATAAGAAGAACAAATTTTTCCATGATGCAAAAGGAGGAAAACCTGGGTAGTTTAAGCAATCAGGTAAGGGGAATCAAAATCTAAGTTTCAGTAAAAATAGTAATCATACCCAAAGAACTAAAGTGCAGACTCAAAATGGGTCTAAAAGTATTAAATTTAATAATAAAGGATTTAATGGAAAAGGCAAAGTGCCTTTAAAGTGTTGGGGTTGTGGGGAACCCCACCTACTACGAAATTGGCCCTATAATACGAGATCGATACAACATTTGTAGAACATTCAAGATGCCTCCACCATCAACGATGTCACTAAGAATATTCTACATATTAGCACATCTTTGGAAGAGTTTCGAGCAGAGCATCAATCCACCATGGTAGAGATAGATGATAAAAAAATCCTCCTCAATATTTCACTTGGACCAAAAAAACTTCTCATCGTGGCACAAAGTTTTCTCCTTTGTAGTGTGTTGTTTAAAAAAGCTATTTTCCACATGATACATCATGGCATGATAAAAAAAATCAATGCAACCAAATCAATTGAAATATCTCTCCATGTGACACTTAGCATTTTCCCAATATTTCCTCTATGCAACTACCTATTTATTTTTCATTGGACGAAATATCTTTTCCATGTGATATAATTCATTTGCCTCATGATTTGAAGAAGGGAACAACTCTGTGTTTATCATATACATAGAGAAAATACCTACTACACACATCAAAAAGTATATTTTTAAAGTGCGATACACTTGAAACTGAAGTGTGAACAAAACATAATGACAGATTTTCTCATGTTAAAAACAAACTCCTTCCTTTCCCAAAATCAATTCAAATAATTTTCATGCTTTAATGAACTTACTCGTAACCAACATAATAAACAATTGTTTAAGTATTTAAACATCCCAATCACATTATCAAATGCCAAGAGATGCAACAAACATTTTCATTTACAATTGAAGATGAACAATTAGGTCCAAAAGCCATGTTATGCCCTCACCTAAAAGTGATGTTAAAATCGAAATTATAAGTTGCAAGAGGCATTGTTAATGGATCACTTGGTCAAACTATTACCATATCTACAAATAAACCCATACAACTCTTCAACTTCCAAGATTTTTGGTTTCCAACTTCACCAAGTAGATTTCCCTTCCATGGATCCAAACAATCCTACTTTTGTTTCAATTATACTTATACAAAATAGTAGTCCTACAAAAATCCCACTTAAGATGGCTTGGACATTAACAATACCTTGTGGAAAGTTCCAATTAGATAAAATGTAACCATGTTGACATATCATATGTTTCGCTATCCTATCATATTATCGTAACTTATATATTATATTACGAGAACTTATTTGTATTGTATTGTATATATCATTGTACTGTGTATTATAATCTAATTTTATCTATTTTAATGTATTGTATTTTATTGAAAGTTTATCATACACACTATAATGCAATTTAATGAGTTTTATCTTATTCTAATCTTCAAATTTTGTGCAAACATGTATAAGCATACAATTTATTTCTTTTTTTTATTGTCATATAGTTATGGAAAATGATGATGTGTGAAAGCTTTTGCTAATTAAACATTAAATAGAAAACTAAGATTGATTTTAGAAATAGATTTCGGAAAGATGTGTTTGGAAAAAAATTTGGGTAAAAAATAAAGACATTCATTCAACATGTTTACTCATTCAACATGTTTATACATGTTTATATGATAGTGGGTAGGCAAAAAAAACCATGAGATGAGAGAATGGTCTAAGTGGAAAAGAAACCATGCATTTTGAGTTTATGTTAATTAATTCTCTATTTGTGATTGATCTAGTTACACTTTTGAATAGGTTATGTTATGTTTTCCATATAAAGGATTGTTACAATTGTTGGTTTGGGGAAATTGGATTTTATGCAATTAAAATTGTACATATTTGAAATTAAAAGTTTTATTTCATTTGTTCTTTCTCTTTACAAGTTATATGCCCTTGGTAAAATATATTAATGTATTTGTTAAATATATATTATATTTATAAGTTTTTGTATTTGGTTAAGTTATTATTAAAGAATGTAACCTCATATTAAGACTAGTATATTGTTCAAATTAATATAATACACCATCAAAGTTAAAATCTCATTGGAGTTCTCTTGACATCATGCAATTATGTTCTAATCTATAACATCCTTCAATGGCCATATCTACACTTAGAAATTCCATTAAACTTGTGGCTTCACATCATTCTACATTTATTATTATTATTTTGTATCCTAGAGGACTTCCCTTTGCATCATGCAATTATGTTTTAATCTATAAAACCATTTTGTGGTCATCACAACACTATACCCAACTTCTACTCCTAAATGTGGCCTCCTAGTAGCTAGTAGTAAACCTCTGGCGTCTAATGTCACAACTCCTTGTAGTTAGTAGTAAACCTCTAGGGTCTAAGGCCTATCCTCCTATGGATAAACTAGGTCACAACTCTAGTAACTAGTAGTAAACCTCTAGCCTAAGGTTTGTCCTCCTATCTAACTGGGTCACAACTGGGGAGATTTGAGATTTAAACCTTAGATCTCTCAATTTTCACAGATTTCATATTACTTCAATTACCAATAAAACTCCTCCTCTAAGACACATTTATCAAATTTTGAGATTTAAACCTTAGATCTCTCAATTTTCACAGATTTCATATTACTTCAATTACCAATAAAACTCCTCATCTAAGACACATTTATCAAATTTTTATTTCAAAAACCATAACACCTATTTTTTATTTTTATTTGTTCGCACTGCTAATGAAAACCCTCCTAGCTAGCATCATCCCGGCTGACGGGTGACCTTTACAAATGAGTGTCTTAACAAAACACTCAATCACCAACAAGCCACCACCCCGTGGGTTAAAAACATAACACCTATTACCCCTGGTAACAATTGCTAGTTTAAATATTAATTCTTTATGGAATCTAAGCTTTTGTGATCCATAATATAAGTTAGTAGAAATTCTTTCAGTAATAATCACATGCAAAAGAACGTGGTCAGAAAAATAAAAGACGCGTTTCGAACGAACCAGTGTGGTTCATCATCAGGGCTATGTGAGAGATCAGATCCACACATTAAGTATAAATAGATGTAGAAATGGCTCAACTAGCTGTTAGGATAACGACTAGTTTGACTTAGAAAAATTAAATATTCCATTATTTATTTATTTAATTAATTAATTATTTAATTAATTTTATTTTAATTTATTTATAAAAGAATAAATAAATTATTATTTATTTATTTACCAAAAGAATTTATTTATTTTGTATTTGATTATTACCTAAAAAATTTCCACTAAATTAATTATTTAATTAAACTTCTTATCACAAGCACTTAAGAAAATGTATATAAATGTGATGAGTAGCTTTTGTGTTTACCTTTATTTATCTCTCAATCACAAAAGGATAAATAGTACTATCTAAATATATAAATCTGTTAACAGTAGTCTAGATTCCTCTCTCAAATCACAAAAGGATAAATAGTAATAAATCTATAAATCTATTAACAGTAGCCTAGATTCCTCTCTCACTGGAAAGTCAGTTGTATTCACACGGCACGAAAGAGCTCGCGACGGTGAGGAAAACCGGAAAGAAAGGGAAACCGACACACATACACGTGAAACGCCAGCCATGTCTGCTCTCTCTCCCAATAAAAACCGACACCCTTTGTCTCAATCTTCATATTTTCATTCATTTCATTTACTTGAATCTCATTCTCTTGTGATTTGTTGTACCAGCGGAGCCATATGCTTTAGGTTTCATCAGCAGGCTTGTGAAAGAATTCTTGCTGCAAAATCTCATTGTACAGAAATCAAGCAGAGTTAGTGTTCATCAATGGGTAATTGTGCGGCATCTCATGGATCTGGAAAGCTCTCTGCAGATTTCATCGGCGGCAAGGAATTTATAATGGTGATGAGATCCGACGGAAAGATAATGGAATACACGCCTCCCCTTCTCGTCACAGATCTCATGGCGGCGTTCCCACAGTATTCGGTCGTGCATTCCGAGGATGCAGCAGGCCGCCCTCTTTCACCGGACCAGACGTTGGTTCCCGGACACCTTTATCGGCTACTAATTATTCCTGATTTGCCTTCTTTTTCCAGAGACGCCGTTTTATCAGAGGTCAAAAGCATCGATAATGACAGAATCGAGTGCAGAATTAGCAGTGAAGTGTCTGAGGGTACTCGGCCTCCCTCTTCATTTAATTCTGTGTAGAGTTGGAGTGGTAATGTTAGGGTTAAGATGGTAATTTCAAAACGAGAACTGGAAGCCTTGCATTCGGATCGTTCTATGATTGACAAATCTTTGTTGCTTAAACTTCAATGTAAAGCCGAGTACGTCAAATAAGATTATGTTGCGAGGAGAAGAGGCGTTAACGTTTGGTGGAGATCATCGTTAGAGAGCATTCCGGAGGTGAATTAATTCAGTCTACCTCTTCTTTCCGTCGGCAAGTTGCAGTTGCTCTCAAATACTTGTTATCAATATGGTGGTTACTTATATTTTCTGTATATAAGTTTGCTAAATATTCATGTAATATGTATTATATTTTTGGATTTGTATGATTTTTTTGGAATTTTGGGTGTTTGAATGTGTAGAAAAAATTGAGGTGAAATTTTAATTTTTGTTATTCCATTGGTTTTTTTGAATTCTAAAATGGTACAACATTACTCATCAAACATATAATTTCAATGAATTTCTACTCCAATTTTAAAAAAACACACAAAACAATTATATTTTATGTATATACGTTTGAGAAATTCGATTAGGTTGGATGATAGGAGGCTATATATAGAGGTTGGAGGATAGGAGGCTACGGTTGAATGTATGTAACGGCCTGAATGAGCGCTTCAGAGCTTTTCATGTATCTCTTTCCCTTTGGTTGCGATGGAATAATGGTGTTTTCGATGAGAATTTTTTGCTTTTTATACGTCTTTTTTATGGCTTTGACTTTTATATTATACCATCAGATTATTTTTATATTATACCATCACTTTATTTTTAATAAAGTTATGTCATCAGCGAATGTCAATTCAAGGTCGTGAACGATAATTAATTATGACCCGACGGTTCAAGGTCCAGAATTGTTACCAATAAATAATTAACATCTAAATGGTTTAAAGTCGCCGAGGTCTAAAAAAGTAAAAAGAATAACCTCACACTTACATGTGATACAAGTTTAAGAAAGTATAAAGACATTTTAAGAATTTGATATTCGTTTTGAAGTATTGGCTACGAATCTTTCACACTTGAGCCTTCCGACAATCCATAATGACATTGGGTTTAATGTCACAAACAATAACCTGGCACTTGCATGCAATACAAGTTTAGGAAATTATAAAAACATTTTAAGAGTTTAATATTCGTTTTGATCTATTGGCGAGGGATATTTCACACGTGATTCGAGACTTGGCTCGCGAGTATCCATAATGACATTGGTTTAATATCACCTCTTACACGATTCCCCTCATCCCAAATATATGATAGAAGATAATTTACAATAAAAGACTAGTCTAAGGTACAACTTTTAGAAGTTCTTTTTAATATTTTGTCATAAACAATAACCTCGCACTTGCACGCAATACAAGTTTAGGAAAGTATAAAAACGTTTTAAGAGTTTAATATTCGTTTTATCTATTGGCTAGGGATATTTCACACGTGATTCAAGACTTGGCTCACCAGTATCTATAATGATATTGGTTTAGTATCCATAAGATGTGTCATAGTTAATGACATTGGTTTAATATCACTTTTACACCAATCTCTTCATCTCGATGTTGGTGTCCCGTGTCCCATGTTTTGATTGTTTGGCAAATCAAAGACAAGGCAACATCGAGAACCAATCTTTAAAGTTACGGGATCTAGTCCTCCTATTCTCGGAGAGGGATCTCTCAAATGTTTGTTTGCGAGTTTATCTTGTGTGCTTTTTGAGTATTAGTTTTAGACTAGTTATTAAGTGCGAGGTGTTTGTTTGTTTGTTTGGTTAGTGTCCTGAATTAACATGAAAGGTCTAGGAAAGATATATAGAAAGGAGAAACATCTGGTTCATTGGGCAATGGAGTCAAGAAGAGGTCACAACATACTCATCAATGGATATGGGATATCATAGGGAAAATATAACTTGGCCACAGGATCCTTTGGTTTTTGGAATGAGATGAACATCAATGATTTGGAAAGAGAAGTTTAATCCTCAAACAAAGGGAATTTGAAAGCACAACTTGAACAATAAAGAGCTATTTGGTAGACCAGGCTAACGATAAATTTTACAAATCACACCTTTAAGCAAATAATGATTTCAAAACAACTTTTAAAATGAAATCTAATATTCGGGGAAGACCCTATTTCCTCAAAGATTTTATTTCAAATGACTTAGAAAACATGAAAGATTCATTGATAATTGCAGTCATAGAAGAGGGAACACCTAGCACATCTATGATTACAACTATAAAGACCTTTAAGACAACTGTTTAAGTAAGGACAAAGGGCAAGATCATAACAGACCTCCTTGGCCTAACATGGCATGAAATACTGAAGGATGACTTTAACAACACTAGTGTAAATGAGACAAGTAGGGAGAACCATAAATCATCTTTGAAACCATCTTATTCAAACTATCACCAAAATAAACAAGCATGAGGAATAAAGAGAAATTAAATTTCCAAAAATACCTGTGAAAAAACATGGAGCAATTGAAGGATGAACAGGTCTAAGATGCTTCCAGGAGTCATTTCTTAGCCTAAAAATTTCAACCTACTGTAGTAAGAAATTATGGAACAGAATGAAAACGGGAGAAAACATTAAACAGTTCAGAATACTTCATTAACAGCCAAGCTCATGGATCCAATGATAGAGCCTTCTCAGGAAAAAGCATGCAAAAACATCATCAAGGCTTCCAAGACTTCAATTTTTTCTTCAACTTCAACAGACTATGTATTATTTCAAAGAGTTTCAGTATTACAACTAGTGATTAACCAACCAACTTCTCATCTTCTTCAGAAGTATTTATAGAAGAATGAGGTGGTGAGATCTGATAAAAGATCTCTAAAGACAATTAATACAGATTTAATGGTTCCTTGGCCTTTGGGGGGCTCAATGAAGAAGCTCTTGATATTTCCTCTGTATTAATTGGTTTACATTAACTATTAGGCTTGCTGGAAAGAATTCATTGACTTCAAGGCTCCTGGTTATCCTTGTAATAACTTCTGCTGACAGTTTACAATAATTTCCTTTGGTTGAAATAACTGTTCAGCTATATTGATGCAAAATATCTCCTCGTCTGGTAATAACTTCGATCTTCTTTTGATTTATTTGAGGCTGTAGGTGGCTTTGTGGTAGCTGGGGGATTCAATTAGCCCCTGATGTGGCAGCATAGGCGTTCTGTCTGATAAAACACTCTGATTTCTTTTAAACCATGTTTTAATTGGAAGGCTTTGGCTTTCAATAATCAATCTTAGCTATAATCCTCATAAATATGTCTTCAGTCTTCTGTGCTGGTGCGTTTTGTCCTCGATACTGATATTCTTTGATTTTTGATTGACTTGCTGTGTTTGTTGGTATGCAGGGCTGCACAGGGATTGATTGGCATCAACGCTTTATGAACCATTGATAAAACGTGGATTTGAAACCTGTGAATGATTCCTTTTGATGAAACGAAGGCAGGAGGATTGTCACCCTCTACCTCTGAATTTACTTCAGACATAGCAGAGAAATCATTGGAACCCTGCAAAATACAAAAACGTTATGAAATCCTGCATGTATAGGTTAACTGCTTCAGAAGGACATGTGGAATGAGCGTGGCCGTTGGATGGCATCATCCAATGGTCGAGATTGATTAGAGGAGGTCAAAGGAGAGCGGAGGAGGAAATTAAATCGGAACCGTTGATTGTGCAGAAATCAATGGTCGGGAGCGAGGGTGACTAAACAACGTGAAGGGGTCACGTTTTTTAGAAAAATTAAAAAAAAAATGGGAAAAAGGTTTAAAACCTTTGTTTCAGCGAAAAACGATCAAAAATCAAACTAGTTAAGGATATCAAATACCGGACGAGATCGGCTCCATGCAATCAGACCTATGAACAAAGAATAAAACCCAGATCAAAAACATGCTCCTGACATCAAACCTTTAATAATATCTAGATGAATAAAACCCTGTGTCCGGAAATGCTTCGATCGACAAGGAATCAGGGGCGATGAATTATAGGTCGTCGATCTACAGATCAGACTCCAACAAGGAGCACACGTCGTACCCCGAGTTATTACATGGGCATCTTCGAAAGAGCGACTACCGTCCGATGAGAAATCCAGATCGACCAGGGACGCCACGAGCCGCCCGGTCCATGTCCATCTTTATTTACATAGATGCGGCTGGAGGCCACAGCTCACACGGTCACTATAAGGGAATGTAATTGCTACTGATTGGGAAAAAATTTCCCTCCGCTTGAAAGCGGTGCGATGGATTCTGCCCAGTTTTGCAATTCTAAGTGGCTGGTGGGGACCACCGGGGTGATGGATTGCGCGCCGTCGATCTGCAGATCAGATCAATGGTGGAGAGTGACTAGAACTTTGCACCGGTGGAAAACTTTAGGATATAATAAAATTGACAAATTTATATACACGAAGGTTTATACTTTGGGCGGAAATATTAGTATTCAACCTGGCTTGGCGCCCGTCTGCGGGGCCTTTGGGCGTATAGAAGATAATATGACCGAGGGGGATAGAACGGAGGGCTAATCGGCCTCGGGTTTTTTAATAAAGTGAAAAGGCTTGCGTTCTGTGTTTTCCCCCAATTGAGATAAGCGCCCACATGGATCAGTGCCTGGTTTCAGTACCAGGGCATATGGAAGGGAAGGGTTAAAGACTTAGCCCAAGGGGGCTTAAGTCTATAAGATATAAAAAATATGATTTTTATAGATCTTCAATGTTTTTCAAAGATTTTGAGGGTTTTGATAAGGCAAGAAAGGGTCTCTAAACCTTATCAAAGGGATTTTGATGAAGGGGAGATGGGGAAAAACATGAAAATGAGGGATTTTCATGGGAAAATGGAGGAATAAAATGAGGTTAGTTTTGGAAGAGGGGAGAGGGGAAAAATGGTGTTTTTAGTAGCATTTCCTCAATAAAATTAGCATAATTTCATAGTTTTTAAGATAGGAACAACAGTGAAGATTTGGACAGAGGCATGAGGCCTTCAAAAGTCTTCAAGAGCCAACACCTTTTAGCAATAAAATTTGTTCCTTGAAGGCTCCAAAATTTTTAGCCACCTTTTTCTATAACAAATTTTATAGGTGGCTAACAATGGCTCCACCTAGGGATGGTTCCTTCTTAAAGGCATCAAGAACTTCAGACTTGCATTCTCTGGGAAGCTGACCTGAGCCTCATCCATTGGGTTGCCTTTCTTTCTATGGATGATCTTCTTATGCTTTGAAACATATTAGCAACCATACAAACAATGGATCTCTTATCAACAAGCTTTCTACCTACCCAATCCTACTGATCTAACATTTTTTCTTGTTTAGAGTGCACTTGGATTGGAAAACTCTTTCACAACATTTTATTCTTTTGAAAGCTGAAAATATAATCTATTTCTACTCCTTATTTCTCCATGGACTCAGATTAAATAGTTGGGCCCATATGATTCTCTACCTAATCTAATGTTTGTTGGGATTAAACTGTCCAACAGACTTTAGTCTCTAAATTCTACAATAGAAATTTAAAAAGCATTCAAGTCAGGATTGAATAGTCTAACTTGATGCTGGTCTATGGCATAAAAACAAGCTACACATAGACATTATTTTGCACAAAACTTTTAAAACAAATATGGAAGGCTTGAGATCTGAAATTTGAAAGCATTTCCTTCCTCTTTTTTGCAGCTCTGTTTTGACTCTTACTTGAGTTGTCTTTCCTTTGTTAACTGGTTCATATTTTAAGCTATTCAGAACCAGATTTTACATCCTTTGACTCAGAATTTGAAACATATTTGAGTCATTTTCTCTTTGAAACTTAGGTTCAGATTTTGAGCATGTTTGAACCTTTAATTTCTATCCTAAACTATCTACTGATAAGCCAAGATTAAATATTTTGGCAAATCGAATTCACTGTCCTATCAATAGAAAATTTAAAACTAATTAGTCAATACTAGGCTATTTGACTAACTAGAAGTGTGTTCTTTAGGAGTGGATTTTAAGCTTGCACACTTTCAGTTTTGTTTCTCTTTTTTGGTATGGGGCTATACCTTTATTGTTTTTTACAATCTACCCTCTTTTATTTCTTTCTCTGTTTTTATATTTTTTATTTTCATAACTTTGAATGCAATGTTTCAGACTATGATATTTACAATGACAAAAATAAAATGCTTTGCAATTTATGATTCTTGGCAGAAGTAATGCTTTAGCATTCTACCATTGACATGACCTCCATATAGGTCTTCTCCACTCAATTATTTCAATAAAAATGCATTGTGACCCCTCTCAGCATGAATAATATAGGGCCCTCTCCACAAGTTCTCAAATTTGCCATGTTTTCCCTTCTCTTATTTTCTTGAATCCCACTTAAGAAAAACATTTCCAACTTGGAAATTGTTTGCCTTAGTCCTCTTATCAAATAGCTTCTTCATATTTTCTTGGACTAACTGTGTTCTTTCATAGACTTCCTCTCTGGTCTGTTGTAAATGGATTGTTTGGTTGATTCTTCTCTGCATATCATTCTCTTCAATCTGCACTTCTTGAAGGAGTTTCATGACTGGAACTCCTAATGAGGTGGGAAAAACTGCGTCCATACCATAGACTAGCTGATAAGGGGGACATGTTTATTGATTTCTTTGTAGTTAACCTATCAGCCCATAAGGCATGAACCAGTTTACTGTGCCATGATTTCTGATTTTGTTCCAACAGTTTTTTAATGATATTTATGAGGCTCTTGTTGGAAGATTCAGCTAATCCATTTCCTTGGGGATAGTAAGCAGTGGAATGGCCCAAGGTTATGTGGTATTTGTAACAGAAATCAACCATCTTTTTAGATTTAAAAGCAGCAGCATTGTCTGTTATGATTTTTCTGGGACAACCAAATCTGGATAGGATATTTGTTTCAAGGAACTTGATAATGACAGAGTCATTAGCATTTCTGGAAGGTATAGCTTCTATCCACTTGGTAAAGAAGTCAGTGGCTGTGAGGATCCACTTATGTTGAGTTGAGGAGGATGGGTGAATTTCCCCAATGAAGTCTAAACCCCATTGTTGAAAAGGTGCCTCAACTCTGATAGGATGTAAGGGTAAGGGAAGAAGTTTTCTTTTGCCATAAAAAATTTGACACTTATGGCAAGACATGACCAAATTTTGAGTATCTGGGAAAAGGGTAGGCCAATAGTAACCAGATCTAAGAATTTTGTTTGTTGTGGCCTTCCAGTAGAGGTGTCCTCCACATTCTCCGTCATGCAACTCATGCATGATTTTTCCTGCATCATCTTCAAGTAAACATTTAAGCAAAATTCCAACAACATTTTTCCAATATAATACCCCATCTAAGATGCAAAAACTCAAAGCTTTTTGTTTCAAAAATCTAGCTTTAGTTTTGGACAAAGAAGGAGGGGCATTTAAATATAAAAGCACATAAATAATGTCAGCATACCAAGGAGAATTCAAAAATGTTTCTTCAATAAAAGGAGCAGTAGATTCTTCTATTTCTTCCAACACATCCACCATATTCATGTCTAGTGCTTGGAAGTTAGACTCAACCATAAGTTTTGCTAATCCTTGCCCTTTAACTAGTTTGGTGGGCCTAATTTCTAAGTCATATTCAAGAATAGTTGCAATCCATTTTCCCCTTTTACCATCAAGGTCTTGACTTAGAATGTCCTTGACAACAGTATGTGGAACAAAATCAATTATGTGAGAGTGTAAAATATAGACCCTAAAGTCTTTTAATGCTTTCACTAATGCTAAGGCTTGATTCTCCATGATGTTATATTTGAGAGGAGCATCTCTTAAGGCCCTACTAAAGAAGGATATTGGTTTTTATTGCCCTGAATCATTCTTTTGAAGTAAAACTACAGCTATTGTATGTTCAGATGCAAAAGAAAAGATATAAAAGTCTTTGGTGAAATCTGGACTAATTAGGACTGGTGTTTGAGTAAGAGCTTGTTTGACCAATTCGAATGATTGTTTAGCTGGTAAATTCCATTTTACACCTACATATTTCTTAAGCATGTTTGTAATGTTCTTTAATAGCTCAGCAAGGTTGGGGATGAACCTCCTCAGAAAATTAATCTTTCCAATGAAATATTGTAATTCTTTGAGGCTTCTTGGATGGCTGATCTGCAATATGCCATCTATCCTTGTAGGGTCGATTTTGATTCCCTCTTCCGAAATTATATGGCCAAGAAGTTTACCTTCTTGGAGACCAAAGAGTGTCTTCTTGGGATTCAATGACAAGCCAAATTTCCTACACTTCTCAAAAACTCTTCTCAGGTGAATCAAATGTTCCTCATCAGTTTTTGAGAAAACGGTTATGTCATCAAGGTAAATGATTATGAAATAGCCAATATCTTCAAAAAAGGCTATTTCCATGGCCCTTTGGAAGGTGGCCCCTGCATTCATTAATCCGAAAGGAATTTTGACATACATAAAGGTGCCCCAAGGTGTGGTAAAAGCAGTTTTGATTTGATCACTTGGGAGCACTAACACCTGGTTGTAACCTGAGAACCTATCTAAGAGGGATATCCTTTTTGACCCAACCACCCTTTGAAGTATATGGTCCATTTTGGGTAAGGGGTAGTTGTCTTTTAAAGAGGATCCGTTTAAATTTCTGAAGTCATCACAGAGCCTGATTTCCCCTGTTTTCTTTCTAACAGAAACTAAGTTTGATACCCACTCTGAATATATAATTGGTATAATGATCCCAGCAGCATGCATATTTTCAATCTCTGCCTTAACTAAAGGTAATAAAACAGGGTTTATTCTCCTTAGTTTTTGTTTAAAAGGCTTTTGATTTTCCTTCAAAGGGATTTTATGCTGGATGATGCTGGGATCATACGATTTTAGGTCTTTGTATCCCCAAGCAAAAACATATTTAAACTCTTTGAACAACTCTATGTACTGCAATTTGATGTGAGCTTGGAGAGTGCTGGATAGCTTGATCATCTTGGGTTCTGCTAGACTGCCTATGTTATGCTCTTCTATATTCGTTTCCATAGGCTCCATCTTCGGTTCTTTGGCTACATCGTTAAAATAAAAAAGGTGTTCTAAAGGTGCTAGACCTCTTGGAATTTTATCATTTTTGCATTGTAAAACTTCCAAGTCTTCTTGGTCTGCGTTGTCGGTTACCTCTGCTTCAAAAGGATTTTCATAATGATTTATATCAGCAGTATATGTCATTTCAACTTCTGGGATTTGTTCAATATACAAACAATTTTCTTTATGGCTGGTTTCTGATATTGGTATGCTGAAATCATTTTCTGATTTCAAGAAATCATCTATGTGTTTGTCAGAGTCAAACACTTGCCAGTGATCTTCGTTATCAGGCACATCAGGCCTATGTTTTACCTTCACACTGAGTTGTTCATTTATTTCAGGTGTCTAGAAATTTCTGGCATTGAAAGCGAGTTCATTTTCTAGATGATTCAGTTCTCTTGGAATGAAAATAAATTCATACTTTTCAAAGGTTTTCAATAGATCAAGGGCAGCGTTTCGATATTCACTAAGCCTTAGATTTTTAGCTAAGTATTCTCCTTTGATTTGTTTTATGATAAGTTCAGAATCTCCTAAGATTGATATCCTCTGGGCTTCTAACTGTTTAAGAAGTTGTAAGCCTAGGAGAAGTGCTTCATACTCAGCAATATTGTTAGTGCATGGGAAATCCAATTTGTACGAAAAACTCTGTTTTGTATTTTGAATCCACACACTTGCTCCTGCACTTGTTTTATTACAAGATCCATCAAATTTTATTGTCCAAAATATGCCATCCTTGTTTTCATTCTCTCGTTGTTGTTGATTTTCAATGTTTTGCATTTGATTGAGGGGAAGATTGGATTGTTCTGGTGAACTGATTGGGTCCATGTTTTCCTTATCTTGTTGAGTAATTTCATCTTCGTTACATAAGATAAAGGAATCTAAACTTGATTGAATAGAATAGATTGGAGAGTTGTTTGGTTTGTCTATGTTTCTCACCATGTACTTCATGTGAGATTCCCTGTATAGTCTTCTGTTTTGGTTAAAAACGGGAATGGTGGCATAAGACATGTCCATTTGAAGGCTTCCCTGAATTTTGGCTCCCCAAGATCTTAATAAGAGCATGCCATACTTAGGGGGAATGTCAGCTACAACTATGTCCATGACTAAACTCTTAGCAGGGATTTGGGATAAGTTAACACACAAATCTTTGATTAAACCCAAACATTTGACTCTGCTTGAGTCAAAGGAATACAAGTATTTGTATGGTTTAGTAATTTCTAAGCCTAAGCTTTCCATCACTACCTTGGGCATTAGATTATGTGAAGCTCCTGAGTCTAACATGGCATTGTGTAAAATTTTCTCATGTATGTTCAAGCTAACATAGAAGGGAGGGACAACCCCTTCTTGGTATTTTCCTTCAACTTCTGGACCAAACAACAATTCAGGTTTGTCATCTGTCAAGTTTAAGGTGTTAGTATCACTTCCTAGGTTCAAAGCTTTCAAAACTTGGTTTTTGTACACTTCTTGGGTTACTAGTTCAGCTAGGGGAATGGTAATTTTTATCTTAGCAATCTCTCTCTCAATACTGAAAGGAACAATTGACTTGTTCATATTCACATCTGTCTTTTCAATTGAATTCCTTCCAGCAATTTTGATTTGCTAAACCTTGTTTGGACTGGTAATTGGGGCATTTTTATTAGGACTACTGGCTGAAGTGCTAGGGGCACTCTGTTCAACATCTTGCTGGACACTTTTGTCTTTGTTTATGTCTAGTTTCTTGGCCAAAATTTTGGTTTTTTCTGCTGTATTTTTGGGCTGAGTTTCTGTGTTTTTCTTGACAGTAGTATTAGTGTTCTTATCCTTTAAGTTGTCTACATTCCCTTTGCTCCTAAGATCATATTGTTTGTGTACTTCCATGATTGCATTTTCAAACCCCAATCTATAATACCGAATCTTCATAGGTGTTTGTACTATGATCAGAGAAGAAACCTTGTTCTTCTTCAGTGAGGAAAACATCATCCCCACTGTCTGATCCAATCAAGTTTACATGAGATTCTCCCAATCTTTCCAACTCCCTATCTTCTTCGTATTGATCTACATAGTTCTATTGGAAGGGAGGTCTAATCTGTTGGTCACTTTCTTTTGGCTTATCTTGATTGTTTTCTCTTCTATAATTCTGATTTCTATTTCTGTTTTGGTTATTTTGAGGTTCTCTTAGTGGCACTCTATCATTTAAGTTGATCTTTCCAAGCATCCTCTCCATCACCTTCACTAGGTTGTCAATTTTTGTGTCAGAAGTTGAGGTTGAGGGTAGTAGGTCATCTTTATAAGTTACCCTCTTCTCTGATCTCAACCTATTTATTTTCTCAATTATGTTTGCTTCTACGCTCACAGCTCCTTTCTGCATGTCTTCTAAGGTTAAGTAGTCCCTCTCCCTTAACTGATACATCATGTCCACATCAAGGCCTTCGGGATATCTTACTAAGGCCATGCCTTGAGGAGGTTTCATGTGAGGTGGAAGAGCATTGTAAATGCTATTGAACCTAGTGGAGTAATCATGAACACTCTCCCCTTGATTTCTCTTGAGGCTGCTATACTCTGCTAGTATTTGGAGAGGATTCCTTTTGAGTTCCCATTTGTTGATGAATGTTTGATGCAAGGCAGGGAGATCATTTATGCTGTTAGGAGGTAAGTTTTTAAACCATTTCTTTACATCTCCTCCTAAATTTTGGGCGAAGATTCTCATCTTCACAGTTTCTTCTTCTATCTCCATGTAATCGAAAGCATCTTCCATCCTATCTACATGATGTTGAGCTGTTGTAGACTCTTTTCTAGTGAAATGAGGGATTTTGGATTGGTAATCATTTGGTAAGGGAAGTAGAAGTTGTGGTAACACCAATGGGGCATACCATGTTGCCATGGCTGGAAATAAGGGTGGATTTACAAGAGGTGGATTTACAAAAGTGAAAGTGGGCTGAAATGGAGTGTTTTGAACAGTGGTAGTATGATTTGGAGTGGAGGAAATACTTGGGCCAGCAAACTGATTTTGAGCAGACTTGTTATGGAAAAGACTAAAGTGATGAAGAAGCTAGGAGTCAGGAGGAGTGGAAGGTGAGGCTTCTCTACTGAAGCTTTGTTGCAATTCTGCAATGTCAAGATCAGTTTGGTTGAAATCACCTTGAGATCTGGTTCTAAAGATGTTCTTTGTATGATGTAAATCAAAGTGTGAATCCTCTAAGACAACAAGGTTTTCAGGGACAAAATTTGTTCTTAAGAGGCTCCTGTTAGCAGCTGATTTTCCAGAGTTAGAAGTCTGCCACAGAATTCTCTTAGGATTGTCAATGATTAAAGGAGGATTTGGGTCTGGATGGGATCTAGTGTTGATCCTATGTGAAGCTAGACTGTTTTTTCAAAAATGAGAGAGGTTGAGGATTTTAGGGACTGTTTCTGGAAGCTTCACCTCTCAGGATGTCTTATCTAGTATGGGACTAGGCTTCTAAACTTCTTCAAGGCTGCTTAACACAGTCCTAAAGAGATCTGGGAACCTAGATGAGTAATAGGCCTACTGGGGCTAGTGGAGTCGCCAGGTGGAAACTTTTTAGCTTTTATGAAGGTAAAATATTGGATGGTCCCACCACCATGTTTATTATGAAGCCAAACTGAAATGTTTTGGGTTTTTCTGGGTTATTTCGGTCTTACAGGTTAAGAGAGTGTCCTAAATCTGATTTAACACTTAGCTAAGGTGTTTAATCATACAGAGTTTACTCTTATGGCTTGGCAACTGATTTCTTCAAGGTTTGATAAGGTTTGATGAGAATCTTAAGGGTTACTTAGTTTGTCACTGATTCAAATAAGTCCTATCATGATTATTGTTTGTTAGGTAGTGCTTGAAGAAGGTTACTTATGTTATACTGGACAGTGAGTGTTTTAATTTTGAAGATTTTACTCAGGGTCCCACCGTGATCAACATTATGTTGGTGGCGATGAGGTGGCTAATAATCATTGTATAGTCTTTGAAAATAAGGGATTTCTGGAGTCCTAAGGGGTACTTAGATTGTTACTGACTCAGAATGTCCCACCGTGATCGCCATTATGTTGGTGTCTCGTGTTTTGATAGTTTGGAAAATCAAAAGACAAGGCAACATCAGAACCAATCTTTAGAGTTCCAGGATCTAGTCCTCCTGTTCTCAGAGAGGGATCTCTCAAATGTTTTTTTGCAAAGGTTTATCTTGCGTGCTTTGAGTATTGGTTTTAGACTAGCTATTAAGTGCAGGTGTTTATTTATTTGTTTGGTTGAATTGATACAGCATAACATGAAAGGTCTAGGAAAGATATATAGAAAGGAGAAACATCTGGTTCATTGGGCAATGGAGTCAAGAAGAGGTCATAACATACTCATCAATGGATATGGGATATCATAGGGCAAATCTAACTTGGCCACAGGATCCTTTGGTTTTTGGAATGAGATGGACATCAATTATTTGGAAAGAGAAGTTTAATTCTCAAACAAAGGGAATTTGAAAGCACAACTTGAACAATAAAGAGCTATTTGGTAGACAGGGCTAACCATAAATTCTACAAATCACACCTTTAAGCAAATAATGATTTCAAAACAACTTTTAAAATGAAATCTAAGATTCGGGGAACACCCTATTTCCTTAAATATTTTGCTTCAAATGACTTAGAAAACATGAAAGATTCACTGATAATTGCAGTCATAGAAGAGGGAACACCTAACACATCTATGATTACAACTATAAAGACCTTTAAGACAAATGTTTTAAGCAAGGACAAAGGGCAAGATTAGAACAGACCTCCTTGGCTCACCATAAACAGAAATAATTCAAAGGGAGACTTCAATAACAACCTTTACGTGGCAACAGACAAGCAAGGAAAACCATAAGTCATGTTGAAACCAACTGTTCAAACTATTAAGGAAATAAACAAGCATGAGGACTAAAGAGAGAGATTAAAGACTCTAAAATACCTCAGCAGAAGAAAACATGAAACAGTGAAGGATGAACAGGTCTAAGGTGCTTCCAGGAGTCATTTCTTAGCCTAAAACTTTCAACCTACTGTAGTAAGAAATTATGGAATAGAATGAAAACAGGAGAAAACATTTAACAGTTTAGAATACTTCACCAACAGCCAAGCTCATGGATCCAATGATAGAGCCTTATTAGGAACAATCATGCAACAACATCATCAAGGCTTCCAAGAATTCAATTTGTTCTTCAACTTCAACAGACTATGTATTATTTCAGATAATTTCAATATTACAACTAGTGATAAACCAACCAGCACTTTCTCATCTTCTCCAGTAGTATTTATAGAAAAAATGAGGAGGTGGAATGGGATAAAATATCTTCTAAGTTCAATTAATACAGTGCACTGTCTCTCGGCCTTTGAGGGGCTTAATAGAGAAGATTTTTGGTATTTCCCTTGTATTAATTGGTTTAAATTAACTATTAGGCTTGCTGGAAAGAATTTGTTGACTTCAAGGCTCCTCATTATCCTTACAATAACTTCTACTGATAGTTTACAATAAGTTCCTTTGGTTGAAATAACTGTTCAGTTGTATTGATGCAAAATATCTCCTGGTCTGGTAATAAATTTGATCTTCTTTTGATTTCTTTGAGGTTGTAGGTGGCTCTGTGGTAGCTGGGGGATTGAATTAGCCCCTGATGTGGTAGCATAGGCGTTCTACCTGATAAAACACTCTAATTTGTTTTTAACTGTGTTTTAATTGGGAGGTTTTGGCTTTCGATAATCAATCTTAGCTATAATCCTCATAAATTTGTCTTCAGTCTTCTGTGCTGGTGCGTTTTATCCTCGACACTGATATTCTTTGATTTGTGATTGACTTGCTGTGTTTGTTGGTATTCAGGGCTGCACAGAGATTGAATGGCATCAATGCCTTATGAACCATTGATAAAACGTGGATTTGAAACCTGCGAATGATTCCTTTTGATGAAACCAAGGTAGGAGGATCATCACCCTCTGCCTCTGAATTTCCTTCACACATAGTGGAGAAATCATTGGAACCCTACAAAATACAAAAACGTTATGAAATCATGCATGTATAGGTTAACTGTTTTAGAAGGACATGTGGAATGAGCGTGGTCGTTGGATGGCATCATCCAACAGTCGAGATTGATTAGAGGAGGTCAAAGGAGAGTGGAGGAGGAAATTAAATTGGAACCGTTGATTGCGCAGAGATCAACGGTCGGGAGCGAGATTGGCTAAACAACGTGAAGGGGTCACGTTTTTTAGAAAAATAAAAATAAAATGGGAAAAAGGTTTAAAACCTTTTTTTCAGCGAAAAAATGATCAAAAATCATGTTCGTGGGTCGGGACGATCGTGGGCCGTTTGATGAGATCGGCCCACGCGATCAACGACGTAGAATAGGCACCAATAAACATTAGAAAACATGCCCAGACATCAAACCTTTAATAAAATCCAGATGAATAAAACCTCCGGGTCTAGAAATGTTGACTCGACGAGGAATCAGGGCGATGAATTGTGGGTCATCGATCTGCAGATCAGATCGACGGCGGATATGCTTTTAATAACATGCCATACCTTGAGTTATTGCATGGGCATCTTCGGAGAGTGACTACCGTCCGATGAGCAGCCCCAGATCGGACGGTGGACGTCAATATCGCGCCGGGTCCATGTCCTATCTTTAACGTGCGATGAGCGGCAGTTTTTGAACAATGCTCAAGGCCACGCGTCGGGTGGTGAATGGAATCGCTGCCGATCGGGAAAAAACCGCCCTTCGCTTGAAAGCGGTGCGATGGATTCTGCCCGGTATTGCAATAGTAAGTGGCTGGCGGGGACCACCGGGGCGATGGATTGCGCATCGTCGATCTGTAGATCATATCGATGGTGGAGAGTGACTAGAACTTTGCACCGGCGGAAAACTTTAGGATATAATAAAACCGACGAATTTATATACACGAAGGTTTATACTTTGGGTGGAAATATTAATATTCAGTATGGCTTGGCATCCGTCTGCGGGGCCTTTGGGCGTGTGGAAGATAATATGACCGAGGGGGATAGAACGGAGGGCTAATCGGCCTCGGGGTTTTTAATAAAGGGAAAGGCTTGTGTTCTTTGTTTTCCCCTGATTGAGATAAGCGCCCACATGGCTCAGTGCCTGGTTCCAGTATCAGGGCGTATGGAAGGGAAGGCTTAAAGACTTAGCCCAAGGGGGCTTAAGTCTATAAGATATAAAAAATATGATTTTTATAGATTTTCAATGTTTTTCAAAGATTTTGAGGGTTTCGATAAGGCAATAAAGGGTCTTAAACCTTATCAAAGGGATTTTGATGAAGGGGAGATGGGGAAAAACATGAAAATGAGGGATTTTCATGGGAAAAATGGAGGAATAAAAATGAGGTTAATTTTGGAAGAGGGGAGAGGTGAAAAATGGTGTTTGCAACAGCATTTCCTTAATGAAATTAGCAGAATTTCAGAGTTTTTAAGATAGGAACAATAGTGAAGATTTGGATAGAGGCATGAGGCCTTCAAAAGTCTTCAAGAGCCAACACCTTTTAGCAATAAAATTTGTTCCTTGAAGGCTCCAAAATTTTTAGCCACCTTTTGCTATAACAAATTATTATAAGGTGGACATTAACACTGAATGTTTAATATTGTTTTATTCATGCTAGTAGTAATTAGTGAAGCATCCCCCAAAGGAAAGAGAACAAAAATCACAATCATGACATCGAAATCATATGTTTGTGAGAAGTGAAGACAAACCTCCTACATGTGACCCTAAAGTACCTTCGTTGGAAAATGGTATGGTGGGTGAAAGGCTTAATGAACAACCCAATTCTCGAAATACAGCAATGTAGTTATTACACAACACACACACATGATGGAGAGGAAGTACTAGTGTGAAATGAAATTCACACAAACGAATATACTTTGTTTGTTACGGGGTAGAAACATCAAGCGAAGGCAGGAGCACGGGGGACAAACACCACAATCACGTGCGAAAGCAGGAATGTTGACAGGAGACGGGAAAACCTACCAATAGTTTACAATTTGAGACTGAACTAAGATGCAATTTTAGAAGTTTTTAATGTTTTGTCTGAACAATAACTTTGTAGGTCTGATACAAGTTTAGGAAAGCATAAATCATTTTGAGGCTTAATATTCGTTTTGATGTATTGGCTAGGGATCTTTCACGTGATTGGAGGACTTGGCTCACTGGTATCCATAATGACATTTGTTTAATATCACCTTTTACACAAATCCCCTCATCGAGATAATTTGCATTTAGTATGGTCTAAACATATAGTTTTTAGAAGTTTCTTTTAATATTTTTTGTTAATTTTTTTGAAATTGGTTGGAATCATAAGTTTGATTTTTCAAATGTACACAATCTAAGTGATGCAAAAACTTTTAAGGGGTTGAATTATTTATGCCTTGAAAATGGATTTAAACAAGAAAAAATTATTTCACTAAAAATTGCTTAGCCTTTCTTAAAGTTGAATCAATTTATGCATTCAAAAATTTATTTAAATAACAAAAAAAAAAAAAAAATGTGATAAAAATTATTTCATACAATTCCAACTAAAAATATCAAAAGTAGAATGGTTAAAAAACAGTCACCTCAGCTAAACTTAGTCTAGGTGTTCTACATTTTGGAATATTTTTAGGCATACTTTTCCATTCAATTTGTTTGAAATCTAGTTAGATTTGTTGAAGCACAAGCACAACACATTTTATCTATCAACTCTACACAATCTAGATATCTGAAATTATTTTTATCATTTATACATTCAAAAGAAGATTTGAACACCAAAAAAATAGGACCTAACCAACCATTGTTTTGTGGAGTTTTTGACCAAAAAATCAGCTTGATGAAAATGCTCAATCCTAGTGTCCAAAATGTTTTCCACCATAATGACTACATTTTATCTATTGGCTAGGGATATTTCTCACATTGACTCAAGACTTGCTCCCACTAGTATCTATAATGATGTGGTTGTGATATTGGTTTAGTATCCATAAGATGTGTCATAGTTAATGACATTCTGAGTTTAATATCACTTTTACATAAATCTTCATCTCGATGTTGGTGTCCCGTGTTTTGATAGTTTGGAAAATCAAAAGACAAGGCAACATGGGTTGTCTTTAGAGTTGGGGATCTAGTCCTCCTGTGTTCTAGAGAGGGATCTCTCGATGTTTGTTTCATAAAGTTATCTTGTGCTTTGGATATTGGTTTTAGAATAGTTATTAAGTGCGAGTGTTCATTTGTTTGTTTGGTTGAATTGATACATCATAACATGAAAGGTCTAGGAAAGATATATAGAAAGGAGAAACCTGGTTCATTGGGAAATGGAAGTCAGAAGAGGTCTAACATACTCATCAATGGATATGGGATATCGGAGGAAAATCTAACTTGGCCACGAGATCATGGTTTTGAATGATATGGACATCGTGATTTGGAAAGAGAAGTTTAATTCTCAAACAAGGGAATTTTGAAAGCACAACTTTCGTTAATAAGAGGCTATTTGGTGGGCTGGGGCTAACCATAAATTCTACAAATCACACCTTTAAGAGAAAATAATGATTTCAAAACAACTTTTAAAATGAAATCAAAAATTCAGGAACACCTATTTCCTCAAATATTTATTTCAATGACTTAGAAAACATAAAGATTCATTAATTACGGTCATAGAAGAGGGAACACTATTACATCTATGATTACAACTATAAAGGTAACTGAAAAACTTTTAAGTAAGGAAAAAGGTAGGAATCGGAAACAGACCTCTTGACTTCTTTTAATAGCGGCTCTTCAAGGGAGACTTGTGCTGTGCTTCCAAGTGACAGGCAAGCGAGGAGAACCATAAATCATGTAGAGCCATATTATTCAAACTATCATAGAAAATAAACAAGCATGAGGACTAGAGAAATTAAAGACTCTAAAAATACTGTGGCAGAAAAAACATGGAGCAGTGTGAAGGATGAGCAGTTACAAAGACACTTGGGAGTAATTCTTCCAACTAAAACTTTCAGCCCTCTTGTAGTAAGAAATTATGGAGCAGAATGAAAACGAGGAGAAAAGCAATGAGTTCGAATATGCCAACATTGACTCATGGATCGATGATAGAGCCTTCTCGGGAACAAACTGTCTAAACATCATCATCGAAACTTGAGGCTTCAATTTTTCTTCAACTTCCATGAGACTATGGCTATTTCAAAGAGTTTCGGTGTACAACTATTGATCAACCAACCAACTTCTCATCTTCTTGGGCTATTTATAGAAGAATGAGGAGGTGAGATCTAATAAAAGATCTCTAAAGGCAATTAATATATATTTGTGGTTCCTTGGCCTTTGGGGGCTCGATGAAGAAGATCTTGATATTTCCTCTATATTAGTTGGTTTACATTAACTACAAAGGCTTCTTTGGAAAGAAGTTAAATTGACTTCAAAGGCTCCATAGTTATCTGTAATAACTTTTGCGACAATTTACAATAAGTTCATTTGGTTGAAATAAGCTGATTAATTTGTATTGATGCAAAATATCTCCCTGATACAGTAATAACTTGATCTTCTTTTGATTGCTTTGAGAAATTTGTAGGTGGCTGTGGTAGCTAGGGGATTCAATTAGCCCACAGTGTATGACGACATAGGCATTACTTGTTTGATAAACACAAATTTCTTTTAAGCAGTATTTTTAATTGGGAGGTTTTGGATTTCGATAATCGATCTTAGCTGTAATCCTCACCATCTGTCTTGATCTTGTCTTTGGTGCGTTTTGTCCTCGATAACGATATTATTTGATTTGTGATTGACTTGCTATGTTTGTTGGTATGCGAGAGGCTGCCACGAAGTTAGATGGCATCGATACCTTATGAACCATTGATAAAACATGGTTGAAACTGTGAATGATTCCTTTTAGGTAAACGAAGAAGGAGGATCGTCATCCTGCGCAACTGGTGCACAACCAGAGATAGCGAAAAATCATTTGAACTACTGCCAAAATCTGAAAATATTAGGAAATCTTGCATGTATGGGTCTGTTGCTTGGAAGGCGCGTGGAGAGAGCATGGCCATTGGATGGCATCATCCAACGATTGAGATTGATTTAGGAGGAGTCAAAGGGAAGGCAAAAGAAAATTTAAATCGAAATTCGTTGATCGCGCAGTTAAACGGTCGGGGAGCGAAGGTGAATAAATAACATGAAGGGGTGAAAAATATTTGGAAAAAAATAAAAAGCGAGAGACAAAAGTTTTAAAACCTTTGTTTTGGAAAAATTGATCGAAAATCATGTTCGGGGTTTGGGACAACGTGGGCGAGTCGGATGAGATTGGCCCACACGATCAACGGCGGAGAACGAACGATGAACCTTAGAAAACATGTAGAACATCAAACCTTTAATAAAATCTAGATGAATAAACCCCGTGGGAAATGCGGGGCGGATGAGGAATCGGGGTGGTCATTGGAGTGCGTGGTGGTCAGATCGATGAAGCGAAGATGCTTTTAATACCGCCTGCACGCACCACGGAAGTTATAGGCATCTTCGAGAATCGACTACTTTCGATGGCGGCCCCGGATCGGACGGTGGACGTAAATATCGCCTTAGGGTCCCATGTGTTTGGACTTTAACGTAGTGATCGGTGGTTTTTGAACGATACTCAAGGCCACACGTCGGGCGGTGAATGGAATCGGCTATGGAAATCGGGGAAAAAATCGCCCTCGCTTGAAAAGCGGTGCGATGGATTCCACACGGTTTTTGCAATAGTGAGTGGTTGGCGGGGACCACGAGAGGCACGATGGATTGCGCGCCATCGATACGCGAGATCAAATCGACGGTGGAGAGTGACTAGAACTGCACGGTGAAAAATTTAGGATATAATAAAGGCGGTAATTTATATACACGAAGGTTTATACTTTGACCAAAATATTATTATTCGGTGGCTTGCTTTTGTGCATAGCCTTTGGGCGTATGGAAGATAATATGACCGAGGGGATAGAGACGGAGGGCTAATCGGCCTCGGGGTTTTTAATAAGGGAAAGGCTTGCGTTCGTGTTTTCCCCCAATTGAGATAAGCGCCACATGGCTCGGCTTTGGTTCCGGTACGGGCGTATGGAAGGAAGGGTTAAAGACTTAGCCCGAAGGGGGCTTAAGTCTATAAGATATAAAAAAAATATGATTTTTATAGATTTTCAATGTTTTTCAAAGGTTTTGAGGTTTCGATAAGAGCGGAAAAGGTGCGAAGCCTTATGAAGGATTTTGATGAAGGGGAGATGGGGAAAAACATGAAAATGAGGGATTTTCATGGGAAAATGGAGGAATAAAAATGAGGTTAGTTTTGGAAGAGAGAGAGGGAAAAATGGTGTTTGCGGCGGCATTTCCTCGATGAAATTAGCGAGAATTTCGAGTTTTTAAGATAGGAACAATATTGAATATTTGGACAAAGGCATGAGGCCTTCAAAAAATCTTGAAACCGACACCTTTTAACGCAGAAATAAAATTTGTTCCTTGAAGGCTCCAAAGAGATTTTAGCCACCTTTCGCTATAACAAATTTTATAGGTGGCTAACCTCGAGATGTTAATATTGTTTTATTAGGCTAGTATTAATTGGTAGAAGGAAAATGACACAAACGGAAGAAGCAAAATCACAATCATGACAAAATATATTTATGTGGGAATTGAGAGCAAACCTCCACCATGTGACCTGAGGTTACCTCTTGTTGGCAAATGGTATGGTGGGTGAAAGGCTTAATGAACAACCCGATTCTCAAGGCTACAGCCAATGTGGGATTATTACACAACACACACATGATGGAGAGGAAGTACTAATGTGAAATGAAATTCCTGAAAACGAATATCTGGTTGTTTTATTCGGAAGTGAAGCATCACAAAGGGAACCGAGCACGGGGACAAACACCACAATCACGACAAGAGAGCAGGATGTTAGTAGGATACGGGAGGAAACCTCACCAATAATTTACAATTTAAGACTAGACTAGTGCTTTTAGAAGTTTTTTAATATTTTGTCACAAACGATAACCTGGCATGGATGCGATACAAGTTGAAGTATAAAATCATTTTAAGGGTTTAATATTACGTTTTGATGTATTGGCTAGGGATCTTTCTGCACGTGATTGGAGACTTGGCTCACTAGTATCCATAATGACATTTATTTTTTAATATCACCTTTTACACCAAATCCCCTCATCGAGATAATTTACATTTAAAATGTAGATACAACATACCAATTTTTAGAAGTTTCTTTTAATATTTTTTGCTAATTTTTTTAGAAATTGGTTGGAATCATAAGTTTGATTTTTCAAATGTACACAATCTAAGTGATTTAAAAAATTTTAAGGGGTTGAATTATTTATGCCTTCAAAAATGGATTTAAACAAGAAAAAATTATTTCACCAAAAATTGCTTAGCCTTTCCTAAAGTTGAATCAATTTATGCATTCAAAAGACTATTTAAATAACAAAAAAACAAAATGTGTCCAAAAATTGTTCCATTACAATTCCAACTAAAAAATATCAAAGTAGAATAGTTAAGCAATGCCTCAAGCAACTTAGTCTAGGTGTTCTACATTTTGGAATATTTTTAGACATACTATTAATTGTCTAAAATCCAATTAGGTTATTTGGAAGCACGAAGCACAAGCACACATTTTATCTATAAACTATACACAATCTCGATGTCTGAAATCTTTTATCCATTTATACATTCAAAGAGAGCTTAAACACCAAAAAAATAGGACCTAACCAACCATTGTTTTGTGGAGTTTTGACCAAAAAATCTAAACTTAATTAGAAAATGCTCAATCCTAGTGTGTCAAAATTTTTCCACCATAATAAATCTTTTTGTATTCGAATATGTATTTAAACGATAAAAAGAATGTGGCCAAAAAATTGTTTTCTTCCAATTCGACCAAAAACTCCAAAACATAGAATAGTTAGACAATGTCAAATCCAAGTGCACGAAAGGTTTTTCAATATAATGAATCCATTTATGCATTCAAAAATATCGAATTAAGTAACAAAAATAGAGGATTTGACCAAAAATTGTTTCACGAGATTCAAACTAAAACTCGAAACCATTTTTGAGCATTTTTTACGGTCAGAATTTGCACGAAATTCAACATACTTTGCTAGAATCACAAGCTTGATCTATGAATTCTACACAATTTGAGTGTGAAAGGTATTTGGGGTGTTGAATCCATTTATGCATTTAAAAACATATCTAAAAAACAAAATAACAAGATCCAAACAAAAATAGTTTCGTGGGATTCAAGGATCTTAAGATATATTTTTTGGTTTATATATATATATATATATATATATATATATATAATCACAATGAAAATCACATAATATTATGTAAATGATTTATTTCACGTATCTCTACCCATAGCTACTAGATTCTCTAAAAAATATATTTGATCTAAGTTCTCCTCATAATGCCTTGTTTGGTAAGGTTAAAATTGACTAAACTATTTAGATTACATGATTATAACACTCCCTCCCACCACTTAAGGTTAAACCTGACTTAATGAGAGGTGTTACCTTCATTTAACCGGAACCTCTACAATCCCATCCTTGGAAATGGGATCACCAAATTTCTTGTTTATAAACTTCATTAAAACTTATTATCGTATCACCATCGCATTCGTCTCATCGAAGATATTTCGGAAATACTTATAGCCTAATTCTCCGATACCTTTAGTTATATAACCTTTGGTTCATGTTTAGAATGGGTCTCAATGTTTCTCTTTTACCCTTTTGAAAATATTGGCTATTTCTTTAATATATATAAGTATAAAATGAAATCATTGGGGGATGAAATATATGTTGGATGTAGCCTTTGATATTAATTCATGGCCCATGGTCTTATATTGGGTCCCAAATTAGAATTCTATTAATCAAGCACCATTTACACGATGAGTTATTTTCTTATCTTATTCATGAGTGTTGAAATTTGCAACAAGAAACAATGAAATTGTATAGAAACAACATTACGACACACACTAGTGTGGGACCACGAGGTCATGTAGTGATTGGTAATAGCGATACATTGGTGTGAAAGCCAATTTATTTGTACGGTGGAAATGTGTGTTGGTATCCATATTAAATTGGACAATAAATTGTAGTCTTATATCATAAACATATAGTTAATTGAGTGTGATAATTTCGATTAACTCATGAATTTATAGTTGAGGGGGTGGTTGATGAGGCATGCGAGTGATTCTATGTGTTCTAGGTTCAAGTTGCGGTTAGTGCATTAGTTTAATGCATGAGAAAATCGATTAACTCGGTTAAATTGATTAAATTCGGTTGAACTGGTTATGGCTTGTTTGTTCACTAGTGAGAGGTCAAATGGTCCGTGGATTTAATTCCACGTACGATATATCATGCGAGTGATGATTTACTATTAATATTTGCATGCATGTTAGTTCTAGTGAAGACCGGTTGAGACAAAGGTTAAAGGAAGTTGACTATCGGTTGTATTTTTAGCAAATTTCTGAATGTAGTTAAAACACCATAAGTTTCCCATGATACTTGCACATTATTGAGGAATGATAGAATTCTAATGAATATAGATTGCATTCCTCATGAATTTCATGAAAAGGCAGTGAAGACATGTTGAGAATTGGCTAAGTGTTGGCAGGATTTTATGCGGATCGGTGTGAGACAATTAAAGTGCGGGAAACTCTTGTGAGAAGAGTACATTGTAATTGTTTCATGATTCCTTGGTTTCATTATACGATATAGATAGAGGGGTTTTTGAGAGCGAGATTTCCCCTAGGAAAAATATACGTATTTGTGGATTGATTTGCTTCTTTCTCTTACTTGGTGTGATTGTGTCGGTATTGTTTAATTTCCATAGAATTAATTGTGAAGGATTCGGTATCTTTCTTTAAAATATTGCATAGTCAGTTAAATTCATTGGTATATACCTATTAGTTGTATAATTTATACATGGTATTAGAGCACCATAAATCTAATCTTGGAGAAGAAATCGATTTTGTGTTGAACAATATTCAAACTTGTTGATACTTTCGTTGGTGTGACACACGGATCAAGATGGATTTCAATGGATTAATATTGGAATATGTAATTAAGGGAAGTTATAATTATATTGCATGGAAATTCAAAATGGAGAGGCCGGTGTTAAAGGATAACGAGTTGAAAGAGAGAATTCATTGATAATGATATTCCCAAGCACCTGTGATGAAGCGTCACTCTTCTTGATGCTTGGAAAAATAAGGTAACGAAGCGACGAGGATCTTGTTAAAATGAGTTCGATACCACATTGTCTCGAGTCTCCATGGCAAGGGAACTCCACATGCAATGTGGAAGGCCTTGAAAGATGTGTTTCGAGAACAACGATGACCATAGGAAATTTGTGTTGAAGGATAAGCAGGAAAATCAAGAAGGAGGAGGGAGAGACGGTACCAACATACTTGGAAAGTTACTCAATGTCGATATGAGCTTGGAAGTGTTGGTGTGACCATAGAAAATGATGACTTGGTGGTAACAGCATACGAGCCTTCACAGTGCTGGTTATTAGAACTGCAGCGTGGGAGGGAGAAGATACCGGATTCGGAAAGCGACTTTACGGGGTCAAATTTGGTACAAGAAAGAATTCATGCGGAATACACGAGGGATGGATCCTCATCCACGAATAATGACGATGAAGATTGTGCCTTGGCCGGTAAGGCAAAGAAGACGAAGGGAAAAAATCCCAGGTGAGAAGCGGGGAAAGAAAGACTTGTGCAGGATAGGATGCTTTCAACATCACGAGCATGGGCACTATGCTACAAAGCTTGTCCACGAGAAGAAAAGCAGAAGGAGCACAACGATTACAGGCGGGTGAAGCATTAACCTAAAGTCGAGATAGACTTTACACTCATTGCATGCATAATAAAGACGCCAATGGGTTGCATGTGGTATCTAGATAGTGGTGCCTCATTCCATACTGATGAGAATACAGAGATCTCTTCGGTGACTTGGAGGAGAAGGACCTCCAACGAACGCATAGATTTTTAGGGATGACGAGAGGTATAGCGCTACTAGCATAAATCTGAGTTACCTTCCCGGAAGGGATATGGCTCCATCTCGAGACTGGTAGATGTTTTGCATGCTCTATGAGCACATGGAAGAATCTTGTCTCCTTAGCAATATTAGAAGAATGTGGATTTGAAGTAATGTTTCAAAAGGAAAAGGTGTTCCTTAAACACATAGCCATGGGACAAGTGAAATGATTGGTGTAAGATTCAATAACATATGTTCTCAAAGTGAGGATGCATGCAAATATTTGAGGAGCAAAACGGTGGTTAGTGACTTGGTGGTTGAGAGGAACACTTATCTCTCAACATGCAACCTCCAAAAGTAGTCTAAAAAGGTTGTGGAGCGACCCACGATTGGAGAAAGCGAGAAAGGATGCGAGTGGAAGAGTCCACTCAAGGAGACCTCACAGGAGGGGAAATTTCTAGCTAGAAGGGCGAGGAGGAGTACATGCGGCGATACCTCCGGGTGTGAGGTGGGGCGATGTGGAGAAGTAATCCAAAGAATAAATTGTGCGAGTTCATTGAGATGGTGTGTCATGGATTGAAATTGGCTATGAGGAGCCTGATACAACGATGAAAGGATAATTTAGAGATTGGTGCGGAATCGGATGTTAGGAAGACAAAAATCGAGGTATTAGGTTTCGGTACGGAAGCAGATCAGTTGTCGGCGGTGCGAGTGCATGGATGCATATGTCGGTAGTGTAGAGGTCAATAGACATGTGTAGTAGCTAGCAACGAGTCATAAGAATCTAATGACATATGCATTATATTGATACGGAAGTTGTTCGAAGGCTATTCGATTTCATAAGTGTTGCATGCGAGAGTTGCATGTGTGAATAGCACTGTAGAAAGTGTTGCATGCGAGACATTCCAAGGTACGGATCGGGACAAATTGATTCATTTCACGGTATTTGAGAGGAAGTGTTAAAATTTGCAACAAGAAACAATGAAATTGGCATCTAGAAACAACATTACAACACCTTTAGTGTGGGACCATAGGTCATGTAAGTGATGGAGTCTGTGATACATTAGTGTGCAACCAATTTATTTAATAGGTGGAAATGTGTTTAGTTTAATTATCCCTTAATTAAATTGGACAATAAAGTGTAACCTTATCTCATAAACACTTGTAATAGTTAGCTTAGTGTGATAGACACGGTTAGCTCATGAATTTTCGAGTTGAGGTGGGTTGGTGAGGCATGCGAGTGATTATATTTGTGCTAGAGTTCAAGTTGTAGTTAGTACATTGGTTTAATGCACTTGAAATTAGTTAACCAAGTTAAGTGATTAAAGTCGGTTGAACTAGTTGTAGCTATTTGTTGCACTAGTGAGAGGTCAAGTGAATTAAATCGGATTTAATTGACATGTAGTGATACGTCATGAAAATGATGATTTATTATTAATAGTTTCATGCATGTCGGTTCGGTGAAGACCTAGTTGACACAAAGGTTAAAGGAAGTTGACTATCGGTTATATTTTTGAAAACTACCCGAGATGTAGTTAAAACATCAAAAGATTTCCCATGATACTTGTGTAGTTGAGGGAAGGCAAGAATTCCTAAGGAATAGGGATTGAATTCCTCGTAAATTGTGTGACGAAATGGTGACAGTGAGAATTGGTTAGGTATTTGGCACGATTTTGTGTCTACCGGTGTGAGACAATTAGAAGAGTCATGACACTCTTGTGAGAAAATTTGTGTAATTGTTTCATGATTCCTTAGTTCATTATACAAAATATAGATAAGAGGGAGTTTAGAGTAGTAAGCTTTCCCTGGGAAAATTATACGTATTTGTGGATTAGTTTGCTTCTTTCTCTTACTTATTGTGATTGTGCGTCGTGTTTATTTTCAACAAAATTAATTATATGGTTAATATCTTGCTTTAGTATATTTAATGATCGAGATTGAATTCATTGGTATATAAATATTGGTTGTATAATTTATACAATGAGAATTCAATCGTCCATTTTAAATTGGTGGCAGCAGAGATGCATTATCAAATGGAAAAGTATTCGGTTAATAAATGCCTCACTTTTTCTGATACATCTTATTTGTTAAGTCCCTTATTCATCTAGCGGTTCTCATGCTTTTTGGGTGCGAAGTAGTGAGTGTGTTAACGCACTCCTTTCCAATAGATGATATCTCACCATGCGTGACTTATGTGATCGATACTTCATAGGAAATTCGAGGGCAGGACATGAAGGTTGATTAACCCATAGAGTCGGGCCAAATGGATGTGGTAACGATGAAATTTTCGAGCGCATTTAATTTTAATTAATAAGGTGGTTAGATAGAAAATTAAACATGATTTTCGATTAATATTTCTTTTCTTCGAGTTTCTGATTTATTGTGTTGTGTAACCGGCTCAAAAATAGAAGAAAAGAATGTGAACGCCTTAGAAATAAGCCACTTCGAGGGGGAAGCACGCAATACATTACATAAATGAACAATTCTTGGATGATACAATTTACAAAACCTCCTTTCTATATATAGGAGTCCATGGGGCCATAATGTAATCCTAGTGGGGCACGATGTAATCTGCTTAGACCTAACAATAATAATTTAAGGGCACAATAATAACAAAATGGGGGTTACAAGGGTACAATAATAACAATATGGAAGCACACTAACAATAATAAGGAACTATACTAGTAATATGGGGACCTAACATATTTTCTCTCGAGGTTCATTCTCCTCTGTAGTTTTTTCACTTTGTAGAAATTATCATCTTTGTGTAAATTGTGAAACCGAACAACTCATCACCCTCTTTTACTAGGTAAGTACTCATCAACCTAAAGTATTTACTTCGTATTTTAATTTTGGTTAATTTCATAGGAATTAAAAATTCCCTTGAGAACTTTTGAAAGAATCATCAACCAGTTGGTGAGTGTCGGTGACATTAAAATTTGTCTTACCAACTTTCTTATCTTGAAGTCAAATTTAAATTACCCTTCTTCTGCAACTCCAAAACGATGATTGTCTCGGAAGTCTAGTGTTTTACTGCATTGCTCCTTGACCCATGTGCATTTCATCTGACTCCATTCTCCTTTTAGGCTTCAGTATTTTAGGTTTAAATCCCAAACAATCATCTTTCTTGTAGATAACTAGGTCTTCTTGAGACTAATGAAGACGTCATTTCCAAAATGCTACTCCTACGCCTCTAGGATTGATATCCTTGCGACAAGGGGATCAACCCGAAATTCATTGCATGGGCATAGAAGGATAATGTTGAGTTGTTAAAATCTGCTAAAAGCCTATCTCAAATCAAAGTTAAATTTCTCTTGCCCACGACCTCCTCGAAACCCTTTTAGACTTTGGCCTCGTTACTTTCCATTATTTTTGGACTACATTGACTCAAAGGTAGATGACATTTTCCTTATTATTCGACATAGCCCACAAACCCCGACAATATTTTTGTAGAATTTTCATAAATGCCTCTGGAAACTATTATGGTTATCTTATCGAGTTTATCTTGTTTAACACTTGTCACCGTTTCTCTTATTTTGTACATTTAATCTTATTCAAAATACCCCACCTATTTTATTTCAACTAGAATTAGCGGTTATTATTATGCATAAAGATGAAAAGGAAATGGAGATATATCGGTGGATAGACTTAATATGTCAGAGATGTACTTATATGCCTACCTCCGGTATATTGATAAGCTTCTCCTTTTATTTAAGAATTAAAATACTTGGAGAAGCCCTAGATAGAATATCTGATGAGAAAAGAAGGATGTTATAATTGATTGAAGAAGACAATATAGGAATTTTCTCTTATATCTTGATTACTCTTTTGTAATTAAGATGTACATTTTTTAGAAAAATCCTTACGGAAGCTACCTAGATTCACCATACCCTTGAAAAATAAAAGGGAACTTTTAGTTACCCTCCATCAATTGGATTTCTTTCATTGCTAAAAGTAAGAACACTATTCATATAATTGAAAAATAAATTATTATGTTGTTTAATTCATTATGATGGTTGCTTTTCCGATCACTCTTGACTCAATTTTTTAGTTCAAGAAAATAGGCGGGGTCTTTCGACTTGTGCTCTGTAGGATACGGGAAGGAGGTCGAAAAGTTAACAATGCTCTTTACCCTTAAAGTTGTTCAAGTGGTGATGCGAGATGTTTGTGGAACAAAATCAGGTGTGAATAAGCAATAGAGGAGAAAAATCAAGCTACGATAAACGGTGATAACTTAGCTGCTTATTGAGGAACAAAGCAGGCCTCGATGTTCAACAATGATCATAACTTGGGTCAAAAATAAAACTAGAATCTATGGAATTAGAATAATTTGGGAACAACGTGAAATCAAAATGAGGACCATGATGTCACATTGAACCACTTCAAGAAGGTGGTGGAACATTTAAATAAAGAGATTCGATAGACTATTCACGAGGCCCAACTAAAGACTTAGTAGGACAAGATATAGATGTGAGGCATAGTTTCATTAAAGAGAATTTGGTGCAAACCTTAAGGAAATAATTGGGGTTACTACCTCAGCAAGCCCATATATTTACGGAAGTGGTATTACTATCGTTGGGCCAATATTTATTACATCTGCAAATATTGACACAAATACTTTTAACCTTACTATGTTCTAACTGTGAAGTCGATGAGAAACAAAAATTGATTGGCTCGAGGCCTCTTCCATGGCCATTAATTTAGGAAAATTGCTCAGAACATTTATGTATTGAATTGGCACATGAAGTGGAAAAATTGTTTCTTTGAAGACCATTATTGGACTCCCTTCACTAGTAATACGAAGTTGCGAGCAATGATGGAAAAAGTCTCAAAGCAACTTTATATTACATTAGCCTTGAAGGCAGAGATATCGAGGATAAAAATTGCCACAAAAGATAAAATATTGAACCAATCTAGGCAATGAGGAGGTCATCTCCTTTAAGAGATTATTGGAAGAGAAGCAAAAATAAATAAGGAGTTTTAAAAGAAATTGTCAAAAATAATGGATTATGACGCTAATGTCCTCATACAATAATTTGAAATGCAAGAATAAATTAAAAACCAATTGAAAATAATGCATGCCACCCTTAAAGGAAATGACGAGAGAACTCGAGGAACAACAAAACCGGTTGGAAATCTAAGAAAAGAATTTATGACAAGTAAAAATAAAATCTTAAAACAATTGTGGAATATAGAGCCATGTTGGTAAATCCTCACCACCACCGCAAACCCTCAAACAGTATTTAATAAACTCTTACAATTAAAGGTTTCACAATTGGAACAGAGTTGCATCGACTCAAACTTGAGAAAGGATAGGTAGAAAACGGATGAGTGATATAAATGCATCGTAGAATTTATGAGATGATTGAACATATACAAGGAGCCCTTAAGGAAAATAAAAAAATGAAATCATGTCCTTGAAATAGGTAATCAAAGTAACCTGTTATTGGAAGGAAGATTTTTTTATACGAATGAAGAAATATGGAGAAAAATAAATCGGAAAATTTCAACGGTGCAATATTATATGATGATCTTAATGGTACAGAAAAAGTGATAATAATGAAACCTAATATCAAGGTCAAGAATATTTCTTCGCCATGAAGAGAGACTAAGGATGTTGACCAATTGATATATTTTATTATTCCTGCGGGGATAATTATAATTCAACCCTTGAATCTTCCTAAAATGGATCAATATATCTTCTCTTTGTGCATGATAGCAAAAACATAGGTTTATTCTTCTTATGAAAGAATGGTTCAAAAAACACTACGAGAATTGAAAATTTCATAAATTAATGGGAGTATTTTGTTAGGTTGAGTTCCCTCTTTTTGGTGGAACGACGATTAGCTAATTTTAGATTTGGAGTTTCACGAGAAAATTTAAAAGCCACGAGTGAGATATTGGTTTCCTATCTATCATCAGGTAAAAGGCAATTTCTCCTTCGCTAGTCATCAACAATTTAATAAGGAACTTTAGTATATTCTTGGGATAGATAAAAGCAAGCACAAAGCTTCCTAGTAACACAATAATATCTCAAATTGTAGTTGAAAGGGGTGGTAACCAAATTCAAAAAAATGTCTTTATGTTTATCATTAGTTGGCGGGATAAGGTTGCAAAGTTCGGGAGGTATTTGAATCGAACATCATTTCAAAACAGCACTGCTTCACGGGCGCGAGCAATCCCGCCAATTCCAACCCATTCCATTAAATCTGCTTGATCAACTTGAAGTATGGGTTAAAAGTGGCATAATGTCCTTAAATGTGTTGGAAATTAATTCCAACTACGATATCAATCGAAGTAATTGCAAAAGGATTGGAAAGCTCACACAAGTGAAGTGCGAGTGAATAAGAATCGACCCCTTAGAAGTATTTATCTAAGGCGGTAGCGGAAACTATGTAGAAAAGAAGAGTTAAGGCTTAGACTCAAAGTCTCAACACGGCGTAGAGCTTTGATTATAGGTTAGATGGGGCTTTAAAAAGCCTTACCAATATATCGGCGGAGTTAATGATTGAGGGCGGCTCAAGTTCGCTACATCACGGGATGCGATGCGATGCGATGATAGTTCTAACACTATCGCATCGCAAGCTTTCATTGTTCTTAAAACATACTGCCAGGGTTCTTTGATGCGATGAGGTCCCACCTCCAATCGGAATCACGACATCGCAAAGTTACTTGCATGTTTATTTGCTAGCCATTGAAGTTGCGTCACAATGTGTACACCACCAGAAAGAGACCTATTGAAGAGCGACATGAAGAGGACTCCAAAAGCCTCTTTTATCTCTTTTAATCAATACATGAAAGTGTTTTCCCATGGATTGCGGTAACAGCTAAAGTCTAAGGAGGCATGGGATATTCTCAAAGCTGCCCTTTATCAAGGCATGGAGAAGGTGAAGGCGCAAAGTTGCGGATGTTGAGGAGAGACTTTGAAACACTTAGCATGAAGAATCGAGTACAATAGACTCATTCTTCACTCATGTTATTGGGTTGATAACCCGGATAATATCTCATGGTGAAACTCTTGAAGAGAAGGATGCATGAGAAGATCTTAAGAATTTACCTCGAGTTTTGAAGCTATTGTGGTAGCAATAGAAGAGACAAAGGATCTCCTACGTTTCACTTCCTTAGATGAGCGAGTTCTTCTCTTATGTCATGAACACGGAGCGAGTAGAGGAAAAAAATTCCTCTTTGGAGCAAGCATTCAATACTCAGATTGTCATTTTAGTAGAGGTAGAGGTCGGCGAGAGAAAATAACGGTCGTGGAAGAAGCCAAAACAAAACAGGAAATAATCACCCTTTAGCACAAGTGGAAGGAGAACATGATCAGCGAAGATGAAGGTTCAAGCAAATAGCAATCTCATGGAAAAATTTATGACAAATCCCAAGTCCCGATGTCATTATTGCGAAATTAGGCCATTATGCCAATGAATGTAGAAAAAAAAGAAAAATGTCATGAAAAATAGGCAAAATGCTAATTTTGCAAATGAAGAAGATAAGAATCCAAATATTGTGTTGTTAACATGTAACATTGCACGAAAAACAAGAGAATGTTTGGTCTTAGACTCGGGTTGTAGTAATCACATGGCCCGGAAACATTGCAATGTTTGCCAATCTGGATGAAAATGTGAAATACGGGGGTAACAACGAAGGGCGATAGTAAGATATGCAGCATCGAAGGTGAAGGCGATCGATTATCCTAGCAAGAAATGGAGAACAAATGATTGTACCGAGATGTATACTATGTACTTACGAGTACGAAATTTAATCTTTTAAGCATTGGACGACTCATTAACAAAAGGTTACAATGTGTTCTTCTGAAGATGATGTGGTATTGCAATTAGAGACATACCTCCAAGTAAGAAGATCATTGCGAGAGGTGCGGATGACCAACAATAGAATGTTTCCCTCTCAAACTCGGAAAGCGATTTGAAGGAAGGAAGAAATATTGCAGCTATAACACAAGAAGTCTTTCAGAGAAGAAGTGAAAGATGAAAATTGGTTGTGGCACTTGAGATTTGGACATCTCAATTTCGAAGGCTTGAATCTATTGCAAATGGAATGGTAAATGGATTGCCATTGGTTGAGAAGTTGAACGACGCTGTGGTACATCTTGGGCAAACAACACGGAAGAAAGATTTCCCGGCGGAAAGAGTATAAGGGCAAAAACACCCTTGGAAATTGTTCACTGCGATGTGTGTGGACCGATGCAAATACCATCATTTGTTGTAAATAAATATGTTTACAACTTTGAAGATGAGTTGCAGAAAGACAACGTTATGACACATTTAAAATAGAAGAGTGAAGTGTTTAAAGAAATTCTGTAGCAAAACTCTTGTTGAGAAGCAGCTCTGGGCAATATATCAAAGTGATGAAATGGCGAGAGATGGAGAGTATATCTCCGAGGACTTTGCATTTTGTAGAGAGAATGGCATACAAAAGTAATTCAGCGAGGTATACACCTCGACAAAAAGCAAGCGTTGCAGAGAAAGGAAAAATGGACCATTTTGGACATGATAGAAGTATCTTTGAAGGAAAAACACTTGCGCATGGGTATTGGGCAGAGAAGTTGTCACTTCTTGTGAGTTTACATCTTCAGCAAATGCCCAGCTAAAGAAGCCATCACTGAGCAGAATGCCGGAGAAGAAGCATGGGTGGACAAAAGAAAACGGTCACTCTGCCAAGGTATTCGATTCATGTAGCATATGCACATGTGCCGAGGGATCGAGCTAAGGAAGAAGCTTGATAGTAAGGGGGGGATAAGTGTGTCTTTATTGGCTAATGTGATAGGGGAAGTCAGTATAAACTTTTCTGATCCATCCCACCGAAATTGATAGTAGCGAATGTGCGATTTTGTGAAGAAAGAAGCTTGGGATGGAGATTCTAGAAAAAGGCTGGCAAACGTGAGCAAATTTGTCTCATGAAGAAGAAGAAGAAGGAACGACTCATTAACCCTTCTTCGGTGGCTCCTCCCACCACGCTGCTTCAATAGGCCACCCACAAACTGGGTACAGACATGTAAGTCATGAAGTGCTAACAAACACATTGGGGGATCTAGGTACCTCAAGTTCAAATGAAACTTCAGCTTCTAGTAGAAACTGACCAAAGATTGGAAATCCATGAATGATTTATGAACGGAGAGGTAAGTAATAATCTAGGTTTGAATTCATTATTCTCTTTGTATTGTCATGTGATGACCCAATTCATTTGAAAATCTTGTAATGATGATAAATGGATTGAAGTAATGAATAATGAAATTGGTGCAATTAGAAGAGTAAACATAGAAATTGATGGACCTCTTTGAGGAAAAAGCCATTGGATTCTAAGTGGGTCTATAAGACCAAAAGCAATGTTGAAAGCGAATCTAAAGGCAAAGAGCAGGACTTACATTGTTAAAAACTAGCTGACAACAATGAGAACTATGATGAAACTACACCAATAACAAGGATGGAAACAATCGGAAACAATGTTTATGCTGTTGTGGCTTTAACCTAAATAAATTTCTCCAGATGGATGTTAAATACATGGTACATTCCATGAATGAGTGTTCTAAAAGAGGTTATATTGCAGAACAACCTCTAGGCTATGAAGTTGAAGGTATTAAAGAGCATAAAGTATATAAACTAAAAAAACTCTTTATGGGCTGAAGCAAACAAAACATGGTATAGAAGAATAGATGCTTACACAGTTGAGAATGGAGTTGAGAAGTGTGATGATGGTCCCACACTCTATAAAGAAGATAAACGTTAAGATTATTATTGTTTTATATGTAGATGATTTATTTTATAGGAAATGATGCTTCTCTCTCTCATTGCCGATTTAAAGAAGTCATGAAAAATGAGTTTGAAATGAGCGACTTTGGCATCTTAGATATTTTCTTGGAATTGAAGTAGACTAAAGTGAAAATGGTGTTTTCATTTCTCCAGATAAATATGTGACAGGTGTTGAAAAGATTCAACATGCATAACGACAAGGTTGTGACTCCGATAGTAATGGGGTTAGAAATTGGTAAAGAAGATAGTAGTAAGGATTTTGATCCAAAGTTGTGTAAAAACACTCGTTCGCGGCCTTGTAGCCAACGCTAGGCCAAACATTATGCACGTTGTTAGCTTAATCTCTAGATTCTGGAAAATAGAAAGAAGCTCATTCGCAAGGAAGCCAAGAGAATTCTAAGGTATGTAAATGGAGCAGAAGGGGTTTGGTATATTATACTCCTCTTCAAGTTTCATGTTGACGAGTTACCTTTGACGGTGATTGGGGCGGAAGTGTTGATGATCGGAAGAGCACATCGAGATGTGTTTCATTTGGGATGGAGTAGTTTCATGGGCTGACAATCGGTAGTTTCTTTATCTATAGCGAGCGAGAATATGTAAGGCAACAACGGCGGCATGCCAAGCGGTATGGCTAAGAAGATTTCTCGGATATTTGTGTCATGAGCAAGAAAAGAGGCCAAACCATTTCTTGTGACAATAGCTCGCGGTAGCATTGTCTAAAAATTTTTGTTTTTCATAAAAGGACAAAGCACATTGACACCAAGTTTCGCCACGTACGGTGGTTACTTATTGGGTGAGATTTTTTTGCAACTTAACGACAGAGGATCAATTTGCAAATATCCTCACAAAGCCACTAGCGTAGAAAAGCTTTGATCATTTCGAGAATGCACGAGTATGCGAAGAAAAACCCGGCGGTTCAAATTAAGGGAAGTGTTGGAAATTAATTCCAACTACGTGTAAATCGGCGGTATTACAAAAGGATTGGAAAGCTCGCACAAGTGAAGTCGGAAGCGAGATAAAAATCAGCCCTTGTTCTTTATACAAGGTGGTGACGACTTCTTAGAAAAGAAGAAGTTAAGGCTTAGACTCAAAGTCTCGCCGGCGGAGTGCGAGCTTTGATTACATGTTGAATCGGGCTTTAAAGGCCTTACCAATATATCGAAAAGTAGAGTTAATGGTAAAGAGCGACTCAGGATTGTTGCATCACGAATGCGATGCGATGCGATAATAGTTCTAACACTATCACATTGCAAGCTTTCATTGTTCTTGCATTCTTACCACCAAAGATTTTTTGCGATGTGATGAGGTCCCACCTCAATCGCAATCGCGACATCATACTTGCATGTATGTTGCACGATCGTCGATGTTGCGATGCGATGTGGACCCCCTCAATCGCGATCGCAAGTTTGAGTTGATCGTCCACAAAGGAATGTGAACCAATGTTCGCCGATTTTGTGATGCGATGTGGACCCTACTCCAGTCGCAATCGCAAATCGCAAAGAATCGCAATTGCAAATCGCAAGGCCAGTAATCGCAAGATCGCAAGCGAAGCACGATGATATATGGGCCCCACGCCATCGCAATCGCGGAGATCGCAATCACAAAGCGCAAGGTCATAACATTTTGACGACTGAAATGTCGATCGCCAATTTATAGGATGTGATGAAGTTTTCAAATGTTTCTTCTGATGCCCAGAGATCGGACTTTATTGGTCGGTTTAATTTTTTTATTGTAGCAGCGCCTTATAAAGCGAAGATCCCAAAGGATTTTTTAATGAAATTTTTACTTTGAATTTGTTTTTATGTATTAAGATGTTATTTAAGAAATAGAGAAATTTACCTTTGCGGAATGAATACACAACAAGTTTGTAAGCATTGTATGTGCGGTTTGAGGACAAAGAAGTTTTGGCAGAACGCGTTGTTTCACAGTCCAGCTGTTGTGCTATGCATCCCCTCGGGGAGGAAGAATCGATTCTGATTTTGTATTTCTTTCGTATTTTTATGAATCAAGAAAACTTGTCCTAAGTTGTTTATTGTTCATTACGCAATTAAGTTTGAAAACTTCTGTGTTGTTGAGTGAATCTTCATTCTCTCTTGTTGTTTAAGTAATCGAAACTTCATCAAAATGCATAAAAGCCTAATATCTAGGAATCCCAAAGTTCATCATCACCACCACATCTAAGAGAATAAGGAAGATAAAGTGTCCATTAAAATGTGGAGGAATTTGTAGAAACTTTCATTATTATTATTCAACTTTTTTAAATTTTAATGTTGTTCATTTAAAAATTGTTGCGTTGAACCATTATTTTGAAAACTTTTACAAATAACCTTGTTTCTCATTTTAGAGGGAGCCGATGACGAAGGAATTATCTTTTATATCATTAGATATGCATGTAATTGCTCCAAATATATGTTATTAATTGGCTGATACGTTTATGCATCTCGAATGAATCAATCATTTTCTTACGATATATGTGTCTACGGTAGTTTAGGATGTTTTGAATTTACGAACTGTTTCATAATTCTATAACATCACTTTTAATTTAATTTCCCCACTTTATTAAGATGTACTAATGAATTTTGGTGATTAAAGCATTTATTTTTTTCAAATTAAAGGTTGAACAACACATAACACACTTTGGATTCCTTGGACCCCAGAGACTGTAGAGGTACTTTGTGCACGAGACCACATCTGAGCACACGAACTTGTAGGACTCTGGCATGTAGTTTTGGCCTTCACACATGCATGAGCCATGAAGCACATTCGACCATGAACTAAATTTCTCGAGTCATCGGTCTAGAACTCCTAACCTATAATACGAAACCCCAAATGGTATTTTCTTGAATTTATTAGAACATGGACCAAAACAAATTGCTCCGAGGCCATTTTTTCCCTTGATGTGAAGGCCATTTTGATCCTTTGTTGATCCAAGAAATTTGCTAAGGTACATTTGAGTGTCACATCTCATCCCCCAGCACTATGCTAACTCAAAGGAAATCACTTCAAAATAAAAACAAGAAATTTACAAAAGTAACACACATATAACTAAATGCATTCATAGAAACATGCATTCATAGAAACATAGTTACCTTCGTTCATCGACGCAGTGAGTCTACAACACATAAGCATGAAAGAAACGTATCTGGCCATACATCTTGCATATTACTCGAGCATACGATCAATTATTTGTATAATTATGAGTCATATTAGCTTATAAATAAACATAGTAACATCATAACAATAATACCAAGAACACTTCGATAGTAAAAGTCCCATGTTAAATAAAATAGTTAATTCATGTAATTCGTACCATGATAGTTAACCTATATTCATAACAATAACAACAGATATCACAGAAATTGAATCCATAAAATGGAATAAATACCATTATAAGAAAAAAATTATATTCCTTATTTGAAATGTCTTTAACACACACCATTTGACATATAAAAACACCCTCCGGTAGTCATGAATATGACTAAATAATTAAACACTTATCTTGAATTCTTATGCAACTAAGCGTGATGCAGTTTTAAATCTCCACCCAATTGTGAGATTATTGCCTTACAGTGATATTTCTTAGCAGTCAACAACCCCTAATTAGATTTAACTTTTGAGAAGTGCTCGAGGAATAAAACCGGAACGATGCGCTACGACGGGAATCGAAGACCACCCCATATCCACCTACTTTAACAACATTCACCCCTCCAGTGTCTCACCCTTTGCAGGATTCCATGGTTCACTAATATCTAACTTCAAATAACACGGTAAATTCAAGTAAAAAATAGATATTACCCTTGCAAACTAGGAATCCAAAGGATATAAATTCTCCACTCTTTCTTTGAGAATCCAAAGCACTACGGACCTCCACCTAAATATTCTTGTATTCGTAACTTGGCACATAAGCATCCAAAACCCAAAAACGGGTCTATGACACTTATCGATGATGATGAAAACATGCTAAATATAACGTAATCCTCAATTATGAGTCATTACTTCCTCCATGTAGTGTTCCTTCTCTTCTAGTCATGTGTTGAAGAAAAAGAAATCGTAAAAAAAGAAAAACCCCTCTATATCTTTTGTACGCATATATCGCTTCCCACATGGTTACTCCTTTGAATATTTTTACTACACCACCCTATCCAATCCCTAACTCTTTATGAGCCCATATCGACAAGTAAATTAATGGGTCGGAATGACACTCTTAGCCAATAAATATCTAGTTAAGGTATGGTGTCCGATAAATGGCCCGACTCCAGTCATTCCCCGAAGCAATATTCTCCTTGACATCATATATATTACTACTCATGTTCTCATCCAATTACCAAGTTTGAATTGATAATATGATATTAATTTCATAAGTGGTCTAAAAAATATTACGAGAAAGGGGTTGTCACAAACCCACCCCTGAGAATACCATACTCGGTGTTCTATATTCGAGTGAAGTTAAATAGAATACTATACCAACACTAAATTTCAACGTGATATTTATATACATAGAGTGTTTACATTTATCTTCCATCATATTTACATTTTAATAAAGAACAAACAAAAATTTGGGTATGGCACCCTCATTTTCTAATCCATCTCATGTGGCCTCTTCTATTCAGAAGTGCTTCCACGTGCTAGCTGACTTACTCGATTACTTGATTTTGGAGTAATGTTCACTCCGGCTAGAACTCTCTCTGGTTCCTACACGTAACATGAACCAATTAATCACATGATTAACATCTTGTACATATATTTACAGGTAAAATAAAGATGGAAAACAATGTGAACCTTTAATGTAGGTGATAATGCTAATATGTATGTCACTAGTCCTATTATGTTTATAACTTTAAATTGCCCAAAAAAATGTGGTGCCAACTTGGAAAAATACCTTATTCTCAATGATTTTTTCTTTGATATGATACATAGCTAGATATTTTCTCCTATGTTAAATTCTTTGCGCACCTTTTATTCTTTTAAAACACCCAACTCTTCTACCTATCTTGAGTTGCCTTTAAATTCTTCCTAATAAGATGTTATATCCTTTCAAATTCTTCTAATATATTAGGCCCAATATGAACATAGGTTGGTCGGATCACTCTAGTTTATAAGTGTACAACATTTTATTTTGTAAAGAGCCTCAAATGGCCTCATTTTTAGTGATTCTTTATAGCCATTGTTATAAGAAAAATACACCGGCGGGGAACTATTTTCACTTCTTGGTTGGTGTATGGCATACATCTTGGCATGTCCTGCGACACCTATGTTTATCCTCTCGGTTTTCCCATATTTTTGTGGGTGATGGGATTTGTACTAAAATGTAGCTCTATTCTGATCCAAAAAATAGCTCCCTTGAAAACATTAGTAATTTTGTATCCATGTCAAAATTATTTTCTTGGGCACTCTATGCGATCTCACTGAAAGCTCTTTCATATGTATTCGGGCAATATCACTTGCTGAGTTGAATTTACAACCACAAGTGAACTATCTTTCTCAACTTGTCTACCACAACCATGATAACATTGTTATATAAGTTTGTCTTTAGAAAGCTTGAAGTAAAATACATGGAAATTACCTCCCACTTCCATTTTGGAATGGGGATTGAATGTAGAAATCCCATTCAATGCATACATTATACTTTTACTTGTTGGCACACTAAACATTTAGAAATGTGTTTGGCCACATTCCTTTTCTTACCTTGCCAATAATATCACTTTTTCATGGTTGTTAACATATTTTAATAACTTGGATGACTAGAATATGTTATTTTATGAAATTCATTTAGTGGGAGCTTCTTTAAGACAATCTCACAACGTATGTATACCATTTATTTTTAAATCTTAACGATTACATCCTTGAAAAGAGAGAGAGAAATTGGTACTTCTCACTCATACGGATCTTAACACAAAGCTTCTTTTATTTGCTAGTAACACTTATCTTGTTGCTTGACCTCTTTAATAATTTCTTAAATATTAGTTCCATATGAACTCATAATTTCTATATTTAATACTTGTAACATCGTGTTGATTGCATTAACAACCTTACACTCTCTTTTCCTTTTACATATTTAATTTCAATGTAAAGTTCACTAATTAAGGATAACTAAATAGCCTATCTAGAATTTAACTTAGGAACAATTAAAAAAATAGTTCACCCTCATGATCTGTCATCAATGTGAATTTTCTACGAATGATAATGCCTACACATCTTTAGCTCATGAATACTAGATGCTAATTATAGATCATGAGTCACATAGTTTTTCTCATGTTCACTCAACATTCTAGATTAATAATAGACCACATGAACCTCCTACATGAATACTCCACCCAATCCTTCTTTTCGGTATTTGTGCATACCACAAAGTCTTTGTTTGGAGTCGATATTTTATCTGGTGCATGTGCAAGTAAATGTTTAATTTGTAAAAACTACCCACAACACATTCAATTCTTTATTGAAATTTAGTCCTTTTTATTTGAAATGTTGTGATTGGGTGGCCAACTTTAAGGATAAGTTCTAAAGAAACTCTTGTAGTAATGTACGAACCCCTTAAATGGTTTTACTTTGCTTGATTCCTTGGTTTTTTCCATTCCATAAATTTTTTAACCTTCTGCGGGTCCATTCCTTTGCTTGTCCTTTAGCAGAGGTATATGTCCCAAGTACTATACTTGGGGCAGAAAGAACTCACAATTTTTTTTCTTTGCATAAAATTTATGATTTATTAACAATTGTAGTACTAAAACTATATGTTCTTCATGCTCCCTGTTGGTTTTTGAATAAACCAATATGTCATCAACAAGATTAATATGAACTTGTCTAAATACATTCTAAGAACATTGTTAATTAGACACATGAAGGTAGTAAATTATTTTTGTAAATGACCATACCTAGTTTGTAATGTTGTTTTAAAAATATCTTCATCCTTAGTACACACAGTGATACCAGCTCTTAATCGGTACATCGCTCTTCTTACTCCCCATAATTGATCAAACAAATTGTCGATTCATGACAGCAGGTATATATTTTTCATGGAGGATTTATTACATTTCCTATAGTCTATGCATCCTTAGAGTTCCATATTTCTTCCTCACAAATAAAACGAGAGCTCCCCAACATGTGATATGATCGGCTTGATATAACCTTTGTCTAACATTTCTTTGCGCTTGTAGCTTCAACTCCATTACTTCTGAAGTATCATTCGAGTGAGAGCTTTGAATTTCGGCGTTGTTCTGACTTAAACGCTATATGGATAAATATTTTCCTTTGATGTGGTAGTCGAAAGGATTCTCTTAGGTTCTATGCATGGAGTTGGGTTACACTTTTTGAAAGTCGAGGGGCACTTTGTGCGTGAAAAAAAATAACTTGATCCCACCTTTTTAAGCACTTGATCGAGCCTTTTTAAGTGATCAATCGAGAAAAATTTAAGCGCTCGATCGAGATATTTGAGAGCCTAGGGATTTATCAATCAAGAATGAAAACAAACCCTCGATTAAGCTTGTGTAAATGGGGTTGGGATCTCGATCAATAGTTTTTTTTTTAATTTCCTGATACATAGTGGGCATGAAATTAAGGTGGCTCGATCAAGCCATTTTTTAGCCATGTTGAGGGATCGATCAAGGTGCCTTAAACCCCAGATCGATCTGTTAAATTTTTACCTTAAGCACTCGATCAAGTTTTTAAGTGCTACATTGATCTACTAGAGCATCCAAAAAATAGATTTTTATCTCCCCTTACGGAGATTTCACTACAACACCATTTTGACAGCATAGTGGACTTAAGGGAAGTGTTTTCCTTGGGTTAGAGTTTATCATGTTGGATTCATGAAGGAATCCTCTATCCAATGGCATATGAGTTTGAAATTTTCAAATTCATAGATATTTTGTTCTTTCTTTTCTACATTTTTGAAAAACATTTAGACGGTTTCAAAGGGGGCGAATGAAAAATCAATAACCTAAAATATACGAAATGAAAAAAATCCCAAAAATACCATATTTATTTACACGTCCTATTCGAAAGGGTAATCTTTTTTGGGAGTGAACGAGTGTAAAATATTTAATTTCAAATATTAATTCACCATCTTTGAAAAACAATAAAAATTGCATAAATAAATAATGTTTTAATATGAATAAATTAGTTATCTTTGTATATCATGCTTTTATATATATATATATATATATATATATATATATATATATATATATATATATATATATATATATATATATATATATATAGATATATATATATAGATAGATATACATTTTAAACTAAGTTATGTTATGTGAACACATGCATACATGTTAAGATGCATGAAAATTTAACGATGAAAATAATTTCATTTAATGAAGTTACAAATTATATGAAACTAATTTTTACCAAAAAATATCATTAGGAAAAAAACATAATTCTCTACAATTTTATTTTCACTACGATCAAAATTCTTTACACTTATATGAATTTTGAGCGCTTCAATTCGACAAAAGAGTAAAATTTTGAAATTTCATCACCACATTTGGCCCAAAATTGTAACCCATATTTCATGCATTCACCCTTAGGAAACACATCTTTAAGCGGTTATAAATAGGTGTCCCAATAATCCAATACATTATTGATTTTATAACTGCAAAGTAACTTGAAACGATGAATAATTTGCATCGTTTTCAGCCACAACATTTTAGTTGCAACATTGTTACCTAGTACGATAAACATTGATTTATTTTTCCTTGTAGTGTCACTTTTTTCTCCATTGGATTTGAGGCATTCGATTGTTTTTACGTAGAATTTGACCATTTTTCCTACTTTTCCAACCATTTCCATCAATCAGGGACATCATATGCACCTAAAGAAAAAAAAAATTAAATCCATAATTGTGGTAATATCACTTAGTGTAGCTGAGCCATGATCTTGTACTTTATACTCTTTTCCTCTTCCACATAGCCAATTGTGTAGGTTTTAACCTATACAAAAATTACTACCAAATGAATCCTTGAAACAAAAAATTATATAATGGTGAGAATATAAAAAAAATATACACATATTTTCCCCTAGATGCGAAAACCAAGAATAACAAATTTATTTTTCATTATATTCCTTTCATTATTGCAATAATATATATACATGTCGAAGAATTCATAAGCCCCAATCCGGTAACCTAGATTAGAACATAACCATATATCCCTTGACTAGATCTACCAATATCGTGGGAAAAAATACATCGTGCCCAAAGCCATGCACGAAAACCATGTACGAAACCATGGGTAAAATTACGCACTAACTTTAGATCCACCCAACTATTATTGGGTTCAAATTAAAAAAGAAAAATTGAGGCACTTCCCTAAACCCCATGATGCATGGAAATAATATTACACACACTGACACTCTCCCCACTTGTTGTTTTCTTTCCACACCGAGGGGGTCACATGAGAGATTCGTAATTAATTAAAGACTCTGATGCCCATTTCTTCTCTACACCAAGAAAACTTCTCGGTCCTCATTGACTTTGTCGATGCATCTACAACTTTATTCTAAGTGTCACCTTTATGATCAACGCCCCTTTTATCTTCAACCATATCCTAAAAAGTAGTATTTCTTTGTCTTTGAATTATAAATAGGGTTCTTCGGCATGAAAATTTCGGTTTTTGTTGCCACGATATGTCTTTCTAGCTCGTTGTACCAACCCCATAATTGAACATAATATCATGACAAAATTATTCTTTCTTGCATGATTGGTTGCCATGTATTCGACCTCTGTGGTTAAAAGTTCCACTACAAATCATCTCTTTCTCATCAGTGAGTTCTCCTCCAAATAGGTTAAACACATACCCACTTGAATATCTTCTTTGATCCAAATCTCAACCCAATTTGCATCGACAAAACCCTTTGTATCTATCCAAAACTCTAATTAATCCCATTATTCCTTGGTATATGAGACCATAATCACTAGTTCCATCTGAAATGTAGAAAACTTGGTTCACTGCTGTCAATCATCTTTCTTTTGTGGTTTTTACATAAGCCTGCCAGTAATCTGTTGCATATGCGATGAATAGTCTAATACATACTATTGCATGGAATCAAGAAGCTATCAACTACACTCACATATGGAACATGGGACATGTCCTCTTCTTCTTCTTGTGCCTTGGGACATTGTTCGATCGATAACTTTACACATATGAATAGGAACCTTCACTGATTTTCTATCATAGTAAACCTCTGCAATATTATCTTCATACTTCCTCTAGTTTAACGAGCTTCCTATTTACCCAAACTCATTTAATTTCATACCCAAAGTAGTTTACCCACCAGAATCCTTCATGTAGAATTTGAAACGACAACTAAAATTATTTAAATCCTAAATAATTTCTTTGTCATTTCCAATCAACAACATATCATCCACATACAAAACCAAATAAATAACACGATTTCAAATTAATTTAAAATACACATAGTGATCTGCTTTCCTTCTTTTGAATCCGAGTCCCCATATATATGTATCAAATTTTTGATATTATATCATGGTGACTTATTTAACCCATAAAGATACTTTTCTAACTGTATCTGCCAATTCTTTCTTATCCTTCACTGCCAAAGCCTTCTGCCTTCATGTAGATATATTATTCCACATCCTTGTGAAGAAATGGCTGTCTTCATGCATTTTTTATACCTCAAAATAAAAATAAACAACATCATATAAAGTAATCTAATGAAGATAACTTAGCATAAAGAAAAAATATCACCAAAAATCAATTCACGACACCTAGGAATAAAGCTATTTCTACCGAAATAAACTTTTATTTATCCACTTTTCCTTAACGATTATGTTCTCTTGAACTCACATTTTCTTCGATGGGTTTCCTTCCGGTTGGAAACTCCACCGAATGCGAAGCCTCATTTATGTCCAAAGCCATTTCATCAACCATGGCCTCCTTCATAAGTTTTCCATCTTAAGATCCACTTCCACCCAGCAGCGATTCTCGGATCATCGTCGGTAATAGATAAAGAAAATTTGAACTAAAATGGACTATACCTCTCTCTATTTTCCTTCTCTCTCGAGCTAATCCTCTCAAACCTAGAGTGTGTGGCTCTTCCTCCTTCTGATTATTGTTATGTTGTATGGTACGGATTCTTCCTCCTTTAGTTCAAACTCTATCTTCTTAGTTTCATTTGGTAGGATTTCATGTTTAATAACATATTTTACCTCTCTAAACACTACATCTCGATTGTACATAAACAGCCCTACCACGTTTCTGAAGTTCCAAGGTTATAACCTTTCAGCTCATCCTTATACCCAATAAAGATGCACCTTTCATATTTACTATCCAAACTTTGTATTTTCTCCTTTGTAACATGTACATACACATCATGACCAAATACCCTCGGATACTTGAATGATTTCTTATTATTCATACCTCCTTGGCAAGGTCTCATATCCTCAACGTTGATGAAGGTGATATGTTAAACATGTAACATGTAGTATCCTGTTACCTCTTCCCCAATTCTGTGCTAATCCTTCACCTTGAGCATGTTTCTTTCCTTTTCCTTCGCGTCCTATTCCTCTTTACTGTAGTAAATTTTTCTAAGGTGTGTATGGAGTAGTATTTTTACGGTATATACAATACTTCTTATAGGACTATTCAAATTCCTTCTTCTATAACTCTCCACATATCTTCGCCCTCTGACACCTCATAATCTTCTTCCTACCTTGATTTTACACCGAGCCTTAAATTCTATAAACTTGTCAGAGTAATTCTGCTTCTTTAACGAAGCCTTCATTTATTCTCGAAAATTCATATATAAGTGATAAATAGTACACGAGACTTACCCATTGATGGAACTAAAACGGGTCCAAACACATCACACATTGTTGAAAATGGAAAAAATAAATATTGAAAATGGAACCATGAGGCTTGATTTAATTTTCCCTTATTTAAACTATAAGTAAATTGTAATTCCATCACTATCATCTTGTAAGTGTTAACTAAGTTATGAAGGCTTAGTTAGTTGGAGTTAATTAGGTTAGTTATTTGAGGCATGTAGGTGTCTCCTACTTTTCGGGAGCCTCGTTGAGTTATTTGTGAGTTGTAATTAGTTAGCTCAATTATTTGAGTTAAAATAAGTTTAACTAGTTCTAACTAATGGATGAGATAGTGGGAGGTACAATGAATTAAAATTTGATTTAATTCGGATGTAGTGATAAATTAAATAATTGATAATTCAACATAAATAGTTGTTGCATGTCGAGTTCTAAGGAAGACCGGAGTTGAGATTGGAGTTAAAGGAGAAGATAAATATAAATTTATATAATTATAAAATTATGGGTCATCGGGAAGTCTTGATTGTATTGCACATTGTTATTGGTAATTTCCCCGTTGTCGAGGAGCTCGGTGTAAAAAATTAGTAACTCAAGGCTAGTCGGAAAAGCGAGCAAGTGGTTAAATATTGGACCAAACTTTCTTAGATCGGAGCAACATCGGTAGAACGGTTAAGATGTAGATGTTTCTCGGGAAGAGAAATAACATTATATTGTTTGTATTTCTTAACTTTGTACGATATACATATAAGCGAGTTTTGAGCGGTTTCTTTCCCCAAATATATCTTGTGTTGTGTGATTGATCATTTCTTTCTCTTACTTGCTTATGTGATTGTGTGATCAAAATTTGTTTCTGCAGTTGTAGAATTGATTCAATATTTTATTTTAAGCACATTACAAGATCAATTGAATCTGTAGATATTTCCACATGCCTGACTCCAACCTTCCCTTTCACCCTTTTTAACTCAGGGAATCTCTCACCAAGTATGCTTCCCATATACACAATGTTCATATAAATTGAAATCCGGAGAGAAATTATACATGTTACATATGCACCATACCATTACCATGCAATATTTGAAGACCCTTCTCTCTAATGTGTCGGTCTTTGATGCCATAACATAGCATGTTATCCATAGACCACTTGATTTTTTATACCACCTTCGGGGATATAAATTTTTTCACTCATAAATACGAGTGCTACCCGAATCTTGTACAAATTTCCTAGTGAAACTCCCCACGTAATCTGAGTGTTCCTCGCCATGTTGCGGGATTATTTTACCGAACAACATTTTACACCTCCATCATCCATCTTTCTACAAAAATAATATTTCTAGCCATTGTGAATCTCTGAGAACACGTGTTTAATTCTTCCTCATACAACATTTATTTTCCACGTCCTATGATTATGGCCTTCCCTATCATCTCTAGGAACCATCACCACCAAAATATTTCTACTCGCGGAACCACTCTCTATGGGGAGTGGTAAAAGGATGAACTGGAGTCAATCAATAACGTTATGATGTACGTGTACTTGAAGAAGAAGCTAAATACATCCCCACGTTTATAAATTGGTTTTTATGCGGAAAGACACCATCATGTCTGCTGCTTTCTCCAGTGCAGATGCTGTGATCATTTTTGTAGTGCCCTTCTTTTCCACATTTCCAACATACCTTTGCATATTTTCTGAGATTTAGATCTCCCACTTGAGGTGTTTTTGTTTTTGTTTTTAGGATTGTCCTCTCATAGTAAAGGAATCTCCATTGGCTCTACAAATTTTTCTATCTCATATCCTCGGCAACCAAGGATGAGACTATTTCATCAAAAATTTAGAATGATTCTGTTACACTATTTGCAACTTAACTTTGATTCGAATTTTTGTAGATTGATTTCATCAAAATCACATCATGCAACAATTTTTATTTTATACATTTTATTGTGAAATCATGAAGAAAAGGCATATTCTAAACAACTTCAACAAACCATCAACATGAAATAAGGAAAAAATAGTCACGAAGAACACATAAGCACATGATATGATAATGGATTTTAGTGGACTACGTATCTGAGCCAGTGTCAAGGTGGGAGACACTTTCGTGGTTAACACGATATGATGAGTACATGATATAGTCTCTATCAATCCAAGGATGAACCCAATTTATCTAGAGTGGCATGTCTCTCCAAAGAGAAGTTCTTTTATAAAAACTCTCACTCATAAAATATCTCCTTCGAGCGTGACAAAAGAACAATTTCTCACATAAATTGGCATCGTGATCCTCTCAAAAAGTGGCATACATAGTCTCAAATTCAAAATATCATCTCAACAAAAATCAAATTAATACATGGAAGCTTGATCACTCTTATACCAAATCTAAGGAGGACCTAAGCGTACTCATAGAAGAAAAGACATGTGACATCGTATTTCTTGTGAAAAAATGTGAAATATGAGTATAAAATTGACCTATTATTTTTGATTCAAACATGGGCTCCTTGAGAATCTCAAAGATTCTGTCAATTGACTAAAATTTGATGGCTTAGATGAAGAAACTAATCACACCATCACATTTAACGTGAAGAAAATCAACTAAGCATAAATTTGGTACATTTTAAAACTATCAATTTTGGACCTCCGAAAGATACTGATTCACTTGCATGTTGTCGAGTTTCCCCTTTGCATGGTTCTTCCTTCAACATGCTATACGAAAAACCTGTTACAAATCGGCTTCATTTCCACCATTGGGCCTCACAGCCCAGAATTTTGAGAAATCTAAGTATAAATTTGACATAATTGTGACTGTCCAAACTTGGCTCCAAAGGAATCTAAAATATTCCTCCAATATTCCTGCAATCGATTCCACAGCCTGTTCTGGTCCCAGAACACGTAGTTACCCTCCCTGGACGTTTGTGCGATGTGCTGTGTTTCTCCTTGTCTCGGTAAATTGGTTTCACAAATGAAATCTAATTGAGTTTATATATTCGTTAGTGGGTGTGATTACCAAAATAGGTCGTTGGCATAATGGAAACAGCATCATTGTTTGAATGGCGAGGCTTGGGAATTAAAGCCTTAGCAAAAACACATACATAACAATATTTTTTTTTTTTATTAAAATAAATTGGTGATGCTTTTTGAAATTTGATGGTTGGATGACAGGAGTTTGGTGTAGAGTTACCTAGTGACGGAAGGCAGCCATCTGGCGAAATTAGTTCGTCCCGATGACCTCGGGGGAAAATCCATTTATGGTAGGTGATGGCCAGTATGTTCTTTGGTGGGTTGGGAGGGTCCATAGGTGGGTGACAGTGCACCATACTTAATACATAATGGTTATACACATTAGAGGAGGAGTATGGAAAGTGGTAGCCCAACACCCCTATATATATATAAACATATATATATACATTAAATAATATGGTAAACCAATAACTATATTTTAAAGGTCACTTGAAAAATTAAGTAGGCGACAACTTCATCGATTCTAACCAACATGAAATGCCAACTTTTTTCTCTATTAGTGGTCCTGAGAATTTAATAGGTTCCACCAATTTTAGTTGAACCTCAAGTTTTCATGAGACCTCATTTTTTAGTGATCTGCTAATTTTGGCCGAGTAAGGCCATGTTGACCAAAACTTTCACTCGAATATATAAAACATATGAAGTCGGATTTGAGTGTCGTTTTGGGTCTTGGAATTATTGACAAATATGTTTTGATATTGGTTTAGAATAAATATCAGATTTTTATTACACCAGACATACATGAGTCATAGGATCATTCCTCCACAAAGTAGGTGCTTGCCGTCCTCCAAAATCATGAACACAATCTACAATTTGTTGTACTCCCTTATTTGCACCACAAGTTCCCTAACAGGGACACTTCCTTCTCCTTCACCATTTTTACTTCGAGGAGCCATAAGTGATGAACTGACACCTTCATCTTATGCAAAGCACAGCAGTACTGATACTACAAAACACATGTTCTTTTCCAAGGCCAAGATATGACCCAAGAAAACCCCATACTTGCCAGATTTTATAACACTCATTTCCTCAAGTGTACATCATAAACATAACATGTACATATATGCAAACTATCAACAAAGGCCAAAAAACTAATGTGTTTTCGCCCATAAGTGATGGAAAAAACTTCATCACTTTTATAATCGTGACACGCTTTATGTAATTTACAAAATGTGGTTATGACAATATATTATTTCTAATGCAACCATCTCTCATATTTGAATGGGTCATCACTTTGGTGATTCTCTTGTCCAGCTTCATTGACTGATTTCTACATAGAAATTTTGTCCTTCATGAGATGCTCCTTTGGATGGAGCCTCAGGCATGTGGCTCTCTAATTTCCATCTTTATTGCGTGGTTGCAAAATTTCTTCTTCCTCAGGACCTACTTAACCTTCTTACAATTTCCTTTGATGTGGAGAGTGTATTTGGTGTGGATATAACAAGGCTATATTGACTTAGTTCTCCCTTTAAAGGCTACTTTCTCGGCTTGATAGTTCTCCCTTTAAAAGGCTCTTACTATCATTGGAAGTTTGTGATGCGCTCTCAACATACTTCACTCACTAAAACTTTTCTCTTGAATAATCTCCTTTCTTCGTAGGTTTGGATTTTCCTTTAGCTTCCTCTCTCACATACCACTAGTCTTTCCTGCAGGGTAGTTCCACCACTTGGATGGTATTCCTACCAATGCCATGACCATTAACTCATAGGTATTTTCCTTATATCCCATATCGTTTATTATTTTTGAACTAATTCCTTTGGGTTTGCTTTTCAACGTGCATTAAAATAATCGTCATAATGTGTCAAACATGAGGTTAAAGAATCATAGAGAATTTTTTACATCGGTTGTCAATTATAATGTGGATGATGATGTGCACTAAGCCTTTATTTCAGTTAAAATTTTCCAGAAGCCTCTTATGTGTCTTGTATTTGAATTTTCAATCATTGCCTCTCCTATTCACTTCTTGTAGTAGTCTTTACCAATTCAATATTCTATACTTGAATGATCTCATTGATATCCTCAAGTTCTTAGGCCATGTATTCTTTGATTCTCTTCCCATATTAACATATCTATGATGACTATTTGAATTATGAGAAGAAGATGAAGAATAAGAAAATTCAACCCAGACGATGGAGACAAGCGTTAGGGGTTCTCCTCCATTTCTTTGGTTTACTAAGAAATTTTCCCCTCTTGATTTCTCTTTCCTCTTCTTTTCTTTCATCAAAAATTTCTTTTTCATAATTTGCAAAAAAATTATCTGCCTTATTTTTTGTGTTGTGAAAATATTTACGGAAAGCACTATCATTCTCGGTATGGGAATTGTCATCTTACATTTTTCCTTCTTTTGTGTTGTATGTCACTCTTAGGGTCAAAGACTTTAGTTTTCCCTCACCCTTTTTGATTTTGGCCCTAGTTATCATCCACACTTTAATTCACATCATCAAAGGCTAACTCACAATACCAACATGATCAGATATTTTATTCATTGATGTTTTCGGGATTGCATGAAAGTGCGTGTAAAAAAAATATATACCAATACTTAAAAACATAAAGGATACCATAAAGACAATGCAACTAATGTTTAATAATGAGTTCTGTCAATGTGTACTATGTCTTCGAGCTACTGCTTTAATGGTGGGAGAGCCTCTTCATCCATCTCGATAAAATAAAAATGAGTACATGGAAGAATATATCATTATACCTCCTAATATTTGGAGTGACCTAAACATGATTTGCCAGGTATCTAGAAAATTTCTACCACAGTGAAACCATCTTGAAATTATGAGTAATTTGACATAAACTTGACTATCACCTTCAACTTTGGCCCCTCGGAAGAATCTGGTTAAATCAGATTATCTATGAATATTATAGGTAATATTCGAGTAGGAACTCTCACCTTAGATGTAACACCCCGCAAGGTTTTCTCGCTAGTTCCCTTGTCCTCCTCCATGCTCAACCCTCCTTGTTCTATGGATTGTCACTATTTTCCGATCTGTTTGGCCATGGTCTCTCTCTCTCTGAATAGATTGACATGGGTTTATATCAAATTTTGTTGGTAGATATTACAAAGCCCATGGCTCCATGATTGATGGGCTATGTTTGGATCGTTGGTTGTCATGGGTGGCACAGGTTCAAACCCATATGAATCCCATTTTGCACATAACAACAAATTTTTAATATAGTACGCCAATCGTATGTAGTTTTAGAGAAATATATTTTATAACTTTATTTAAAACTTCGGGTACTTGAATTTTTCTCTTAGAGGTTGTGGTTGGTAGGAAACCTGGCGAACACCCCGATTGGGTTCCACATGTCCCCATGTGATTGGGCAAATAAATTGTTGTCGTATTTAGCGGGAGTGTCGCCAAACTTTGTGGTTATGCCAAACTAACCACAACTAAAGCTTGTCACTAAATTTATCTAAATTTTTCCAAATTCACCCCACGAGTCACCAAATTTGGTTGGACCACCAATTTGGCACTAGTACAAATTTGTGTCGGCTACCACTAAATCTCATTTCTTCCAAGTTTTTACTAGAAGTTCTATTATGTGTAACTCTCACATATGAACTCAAATGGGCCACCATTTGCATCATTGGATTCCTTGTGATGGTCTCTCGGTTTCATTATGTTTTGAGGACTTTTATTTTTGTGCATTTTGGGATCCCTTGGGTCCTTTTTTTAATGCAATAAAACTTTACAAGTAATGGATAAAATGCTCGAAGATTTATTTTTGGTACAAGGTGAATATTGATTTTATGACCCATAAAATTATTTCAAATAAAATATTAGATCGCTTGGATTAACACCCAATGTACATACTACCAAACATGTACAAGGAAATATGGTTAACAAATAAGCATGAGAATCGAATAGGTATGTTGGAGCAGTGTCTCCTACAAGTTGTGAAATTGGTCCGATTTTGTATATTTTTTATTATAGTTAGTCTAGCGGAGGGGTTTTGGGGTAGGTCGAAGCCACGAAAACATGTAATAGGTGAAAGGGTGGTCTAAGTCATGAGCCATGGTTTGCGGACCATAAAATATTAGGCTAGATTATTGTAAATAGAGGAACATTTTGAATTGTAAGGTAGATAAATAAGGAGATATTGATGCGAATTGTGGTTTAGTAGATCTATTTGGGTTTTTGAGGAAGGACTCTTTGTTAAAATTTGTGTGCGCGGAGATCTGAGTCTACTTTGTGTGCGGACCTGGCTGCTATGTGCGCGAGGTCGAGACATATATTGTAGAGGAATTGATGAATTGATGAATAAGAAAGGTTTTTGAGTATTTGAATCTATGTGTAATGTTTATGCGAATCATTGTGGTAATTGTTGTATTATGAGTATTTTGTATTTAGGTACCAAAATTTACATGCTAAAGTTTTACGCACCTAGATATGTTTTGTTATTTTATGCAATGCGCAAGGCTACTATATTAGAAGTATATGATTATCAAGAACCATAGTATAATTGAAATTGCGCATGTGGATACGAAAAGAGACCTATAAATGTTGCTCGGGAAGAGGTGTACGGACATCTCAAGGTAGGACACGGCTCTACTGCCCTTTATCCTTTCTCGGGGTGCGGAAACACGGTTCCCACGACACCCACCCATACTACTTCGGGTGAGGGTGACCTACGCAAGTAGGTCAACACTGAGGCCGGTAGTATAGGGGTTTTCACAAGAAAGCCTTGAACTCAGGAACACAGGTCAGAACCCCTCGAAGAAAAAAATGGTTCCATTGCCTGGACACGAAGCATTTTGAGGAAGGGATTGGGTAATGACGAAGTGTCCCCAGGCTTGAAAGGAAGGAAATTGAGGAGTGGTTCAAAAAGCGATTCGAGAATTTGTGATAAAAGAAAATCACGGCATGAAGTTAATGGGAGAAAAGTGGAAAAATAGGTACATTCTTACGAAGAAAATTATGAAATTTTCTTTGTGACATTTGCAATCGAGCTTTAGGAGTGGGCGGCTAGGCTCGTAGAATTCCGAAGTGTTGGAAGGATGAACGAGTCACTCGGTGGACTCGAGCTGATGCGCGGCGGTGGAAAGGACGGTTAATACCATCGCTGCACGGTCGGTGGATCACTTGGGTGGAAAGTGTCTTTAGGAGGATTTGTGATATAATTTTCCATTTATGAGTTTGTCTTCTGCTACGAGAATACAGTGGAGATTATTTAAAAGGGTTAAGAGGCAAGTTTGAAGACATTACCTTTCTTGATTAAGATCATTACGTACGAGAATAGTATTACGTAGTCATACGGGCCCGAATGACCTCGGATCCCGCAAGAGAGTGCGACACGCGATAGTAAATACTATCGGACCAAACTTGATGGGGAAAGATAAACACTATAACCCTGCGAGAGACGAGCAAGTAAGCCCCCAACTACACGAGTCGTCCGGCCCGCACAAAGCTAAGAACTCGTCCATACACTCCACCTCTGTGGACAATGTGGTTGCGCACCTAAAAATACCTACCTTCAAGGGGTAGGGGATGAGGATATGGGCTGATTTTGGTTGTAGCGAGATTAAGCTAATAGTTGTGCAAAATGTGACAAAAAATATAGTGAAGAGGGCACAAGCGTCACTAGCGTTTGAAGAAAGAGCGTTGGTGGTATATGCGATACATCTCTCGGAAAGGGAGTGCCTCTATTCGAGATATTATAAGGGCAACTCACAGAAGCAACAATTCCAAAAGCCAAAATCTTACTCTCACTTGGTGAAAAAGTGAAGGACTTGAAGAAAGGTGCATACGAGTACGTATTAGAGGTTGATCGAGCGGCGAAGAAAGTAATCGAGGGGAAGGAGAAGTTTGAGTATGATGATGAACGACATATGGAATGGTTCATTGCTATGTTGTTTCCCCACTTGCATACGCTGATGAGTCACCAAACCTTTGAATACGGGGAAGAAGTTGTGGAAGTCAATATGAAACTAGAAGTTGCACAGGAGAAGATACTCGTACCCAGGAGTACAACAAATTCGGGAAGCGACTCGAGCTATGCATGGAAATTCGGAGACTGCGAAGGGAACAAGGAGAAGAGACGACACGCCTATGGTGCATACGATGTCGGGTATGCGGCCATGCGAAGGATCGGTGCTCTCTATTGGGATATTACATGCGAGGTAGGAGACCTAGTCGAGTGTGCCCGGGGAAAGATGGGGAGCCCATCCCCCATCCGACCCGGGCAGGCGGACTGCGCTATGGTCGATGACGCCGCCTTGGTGAGGCATGATACGAACCATTGCCCTCGGCTAGGTGCGTATGTCCCGGAACTAAACGACGGTGCGGAGGTTCTGCGAGTCGGTAGGAAACGATGAGTGGGAATTGTCGCACTTACGACACGATGATAGATCGTGGGAAATTATGTCAAGCTACGGTCAAACCTGCGTCGCCTCGATCTCCCACGACTTTGGTGGCTCTCGGCGAGGGTACAGGGAGGTCGGGGAGAGGCAGCGGTCGAGGGACGCGGATAGGAAATATGTTATAATTGCGGGGAACTAGGACGCTTTGCGAAGGGGAATGCCCAAAATCACAAAGGGAAATCTTGAAAATATTGAGACAATGTACCTGCGGTTGAAGATTTCCCAATTTTAATAGCAAAATGCGGGAAAAACGACCCCACCCTACGCGAGAATGTGCAAAGAGTTAAAGCTTAGATCTAAGGAACATAAATCCAAGTGTGAAAGTCATAACACGCGATTAGGATAGCAACTGCAATTCGAAGAAGGAGGCTGCCAGGGGATCCTCTAACCTATCAAGAAGGATCGAACATAAATAAGGGATAAGGAACAATGGCCGCAAGTGACCGGGACCTCGCTCGAGAGAAAGTATCGGCTCTTTGCCACGGTACTTACGAGCCGAGACAAATGAGGGGTTGAGCCCTTTCTACGGGCATGTGCGAGGCTGCTTTGCGTAACCCAAAGGCTATAGAGAACCTTCGGTGGAGCATTAATGAATGGTTGCGGCCGGCCAAATCGACCTCCCGAGACGGGGATGTACACAAACTATACGGTATAAAAAACGCAACTTGGAAGAAAAATACGACTAAGCGCACATATTGTTGACTATGAGATGGATCAGGATTATTTTGGACCTCGAGATCGAGATGCAAACGTGTTACTGAAAACATGTCAATAAATGGGAAAACCTAAATTGGAATGGTCCAACATCCGGTTGCACATGGAAAATCAACGGAAGATCATCCCTACGGGAAAGTACAAAAATCATGGTAGATATCGCGGGAGTAAATGTCCAAGCTAACTTTGAGGTAATGAGAAATCGTGGAAGATACCGGATCGTACCTGCACTCTAGGACTAGGCGGGCTGTAGATATGGGGGGTGTTATCGATCTCGAAAGCGCCGGCATGGTGTTTGAAAATAACGATACCGCGAAATGTGGTCTGTTGGATCCCGAAGTGGAGAGTGCGCGATTATATAAAGCCGGTGCGATGAGGAGGAAGTAGATCACATTTAGGGTGAGCTACACGAACGAGGATTGGATTAATCTCACGGCGAGAAGGAGTGCTACTGCTTTGGGGAAAAAATACCAGATGTTTTCGGAAGCTACGATGGGAAGCTGAAGAATTGAAGGAAAGGCCGGTTGCATGAGGTTTCAACACTATGATGTCTTCGGGTCCTGAACTTCGTGCATCTGTGCGAGGTGAGAGACCTTCCCTACTTTGGGGACACAAAGGTAACATTTAGGAATTTTTAAAGAGCGCATTCGAAAGCGAAGTTTGGGGACGCGGTGGGGGCCCTTAAACAGCCTTGCGTGGAATGCTGCGCATTGGTGAACTACACATGGGAAGGTATTCCTCAATTGGGAGGAATGTTAGGATACGATGATGCGACGATTTGAAGCTCCGAGTGGAGACGGATCCAAAGTTCCTTGGGTCGAGAAGACCCATGCGGATATTTTCTTGCACAGGGAAAGCGCAATGGTGCGGCAAAGACTGGCAAATGAGTTCACTGTTTATCCATGACCTAGGGCCGCCGTCGACTACATGGTATTTAGATGCGGAGGCCCATCGGTGCACACGCCATTGGGGAGAATACGCGAGATGAGTTTACCCGCGAGCATTTAGGGTGGAAGATGGCACGGGCGCTCGACATGGCTGCAACGAACACAAGCACCTTGGCGGGGAAGAATCTGTGCCAATACACCATGCACACAGATCAAGGGGAATGCTGGTACCACGTATGGTTGAATGCGGAGCCTTGGCGATGGAAGGAAAGAATGATTCCACAAGCTTTCCCAATCACGGCGATGGATGGGATGCGTACAATTTCCGATTTGATTGAGTTATACGTGAATGCATTACACCACACACGATGTCTGCTTTAATTTGGGATGTGCGGGCGGGGCCAATTCTTCATCCCAGGTCGGTAGATCATGAAGCCATCGGTGCGAACGACTCGACCATTAGAACGCGAACTGCGGTAAGCGGGGAATCTTACCTTTACGGAAAGAAAATGGCGGTGGCAGTCAATGTGGCAATTTATGGTGGAGGTTCTTGATTTCTTTATGGTAAGTTTCAGGATTATATTTACTCTACCATTGGATAGCCCCCGGACATTATGAGGAAAGAAAAGGATAACTCCGATCAAAGGCTCCATATTGTCTTTGTAATATACATATGTTATTCTCTTGCTTGATTGTACGGACCTTTAGCGTTTGGGTCATACCCCATCAACCTACTTCCATTGTCTGCAAGTTTCCAGAATTTGGGCTTTATCCTTTTGTTGCTATGGCACTAACCTTGAATTCTTCAACACCTACCCGATCCCGGTACCCACAAAAATTGTGTTGAGAAGGTGCGGGATGCGAGATTGATAAGTTGATTGCCCTGCGGCTCACACGGAAAAATGACTTCAGACCCTGTGGAGAATGGTGCGAAAGCCACACGACGGAAGTTCACGACCTTTCCGAGCACGGGATGATCGCGAGGCCCCGGCCAAGATAGGCGAAGATGCCATACCGGGGATACATGGTCCCTACTGCCCGGTCGGTAGCACGACTAGTCCTACACACGAAATGGGCGACTAATAAGGATAATCCATCCCCTGCGTGGTACGACGGTATAGGGATATCTGCAGCTTCTCACTTCGATTCAACGGCTTCTTGCCAACCAGCCCTACTTGTTCACTACCTAACACGCGGCGGCAACCTACCTCCCAACGGTATGGAACTACGGGTGGACTTGGCGCGGTACACTTGTGACGTTACGGGGTTACACACCATCGTGTTGCAAGAGATCTGTCATCTTAGATTGGACCATGTAGGCTCGATGTGCGCCCCTGCCTCCTCCTGCATAGGAATCGAATACTGTCCCTTGTACAACTCGAAACGGTGGTTCACCGACTCGACACGGAAGTCCACAGTGAAATCCGGTGTCGGCTTCGCTACGGGCTGCCATAGAAGGCTTGGTTCCGGCCTCGGGGCATCCCCGAGCGAGTAAAGACCCTCGAGGCCAATGGCCCACCAAATCACCAACGTGCCGAGCCCAAGCACGACCTACCATACCCCGAAGGTACGAGCACGATGTCTTGCGTTGATAACGAGAAGCTACGGACATTATTACGGGACAAATTACTGCGGTACTCAATTTCTCGAGGCGGCCATGCAACTATGGACGGCGGTCCGATTCAACTTGGGTAGCCGGCGTGTCGAAGAAATTACGACGAAGGAAGCTGCTGATCAAATCTAAGCTACCTTGCCCTCCCTCGTCCTGTGCCGACATCGCGCTCTTGAAAACTAGCGATGCCTTCCCGAGCACGATTGCGGATCTTCGACATGCCGAGCATGCACGAGAAGCGCTTGAAGCCATGGGGAGATGTCGCCTTCCCGGATATCTCGGGGTGCTCACGACGCCATCTGCGTGACTCAGCAGGATATTGGAGTGGGTTGCCATGACTCTGAAGAATGACCTCCTTGAAGCTTGTCGATATCGCACAACGTCTTGTTGTCCCGAGTCGAAGTGTTACCTGCGCGATCGCGACCCTCGATACCTTACGTGCGTGAATAGAGGCAGCACCAAAGTGACTCGGGACGAGTCACAAGATTGTATTGGGGGACGGAGCAGGTGTCTCCTGTTGTGGCGAGTGCGATTTTGTACATTTTTTATTATAGTTAGTCTAGCGCGGGGGTTGGGGTGGGTGAAGGTACACCTAGAATCGCAAACCTTGGTTTACTGGAGACCATAGGAAATGTTAGGCTATATTACAGTATAAATGAAAGACATTTTGAATTGTAAGGTAGAGAAATAAGGAGATGTAGATGCGAATTGTGGTTTAGTAGATGTTTGGGTTTTGGTGGAAGGTCTATTAGTAGCATGGAGATCCGAGTCCTATTGTGTGTGGACCTGTTCTTTGTGTGCGCGAGGTTGGGATAGGTATTGTAAAGAGGGAATTGATGAATAAGAAAGGATGTTTGAAAACTGAATATATGTGTACTACTTATGTGAATCATTGGTAATTGTTGTATTGTCATGTCTTGTATTCGATTTCACCCAGTACCTACTGTCAAAGTGTTTTTATTTGCACCTATATCTCTTTTGTTACATTTTTATGCAATCACCGGAAACTCTTGTCTTGAAAGTATATGATTATCAAGCACCATGGTATGTTCGGCCTTTGTACACGTAGATGCGAAAAGAGACCTATAAATCTGCTCGAGGAAAGAGGTGATCGCAAATCTCAAGGCGGGACACAACTCTGCCTTACTATGCTGCGGGTGCGGAAACACCGGTTCCGGCACCCACCCATCCTACTTCGGGTGAGACTTTGACTGCCAAGTAGGTCACTACGAAAAAGGACGATTAGTATAGGGGTTTGTTGGAAAACCTTGAACTGCGAACTTTGGATCGGGGACCCCTCGAGTAAGCAAGGTATTTCTTTATAAGAAATAGTCAAAAAAACAAATTCTCTATTTTATTTCGAGAGAATTGTAACAACAAAATAATATTAAGTATGTGATATATACTTCTTAAATGTATTAGGTGTGGATATCATGATGAAAAAACAATAGAATATATTGAGAGAATAGAAGAACGAAAAAGGAAAATAACTATTAGTTCACGGTGTTGAAGAAACTACATCAAGTGGCTTTATGTTCACCTTGGAATATGTGCCATATACACTTATTCCTAACTCCCTCAAATTTAGAATCAAGCTAGTACATTAGAGAGTCAAGCTAGTACACCATCATCCCAAATATAATGACAGAAAATTTTTTTCCCTCAATATTTGGAAATAAAATATAAGAATGAAAATATAAAGCAATATTTGTATTCTCAACAATGGAAACATAGGTCCTCTCGAAAGCAGTATTATTTTCCACCTTGAATTATGAAAATGGATAGCTTAAGATAGCTATTTTATGTGGGATTTGAAATTGTGATAACAACGAGTAACTACAATGATATGAAGTCTATGAATTCGGATAAAATATATTTTATTGACGAAACAAAGTTACCATCGAAAACATGATAAAATGGTCTTCAAATACATTATCAAATCAACATTAAGTACTTATAGTTATAAAATATTCTGAAATATGGGCACTAATTTGAAATATAAAAGGCTACAAAATAAGACTAAACAAATGAGGATGGAAAATTAGAGTAGTGGATAGCAACTTTGAGAGAAAACCTAGATGATGCAAATTCCATCGCAATCCTGAAAAATCAAGAAATCTGAAGTATCCTTGTTTTGAATAAGAATATTTACGTGCTTATGTTTAGGTCTGGTCACAAAATCTTGAGCAAGGAAAATTTAAAGGGCTAATATTCGAAGGTGGAGATAAATCAAACATTTAAAAAAAAATATTCGCTAATTTCATTTTTTCTAAAATGATTGCCCAAATTTGATATTACACCATTATTTTACCTTAATTTCAAAATATGATATCGCTATTATAAAATAATTGGAAGTATAAATATTTCTATAAAAAATATCACCAAATATTTTACGGAGTTATATATTGAGGACCTAGTAAGATTCTCCAAAATTCCTAAACTTTATAGTCGTGCTGTCTGGAAATTTTCCCTCCTCTTGATTATTAGCCATCCAAAAGAAAAAGAAAAATTATTAGCACATATGACTAATTGTTCACAATAATAAAATGATTATGAAAATGATATTGAAGTATTAAATAAAGAAGGACAAAGCATGTATATCAATGTATGTCAAACCACTCCATAAACACGAGCAATTTCGTTAAATCCAATTTTTTTTTTTTAAAGCAATGTCGAGTTTTTAAAAAATCCATTTGAAAACATTATTTTATTATTAGAAATTGAGTTTGAAGGAATCTAAGTTAAGAATGTAAACAAATAAAAAAAATACTATGAATAATGATGGAATTAAAATATTGAAAGAGTATAATTCTGAAAAAATATGGAACTATCGAAGCCTATCAAGAGCATAAAACAAGGGATTGTACTAGGAGGTAGGCAAGCTAAAGCTACAAAATAGATTGGTATGGAAGAATTATGTAATAGGATAAGACACATTTTATTGGGATCAGAATTATGTTTGAAATTACAAAATTATGGAATTAGTTTCTATTAATCATGTATGAATCAACATTAGCCTACTAGAAACAACAATTCATTCAACAACTAGAATGAAATGGGTGATAATCCTAATATGGACAACAAAATAACAATATTTCTTAATTCTAAACCGCAGCATGAATTGAATGTTTTTAGGAGTTATAAACCTAAAACCATTGATTATAGAGACAAATAAGGTATTGATTAAGAAAATATCACCCAAAAAGACTCACAATAAATGTAATGCACTCGTAAAATGTGAAACATTTTTTTTAAAAGCTCAACAATTTGCAAGAAATTAGTTTACCACTTGCTGGAATAAAAGAGCACTTTGGTTTCACAAGAAGCATATATAAAGTTTCTTTTGAAAGAGAAATAAAATTGAAAATTTTTCAAACATACTATGGATATTAAAAGAACAACTTATGTGATAGATTTCAGCAAATGGTTCAAGCATCTTATGGAAGTTCAAAAAATTATTTTATGTATTGGGCTTCTGAAATTACATTCATATGAATGTATGCTTCATTCAATTGTATCCTACAGGTGGTGGCTAAGAATGTATTCTTAATTACAATATCTAGAGAGGTGAGGATGCATGATATCTGATAGCCCTTTAGTCATTTCCTCAGACAGAATGCATATTTTTGTCTGTGTGAATATATAGTAAAAGTAATTAATAGTTGTTAATATTTCTTTTGTATAAAAACATTCAAGAAATCGAAACCAAGGGATTGAGAGTTTTCACATTTACTCAATATTATAATAAAAGGATATAAGATTTTTATTAATTGGAGAGATCAATTTTTTATTTTGTGGCAAATTGCTTGTGATTCGTTATGTTTTTATTTTATTTTTTATTATCAAATTTTTTTCTGCCACATGTTGTTAAAAAATTGTAAATAAACCTAAGAGTTATCTAAAGTGATCTTAGGTACATCTTCTGCTATCATATGACTTTATAATAATTATATGATTGAGTGATTATGTGAAGGTTTTTGCTTGTTTCCATCACTATTCCCTTTCATTTAATTATTGAAGTTATGTTTTATAATTGCAAACAAGAATGTTTAATAACTCGGGCTAAATTCCTTTCTTAGTTTGTTTTCGATACTGAATATTTTAGTATAACTTTTATATTTTAGATATTTTTTAGTATAACTTTTATATTTTTAATCCTCATGATGTGTTCTTTTTATTTTATTACAATTTTCATTTATTTATTGTATATCACAATCGAGAGCATTTCTCGAGGATACATTAAATTGAGAGCATTATCTTGACAATCATTTAAGAGTAATCTAAATTTAGAATACATAAAAACCTTGAATATATTGGTTCCCTAACGTAGTTCCATAGCTAGCAGTATATCTAGGAACGATAATAACCTTTGCATTTAAGAAGGAATTTGAATTCACTCACAAGGTTTTGGAAATTATGTACGGGTCTTAAGACATTGATATATTCAAGGAGTAACCCAAGTTTTAGGTACAAAACTTCTAGCAATAAAGATCAAACATCACACCTAAAATAACCAAAACTAACATCTCCTTAACACTGCGCCTCCCATATCTACTGATAACTTAGGTCAATCGGCATAAAAACATGTGACAAGATGCTACTATCATCGGATTCAACCTCATGGAGGTGACCTTAAGGAAGTGGAATCGGCGAAAACACTTCACGCGAGACCTTGCACATTAGCAAGACTCCCGAGGAACCATCCCAACCACTCAAGTAGCCCCAGCCCCTAGGTCCCATGAGATTTTTAACTCACTTAACCACCATACGCTCCTGACCCATATGCATGGGTGTGTCTAGGAGGCTCTAGATGCTCCCCATGACATAGGCATGAATACGTGTAGGGACTCGATTCCCCCGGTCCCTACACATGCCTCGGTGAGATTTAAGGAAATTTTTAGGAGCCCAATGCAAGTCATTCCTAGAATTTAATGAAAAGCTCATAAATGAAATAAAACAATGAAACAATGATGTATTTGCAAAAACAATGAGAAGGCCCTAAAAAAGCCCCGGACCCCCTCTTTAGCCATGACAATAATTTCTTCAAACATATCACAAATAAGTAATCTACCTGTGTAAACAAAAAATATGAACATGTATATAGGTATGTGATAGGTTATAGATACAATTTTATTCATTTTCAGAAATAAAACATAAGGAGAGCCACAGGATATCACACATATAATACATGCTTATAGCCTGACATAATAACAAAAAATATCTCGAGGATACCATGACCATAAAATCCACATATAAAATAGTACATTTACACATAAGATGTTAAGGATATAACCTCTTATTGATGAATATAAAAACAACTAGGATGTGGCTTTACATTCACAGGCAATAATTGGTTGAGGCAAATCTCTTTCGCCCAGTCTTTTATGCCATATTGCAAGCATCGATGTGGGAATCCAAGCTTGAAGAATCCCAGCCGAGACGTCTTGAGGGCTAAACCACCTCACCTTACATCGATAAAACCAATGTTACTACAATCCATCTCAAATCACTAGGCCAAAACAATAAACATCTAATAACGGGCTTTACCATGATCTCCACATGATCATTTAGGCCGGCGCATGCATGGATGCCAATGGATTTCTCCTACTATCTTTGTAGGGGATATTATTGTCTCCTAGTATCTAGAACTACTATAGCAATGCATATTTTGATCCAAGGATTGCTAGGAACTAAGCAAGCCACACTATCTAGCTTTATCATATATCCCAACGAAGATTCTAGGCTTGTGGAGGAAAAACCACCTCTAGGATTTACCATATATCCATCCATTCAGTGGTCGAGGATTTCTAGGCCAACGAGGCAACACACTATCCCCACATATTTACGCAACCCACAATAGGGTTCAAGGGGTTACTAGGCCATGTGTTATATCATTTCGGAGAGATTCACCTCACTTAGCTTCAAATCCATAAACCAATCCCGAGCTCAACCAAAACATGGGAACCACATCTCACTGTGTGGCTATCCAAAAATGGCAAGGCTAGGGTGAAACATTGTCACACCTAGCAAAACTATGCCATGATGAAACCACATGCAACAACGTGCATGCCAAATATATCAAGGAAATCACACATGAAAATCGTCTTATTTGTTGTTATGACATCCCTCTTAGGGCTAGGATGTCTATTGATAAGTAACCTTATCTTGCCAAAGAAAATACAGCAAGGAGTACATGAATATCAAAGCTCCTTTTTCACCTATTGAAACCTTTGAAAGGGATTAAAATCCACCTTTATGCTTTAAGAGTGCTCATTCTAACCTATCGAGGCCTTAAGCCCCTTTCACTTAAGCACGAGACCTTACCATGTGGACGGGACCGCGGCCAGGCAAGCCTATTGGCGATCACGAAGTCGGCCTCTTTCCAGTTCACTTAAGTTTTCTGTTTTGCCAATGGTAGATCCTGCGATAAGATCTGGGCGAGTCCATTCCCCGAATCGGAGTGACCATCGCATCGCTCCATTGCCTAGCACATCGCGGTATTCCATTTCACTTTGTATTTCTACCGATGTGCGAAATCTCGATGCGATCAGCGGCAGTCTCCTCACGGATCAACGATCATCACTCCATAGTGCTACCCCCATCCATCACACATTGCAAATCGCGAGGATTCCATTTTCACTCCTTCATTTCTCCATGAAGTCGAAACCATGATGCGATCTTGACCATTGATCTCCTTGGATCCAACGGTCGCATCGCTGCGTCTTATTTGCCCCCATCGACATCGCACTTCGACGATTTCCCATTTCCACTTCCCAAACCCTTTTCTCAGCGAAGCGTCCATCCTCCCGCGATAGAATCTCGACCATTCGATCAGCTGAGTCTACGATGCGAGGGTTCCGCTGCGGGGCACCAGCAAGTGGCTCGTGCTCCCGGTGCCCCACGATTCGGCTCCTTGTTGCGGAAGATCTTCATCCAACAATCCATTTTCATTGCGGAGGCACCGGCCCGTAAACACGTAGTACCCCCAAGTGCCGCGCAATTGATCCCCACCATTGATGTCCATCATCATCTACGGTCCTCACTCCATCAACTCGATGTAACTACTTTCTCGATCGACTCCCTTATTTTGTTATCGCTCCAATCTGAGCCCGAATTTGATCTCCCTCATCGATGGCCACATCACACCACTTTTATAACCACACCAAATGATCATCCTGTTGTGCGAAAAAAATTGCTAACGTCATTCCGGTCCACGGGCCACGCAGTATGTCCATCGCGTTCATCTGTGACCATTTATTGAATTGCGCAAATCATTGACTCTACTCATTTTTTGCATCCATTTCCACATCATCTCCCCAACCTGTAACCTCGACACGAAATGCATGGTTTTTGTGAGGACACGCGTCGCTCTAACACGTAGCACGTGCCTCCCGACTCGATAAAACACCACTCGGCCACGCGAAAAACCATGAGTTTTCTGCAGCGCCCATCATGTTTACTGCTTATATTTTGATTTAAACCTTGTTTGCTAGCCATGGTTTTACCTTCATGCTGCATTTACTCCCTGCGCCGACTCCCATAACCCCTCGGCCCCGAGCCATCTAAAGCAATCTAGCCCTCATACAGGATTTATTTAATAGGTTTTTGTCTTGTGTAGGTTTTCATGACCTTTTAAGTACACATAAATATCGCAACCCGATCACGGTGGTACAGAGCCGAGATGACGATCCCCCACACAGGAAGCGAGGAGAAAAAGATGCGAAGGGAAGTTTCACGTCTCGATCGATGGATCATGACCATTGGCCATTCTATAAGACTCTCGAGCACGAGAGGCCAACTCTTCCACTACTAGCGATCTAGCATTCTCCGGTCTGAGAAGGCTAATCCTTCTCATGACTAATGGTATTGCCTTCGCTCGCGACGGTAGGGGCTCCACCTCATCGAACAACGATGATCATTCATGATTGGGCACTGTGGCCTTTTTACCTTATATTTCTTTTCACTTTGTCTTTTCGTTTGAAATCCTTATTTCACTCCTACGGCTTTCACTTTCGAGTTTAGTAAATTGTTTACATTTCGATTCTGATGGCTTTGAAGCACGTTGTAAGATGATGAGCGATTCTATCTCATCATCTTTTCTATTTTGTTAAGAACTGAAATAACACTTACAAAGCATGCGGGAAGATATTTTCCCAAAATATCTTCTCGCGCATTAGGAATCGGAAGGTTATAAAAACAAGAAGAAAACACTAACAAAAGGTTCTGATTTTCCAAAGGACTCACTAGCTTTCTAGTATTGCATGTGTGTTGTATGAAATTTTATAGTGGATGTTTGAAGTTCCTGTGGAATTCGGTAATAAGAAGCTTTGCGGAATTGGGGATTAGTCTGGATGATTCACATTTTGTAACTCCTCTCCATGTTTTTTAATACAAATGTTAATTTCTTATCTCTCCACATTTCTTGTATCTAATGCTCTCGAATGTGAGTGCTCCCATGTTTAAATGTGAATTTATCATAGCGGATACTCATATTTACTCATCTGATACTTTAAATATGGCTCGGGCATGATACTTTGTTTCATTTTCTATCTCCTTAGTTGTTCTGTCGATATTAACTACAATGGATTCTTGTCTTTGAACGAGTCTAGATATATGGATTCTTATCTTTGCATAAGCCCGGTATATATGGATTATTATCCTTGAATAAACCCCGATTCTTCGTTAATATCTTACTCATGTTCTACCATAATCATCGCTCATATAACTTGATATCTGTGTATTCATTTTAGAATTTGGCCCCCTTTAAAACATTATTTTGTTTTAGAGATGTACGATACATTTACTTATTTAAATTTGTACTCAATTTACGTAGTTTTCCTAGTTGTTTTGTTTAACTTTGGGGTTTGGTTCCCACCCTTACTAGAACCATTCGTCTAAGCGATAATAGCACTTGAAGGCTCTAACATTTTCAAGCAATCGGTTGATTCTTATGCTCCTTGTGATGTCCTAAGGTGGTATTTATACAACTCAGAAATTTGTTTGTGGGAGCTTCTGACATCTTTAAGCATTGTTTAGGGAAAGAATTTATTGAGAACTAAATCCCTAGGCATCGACAAATATTCATCCACCTTCGAATACTGGGTGAGCGAGAAAGGGTTGGAAGTTGTGAATCCTCACCTTGGCGACTCACTTTGTCATTCAAGATAAATCTATTTGCGATCCTGGCACAAGCCCTAAGTCCAAATATCACGGCCCAAGAACACCTTCGGTCATAAGATCCGGAGAGAATCTTTTGCACGAAAGTTGGAGAAAAAAATCATATTATATAGATATTGCAGTTCTGCTGAGCTCTCCCATCCTCCTCTCGATTATCTCTCAAGATCAAGGTCTCATTCTCTTGCGAGAACCCTTGATTATACTTCTAGTGACTCCTCCTTGAAAATATTGAAGTAAAAGATGAGGTTGAATGCGTAGATACCACAAGCTTCTTTACGCATCCCACTCCGAAATGAAGAAGTTAAAGAAGTCATATAGGTTTCCACCTTCTAATATTCCAACATTTGATCAGCCCCTCAGCACCTTGTTCGGTATATCCCCATTGTCATACATACTTCTCTTCCACCACCTCCTAATACACATGAGCGGACTCTCCCATACCTCACAACCTCATCGTTGTTCCTTGATTCATGAACAAACATCCCCCACGAAATTATCTCGGATGCGATGACATACCTCGAGATTACTTAAATATCTACTGGTTTAATGGATAAAATAATGCGGAAACTCGGAAACACACCAAGTTTTCTACGCCTTCCACTGACAAATTTCAATGTTGAACATCTGGATGTGGGTGTTGAGATTGTTTGTCGATCTCTAGATGGAGATGCGAAATGGTTCAAGAACTTGGGGGACCACTCCATTAATAATGGCACAGGGAGAGGAAATGGAAAATGCCTTCATCAAGAAATGGGGAGAGAAGAAGCACACGAATCTTGTCTTCAATTGTTACCTTAGAAAAGAGACATAATGAAGATGTGTATGAATTTATTGAGGGGTTTAATAAATTATATACAAGTCTCCCAGTGGTAATTTCTCTTGAATCCTACTAAAGTGGTGTTTGTAAGCCTTGATCGAGTCAGATTCTCTCCTAAGAGAAAGGAGATTTCTACTCTAGATGAAGCCTAGTGATGCATTAAGTAGAAGCCAACTTTGCTTCTACGAGTAAAGTAAAATGGAGGTCGAGACCATGATGTCATACGTGAGGGAAAGAAAAAGGAAAATACTGCCTCAAGTCAAGATAAGTATGAAATTACAAAAATAGAGGAGATGAATAAAATGATCCAAAGAACTTTTGAGCAAGATGGTGAGCGCTTGAGCTGAGAAGCAAATAATTCTCCCTCGAGGGCCACCTCAAAGTACATACCGAGCAGGGCTATAACCCCCAATACGAAAGCCTCCTTTGCAAATATTACAAAGATATTGGAAGACATGAACTCCTATGCAACTCCTACTATATGGGAAAATGGATGGCCCTAAAGAGACATCCCCAGGTCAAACGAGATGATCAATATCTTGCTTACTAAAATGGTGATTAAGTTGAGTCTTCTTTGCAAGAAAGTGAAGGAGTGGAGCTTTCCTTGCGAAGGAAAATAAAAAACAGAGGAGTCTTCTTGAAAGATCCTGAGAGATGGGTGATTCATGAAACAATTTGTAGATTTCATGAAAGCAGGTTTCATAGAAAATATGATCTAAAGTTATCTTGAAAGAGAACCGCACACAAGAACAAGAAGAAGATGCCTCGAGAAGAAATAGTTGTTCGAGGAAAGTCGAGGAGATAAAGGTAAGAGACCTATAAACACAGACCTTTGTTCTAGTGACTCCAATTCCTTCCTCTTAGACGGGCCTCTAATCCAAATGAAAATGTTAAACCTATTAGGGAGAAAAACCTTCGACCATGATAAATGAACCAATGGAAAATACCATAGAAATGTCACTCTTCTTTTTAATCTTCAAAACATGGAAAAGGTTAAAATACCATAGAAGTCTCGGGTGTCTTCTTTCATGCTTCCTCGGAAAACCCCAATCTAGATAGTTTAAACCTCCTGGAAGAAAGGCCTATGGTAATTTTCGGTCCTCATGTTGAGAGTTAGATGCTTGACTCCTCCTTTCTATGTCTCTTTAGTAATTCATGATTTGTTGTTGCACAACTATATCTTTGAATTTTGGGGCGTCCCACTAACCTGTTACCTCTGTCGGTGATGGAGAAATTGGGGTTGCGGAATCTGCTCACCCATATAAATATCTCTACACTTTTGATTCTAAAAGAGTCAAATGTTTGAGGATGATCAGAGATTTGGTGGTAAATCTGACGAATCCCGACTAAACATGGTAATCGACATAGTAGTGGTGACATCCCGGCTAGGTTTGGGATGTTATCTAGATCATGGGATACAAAAATCGGAAGATCTATAGCTAGACCTAACTTTATGCGACCATCCCTGTGTTTGGAGGCCAAGAAAGAAGATTATATCGAAAACAAGGTTTGTGAAGATGGTCACTAAGGCGAATAATTCGGTAAATTCAGTGTACAACAAAGAGGGTGAGAGTTTTTGTCTAATGCTTGAAGACTAAGATTACTTGTAGGTGCCATCTTTCACATCATGTAAGTGAAGCGGTCGTCGAGGAATGAAGAAGGTGGGGGTTTGGACCTTGCACTTTGATGGAGCCAACTCGGGGCAGAGAATGGAGGTACAGGATTCTCCTTGTCTCCCCTCTTGGACAACTAGTCCCATTATCTTTCAAGTTGGGAAATGTGAATCCACGAACAATGTGTCGAATATGAAGCCTTTCTTCTGGGTCTACGGACGGCCAAAGAATATGAATATTCGGAAGCTTGAAGAGTTTGGGGGAATTCGAGCCCGAGTGGTGAGACAAGTAAGAAATCAATGTCAAGCTAAGCACCCACGGCCGAGGAGAAGCACGGAAATGAGGAAGGTCATGAACAACCATTTCCTTTTTGACCCCAAGTGCTTCGCGATGTTGAGCTAAGCACGCATCACGGAGAAACGAGGCTTATGCTAAAGAGAAAGAGATGCAAGTCGGAGAGATATGTATAAGATGGGATATAAGAAGGGCGAGAAAAGGAAAGCATGGAAAGTTAGATCCTCTATGGTTCCTTACCTTTCAAAATTATTTGAAAAGGAAAGAAACAGTACTTTCAAGGCGGAAAATTTGCGGAGTGATGCGCAAAGCCGTGAATGGGCAATTCTTAAAACCCTTTTTCTGATATTGATTAGTGAGGTGCTTTGTGATATTGTACATTATTAGGTTGCTTTTATTATGATGTTTGTTATTTTGATTTGTCATGAAGAAAGAAGAGAAGGCATCGAAAGTTGTGTTCGCAAGAAAAGAAGGCTAACGGATGGTATGCGGAGTTCTCGACGCATTCGAGACAAATGGGTCATCCCTAAGTGGAGCCAATGTTGTTATGACATCCCTCCTTAGAGTGGGATGTCTAATGATAAGTAATGCGCAAAGCAAATACAACAAGGACTACATGGACTTTTAAACCCCTTTTTACTTTATCGAACCTTTGAAAGGGCTTAAATCCACCTTTTATGATTTAAAAGTGCTCATTCTAAAATATCGAGGCCTTAAACCCCTTTCGCTTAAGCAGGAGCCTTCGCCATGATGCGGGCCGCAGTGAGCACTAAGCACATCGGCAATCGCAAGTTTCTCTTTCCAAATTCCGCTTCAACGAGTTTCGTTTCGCGGAGTAGTAGTTCCTGCGATAGATCTAGACGAGTCCATTCCCCGGATCCAAAGGCCATCGCATCGCTCCCTTCGCACATTGCACATCGCGATGTTCCATTTTCCTCTACGGCTACCAATGTACGGGGGAAACACGATGCGATGCGGCGACGTCTCCTCTCACAAATCCAATGGTCCCATTTCACCGTAAATGCTGCCCCCATCGACGTCGCACTTTTGGCAATTCCCATTTCCACTTACGAGCCAGCACGCGTCGATGTCCATTCTCCATCGATAGAATCTCCATCGTTCGATCAACCCGGATCTATGGCCAAGTTCAACGCGGGGGGAACCGGAAACCCAGTAGCCGTCACTCCCCGGTGCCCTATGGAGTTGACTCCTTGACTACGAATCTTCATCCAACGGTCCATATTCACTACGGAGGGCACTCGACATGAGCCCATCGTACCATCGGTGCCCCCGCGATTCATCCCCACCATCGATGTCCATCATGATCCAACGGTCCTCACTCCATCGCTCGATCGCTACTTTCTCGATCACTCACCCAACATTACACTCCCCCACTACGATACGGACGGGTTGATCTCCCTCACCCAACGGCCACATCACAGGTATAACCGCAGCCCGATGTGCCACTAAGTGACAAGTGCGATGCCATTGTGGGGTCCCACCCAATCGCGCGAAGTACGTCCATCGCGTTCATCTGCCGGCCGTTGATACGGATTTCCTAGATCTAATCTGCTCATTTTTCGCATCCATTTCATCACAACACGCGTCGATGCAAAATGGGTGATTTTTGACGAGGACACGTGTCGCTCCCTAACACGTATTGCGTGTCTCCCGACCGAATATGACTTGCTGCTCGGCCCCATGCGAAAACCACTCGCGGTTTTCCATGAAATCCCCACCCATCATATTTCCATGCCATATTTTCATTTAAACCACCGGTTTTCACCTCCACCATGGTTTACCTTCCCATCTTTGCATTCGCACTACCTCCACATCGCTCCATAACCCTTCTTCGCACGGTCATACGAAGCACTCTACCTAATAACGGTTATTTAATTGGTTTTCTATTTGTGCATGTTTTCGCAGCCTTTTAAGTACACGGTCGTCTCATAGCCAATCACGGTGGCTCGGCGAGGATAGCGATCCTCCATGCCCGAGAAATAATATGCAAGCACGGTCGATTTCACGTCTCGGTCGATGGATCATGACCATTGGCCATTACATAAGACCCTCGGCATAGAAGCCGGCTCTTCCACTACTAGTAGTATTGCATTCTCCGGCCACGAAAGGCAGTCCTTCTCACGACTAATAGTATTGCCTTCTCGGCGGTAGCAGAGGCTATGTCATCGGCAATGATCATTCATGGCTGAGCTGTTGGAATTTTCACCTTATGTTCTTTTCACTTTGTCATTTGGGTGAAATCACTTGTTTCTCACTCTGCAACTTTCACTTTCGGTTAGTAAATTGTTTACATTTCGGTTAAGCAAGCTTTAGGCCTACATTGTAAGATGGTGAGAGGCGACTCTACCTCATCATCTTTTATATTTTTTATTTAGACCACAAAACAAACATACGAAGCACGGGAAGATATTTCCCAAAAATATCTTCTCGTATACAGTAAAGAATCGAGAGGTTATAAAAAACGGGGAAGAAAACACTAACAAAGGTTCAGTTTTTCCAAAGGACTCACTTATCTTGACTATTCTATATGTGTGTTGTATGAAATTTTATAATGGATGTTTGAAGTTCCCGAAAGTAGGGGTAGGTAATAAGAAGCTTTCTTTGGAGGTGGGGATTCTTCTGCGGATGATTCACAGTTTGTAACTCCTCTCCATGTTTTAATACAAATGTTCATTTCGTATCTCCACATTTCTTGTATCTAATGCTCACAGAATGAGAGTGCTCCCATGTTTAAATGTGAATTTATCATAGCAGATACTCATATTTACTCATCTGACGCTTTAAATATGGCTCGAGGCATGATACTTTGTTTTATTTTCTATCTCTTCTGTTGTTAGTGTGCTTACAATGGATTCTTGTCTTTGAACGAATCTAGATATGGATTCTTATCTTTACCAGGCCCGGTATATATGGATTCTTATCCTTGAATCGCCCAATTATAGTTAATATCTTACTCCATCTTCTACCATAATCATGCTCACATATAACTTGATATCTGTGTATTCATTTTAGAAGTCGGCCCCCTTTACAACATTCTGTTTTAGAGTTGTCAGTCACATTTACTTATTGAAATTTAGCCTCGAGTTTCTACGGTTTTCCTAGTTCGTGTGTTTAACTTTGGGGTTTTGGTTCCCACCCTTATTCAGAAACCATTCATACGAGTGATAATAGCATGATAGCCTAACATTTGTATTGCCAATCAGTTTGAGTCATATGCTCCCTGCATTTTAAGATTTCTTAGGCACTAGTCTTTATACGACTCGAGTTGTCTCTAGGAGCTACAACATCGACGAAGAATCTATGTATGGCTGCTTGATCTTGCTCTTCCTTTGTTATCTTCATTCCTCTTGCCTTCTTTTAACTTTCTTAAATTGACTGCAAAGTTCTCCCAAAGAAAAATCTAAGTGTCGAGAAGTGAGAGAGAGCGATAGAGAATAATGAGAGAGCTCAAAAAGCCCAGGCTGACAAAAGGTACCAAACATTGACCCTCAGAAGCCTTTTTGTCAATTCATGCTCTATTTTATTCAATTTCCATTATTTTCCTTCATTTTGTCCTCACATGAAACTGTGACCTTTCACCTCACTTTTCTCCCTAATTTCCATTATTTTCATAAATAAATGTGCCAAAAATTCCATTTTTCCTTTCCAAATTCTTATGTCATTTCCTTCTCAATTTCCCTTAGCCATATTAACTGAAATGAACACCAACTAGGATGTTTTTCCCAACATTAAGCTTGGAATAAGTGTCCCATCAACCGTGGTTATTATTTTTGCCTTTATTAAATTTTATTACATGGAATTGTCACCAAATCTATTACACTCTCGAGGTTTCAGGTAACTTTTATGGCTCAAGTGTTATGAATGACACCTTAAATCACCATGTAAAACTTCTTGAGGTGATAATGGCCTTTACATGGTATATTGTAATTATTAGGATATTTTTGGACTAGGTATGTATCTTGGGTACTTTGGCACGGTTAAGAGACGAAAACCACAACTTATGTTCTAAGAAAATATTCTATATATTTAGGATAAAAAACAACATGTTGATCCAACAAAAAGGACCTTTTGATGTTATCCTTGGTCTCTAGATGGGGATATTCAATGTTATGATTTTTTCAACATTAAGTACGAGTCTTTATACATTAGATATAATTAAAAGGAACAAACCTAGGAGTTATGACATAAAGCAAGCTTCTAAGAATTTGGGCCCAAGAATGGCACCTTGGCCACAACATATAACTTTGAAGGGAACATTTTTCCTATAAATAGGTATACAAATACCATTAACACTTTTTAGTTGTAGGGATGGGTCTTGAACATTGTCATCAAAGGAAACATGAACCTTAGGCCCTAAATGAAGTGTTGATGACTATCTTATATCGGTTCAATGGTGCCAACCAATGGTGTAGACTCAGTGAAATGTCTTTATATATAACAACCATTAGACTCAGTTCATGTCATTGAATGTCTGACTATTTGTTGCAAGTAGTCTCCATAGTTTTTCATAGTAGTAGTCTCTAGTCTAACAAATCTAGAGTATTCTTAGTACTCCAGTTGTAGTATTTTGTAGTATTCTCATCCCCCTTATTATGGTTCCTCATGTCTCGAAATGTTCAAACCATTTTGAAATCCATCCATTATACTCCCATTTTTTCGACCTAGCGTATTGTCTAGTTCGATATGTTAGGGTCAAGAAGGATTTATTGAATAATGACACATAACCTCCTAAAGGTACCCATAGCCTATGATTAGTAATTTCAATGCCACTAAGAGGTTTTGAGTGGTAAGTTTGTACCCAAGGACTTTGGAAACATGTTAGGGGAGAATGCCATGTCTCAGGTCCTAAAAACATCTTTCAAGCACATAGAGCCCTAAAAAATGCCTTAAAGCACCACATATGACCTTTGGATGGTATCCTTGGCCTATAAGAAAGGATGCTAGTGCCATGGCAATGATTTGAGCACTAGGTGTGGGTCTCAATGTCTTCATATTGTTAGGTTGAAATCCCAAGCCATAATCAAACTACAAGCATTCTAGGTACTTAAAGCTAAACACAACGCCTTAATACACCATACCTAACCTCAATTTTAAGTAGTTTCTAGGGCTCAAGGGTCATAAATGGCATGCCAAATGTAATGCACTTGGAAAATTTATTTCATGAATTTTATATTAAAATAATGGCTAAAATGTTTAGAGGGATAAATAACATGATGTGCTGATGTAAATACTTCTAGTTAAATAAAAGAATTTTTTTTACAGTGTGTTAATATTATTGAAAATATGTTAATGGATATAATGTGAGATTAGACTCCTAACTTCGAGAAAAACAATTGGAATAAGTTATGCCCAAGAAAGAGAAGGAATGCAAGAAAAGAAATACTCCATTTTTCTAGTCAGTTGAGCTATTGGCAAAGACAAACCACAAATAAAATCCATGACTAGAGATAGATGTCACAAGGTGGAAATGGTAAAATAAAACTATGGAAGATAAAGGAAGTTGTTTTAACAAAAATACTAGTGGAAGAGAAATGCTTGTTCGTAACCCAAAAATAAAAACTAGTAGGAAATTTCTAGAGATGTTAAGGAGGTAAAACTGAACATGATTCCTACATTTTTTTCTAGCAGGGAGAAGTGGAACTCGAGGAGAACTAACTAAGAAAGCTAGTTCATGTTTGAGAGGAACGTGGGAGTCTTTAGAATATTTTCTAGAAGAATTTAGATAAGTATATAAATGTTATAAATTGATTATGTGATGGTTTATTTGGTTTAGGAAAATGGAATATATTATTATTTTGAATTTAGAAATCATCCATATTATAGAATAACTATGGAAAATTTCTCATAATTTTTTGTAAATGAAACAAATAGACATGTATACATGTGTATGTAGTTGTGTGTGTATCTGTTTTTGTTCTGTTATAGGTGACTCACAAAATTCAAGTACATGGCAAGTAATTCCTCTATGGGAGAGGATAGTAAGAGGTTCTATCATAAACTCGCCCTAGTGTCCCCTATGAGGGACAAATTGAACAAGAAAACGAGAGGGTGTTACCAAAGGTAAAAATGGTACCAGATAGTATAAAAAATATAATGTAAATATCAAAGTCTATATCTGTATGTTAACTCCTTAGTGGTATTGGAATTGAAACTTGACAAAGATAGAATAAAATAACTATATACATATACGATTGTATAATTTAGGGTGGAAGAGGAAGAAATTATGCCTAGGTTAGATGTATCAGGCCATATAAAGGATGGAACCATGTTCATATGTCCAGGAACAATAGTAATAAAAAAAGAGTTGTTAGGGATTAGAGATGAACTTGAAGTAGTTTCCCATGACAAGAACCCACTAGATCTTTGGCATAATATTGTACATATTAATAAATTATTTACTATACAGTTCATCAAGATATACAAAAATTCATAACAAGATACATAGTAGGCATGTTAAAGAAATTCAATATAATCACCGAGAACTTAGAGAGAGAAGGTATATCATATATGATTAAATAACATAAATGGAAAACTAGAGCAATAAGGGTGTGAAGGAATTGTAGAAATTAATAAGCAAGTTACAAGTTTTTTTTCAAGAAAATAAAATCACTCAATTACATATTTTTCTTCATCAACGAAAGAATAGGAATTTTATACCTATATCCACATAGGCCACAACCTTATTTTACACATTAAATTAAACAAAATCTTGCTGGTAAAATGTATCGATTAGCATATGTAAGGGTCCCCAAAAGAACATATCATCGCCTATGTTTTAGAAATAAAATAAAAATAGGGGTTTAGGTTCTTGGCCATGCAAATCTAGGCCTTACACCCAAAAATATATACAATAACCAAAAATTTTCCATAGAAGGACAAATAACCCTCAATGTAAGATAAGAGTACTTATATATTATTGAAAACTTTTTCCACAAAGTTTAGGCATTTTCCCTGCAGTATTCTATAAAAGTTTGATGCAGGAAGTTACAAGAATTTATATAATCAAGGCCAACATAGGGCCTATCTATAGAAGCCTAATATAATAAATTTCGTGATGGACCATAGTCAAGCTAGCATGGGAACCTTGGAAAGAATAAAAAAAAATAAGTACCTATGGCAAATGTAGTGAAATAAAATGCAATTTATGAAAATAAACTACAGAACAAGCCCAATGAGAACTAACCATGGGTGAGACTAACTTGCTAAAGGAGATACAAATAATTCTTAGTTAACAACCCCAAATTTCTCAAAATATTATTATGAGAAATGTGAAAAAAGTTGTAATGAGTTAATATAACACGTTACATGATGAAGGAAGTGAAGCCTACACTTAAGACCCTTTTTTTTTGTATAAAAGAGGTCGGAATTGAGTTATGTACGCATAAAGGGGAAAACCCTATTTCTAAAAAAAATGGATAAGTTAGGTTTTGAATTTCATATTTGACTTTGCGGAAATTTTACGTTGTAAAAGCTACAAGGCCTGGAGGCCATCGCCGTCATGAACCCTAGAATGGATGGACGCCATAATTTAGAAACCAAATGAAAATCCAAGGTCTAACCTGTGATTTTTAAATATCGGTCATGAAAGGAAATAATGAATCTAGCCCGATGACACCATCCAAAAGAATTGTGATAGTTGCGGAGGGGAATTTGTATAACAAAATAAGTGAAAAGAATGGTTTTTAAGGTCAAAGTGTGAACTGGATATGGAAACCCATCCTTATTCTATAATTAAAGTCACTTTCTGATGGTGCTTGAGTCAGAATAAAAGAAAAAAATCGTGGTGTAGAACTTCAGTGTTGGAGGAAAAACCCTAGTTACTAGCTTAATGCACGCATTGCAGGGCTCATCCCAAAATTAGAAAAAAGAGAAAATGAGGCTAAGGCGGTAGAGAGGACATAAGAGGTAGTTACTCTAACTAAGCAGGAATTGAATCAACAAGATCACTTCTTAGAAGTAAACCTTGATCATCGAATCACACAAATCATTGAGTAGATTGGAAGGTGGACCATACTTCCAAGTGTACTGGTTACGCATGGGCCAAAGTTGTAAGGCACGGCCAGAAGGCAGGTAAGCATAGACGCCTCTAGAAAGCACATAACCCTCAATAACATAAGGTAATTATTGCTCAATGTTAACTGAATTAAATCACTATGAACTATCTAACAAAGTATTATTACATATTTGCAACACCGCAGGAAGCTATATGTTTTAATAGATTAACCACCATTGTAATGTTATAATATCAATACAATACCAAATGCTCGAGACATTATTTTTATGTTTTAATGAAAATATGATTTCAATTCTTAACTATTATAAAATAGTGTTGGGAAGGGTTGGCTAGACCAACACCCCAAACTATCATACCAATGTATTAAAGAGGAAACTTTGAGCTATAACAAAATACTCAAGCAAAATTTCATATCATATATCAATTTAGATAGATATATAGATAAATTTTAATAGTTAAAGTGAGAGTTTGAAAATAAATGTATTTAATGAAGAAAATTTAAAGATTTTCAATAAATGGAACAGTTTATGTTTATTTTTAGAAAAAATCATTAATAATTTGTAGTAAATCTAAGTAATTTTAGAGGGATGTACATGTGGTATTAGAGTAGAACATGTCCAATATTGTAGGCTTTATGTTGAACATGACTTCATTTAATGAATGAATGCTTGTTTTTGCATAGAATACAGGGAAGCTTAAATAGAAGAAAACAAATAATGGCATAACCACATGGAGATACTCACATACATGAAGAAAAAAACTATGTGCATTTGGGTCAACAAGCATAATTAATACCCACCAAGGAATTACTAAATATGAAGATGTGTAGAAAAATTTAGTGAATCTCCATGCGAGAAGTGAGTAGCTATTCAGAGTGTGTTTAGAATAGGAGCAACTGATTTAAAATTTGGTAGACAAGTCTAATCCTAAGACTATATAAATAGTCAGGGGGGGAGAAAATAGAGGGAGCATACATTTGTGTAACTTGACTCCAGAATAGAAGAAAAAGAGATATCAACGCCTTAGAAATAAGCCACTTAGAGGGGAAAACTCCAATACATTACATAAATGAACAATTCTTGGATGATACAATTTACAAACCTCATTTCTATATATAGGAGTCCATGTGGCCACTAATGTAATCCTAGTGGGCCACGATGTGAAAATCCTATCAGAGCCTAACAATAATAAGTTAAGGGCACAATAATAACAAAATGGGGGTTACAAGGGCTCTGATAATAACGATAAAAAGGGGGTTACACTAATAACAATGAGGTTATACTAGTAATATAGGGACCTAACATGCCCCTCTCCTCGAAAAAAGTGTTGTCCTCAATGTGAGTAGGCATGGGTGCTTTTGTATAAAACTTCTCTTCTCCATGGAACATAATTGATGAGTTCTTAACCTGAGGATAAGCATAGTGGTGATGGTCCATGGCTTTTGAGGTCCTTGGCTGCATGGCCTTCAGTTCAATATGATTTTCTTCTCATAGAGATTCTGAAATACTTCTTTGGTAGGAAGATTTTCACCTATAACCTTCTTTAAGCATGAAGAAACATGGAGAAAAAATGATTGCACTGCGAAGAAGAAGGAAGCTCCAATTTGTATGCCATAGTACGATCTTTGCTTACCTTGTAAGGACCATAGTACTTTGGCGATAATTTATTATCCTTCAGCAACTTGCTTGAGGAAATTTGTTTGTATGGTTGTGGCGGTAAAAATACCTAATCTCCTACATCGAAAACTTCTCTCAATGAAGTTTTGATTTTCTGTTTATTCTAGTGATTTTGTGCCAAATTCGGGTTATCCTTTAAGAGTTGGGCTTCCCTGTGATGTAGATGTGATCTTCCTTTACTTGAACCTTAGAATTTCACCATAAATATGATGTGATGGATGTTGGATGATATCCATAAATTTTTTTTAAATGGGGTCATTTTTAACGATATGGAAGGGAAGTGTTATACCACCATTCGGTGAGTAACCACTTTACCAATTGTGTTTTATCGGATACAAACAACTAAATCTCTTCCAAAAATTTATTTACTATCTCGGTTGACCATCGAGATTGAGGATGATAAGATGAGCTATGAGCTAATTGAGTACTGACGAGAAAATAACTCCATCCAAAAATTTCCGGTAAAAATGGGATCTCTGCAGCAAGCTCTACCCAATAACCCTTGGGCTACATGTAGCTTTTGAATTATGTCCATAAATGTAGTAGCTATTGTGCCTGGCACTGATACTGGATGAGATAATGCACAAAAGTGTGCATACTTCAGTAAGTCTATCAACTACCACCATGATGACACTCTTTCCTTCGGACTTAGGTAAACTGTGATAAAATCCATTGAAATCTCCTCCCAACGTTGACTTGGAATGGATAAAGGTTGTAGAAGTCTCGGGGTCTTAATTGTCTCAGCTTTATTAGTTGAAGACGTGAGCTTGTTCCCCTTGCAAACTTTTTAATATCCAGTTTAAGGCCATCGCAAAATTATTTCTTCACCCTGTGTGCAGTTTTAAAAATCTGGGTATATCTAAAGGAGAAGTGTACGGTGTCCCAAGGAGAAGAATCTTTTGTTTAGGTTGGGAATTCTTACAAAGATATAGTATTTGATGTTGTACATAGATGTTTCCAACTAAATGTATCGGATGTCCTAGGATCTTGCTCTGATTTTGAATGAGTGTCCATACATCTTTGTCCTTCTTCCATTCATCTCTTGCTTGGTTATCCAAATACGGATTATGAGTAATATAAATGCTTTAAAGAAATGCTTCCACCTCTTCATTTTCTTGAAATTTTGTCTTCTTTCAACATTAGCTTTCCTTTTCTATGATTGTTTCAAAGTCATAACCCAACATCTTTGTGACCCATTTTCTTGCTCTTCGAAGATAGTCTTTTTTCCAAAAAGTGTTCGAACTATCATGATCAGTTTTACCTTGAAGTGTCTTCCCATTAGGTAATTTTCTCCCATGTTCTTTAGTGCATGGGATTGATAACATTTTCCTTCTCATAAATAGGTTTATGTGTCCCCTTTGATTGGACGACTTTCCATGGAAATGGATCTTCCTTCTCGCATTAAAACAACACCGATTTCCATTTCACCGAGGCATCACATTCCACAGTAAAGGTTTTTGTGAAGTACGGCGTAAGTAAGGTAGGTGCTAGGCATTGCCTCTTTAAGATGTTCAAAGGCCTTAGTTGCAACCCAGAGTCCATGAAAATGCATCTTTCTTCAATAATGTTGTTAAGTGCGCACTATTCTCCCATAGTCTTAACAAACTTGTGATAATACCTTATTAACAGAAATCCTACTTAATGCTTTATGGTTGTGGGGACTTTCCATTCCTTAATGGATTTAATTTTGTTAGGGTCTACTTTGCCACCCTGCGTGAGATACGATATGACTTGAATGTTACCTCTTGTACGCAAAGAAACATTTGGATGTTTTTGCTATAATTATTCCCCTATCACACGTAGTTGACACCACCATCAACATATTCGACATGATCCTTCCAAGACACTGTATAGATTAGTATATCATCGAAAAAATACTAGCACAAATTTTATAAGGAAGGGTTTTAATGGAATTCATCCTTCAGCAAATGTAGAAGATTGCATTAGTGAGCCAAAAGGCATGACCAAAAATTCATAATGGCCCTCATGAGTTTGAAATGTTGTTTTTGGAATATCTTCGATCTTTATTCTAATTTGATGATATCTGAACGAAGATCAAACCCATTAAAATAAATTGCTCCATAGTGTCAACAATTCATCAATCACGGGAATGGGAAATTTATTTTTAATGGTGAGCTTATTGAGCTCCCTATAAATTAGAACACATTAGCCATAGAGTCCATCCTTCTTGTGTACCCGATACTACGGGAGCGAGAGAAAAGAACTTTGACTAGGTTGAATTATGCATACCTCTAACATTTAACGATCATACGTTCAATTTCACTCTTTTGTACGTAAGGATGTCTATGGGCACGATGTTTGGAGGAACACTTCCTGGAATCAAATGAATAGAATGATCATGATCACGAATAGGTGGGAGTCCTTTGGGAGTTTAAAACACCTTGGAATGATTGTCAAGACTTGTTGGAGATCTATAGAAATAGGTGATTTGATGTTTAAGACTTCTAGTGAGCTCAGTGTGCAATTCACCTGATTGTTTTCTTTGTTATAAGCTTTCATGACATTCTGACTTATTGTATTTCAGCTTCCTTGAAATACGTCGTAATTAGAGCTTCCTTTCTTACGAAAAAATTTTCAGAAAATTTTAGAAAATTAAACTCAGAATCCCAAATATTATGTAACCATTGTACTCTGATACAACATACGAAAGCACCTCATAGGAATGGAAAGAATTGGACTAGTAAATACATATTCCCCCATGGTTAGCTTGATATTATGGCATTTTCCGAGCAATTTATAGTTCCTCATTTGCAACCATCACTTGACATTAGGAGTCTGGGTATAGGACACTCCAATTTAATTCCTTGGCTACCTTATAATGAATAAAATTATGGGTGCTACTGAATCAAATCAACACTATTACCTTTTTCTTCTTGATATGTCCTTCTATCTTGAGAGTTTGAGGTAGTAGTGCTGCTAGTGCATTACACGATATGGTCGATTCATTTCTTCCTCTTGAAATTTTGGTTCTTGGTGTGTATCCTCTTCTTGTTCATTTCTTGCTTCTTCCTCTTCACAAATCGTCCTTAAAATAATTCTTCTCGGCCACACTTATGACCTTTCGTGTATTTTCTATCACAAGCTGGCAGCAAGGCCCTTTTATGTACACTTATTTCAATTGTTGTGGTGTGTAACCTTGTGGGTTATTAAATCTAGGCGTAAGAAAAACTTCCTTCTTTATAGAATTGAGTGGTAGGCTTCCTTGTCGCCATTATTTTTACATTCAACTTTTCTTGCCAACACAGATTCCTTCTCGTGAATCGGTTCAGAAACACGAACTTCATGTTGGATATTTCTCCTTTAGGTGCTATAGAATCGATCATGTGTTCCTACGGAATATGATTACCATATATTCAATTTTTGGAAGTCCTACGATATTTTCCCCCACTAAACTCTTTTGTTTGAGATTTATCAATTGGCTAAAGAAGGTGTTGCTCTTTATCCTCATAGTAATATATCATTTCCTGTCAAAAGTCAGCCAAGTGACAATTTTTAGGAGCAAAGCCATTGATACCATACAAATGTATTTTTTGCTCTAAATGTAAAGTTGTGATACATGCTGTGTTTGCACGTTATGGAGATCAAAATATTATATCTAACATTATCCATATTCTGGGATCCTTTCCATCAAACTTCCTCATATCCATTTTTGGAATATGGTGGTTATTCCACTTGACATTAGAGTTTGTAAATCACGATTGACATTTATTTTATTCTCATCATGAGGTTCTTACTATCTTTTCTACCATTGAAGCTTATTTCTTGTATCACTTTTCAAACCTTCGATGTCAGCTTTTTAGATCATTCTTCATGTTTTCCATGTTATACTCATGTCATCCATCTTAGCTTCCATGCCGGCTTCATACATCGTCTTGCTTCGCCTTTCTTCAGCTTCATTTCATTTTTTTTGCTCTTTGCGAGAGTGAAAAAATTTGTTGAACTTGCTCTTGTAATTTTGATAGATAATCGTGCGATTCTTCATCTTCATTAGTCATAGTAGAGCCTTGAAGGCTTAATGGGTGTTGAATTATTTTTACGAGGAATATTTTAGAACTGTCATTAAGTATATATTACTACAATATGCCCATGGAATAAATTCAAATTTATTTTTCAAACAAGGCTTATGCGATTCGCAAAAAAAATACACACCTTTTTCTTGCTTTTGAGAGCTCAATATTGAAATTGGATTATCTGTAATTGAAGCACTTGATATTTGAATTTGGTACTAATGTGGCCTACGAATTATCTTTTGGTCTACAGTTTGACTTGATTTGGATTCTCCAGAACAAAGTTGTATCGATCTCCTGACCTAATTATGGACAGTTCGGTACAACAAACTTGTACGACTTGCCACGTGTGTCAACTGTTTCGTCCTTCGGCTCTAAAATTTATGTCAAGAAACTAAAGTCCATGTACTAGCAACCAATTTTACGGCCTCCCAGGTACGTGCTCGAGGAGAGAGCTATGAAGATTTTCTGATCACCTCTTGAGATGAAATTGAGGAGCAGAAAAAGCACCTTCCCTGGATCATGTCTATAAATGTTCAGGCAAGATGAAATGTTTGTGATGTTCCTCAGGATTGGTTCTTAACTTTCCCCTATGAATTTCAGCTTCGAGACTTTGTAGAAAAAAATTTATAAACAATTCCACGATGACTTTGTTTAGGAGCACAGAAAAGAACCCTGCTTCCACGGATCATATCTCGAAAATATTGAACCGAAGCCTGAAATTTTTCGATGATCTTCCTCGGGATTTCGGCTTTGTACCTAAAACTTGCGACTTCGAAACTTCGTAGAAAAATTTTTATAGCGAAAATGCCATTTTTTGTTTGGAGCAGCGAAACCTAGAATCGAAAGCTGTGATACCAAATGTTGTGTAACCATCTCCAAAAAATAGAAAGAAAAGATATCAACGCCTTAGAAATAAGCCACTTCATGGGGGAAACCTCGATACATTACATAAATGAACAATTCTTGGATGATACAGACACAAAACACTCCTTTACATATATAGGAGTCCATGTGGCCGCAATGTAATCCTAGTGGGCCACGATATAATCCTAGCTGACTAACAATAATAATTTAAGGGCCTGATAATAACAATAGGGGTTACACTATTAAAAATAAGGACTATGCTAGTAATATAGGGACCTATAAATAAACGGAGAAGACCTTTGAAGAGGGTCGAAACTCAAGAAGTAAAATATGTAGGGGATGAGTGAAGTTCATTAAAATTCCTTTCTAAGCCTAGAAGGAATCCCAAAATGGAGTTACAAGGATAATTTAAAAATATCATACCCCCAACATATGATGGGGAATATGAAGAAGCGACTGAAGCATGGTTTCTTAATATCAATAGATATTTTCAATTTTATCACTATTATATTGAATTGAAAGCCAAGTTGGCTACCTACTAATAATAAGGAAAAGCTTCCCTATGGTGGGAAAAAGTTAGAAATGTATATAGTTTAGAAAATAAATAGGTTAATCGAGAAAATTTTCAATGACTTTTTAGATAAAAATATTTACAAAACATTATTTTGATGATAAAATCAAATAATTTCATGATTTGAAGCTTTTATAGATGTCAATGGATGAGTTAATAACAAAATTCACCCATATTTTGAGATATTTACCATACATAAAGGAAGAGTAAGGTAAAGTACAATGGCACATAAATCTTCTCCCACTTTCTGTTTTAAAGAAATAGGCCAGATCTGAGTAATCCCAAAGCCATGGATGAGGTCATTTGAAAAGAAAGAATTTGCTACTATGAAACAAAGAATAGAGAACTCGAAATGAAGATATAATAAGAAGAAGGACAAATTTGTCCACAAGGAAAAAAGAGGAAAACCTGAATAGTTTAAGAAATTTGGTAAGGGGAATCAAAATCGAAGTTTTAGTAAAAATAGTAATCATACCCAAAGAACCCAAGTGCAAATCGAACTAGGTATAAAGTTATTGATAATAAAGGATTTAATGGAAAAGGCAAAGAGCCTTTAAAGTGGTGGGGTTGTGGGGGACATTTCTTTATAGAAATTTTCCCCTACAATGCGAGATCGATACAACAGCTACTAGAATATTCAAGATGCCTCCCATGTGATGTACTAAGAATATTTTTCATATTAGCACATCCTTCGAAGAAGTGCCGAGCGAGAGAATCGATCAACTTTATAATTGCAGAGATAGAAGAAAAAAAAATCCTCCTCAATATTTCACTTGGACAAAAAAAATTCTTATCGTGCTTTAAAGTTTTCTCTAGCACTTGGTATGTTGCTTAAACAAGCTATTTTCCACATGATACATCATGGAATGAAAAAATAATAATTAATGAAACCACATGAATCGAAATATCTCTCCATGTGACACATTGCATTTTCCCAATATTTCCTATGTGAAACTACCTATTTATTTTTCATTGGACGAAATATATTTTCCATGTGATATAATGCTTTTGGATCATGATTTGAACAAGTGTGCAACTCTTCATTTATCATGAAACGGAAGACAATACCTTCATCAAAAGTGTTTTGAAGTGTGATACACATGAAACTGAAGTGTGAACAAAAGATAATGACATATTTTCTCATGCTAACAACAAACTCCTTCCATTCCCAGAATCAATTTAATTACATTTCATGCTTTAATGAACTTACTCGTAACCAACATGTACTTGCAATCAACAAAATTCTTAATTATTTAAACATCCCAATCACATTATCAAATTCCAAGAAGGTATGGCATTTTCCTCTACATTTGAAGATGAACAATTAGGTCCAAAAGCCATATTATGCCCTCACCGAAAGTTAATGTTAACATGAAACTTATAAGTTGCAATAGGAATTTTTAATGGATCACTTGGTCAAATTATTACCATATTCTACAAAGAAACCCTTACAACTCCTCAACTTCCAAGATTTTTCGTTGTCAACTTCACCAAGTACATTTCCCTTCCATGGATCCAAACAATCCTACTTTTGTTTGATTTCTACTTATACAAAAGGGTAGTCCTAAAAAAATCCCACTTTGTCATTAAAAATACATAAATCTCTCATGGAAAGTTACAATTAAATAGAATGTAACCATGTTTACATATCATATGTTTCACTATCATACCATATTATTGTAACTTATCTATTATATATGAGAACTTGTTTTTATTGAATTTTGTATGTCATTGTATTGAATGTATTATAATATACTTTTATCTATTTTATTGAAATTTTATCATACACACTATGCAATTAATGAGTTTTATCTTATTCTAATCTTCAATTTTTATGCAAACATGTATAAGCATTTTTTTATTTATTTTTTTAATTGCTATATAGTTATGGAAAATGAAGATGTGTGGAATTTTTTGCTATTCAAACACAAAATAGAAAACTAATATTGATTTTAGAAATATATTTCCAAAACATTTATTTGGGAAAAAAAAATTGGGTCAAAATAAAGACAATCATTCAACATACTTATATTATAGTGGGTAGGAAAAAAAACCATGAGATGAGAGAATGATCTAAGAGGAAAAGAAACCATGCATTTTGAGTTTATGTTAATTGGTTCTCTATTTTTGATTGGTCTAGCTACACTTTTGAATAGGTTATGTTATCTTTTCCATATAAAGGATTGTTACAATTGTTGGTTTTAGGAAATTGGATTTTATGCAATTAAAATTGTACATATTTGAAATTAAAAATTTCATTTCCTTTGTTCTTTCTTCTTACAATTTATATGTCCTTGTACAATACATTAATGTATTTGTTAAATTTATATTATATTGCTAAATCTTTGTATTCGATTAAGTTATTATTAGAGAATGTAACCTCATATTAAGACTACTGTATTATTCAAATTAATATAATAGACTATCAAAGTTTAAATCTCATTGGATTTCAGTTAGTATCATGCAATTATGTTCTAATCTATAACATCCTTTAATGGTCATCGTTGCATTAAGCAATTCCATTAAACTTATGGCTTCACATAATTCTACATTTATTATTTTATTTTTTTGGTATCCTAGAGGACTTCCCTTTGCATCATGCAATTATGTTGTAATCTATAAAACCATTTTGTGGTCATCACTACATTAAACCCAAGGTCCACTCCAGTGCACTAAACCCAATGTTCACTCCTAAATGTCTGCTTCTAGTAGCTAGTAGTAAACCTATGATGTCTAAGGTCACAACTCCTAAACCTATAGGATCTAAGGTCACAACTCCTAGTAGCTAGTACTAAATCTCTACTCTAAGGTTGTCCTCATTGCGCGAGAGGTGCATCCTACGACCCGATTCTTGACCCAGGTGTCGGGTGGGTCACGTCCTCAATGTCGCTGAAATTTTAAATTAAGATAAAAAATAAAAAATAAGTATCGGCTTAAGTTTTAAATTTAAAAAAAATAAAAAATAAAAATCGCATTGTGCTAGAACATATATCAATTTCTAATACAATTATGTATTATTTATATAATTTAATGGATAGTAAATTATATATGTGAATTTGAATGGATCATAAATTTACCTTTAACAAAAAAAAATTACCACATTGAATTTCCAAATTAAGTAAAATTTTAAACATCTTTACCTCTTTACTAAAGTCAATACCATTTTCTAGATCAAAAGAAAAGAGTTAATTCAACACAAACAATCAAAATCCAAAATCTTTTAATATTTATTTTAATTAAATATTTGTAAAATGAATTTATACTTACTCCAGAGCTATGGTAAATAAATAAAAATATATATAAACTAGATGTATGGTAATTAAATAAATAAAAATTATATTTATTCCATAAACCTTTTTATATTTAAAAAAACTTTAAAAAGAGGTTTTATTTAGATGAAATATGGGACGAATACCATGGGACAAACTAATATTGATACCATGGGCCAAATACCATGGGTAAATAAATAAATATAAAGAGAGGTAAAAGTATGATAAATAAATAAATAAATATAAAATAGATATAAAGAGGTATGGTAAATAAATAAATATAAAAGAGGCATAAAAAGATGTAACGTAAATAAATAACAATATATCAAAATAGGATTATAAATAAAAATATAATTATATAACAAGCCTATGGGCAAATACCATAGTAAAGAAAAGGGGTTATGGTAAATAAATAAACATATAAATAAACTAGGGGTATGGTAAGTAAATAAAACCTCTTTTCATATTTACTCCATAATATGCTTTATATTTACGAATATTTATGTTCATTAGTTTACATAACTAAGAAGAAATAGAGAGAGTGATAAAGGAGAGATGGAGAGAGAGTGTGTATGTTTGGGGGTGAGATAAAGAGACAAAGTAAGATGTATGGAAAGAAGGGGGAGAGAAGAAGTGAAGGAGAGGGGGAGGGATATAGTAGTTGGAGAGAGAGAGAGGGGTGGAAAGAGAGAGAGAGAAAGGGATGGGGGAAGAGAGAGGATTAGAGAGAGAGAGAGATATGGGAGAAGAGAGAGAGGATTGGAGGAAAGAGAGAGAGAGGTGGGAGAGAAAGGGGAGAGAGAGGAGGATGAGAGAAAGGACGAGAGTGATGGGGGAAGAGAGATTATTGGAGGGAGAGAGAGAGAGAGAGAGAGAGAGAGGGATTTAGGGAGAGAGAGAGAGAGAGGAAAGGATGAGAGAGAGAGGACTTGAGAGAGAGGAGGGAGAGAGGGATCGATAAGAGAGATGGAGTTGGAGGGGAGAGATGTAGGAAATAAAGAAATATAAAGAGTGAAAGTGGAGAGAGAGAAGGAGTGAGGAGAAACGGAGAGAGAGAGCATGTATGTTTGGGGGTGAGATAAAGAGACAAATAAGGAGAGATGGAGATAAGGGGGAGAAGGAAGTAAGGAGAGAGAGGGAGGGATATAGTAACATAGTTGGTGGGTGAAGAGAGAGTGAGAGGGAGAGAGAGATGGGAGGGAAGGGAAAGAGAAGGAAGAGAGAGGATGTGAGAGAGTGGAGAGAGGGAGGGAAAGAGAGATGGACTTGGAGGGAGGGGAGAGAGGTAGAAGAAAAATAGAGAGAAAGGTGAAGAGAGAGAATGAGTGAGTGATAAGGAAGATGGAGAGAGAGGGAGAGAGGGGAAGATAGAGATATTGATGGAAGGTGAAGAAAGGGAAGAAGAGAAAGATGGGGAGAGGAGGGGATTGACAAAGAGATTGATATATATGGATTGCGAGAGTGTGTGTGTTTAGGGGGTGAGATAGAGGCAGAGAAAATAAGAGATGGAGGGGGATATAGATATGGATGGAGGGTGGAGAGAGGAAGAATATTTCTCACACTAGATGGATTGATATAAGTGGAGATGGTGTTTTATAATCATATTTTATTATTTGCACTATATGCATCGATTTTAGTGTAGAAAATTATTTACAATGATATTTGATTACTTGCCACTGTAGATGCATTGATTTCGGTGTAGGTGGTGATTTCTAATACGATTTGATTGCTTGTGAATTTGTTGATTTCCATTTAGATGTCGATTTATAATTATATTTGATTACTTGCACTAGATGAATTGGTTTCAATGTAGATGATTTCTAATCCTATTTGATTGTTTGCACTAAATGCATTGATTTCAGTGTAGAAGGCGATTTCTAATCCTATATGATTTATTTGAGTAAATGCATTGATTTCAGTGTAGATGTTGGTTTCTAGAGAGAGAAAGAGAGAGAGAGAGAGAGAGAGTGATAAGGAAGATGGAGAGAGAGGGAGAAAGGGGGGGGGGGGGGAAAAAAAGGAGGGAAGAAGTATTAATGGGGGAGAGGGAGAGAAGGAAGATAGAGATATAGATGGAAGGTGAAGAGGAAGAAGAGAGATGGGGAGGGGTGATTGAAAAAGAGATTGAAATATATGGAGTACGAGAGTGCATGTCTTTAGGGGGGTGAGATAGAGAGACAAAAGAATAGATGGAGGGATATAGATATGGATGGAGGGTGGAGAGAGGGAGGAATATTTCTCGTACTAGATGGATTGATATAAGTGGAAATGGTGATTTCTAATCCTATTTGATTATTTGCACTAGATGCATCGATTTTAGTGTAGATATTTATTTCTAATGATATTTTATTACTTGCACTAGATGCATTGATTTCGGTGTAGGTGATGATTTCTAATACAATTTGATTGCTTGCTAATTTGTTGATTTCAATTTAGATGTCGATTTATAATTATATTTGATTACTTGCACTAGATGACTTAATTTCAATGTAGATGATTTCTAATCCTATTTGATTGTTTGCACTAAATGCATTGATTTTCGGTGTAGATGGCGATTTCTAATCCTATTGATTTCTTGATAAATGCATTGATTTGATTAGATGTTGGTTCCTAGAGAGAGAGATAAGGGAGAAGAGATATTAGTGGGGGAGAGGGAGAGAAGGGGAAGAGAGGGAGAAAGAAAGAGATGGGGAGAGAGGGCGATCGTAAAAGAGAATGATATATGGAGTGCGGGCGTGTGTGTTTGGGGGTGAGATAGAGAGAGAAAAAAAAAAATATGGATGGGGATATAGATATGGATGGAGGGTGGAGAGAGGGAAGAATATTTTTTAGGATATGGATTAATTTAAGTGGAGATGGTGATTTATAATCCTATTTGATTATTGCACTAGATGCATCGATTTTAGTGTAGATATTTATTTCTAATGATATGTGATTACTTGCACTAGATGCATTGATTTCGGTGTAGGTGTTTATTCCTAATACTATTTGATTGCTTGCCACGGATGTGTTGATTTCAATTTAGACGTCGATTTATAATTATGTTTGGTTACTTTTTAGATGCATTGATTTTCAATTTAGATTATTCCTAATACTATTTGATTGTTTTTACTAAATGCATTGATTTCGGTGTGAATGGCGATTTCAATCTGTTTGATTTAGCATTAAATGCATTGAGGATTTCAATGTAGATGTTGGTTTCTAATCTTATTTGATTGATTGTATTAGGTGCATTGATTTCAATGTAGAAGTTATTTTCTAATCTTATTTGATTGCTTGCATTAAACGCATTGATTACGATGTATATGTTGATTTATGATTTGATGTAATTGGATATATGACGGTACACATTAATATTAAAGTGATTGGATTAACAATATGCATTGATTTTAGTGTAAGAACAAAAAGTTATTAACAATGTAGATTGATTTTTGTGTTATAGTAATTTAAGAAATATTTATCATATTTAAAGTGATTATATTAATATTTGATATATTTACATATTCTTGATAAAATTAATCATATCTTTGATAGATTTTCATGGCGACACCATTGCAAAACTAGCTTTAGATCTATCTTACATCTCAAAAATATACAAAAATTTTAATAATTTGAAAAATGTGATGTTGATACTCAGAAGTGGAACCGACTGAATCCCATCCCAACTGCGGATCTATCATGTGCAGAGGATCAAATCTCTCTGAGTGCAAACCTTTCCTCAAGTTTTGCACTCAAAAAATGGGTTTGCACCTCGGAGAGATTTGATCCCTCTCGGAACGATGAATCCCGAGGTTAGATGGATCTGGGCCCAAGTTATCACAATAAACCAAATCAAATCACAACTCAACTTGAGAGATTTAAAATTTAAAACTCAAATTTTCACACATTTCACATTACTTCCATTACCAATTAAAATCCTCCTCTAAAACACATTTATCAAATTTTAATTACAAAAAACATAACACCAATTACCCCCTTGATGCCAATTGCTAATTTAAATATTAATTATTTAACTAAAATTCCCACCTGAATACATATAAATTGCATGAGTAGCTTTTGTGTTTACCTTTATATGGGCTCCATTCAAATACACAAACAATCAATACTAAAGAATTATATATATATATATATAATATGAGAAATATATATACCCGATATTTTTTAACATTTACACCATGCATACACATTTTCTAGATACATTTAATCCAACACATTTTGCAGATGCATTTAATCCAAATATGTCCAGTCAAATCACAAAAGGATAAATAGTACTAAATCTATTAACAGTAGTCTAGATTCCTCTCTCACTGGAAGAACAGTTGTATTCACACGGCACGAAAGAGCTCGTGAGGCTGAGAGGAAAACCGGAAAGAAAAGGAAACCGACAACACATACACGTGAAACGCCAGCCATGGCTGCCCTCTCTTCCAATAAAAACCGACACCCTTCGTCTCAACCTTCATATTTTCATTCATTTCATTACTTGAAGTAAGTCACAAATCTCATTCTCTTGTAATTTATTGTACCAGCGGAGCCACATACTTTAGGTTTTGATCAGCAGGCTTGTGAAAGAATTCTTCTTGCAAAATCTCATTGTATAGAAATCAAGCAGAGTTAGTGTTCATCAATGGGTAATTGTGTGGCATCTCATGGATCCGGAAAGCTCTCTGCAGATTTCATCCGCGGCCAGGAATTTATAATGGTGATGAGATCCGACGGAAAGATAATGGAATACACGCCTCCCCTTCTCGTCACAGATCTCATGGCGGCGTTCCCACAGTATTCGGTCGTGCATTCGGAGGATGCAACATGCCGCCCTCTTTCACCGGACCAGACGTTGGTTCCCGGAGACCTTTATCGGCTATTAATTATTCTGGATTTGCCTTCTTTTAATAGAGCCGCCGTTTTATCAGAGGTCAAAAGCATCGATAATGACAGATTCGAGGGCAGAATTGGCAGTGAAAGGCGTGCGAGTACTCGGCCGTCTCCTTCAGTTAAGTATGTGGAGAATGGCAGTGGTATTATTAGGGTTAAGATGGTAGTGTCCAAACGAGAACTGCAAGAGTTGCTTTCACATCCTTCTAGAAAGGAGAAATCATTTTTGCCTCAGCTTATGTTGCGAGGAGAAGATGATGTTACGAGGAGAAGAGGGGTTAACGATGGGTGGAGACCGTCGTTAGAGAGCATTCCGGAGGTGAATTAATTCAGTCTACCTCTTCTTTCCGTCGGCAAGTTGCAGGCCCTCTCAAATACTTGTTATCAATATGGTGGTTACTTTAAGTACCCAATTCATGTATTATATATTTTCTGTATATACATTTGCTGAATATTGATGTATTATATAATTTATGTATATACGTTTGAGAAATTCGATTCAACGTTATATAGAGGTTGGATGATAGAGGCTAGGGTTGAATTCAATGTATGTAACGGCGTGAATGAGCGTTTCAGAGCTTTTTATGTATCTCTTTCAGAGCTTTTTATGGATCTCTTTCAGAATTTTTTTTAAACGTCTTTTCGATTGCTGCGACTTTTATATTATACCATCGCTTTAGTTTTAATAAAGTTCTCTCATCAGCGAATGTGAATTCAAGGTTGTGAGCGATAATGAACTATGATCCGATGGTTCAAGGTCAAGGATTGTTACCAATCATTTATTAACATCTGGATGGTTTAGAGTGGCCAAGGGATGAAAAGTACAAACAACAACCTGACACTTACATGTGATACAAGTTTAAGAAAGTATAAAAGCATTTTAAGAATTTGATATACCTGACACTTGCATGTGATACAAGTTTAAGAAAGTATAAAAACATTTTAAGAAGTTGATATTCGTCTTGAAGTATAGGCTAGGGATCTTTCACACTTGAGCCTCCCGACAATCCATATAAAGAGATTGGGTTTAATGTCACAAACAACAACCTGGCACTTGCATGCAATACAAGTTTAAGAAAGTACAAAAACATTTTAAGAGTTTAATATTCGTTTTGATCTATTGGCCAGGGATATTTCATACGTGATTCGAGACTTCGCTCACAAGTATTCATAATGACATTAGTTTAATATCACCTCTTTTACGAATCCTCTCATCTCGAGTAAAAGACTAGTCTAAGGTACAACTTTTAGAAGTTTTTTTTAATATTTTGTCACAAACAATAACCCCGCACTTGCATGCAATAAAAGTTTAGGAAAGTATAAAAACATTTTAAGAGTTTAATATTTGTTTTGATCTATTGACTAGGGATATTTCACATTTCACATGTGATTCAAGATTGGCTCACAAGTATCCATAATGACATTGGTTTAATATTACTTTTTATTTAAATCTTTACTAGATGTTAGTGGGAGACCGAAAGCAAACCTCCACCATGTGACCCCAAGGGTTGCCTCCATTGGCAAATGGTTTTGTGGGTGAAGGGCTTAATGAACCACTCAATTTTCAAGGCTACAACCAATGTGGGATTATTAGAAACACACACACACGATGGAGAAGGAAGTAATAATGTGAAACGAAATTCACACAAACGGGAATATGCCACCTTTTTATTTAGGACTGCAGTAATGGAATGAAGCATCACAAAGGGAACCGAGGCATGCGGGACATACACCACAATCACGACACTGACACGAGATGCTAGTAGCAGACCGGGAGAACCTCCACCAATAATTTACAATTTAAGACTAGTCTAAGGTACAACTTTTAGAAGTTTTTTTTAATATTTTGTCACAAACAATAACGTGGCACTTGCATGCAATACAAGTTTAGGAAAGTATAAAATAATTTTAAGAGTTTAATATTCGTTTTGATGTATTGGCCAGGGATCTTTCACACATGATTCGAGACTTGGCTCACCAGTATCCATAATGAAATTTGTTTAATATCACCTCTTACATGAATCCCCTCATCGAGATAATTCACATTTAAAACATGGTCTAAACGTACAATTTTTAGATTTTTTTTTTAATATTTTTTTGTTAATTTTTTTTTGAAATATGTTGGAATCATAAGTTTGAATTTTCAACTCTACACAATCTAAGTAATTTAAAAAAATTGAAGGGGTTGAATTATTTATGCCAAGTCAAAAATGGATTTAAACAAGAAAACATTATTTGACCAAAAATTGCTTAAGATTTCCTAAAGTTGAATCAATTTATGCATTCAAAAATTTATTTAAATAACAAAAAAAACAAAATGTCCAAAAATTGTTACATACAATTCCAACTAAAAATTCCAAAAGTAGAATAGTTTAACAATGCTTCAAGCAAATTAGTCTAAATGTTATACATTTTGGAATATTTTGGGCATACTTTCCATTCAAATTTGTTTGAAATCCAATAGGAATTTTTTGGAAGCACAAGCACAAGCACAAGTTTGATCTATAACCTCTACACAATCTCAATATCCGAAATATTTTTTATCCATTTATAATTCAAAAGAAGATTTAAACACCAAAAAAACAAGACCTAACCAACAACTGTTTTGTGGAGTTTTGAATAAAAACTCTAAACTTAGAATAATTAGAAAATTCTCAATCCTAGTGTCCAAATTTTTTTACACCATAATAAATCCATTTATGCATTCAAATATGTATTTAAACAATAAAAAATAAGATATGGAAAAAAATTGTTTCTTCCAATTCCGACCAAATACTCCAAAACATAAAATAGTTAGGCAATGTCAAATCGAAGTGCCTAAAAGGTTTTTCAATATAATGAATCCATTTATGCATTCAAAAATATGGAATTAAGTAACAAAAATAGAGGATTTGACCAAAAAAATTCTCACGAGATTCAAACTAAAACTCAAAACCATAAAATATTTATGAAATGCCTTAAGGAATGTAGTTAAATATTCTACAATTTGGAAGCTTTTTGGGCATATTTTCAGGTTAAATTTTCCTGAAATTCAACATACTTTGCTAGAATCACAGGCTTGATCTATGAAATCTACAAAATTTGAGTGTATGAAAGGTATTTTAGGGCATTGAATCCATTTATTGATCTAAATTTGATTGTCAATTATTGTTGTGCTAATATCAGTTTCAGATTTATAATGAAAATTCTTATGTTTGCTTCTTGTAAAAGGGTTTATAGATGTACTCATGATTGATAAAAAAGAAACCTTGTGGAGATTAACTTGATTTCATGAACATAAAAGCATGGAAACTAAATGTTGAACAACAACATATAAACACAGAGCAAACCATGACAACTGAATCAATAACACATTGTTTTGATGAAGGAGTTCACCCCTCCTCGGCTACATCTCCTTTGTCCAACTTCCATGGCATGGGCCTTTGTATTAGCTTCAATTGTGCAAAAATGTTCTTTACAGTCTCCTGTTGCCTGAGCCTGCTCAAATGGCTCCAAAACTTAAAACCTACAAAGAATGACTCTCCCTAAGCCAAAATTGGTCGAAAATTGGCTCAGCTATGGTAAAAACCAATTTTCCTACATTTTCTCCACTAAATCTGGAATGTCAAGTTAACACTGCTAAATTTGGATTTTTCGCCTAAAAATGCGCCTCTGCCAGTTTGACCGCCACATTAATTTGCGGATTAACACACTGTTAATGATGGCTTAGTGGATAAGCACATCATTAAATTGTGCGTTATCTGAACATTGCAAACGGATTAGCCTAAGTGTTAATCGGTGTTTATGTGACATTAATTACCGCTGGTCATTGAGCTCCACACCACGGTTCTCGCGTTTGACCATGTGGGAGGGGGGTGGCCCCCTCCGAACCCCCGTCATTAGCGTGGCATAAATTCAAATATATGTGATGGTGCTTATGGGCTAAGACCCATCGGAGTGGTAGAGTGATAGAGCGTTGGAGTAGCATGGGGGTGGTCGCGGGTTCAACCCCGACCCCCACACCAACATTTTGATACACCATGCAATCAATTAAAACCAAATTTTAAACCTTGGCTTATAATTCATACATGGCTCTGCCACGGTTAGGGAATTCCACCAGTGTTAGAGCCTTCCACCAAAGAGACTTGTTCACCATATATGATATATGTCCGCCGAGTGTAGTAGATACCTCCTGCCAAGTGTAGTGGCATTCGCGAGATAGATAGCAGCCTCCTACCATATAACAATTAGTCTCCGCCAATAGATAGAAGCCTCCGCCAATAACTCTGTCTATCCACCTATATATATATATATATATATATATATATATATATATATATAGGTTCTCCACCATGAAATGTATTCCACCATATGCCATATGTATAAACTAAGGTCTAAACCTTAGGTCCAAAAATAATATATGCCATAGATATATGTCTATCTGAAACCTTAGAATAGGAGAATTCAAAAATTAATCCAATGTTGGCTGGGTCCACACCAGAGGGGACATGTGGTGGCCTTTGGTTGCACCACGTGTCTAGCTCTAGTTGGAATACTCCAACCTAAAAAAAAAATCTCATTCAACCTTAGAAGCAAATGTAAACAAATTTTACTTCCAAAGTATCACTGGAAAATATGACTGCAACACTAGTGACAGTGTCATTGGGCAAAAATTGGAGAATATTCCTGAAGTGCTGACTAGACTTCCATGTCATCAGTCTGTCATTGTTCTGCACATTTTTTACCTGTTTGGGAAAACATACAGCAGGTCATAACTTCTTCACCCGTAGTTGGATTTTGACGAAACGAATTGCACCGAAATCCTGGCTACGATCTCTACATGGTCATTCTGGTTTGGATCATTTCTAAGAACTTTCATTTTTGAGCTAAATACTGAGCCTCTGATCACTCCTCCCCACTAGAAATCTTTTGGACCCCAAATGATACTATCAATTGTTTAGCAGGTGAGGGTACAACTCCCTCGCCCTTTCAATCTCCATCCATTTGTCCTTGGAAGGATTTTGTCCCTTGATTCCCACTCTAAGGTATTTGACATTCCCTCTCCTTGAAGTTCTGGTTCTTCTATCAAGTAAGATCTTGCTGAAGTTCATTAAATTATTCTTGCGCGAAATCATCTAATGATAGCAGCTAAACATGCTCTCCTTGACCATCAATCAAAGGAGGCTCAAACAATCTCAAATTCTCAACATTAAAAACAAACTGTATTTTCATATAACGAGGCAAGTCTAGCTTAAATGCATTGCTACCAATCTTTTCCAAAATTTTAAATGTACCATAACAGATTGGCTTAAGATTTTTACCTTCCCCTTGCAATATTTATTTGTTGATATATAACCAAACTTCATCTCCAACCTAGAATTTGTGATCAACATGGTGTTTATCATGCCTTGCCTTGTAGATGCTTTGACTCTTTTCAACTTGTTCTTGCATTGTGTGATGTACCAACTGAATTTTCTCAATGAACTTACTTTCCTTATCTATGTCACTATGACCATATATAGTGACATATTTCTCAAATATGAAGTCCAAATGCAATCTTGGCAAGTACCCAAAACATGCCTCAAATGGCGATGTGTTTTTGGAAGAATTCTTTTCCCTGTTGTATGCATGTTGAATGTAATGCAACTGTTCATCCCACAACTTGGTATGTTTGCTACAATAACCTTTAAGAAGATGAATGAATGTCATGTTAGCCACCTCGGTCTGACCATCTATTTGTGAGTCAAATGTTGTACTCTTCTTCCACTTTGTGTCCATCATGTCCCACAATTTTGACCGAAAATTCCCAACAAAATGTGAATCTCGATCACTTAGAATAGAAGTAGGAAGACCAAAATGAACCCATACATTTTGAAAGAAAAGATGAGTTTTTTTTTTTCAGATTTAATCTGTTTTTTACATGGAATCAAAAGACACATTTTTCTGAACCTATCTATAACAACATACAAGTAATCATGACCTTTCCTTGAAATTAGAAGACCACCTACAAAATCCATTGAGATACTCTCCCAAGGATGTGAAGGAATTGAAAGTGGAGTGTAAAATCCAAGTTTCCTATTACTAGGATTACTTATTGCACACAAATAACATCATATCATAAAACAAGATACACTATCAATCATGTGTGGCCAATAACAATACCTTTGAAGATTCGCTACCATCTTGCCTATACTGAAATGTACAACAACCAATGAAGTGTGTGCCTCCATTATGATATTGTTTCTTTCTCATTTTGGTATACATAACTTGCCCAAGTGATACAACTAACTGTTATGCATATGATAATCTAACTCTTCAATTTTGTTTCCTTGACTCAAACTTTCATACACATCTTCAAAATCACTATCATATGCATACTGTTCAAAGTAACTTTCATGCATAACTGAATTTTGCTCGAGTATAATAGATGAATTTACAATATGCCTAGAGAACATATCAACTACCCTATTGTAGATTCCCCTTTTATACCTAACAACCAAATGAAATTGTTGTAGAAATCCCATCCATCTGAAATGTCTTGCTTGTTGCAACTTTGACTGTGATTGTAAGTACTACAATGGCTGATGGTCGGTATGTATAATGGTCACCCCCCCATCAAATATTGCTTCCATTTCTTTACACTTTGTACCAATGCATATAACTATTTGTCATAGGTGGGATAGTTAGTCACAGCTCCATTAAAAATTTTAGAATGAAACGAAATAGGCTTACCATGTTGCATGAGAACTGCTCCCATGGCATAATCACTTGCATCTTTTTGAATCTCTAATGGTTGTCTAAGATTATGAAGAGCCAATACTGGTGTTGAACTAATAGTTTGTTTTAAAGCATAAAATTATTTTTGTTGCATATCTCCCCAATGGAAGACTTTATTGACACTTGTGAATGCATGTAAAGGAGCTGCATTGGAAGAAAAATTAGCAATGAATTTCCTCCAATACTAATTTTTCCCCAATAAATCTTCTTACCTCTGTAACTGTATTGGGCTTGGTCCAATTTAGAATGACCTCTACTTTGGAAGGGTCTATCTTCAACTCAACTCCTCCAACAATGTGTCCCAAATACACTAAATAAGTCTTTCCAAACTCACACTTTGACATCTTAAAAAAGAACTGCTCTTTTTTCAAGGCATAAAGTACCTTGTTCACATGCATGACATGTTCATTTCTTGATTTGCTGAATATCAAAATATCATCAACGTAAAAAATTATGAAGTCATCTATAAATGGTCTTAGAACATCATTCATTACTCTCATGAAAGTAGCTGGAGCATTTTTAGACCAAATGGCATAACTAGCCACTTAAACAATCCTTGTCTTGTTTTAAATGCAATTTTCCAAATGTGCTCCTTAGCTATTCTAACTTGATGATCACCACTACGTAATTCTAGCTTAGTGAAATAATTTTCATACTTTAACTGATCAAGAAAATCATCAATGCGTGGGAGTGGATAGTGAGTCTTTACCATGATTTTATTCAGTGCAAAAAAGTCTATGCACATGCACCAAGTCTTGTCCTTCTTTGGTACCAAAACAATCAGTGAATCAGATGGCGAAGTAGATGGGCGTATGATACCTTTACTCAGAAATTCTTGTATTTTATTCTTGATTTCCAGTCTCTCCATAATTGACATGTGATACATACCAATGTTTGGAAGTGGAACATCCTGATGCAATTGAATCTCATGTTGAATTCCCCCTTTGGGAGGTAACCCACTTGGTTCTTGAAATATCTTGCCATGTTGACTTAACACATCAAACAAATCAGATTTTAATTTTTCATCACATCCTTCAAAATATCCATTGTCAAAATCATCGTTTTTCTTGATCATGAGAAGCACAAAAAAAATACTTGCATTAACTAGCCTCCTCATTTTCCCTGCATTAACTAAATAAATATTCATCTTTTTGAGATGAGCTCTCACAATATAGTCCACCCCATCCTTAAGAAAATGATACTTTTTCTCATGGTGATAAAATACTGCTTTCCTGGCATACAAATATGGACTTCCCAAGATAATCCTTGAAATTTCAAGTTGAACCACATCTAACTGGACATCATCGACAAAGTTGTAGTTATGGAAAATCGAAATATGCATTTCCTTGTAACCTGTAAATTGGAATTCTTAACTATCCAATCCAAAGGATATGGTTTATGACGTGGTATGGCTTCAAGGTTAAGCTTTTTTACCAAGTCTTCTGAAATCAGGTTTGCTTGTGAGCCACTATCAAACAATGCATCAATCTTTGTATGATTTGAAATCAGCCTTACATGGAACAATACTATCCTTTTGTCTTCATTTGGAGTAATGTTGTGACTATTTAAGGAACTAGTACTTTCTATGGCTTCCTTTCCATTTTTGACCATGCCTACGATGTTGGTCTCATCACCAGAATCAGATCCAAGATAATGTTGCGTGGTGGGAGTCATCTTTTGTTTCCCCTTGCTATTTGGTTTCTTAGGCCTTTGTTCGGGAGGTAGTTTCCACCAGTGGGCTTCATCATGCCCATCTTTGGAACAATTTTTGCATGTATTTTTCCCCCCTTATTTCTTAATACTTGCATTCTTCTTTCCCTTCCATTTCCCCCCCTTCTCTTTTCCCTTACCCTTGAACAGCTTCTTCTTAGTAGCCTCTTCCTGAATGTTCTTTCCCCTTTCTTCAATATGTGTGGCTTGCACACATACTTCATCTAAATTACTTGTGTTAAACATAAGGATAGTATGTTTCAAATAGGAATGTAAACCCCCAATGTATTTCAAGAGTGTGTCTTGGGAATTCAAGTTTACTCCTAACAACGAAGCCCTCTTTCTAAACTCCTGGGTATATTATTGAACTGTTTGGCCCTTGAGTTGCCTAAAGTTTTTCCAACTCATAATTTCTTTTTATATATAGGCTAATGGATAAAACTGTATTTTAATGGAAGAAATAAATTCAACCTAAGAAATGGATATCTTACCATGCATTCACATTTCCTCTTGAGTCTTTGCTTCCCACCAAACTAGTGTTGCTCGTTCTAGCCTTAATGAAGCCAACTAGATCTTTTCTTGTCCTCTTGTATATTCTGAATTCTGCAATATACCTCCAATTGATGGATCCAATTTTCCAACTTATCTGCATTTACCTCACCATTGTACATGGGAAGTTCAAACTTAATGTCCAATTTGAGTAATGGAGTTTTTCCTTTTGGGGTTTTTGAATGAGTGTGGGTGGTTTTTGTGGTGGAAGTGGAAGATTATGTTGATGAATATGATGAGGATGAGGATGGTGGAGATGGGGGTGGCTTTCCTCCACTTCCCTTCAAAATCTTCTCTTAATCCTTCTTATCATCTGAAGTTCCTTCTCCATGTGGAGGCTTAAAACCTTCTCCTTCCCTTTCTCAAGTGAATGCATCAAACATGATTTTAACCATTCACTTAATTTCCTTGAAGTCTCTCTTGACATATTCTTCTTCTGAATGTCCTTGAGTCTCTCCAAAACCTGACATGATGGCTAAGGATTCAAGTTCAACTTCTGATGCTTGTACCTTTTCAATCAATTCATCTTCTTGTGCAATTTTTACCTCTTCAATCCCAACTTCTAGAGATAGAACTTGAGGTGTTTCAAGTGCATATATGAGTGGAAATTTGGGTGAAGATGATGCTATCTTAGCTCTCTTTCTTCTGGTCCTAACCTAAGGACTGGCAACCAATAGCTTCTCTTCTCCTCTCTGCAACTTCAACCTTGTAAGCATCACAAAATTGCAACTATTAAAACCCTTCTTGCACAATCTCAAGCAAAGAAATCTAATAACCCTTTCTCTGATACTATCTTGATATGAATTTGATTGTTAGTTATTATTGTGCTAATATCAGTTTCATATTTATAATGAAAGTGCTTATGTTTGCTTCTTGTACAAGGGTTTATAGATGTGATTATGATTGATAAACAAACAAACTTGTGGAGATTAAGTTGATTTCATGAACATAAAAGCATGGAAACTAAATTTTGGACAATGACATATAAACACACAACAAACCATGACAACTAAATCAATAACACATTGTTCTTACAAAGGAGTTCACCCCTCTTGGGCTACATCTCCTTGGTCCAACTTCCATGGCATGGGCCTTTGTATTAGCTTCAATTGTGTAAAAATGGTTTTTATAGTCTCTTTTTTCCTCCGCAACCTACTCCAATGGCTAAAAAACATCAAAATCTACCAAGAATGACTCTTTCCGAGCCAAAATTGGTCAAAAACTGGCTCAGTTATGGAAAAAACCAATTTTCCTACATTTTCTACACTAAATCTGGAAAATGTCCAGTTAACACTGCTAAATTTGGATTTTTTTCCTAGAAAGGTGCCTCCGTCAGTTTGAATGCCACATTAATCTAAGGATTAACATGTATTTAATGATGGCTTAGTGGATAAGTGCATCATTAAACTTGCGTTTTCCAAATGTTGCAAATGGGTTAGCTTAAGCATTAATTGCAGTTTATGTGACATTAATCCCAGATTAACTTTAATAAAACATGTTTATTGTTTCAAATCCTCCCATTATTCATTGAGCTACACACCACGATTCCCGTGTTTGATCATATGGGAGGGGGTTGGCCCACTTTGGACCCCCGTCATTAGCACGACATCAATTCAAATATATGTGATGGTGCTTATGGGCTAAGACCCATCAGAGTGGTAGAGCGGTAGAGCACTGGAGTAGCACAGGGGTGGTCGTGGGTTTGACCCCGACCCCCGCACCAACATTTTGATATGCCATGAAATCAATTAAAACCAAATTTTAAACCTTGGCTTATAATCCATACATGCCTCTGCCACTTTTAGGGCATTCCACTAGTGTTAGAGCCTTCCACCAAAGAGGCCTATCCGGCAGATATGATATCTGTCCACTAAGTGTAGTGGCCTCTACCAGATAGATAGTAACCTGCCTCCATATAACAGTTAGTCTCTACCAATAGATAGAAGCCTCCACCAATAAGTCTCTCTCTCCACTATATTATCTGTCTCTGCCAGATATATATATATATATATATATATATATATATATATATATATATATATATATATATATATATATATATATATATATATATTGGTTCTCCACCATGAAATGTATTTTGCCATATGCCATATTTATAAACTGAGGTCTAAACCTTAGGTCCAGAAATAATATATGCCATAGATATATGTCTATCTAAAACTTTAGAATAAGAGAATGTAAAAATTAATCCAAGGTTTGGGGGGTCTACACTAGAGGGGACACATGGCAGCCTCTGGCTGCACCATATGTCCAACTCTAGTTGGACTACTCCAACCTAAAAAAGAATTCTCATTCAACCTTAGAAACAGATGTAAGAAAACTTCACTTCCAAAGCATCACTCGTGAATCTGACTGCGACACTTGTCACAGTGTCATTGGGCTGAAATTGGACAATATTCCCTGGATATTCTTGAAGTGCTGACTAGACTACCATGTCATCAGTTTGTCACTGTTCTGAACATTTTTTACCTGTTTTGGAAAATGGACAACAGGTCATAAATTCTTCATCCGGAGTTGGATTTTGACGAAACAAATTGCGCCAGAATCTTAGCGAAGAGCTCTACGCAGTCGTTTTGGTTTGGGAATTTATGAGAACTTTACTTTTTGAGATAAATACTGAGCCTCTGATCATTCCTCCCAACTAGAAGCCCTTTGGACCCCAAAAGATACTATCAATTGTTCAGCAGGTGAGGGTACAAATACCTCACCCTTTCAATCTCCATCCATTTGGCCTTGGAAGGATTGAGTCCCTTGAGTCCCACTCTAAGGTATTTGACATTCCCTCTCCTTGAAGTTATGGTTCTTCTATCAAGTATGAGATCTTGCTGAATTTCATCAAGGTATTCTGGTAAGAAATAATCTATTGATGGCAGATGAACATGCTCTCCTTGGTCATTAATCAAAGGAGGCTCAAACAATCTCAAATTATCAACATTAATGACAAAATATATTTGCATATAAGGAGGCAAGTCTAGCTTAAATGCATTGCTACCAATATTTTCCAAAATTTTAAATGAACCATAATGGATTGGCTTAAGCTTTTTACCTTCCCCTTGCAATCTGTATTTGCTGGTATATAACCAAAATTCATCTCCAACCTAGAATTTGTGATCAACATGATGTTTATCATGAATTTCCTTGTAGCTTCATTGACTCTTTTCAAGTTATTCTTGCACTGTGTGATGTACTAACTGAATTTTCTTAATGAAATTCCTTGCCTTATCTACGTCACTATGACCATCTATAGTGAAATATTTCTCAAAGATGAAGTCCAGAGGCGATCTTGGCAAGTACCCAATACATGCCTCAAATGGTGATGTGTTTGTGGAAGAATACTTTTCCATGTTGTATGCATGTTGAATGTAATGTAAATGTTCATCCCACAAGTTGGTATGTTTGTTGCAATAATCTCTAAGAAGATGAATAATTTTCCTGTTAACCACCTCGATCTGACCATCTGTTTGTGGATAAAATTTTGTACTCTTATTCAACTTTGTATCCATCATGTCCCACAATTTTGACTAAAAATTCCCAAAAAACTAGGAATATCAATCACTTACAATAGAAGTAGGAAGACCAAAATGGAACCATACATTTTGAGAGAAAATATGAGATGTTTGTTCAGCTGTATTTTTTTTTTTTAAATGGCATGAAAAGACACATTTTTCTGAACCTACCTACAACAGCATACAAGTAATCACGACCTTTCCTTGACATTAGAAGACCACCTACAAAATTCATTGAGTGTACAATCCAAATTTCCCATTACTAGGCTTACTTATTGCACACAAAGAACATCCTCTAATAAAACGAGATACACTATCAATCATGTGTGGCCAATAACAATACCTTTGAGGATTCACTACCGTCTTGCCTACACTGAAATGTCTAGCAATCAATAAAGTGTGAGCCTCCCTTATAATATTTCTTCTTTCTACTTATGGTATATATAACTTGCCCAAGCGATACAACAAATTTTTATGCACATGATAATCTAACTCTTCAATTTGGTTTCCTTGACTCAGGCTTTCATACACATCTTGAAAATCACTATCATATGCATATTGTTCAATGTAACTTTCATGCATAACTGAATTGTGATCGAGTATAATAGATGAATTTACAACAGGCCTAGAGAGCATAACAACAACCTTATTGTAGATTCCATTTTTATTCTTCATAGCCAAATAAATTTTTAGTAGAAATCCCATCCATCTGAAATGTCTTGATTGCTCCAACTTTGACTGTGATAAGTACTACAATGGTTGATGGTCGGTATGTATAATGGTCTCTTTCCCCATCAAATAAGGCTTCCATTTATTTACACTTTGTACCAATGCATATAACTCTTTGTCATAGGTGGGATAGTTAGTCGCAACTCCATTAAAAAATTCAAAATGAAATGAAATAGGCTTCCCATGCTGCAAGAAAATTGCTCCCATGGCATAATCACTTGCATCTATTTGAATCTCAAATGGCTATCTAAGATCCGAAAGAGCCAATATCGGTGCTGAACTGATATTTTTTTTTAAATCATCAAATGATTTTTTCTCCATTTCTCCCCAATGGAAGACTTTCTCAACACTTGTCAATGCATGTAACAGAGCTGCAATGGAAGAAACATTAGCAATGAATTTCCTCCAATAATGTGCTGCCCCAAGAAATCTTCTTACCTCTGTAACTGTATTGAGCTTGAGCCAATTTAGAATGACCTCTACCTTGGAAGGTTCTATCTTCAACTCACCTCCTCCAACAATGTGTCCCAAATCAAACTCACAATTCGACATCTTTAAAAATAACTACTCTTTTTCAAGACATCAAGTACCTTGTTCAAATGCATGACATGTTCATCTCTTGATTTGTTGAATATAAAAATATCATATAAGGAAAAAATGATGAATTCATATAGAAATGGTATTAGAACGTCATTCATTACTCTCATGAAAGTAGTTGGAGCATTTTTTAGACCGAATGACATAACTAGCCACTCAAACAATCCTTGCCTAGTTTTAAATGCAATTTTCCAAATGTCCTCCTAAGCTATTCTAACTTCATGATAAACAATTTTTAAGTCTAGCTTAGTGAAATAATTTTCATACTTTAACTGATCAAGCAAATCATCAATGCGTGGGAGTGGATAGTGATTCTTTACCGTGATTTTATTCAGTGCACAGAAATCTATGCACATGCACCAAGTCCCTTCCTTCTTTGGTACCAAAACAATCAGTGAACCACATGGAGAATTAGATGGGCATATGACACCTTTGCTCACTAATTCTTGTATTTAATTCTTGATTTCAAAATTATCTGTAATATTCCTAATTAGCTTTCAGCTAGTTGGAATATTAAATTTCTCTTTTGTCATTTAGATAGACGAATAAGAGGGTAAGGAGACCCATAAATCTCCTTAGTAGGAATACAACCACTTGTAAGGTGGATGAGGATCATCATATTAGCTGGATAAATCACCCTCATGTGTGAATAGAGGTTGAAGTATGTGGATGGAGTCAATTTTGACCAAATCAACAATGCTAGTATGGAGGGAGTGTATAGTTAATGAGGGACAACGCAGTGTTAGTGGGAGGAAGTCTCCATGAGAGTACTGAATTTAATGTGTGGGGCCTAAGGTGAGGAAGCTCACAAAGAATATAAGGAATGGGACGGCAGCCATAGAGGTAATTATGATTATTGTTGATGTCTTGTTGTTTTATGACTTATTTGATGCTTTGGCTATTTGAGAGACTCCGATGTGTTGTTTAGCACAAGGGTTTTTTCGAGTGGAAATCCCACCCTCATCCTCGGGGGACTTCGAGTGCCTACTCAGGAGAGGTTTATTGACATGTATTTCCACCATCTGACATCAGGCCAAGCTTAAGCCATTATCCACAATGCATTTTCCTTCAAGACTATGTTTTTTTGCATGGTAGTAGCAGTGGAGGAGGGATAGATTTAGTTTCTGATCTTGTTTTCCAGTTCGAGGGATCAACCCTTCATCCAGGAGGATAGAAAGGAGGGTCTTTGTGCATCATTTTTTCATCTGGAAGTAGGCAAAGTTTCTACCATCACCTACAATGGAGTTTCCTTCATAAAATTCATTATTTTGTTAAGCAGTTGCAGAGGAGGGATTAGGGCCCCACTTGGTGAGTTAAATTTCCATTGGGGGAAGCATCCCTTCATCTGGGAGATCTATTGGAGGAGCATCATCCATTTTCATATCATATCATCCACCTCCTATCATCCATCCATTTTCAGATATTATTTAGCCCTAGGGTTGCATTTCATCATTTGGTATTATGTGTATTTCCAGAAACCCTTTTTGGGTTATCTTGGAAATGTGCTTGCGAGCTTACATTTCTATTCCCGGAATTGTGCGAGCCATATATCAGTAGATTTATATATTTTCATTTTCTATTTGTAGTTGCACACATTGGGACTGCATTATATTGTACTCTGGTGTTTTGTGTAGCAGCAACATTTCATGTTTTGGTAGATTTGAGCATTGGAGGATTCTATTGCCTAGCTTGAGGGACTTTTTCCTCAATATATTGTACTTATTTGCTACTGAGATTCATAATAATATGGCTCTATAATTTTCCCATACCTTGATGTATTGATATTCACTGTTATTTCTAGTTTTATGTTTAGTATTTATGCTTTTCCTATTTTGGAATATTACAGCGGTATCAGAGCATAATCTTTGCTCAGCATGTGTATTTCAGCCATTATGTCATCAGAAGAAGGAGAGCTTCTCACAGAAAGGGAGAATAGGTATCTCAATAGAAACCAGAGATATGATTATAGATATAACAAAGAAGACAAGGGGAAAACTCCCATATCAGGAGAGGAGGATGAAAAGGAGTTTCACAAGCTTCTTCTTCAAACCATGCAGGATATTTCCCAATAAATCATGGACATGAGGATTGAGAGACACAAATAATCCCCTAAAGGGTTTCTACATGGAGAGAGCTCTGGAATTTCACATGACTAGTATGATAAACAAGTGAGGAAACAAGTTTCCAAACACTCCACTATGCCTACATTGTTAGCAGTGGGAAATGGAGGACCCCAAGAACATGAAACTCTTGAAGATTATTTTCTACAGTATGAGTCTCAATCTCAGAGATTCAAAAATAATCTAAGCTTTCAGGACATTTTTCAGATCAAGGAAACTAAGATACCTCAGCATAAAAACATAAGTGGAGGGTTCACACAGAACAATGAACTACAACGGACCATGTGTAGATTCTTTTTTCCCGCTTTTGATGGATCATCCAAGTGCACAACCAAGTCTTGGGTGGAGAAGCTAGACATCTACTTCCAGTTGAACCAAGTACTGAAGATGGAAGCCATCAAAATAGTAGCGCTGCACCTTGAAGGTGAGGCACATGATTGGTGGTTCCATGGTATTTCTACATTGGGGCATTCCAATGTGACTTCATATTCAGAGTTCACATGAAGGTTAGTAGAGAGGTTTGATCGAAGAGACCCAGACGCACATTTTATTGAGCTAGACAAGCTCAAACAGTCAGGTAATCCAGAAACCTATATTTCTGAGTTTCTAAAACTTTTTTTCATGGTTTCTGATTTATCTGCAGCTAGGAGGGTTTATATGTTCATTGATGGGCTAGCAGATCCTCTCCATGGGTTGGTTAAATATACTAAAATAACTACTCTTCAAGATGCTATTGAAAGGGAAAGAGATTTACAATATGCTTTGCCAAGGGAAAAGGCTCCATTTCAGCCAAGGCCACTCTTCCAGAAAAAAGGGAAAGATGTGAAGTTCCTCCCTTCAAAGGAGAACCAAAATGAAGGACCTCTTAGTGATAATGCCTGAAGATACTTGAGAAGAATGAAGCTTTGCTTCACATGCCAAGAACCATGGGAACTAGGGCATCCATGTGTAGCAGGGAAGGCACACTATATAGAGGTATTCTCTGATAGTGAGGAGGAGGAAGAAGAGGAGCCAGAAGGGGGAAACAACGTTGGGATAGCAGGAGGGGATCCACCACCACCAGGAGGTGGGAATGGGGCATTTGATCTAGATGGAGGGGCCCTTGCATATTTGTGGGGAGTACCCAAGGATCTGACTTTGAGAGTCCGAGGCACCATTGACGATCAGAGAGTATCAATGTTTATTGATAGTGGGGCTACCCACAAATTTATTGATGCTTAGTTAGTGCAGAGGAGAGAAATACCCACTGATGATTTTGAGGGATTTTTAGTTTTGGTTCCAGGATCTAGAACCATGAATTGCATGAAGTATGTTCTGGCATTCTCTGTCACCATGGGAACATACACCTTGACTGATCACTTATTTATGGTTGATATTCCTGACACCAATGTGATATTGGGTGTGCAGTGGTTGATTACTTTGGGGAAGGTCACCACAGATTGGGAGACCTTGTAGATTGAGTGGGTAGATAAGAAGAGTGGTAAGCATCAGGTGATCAGGGGAATGCACACTTATCCCCCTCAGATAGCTTCTGCACACAATATAGAGCCTAATTTGCATAGTGGGAGCAAGGACATAACAATCCATTCAGTTATGTAGTTGACTTTGACCCATGCTGTAGTATTATTTGGAGGCATTCCACCAGGAAGGCCCCCGGACCAGGAGTTGGTTAGAGAGTTCTCACAACAAGCCACACCACTCATAGATCTGGATGAGGTGATAACTTTGGGTGAACTTATCACAACACAAAGAGTCTTTGATAGGCTCAAGGAAGAGAGGGACATTCTTCTGGTATTGTTATTACCAACTCTCACCAAGCATCTTGCACTGAGAGGAGATGTTTCAGGGATGGATAATGGCACCATCATGGTGCAAGGGGGCTGCTCCATGGCCTTGGAGAACTAGAAGATACTTCCACATTGGGAGAAATATTCCATATATGGTAGAGGGTTCCTAGAACTCATGCATACATTGGCCAAACTCAGAAATTTTTTGATGGGTGATAGCTTCCGATTGAAGGCTAACCTCCATAAACTTCAACCCCTACTTGAGAACGAGCAACTACAAGAGAGGTAGCAGAGGCATGATAGCAGTATCTTGACATATGACTTTGGATTAGACATGTCAAAGAGGAGGGCAGTAAAATGACAAGTGCTTTTCCACAAAGACTAGCAACGCTGTCATAGATGGGTATAGATCCTTATTGGAAATCTCAGCTATTGGTGGAATATTCCAAGGATCACTTCACATGCGAAGTGATTGATGGACATGTGATAGATGAGAGGTATACAATGATGGATGGAGTCATCTATTATCACAATAGGATCTTCTTGGCTAGAGACTCTATGCTCAAGAAGAAGATTCTACATGTAGCACATGAAGCACTCCTTTCAGGTCACACATATTTCATGGGGGTATATCATACCATCATGGAGGAATTCTCTTGGGAGGGTGTCAAAGAGGATCTACACCAGCATATTAGGAGGTGTATGGTTTTCTTGAAGAATGAGGAGGAAAACAACCACCTTTTGGGGTTGTTATGACCACTTCCATTTCCAACAGAGATATGTGAAGGCATCCCTTTGCCATTCATTCTCAATACATTGCTCCACATAAGGGCAAGAATTCGTTAGATTACATGGTCTACCTGGGATCACAATCAGTGATGGGAATAACCACTCCCTAGGAAGTTTTGGGGAGAGGATATCTTGTTCAGGGTGTGCTCAGTTGACACCAAATTCCTTCTACCACTTACAGGAATGAGAGAGGATAGTGGTAGCAAAAAAGTGGTTGGAAATCCACTTATCACATCATGTTTTAAGGAAGCTGGGAATAGAACTACCCTGGTTCCCCTTGAGGGATTATTATCATCCTTTGGTATTTCATATGGTAGTCAAGGTATCTCTAATTTTGATTCCATATGTTGATGATGTCTTGGTCATTATTGTTGGCATGGTTGGAGGAAGGATAAATGGATTGGGGTTTTTCATTGGGAGTGAGCTCTCCAACACCTCTTATGCCCCATGCTTCAGTGATAACATTAGACAGTATGTGGTTGCCACCATAGATCTCTTACTTCCGTATGATGTGAGGCATTTGGCTAACTTGGACACTTGGGAGGAGCACCTAAGGGGTAGATTGATTGGAGGACACCTGATTCAGTGGGGAAGCTTATCATATGTGGGTGCCACCAGGGAAGGAGAAGAATTTTTTCACCATTCACCCTTATAGTTGCTTGAGGACAAGTAACATTTCGGAGGGGAGGACTGTAATATTCCCAATTAGCTTTCAGCTAGTTGGAATATTAAATTTTTCTTTTGCCATTTAGATATATAAAAAAGAGGGTAGGGATACCCATAAATATCCTTAGTAGGAATACAACCACTTCTAAGGTGAATCAGGATCATCATATTAGCTGGATAAAGCACCCTCATGTGTGAATAGAGGTTGATGCATGTGGATGGAGTCAAGTTTGACCAAATCAATAGCGCTAATATGGAGGGAGTGGATAGTTAATGAGGGACAACGCAGTGTTAGTGGGAGGAAGTCTCCATGAGAGTAGTGACTTTAATGTGTGGGGCCCAAGGTGAGGAAGCTCACAAAGCATATAAGGAAGGGGATGGCATCCATAGAGGGAATTATGACTATTTTTTTATGTCTTGGTATTTTATGACTTCTTGCATGCTTCAATTGTTTAGTGGACTCTATTATGCTATTTAGCACAAGGTTGTTTCCGAGCGGAAATCCCACCCTCATCCTCGGGGGACTTCGAGTGCCTACTCAGGAGAGATTTATTGAGTTGTATTTCCACCATCCGGCATCAGGCCAAGCTTCAACCATTATCCACAACACATTTTCCTTTAGGACTGTTTTATTTTGCAGGGCAGTAGCAGTGGAGGAGGGAGAGATTCAGTTTCTGAGCTTGTTTTCCAATTGGAGGGATCAACCCTTCATCCAGGAGGCTAGCAAGGAGGTTCTTTGTGCATCATTTTTTCATCTGGAAGCAAGCCAATATTTTACCATCACCTACAGCATAGTTTCCTTTATAAACTATATTATTTTTTTGAGCAGTTACAGAGGAGGGATTAGGGCCCCAGTTGGTGAGTTAGATTTCCATTGAGGGGAGAAACCCTTCATCCAGGAGATCTATTGGAGGATCATAAACCATTTTCATATCATATTAGGAACCTCCTTTTAGCCATCTAGTTGCAGAGATTATTTAGCCCTACAGCTGCATTTCATCATTTTGTATTATGTGTGTTTCTGGAAACCCTTTCTAGGTTGCCTTGGAAATGTGCTTGGGAGCTTAGATCTCTATTCTCGACACTATGTGAGCCATATATCAATAGATTTATATATTTACATTTTCCAGTTGCAGTTGCACTCACTAGGACTTCGCTGTATTGTACTCCAACATTTTTTGTAGCAACAACATTTCATGTTTTGTTAAATTTGAGCATTGGGGGATTCTCTCGCCTAGCTTGAGGGACTTGTTCCTCAAGATATTATACATATTTGCTCCTGATATTCATAATAATATGGCTCTATACTTGTCCCATATCTTGATGTATTGATATTCACTACTATTTCTAGTTTTATGTTCAGTATTGTTGCTTTTCCTGTTTTGGAATATAACACTCTCCATAATTGACATGCGATACATACCAATGTTTGGAAGTGGAACATCCAGCTATGGTTGAGTCTCATGCTAAATTCCCCTCTTTGGAGGTAACCCACTTGTTTCTTGAAACATCTTTCCCTGTTGACTTACCACATCAAATGAATCATATTTTAATTTGTCATCACATCCTTCAAAAGATTCATAGTCAACATCATCTTTTTTCTTGATCATGAGAAGAAAAAAAAATTTACTTGCTTTAACTAGCCTCTTCATTTTCCCTGCATTAACTAAAGAAACATTCATCTTTTTGTAATGAGCTCTCACAATATACTCTATCCCATCTTTAAGAAAATGATATTTGTTCTCATGGCAATAAAATACCGCTTTCCTGTCATACAAATATCGACTTCCCAAGATAATCTCAAAAATGTCAAGTGGAACCACATCTAACTCAACTTCAACAACAAAGTTTGCAGTAATGGAAAATCGAAATATGAATTTCCTTGTAACTTGTAAATTGGCTTTATTAACTATCCAACCCGAAGGATATGGTTTAAGCTTTTTGACCAAGTCCTCTGAAATCATGTTTTCTTGTGGCCCACTATCAAACAATGTATCAATATTTTTATGATTTGAAATCACCCTTACATGGAACAATTCTATCCTTGTGCCTTCATTTGGAGTGTTGTTGTGACTATTTGAGGAACTAGTACTTTTTATGGTTTCTTTTCCCTTTTTTACCATGGCTACGATCTTGGTCTCATCACAGGACTCAGATCCAAGATCATGTTGTGTGGTGGAAATCATATTTTGTTTCCCCTTGTTATTTGGTTTCTTAGGCCTTAGTTCAGAATGTAGTTTCCAAGGGTGGGCTTCATCATGCCCCTCTTTGGAACAATGTTCGCATGTAGTTTTCTCCCCATATTTCTTAATGCTTGCATTCTTCTTTCCTTTCCATTTTCCTCCTTTCTTTTTTCCCTTATTCTTGAATGGATTCTTCTTACTACCCTCTTCCTGAATGTTCTTTCCCATTTCTTCAAGATGCGTGGCTTGAACACACACTTCATCTAAATTGATTGGGTTAAAAATAAGGATAGTATGTTTCAAAAAGGAATTTAAACCCCCAATGTATTTCAAGAGTGTTTCTTTGGAATTCAAGTTTACTCCTAACAACAAAGCCCTCTTTCTAAACCCCCGGGTATACTCTTGAATTGTTTGGCCCTTGAGTTGCCTAAATTTTTGCCAACTCATAATTTATTTTTGCATATAGGGTAGTGGATAAAACTATATTTTAATGGAAAAATAAATTCAACCCAAGAAATGGATATCTTACCATGGATTCACATTTATTCTTGAGTCTTTGCTTCCCAACAAAGTAGTGTTTCTCCTTCTAGCCTTAATGAAGCCAACTAGATCTTTATGTCATCATCTTGTAGATTATGAATTCTACATTATACCTCCAATTGATAGATCCAATTTTCCATCTTCTTTTCATTTACCTCACCATTGTACATGGGAAGTTCAAACTTAATGTCCAATTTGAGTAATGGAGTTTTTCCTTTTGGGGTTTTTGAATGTGTGGGTGGTTTTTGTGGTGGAAGTGCAAGATGATATTGATGACGATGATGAGGATGAGGATGATGGAGATGGAGGTGGCTTTCCTCCACTACCCTTTGAACTCTTCTCTTCATCCTTCTTATCATCTGAAGTTCCTTCTCCATGTGGAAGCTTAGAACCTTCTCCTGCCCTTTCTGTTGTGAATGCATCAAACATCATTTTAACCATTCTCTTAATGTCATTGAAGTATCTATTGACATATTCTTCTTCTTAATGTCCTTGAGTCTCTCCAACACCCGAAATGATGGCTAAGGATTCAAGTTCAACTTCTAATGCTTGTAACTTTTCAATCAACTCAACTTCTTGTGCAATTTGTACCTCTTCAATCCCAACTTCTGGAGATAGAACTTGAGGTGCTTCAAGTGCAGCTATGAGTGGAAATTTGGTTGAAGATGATTGTGGTTGTGGTTTTGGTGCACAAGTGTACCAATCCACAATCTCTTAAGAGGAGTGGTTTCTGCCTCTAATCCTTGGTCACAGGAAGATAAAAAAAATATTTAGGAGGTTAGTATACATGCTATAAAACATTAAACACACTAAATCATGATATAGTATGCATATAGACAGAGAAAATAAATCTAAACTAAAAATAAACATGAAATCTCATAAAAAGTCAAACATAACAATCATATTAACGGTGGCATCAAGTTCCCCTCTTATTGCTTGCTGTTAGGAAGAAATATATTACATTTACACTCTTTCCAAAGGGCCCTTAGAACAATGGAGTTCTAAGACCCGATGCAAGGACGCTTTTACCTTCTAGCTGCTTGGTGCAAGGTCTCTCTCTTTACTCCAAAGGAATGAAGTTGTTGAATGGACAACAACCGAATCCCATCTCTGCTTCTGCTCTGGATTGCACACTGCGATATTACCTCTGATAAATTTTGGCCAGCATAACAATGTGCTCTCCCTTTTTTCATCTCTTGGTGGCCTTTTATAGATGAATTGGAATACTCCCAAATGGGGAAGCAACAATATTTGAACACAATAATGTAAATAATAGTGTAAATCAACAGATAAACATAGGAGACCAATATGGAGCCACTTTATTCAGAAAATCAGCAACAAATACACATAACACATTGTGGCATAAATTATACAATAGGAGCAAACAAGCCTCCCATGAATAATCACTCTAAAAATTGAGCTGCTGCTACTAAACAAAATGCCGGAAAGTTGCTACAGCGTAGTCATACTAAGCATAAATATAGTTGGAGATCATATAATGGTACAAAAATAATGATACATGCCTCAACGGATGCTATACAAGAAGATCTAGGCTCTATATCACCTTTCCAAGATAACCCAAGAGGGTTTCCGGAAAATGCATACAATATGGAAATGTAAGTTGTAGCCCTAGGGCTGAAGTTTTGATGCAATAGAAAAATGAGAAGATATGGCTGAAGCTGATGTATAATCCTACATCTCTTCTCCAATAGATCCTCAGGATGAAAGGATGCCCCCTCCATTGAAGAAATCACCTCCCAAAACACAAATTGCAACTCCCCTTGCAACTCCTCCCTAAAATAACGCAGATCCAGATTGAAACTGCATTGTAGGGGATAAATTATTCTTGGCCTAATTCCAAATATGTAAATAAAGCCCAAGGGGCTTACTTACTGGCCTCCCAATGGAAGGAAACCTTCCTCCACAGCAAAACTAGCTTAGAAAACACCCAATACAATCCTCCACTACTGGACCCTGCAACACAGGACAAATTTAAACAGAAACTGCGTTGTTGAAGAAAGTTGTAGCTTGGCCTTATGCCAGAATGTGGAAATGTAGTGCAAATAATTCTCCTGGGTAGGCACTCAAATTCCTCCAAGGATGAAGGTGGGATTCCTGCTCGGGAACACCCTGTGCTAAACAACACTGCAATCTTAGCTAAACAACTAAAGAGAGCCTCAAGTCTTAATAGACCATCAAAAAATAATAATAAAATCATGCCCAAAATGGTTTCCATCCACTTCTTTATATTTTGGGTGAGCTTCCTCACCTTGGGCCCCACTCATTAAAGCCACTACTTCCATGCATGGATTCTCCCTCCAAAACTACGTTGTCCCTCAGTGAATGCCACTCTTTCCATACCAGCACTGTTTGATTTGGTCAAAGTTGACCCAGTCTACATGCTCCAGCCCCTTTTCACACACAAGGGTCCTCAATATAGCTATTTAGATGACCTCCATTCACATTAGGAGTTTTTTTATTCCTACTAATGAGATTTATGGGTCTCCATACCCTCTTATTCCTCTAACTAAGAGAAAATAAAAAAATAATATTCCAATTAGCTGTGTGCTAATTTAGGAATATTATAGTCTTCCCCTCCAAAATGTTGTTTGTCCTAAAGCAACTGCAAGGATAGAACTGAAGAGCCTCCTCTACTCCTCCCGTACCATCCTCATATGATAATGTCCTCCAATAAAAAAAATGCTCTCTCATCAATATGTCCCTAAGTTGCTCCTCCCAAATGTATAAGCTAGCCTTTGGTGACAGATTCAAATGGTTGTCATCATGAAGAAGTGGGATATCCATGGGGGAAACTATGTGTGGTCTAGAGGCATTCATGAGGCATGGGATCATAAAATCATGGGGAACCTTCATTCCCATAAGAAGCTCTAAACCCTAAGCTATCATCCACAAAAAGTGAGTCACCTTCCAAAATGGTAACTCATGGAAAAATTCTTCGACCTTTGGCTCCTGGAATGTAGGGGGGTTGCATAACTGAACATGATAGACCCAATGGCCTACCCCACATTGTATCTCTCTCCACTTATGAATAGTGTAGAGTTGTTGCTGATATTGGATTGCAATAATGTTGCCCTCAAGAGACAAAAGGACAACTGGATCTTCAAAGACCCACTCTTTGGTTTTATGGCCCTTGTTTGCCCAATGCTTCCCACATATGCTGAATAGCACATCATCACAACATGGCATCAAGATGAGAGAGTTACTGAGTGTTTTGTGAGATGTTGGATGATACCAATAGTTTCCTATGTGGTGACAACACAGTTTTGCTGCCTACTCTCTCTGATCATCATATGGCAAGTTGTCTCCCAACAAATTGCTAGTTGTGCATGTTTGCTCATCTATTAGGAAGTAGTAAATGAAATTATATATTATTTGAGAAAAAAAAGAATAACACAACACTTTCCCCATGAAATCTAATAAATGGCTTCCTCCATCATTGATATTTGTCTTAGAAAGACCATGTAGCCAAAATAGAAATTTTCCCTCTTGTGGAGCAATGCACTGCACATATATGGAAAAAGAATGCAAATATTTTGTTGAGTGAAAAATAAACACAAAAATGTCATTCTTACCATGCCTTGTGAGTAGGCTGAAAATGAGGTCCATGTATGAGCCCTTCCATGAGAATCTCCTCATAGTGGTCTGAAATGTGAAGTGATACATGCTCCCATTGGAACACTCCATCAATAGATACATACTCCCAGGTGACAGCGCAATTGGCCTTTGCGATAAGGCTTTTGCCATATTATAACTTCCCTCTTTGACATCCCCAATGCCAAAGTCACATACCATGATGCTTCTATATATGGGAGATTCCTTCCTATGTGGAAGTACCTCCTGATCCTCCAATGTTGAAGAGTATCCCCTCTGCACCCTAATTGTGCCATCCTCTTTTTCTGAATTATCATGAAAATTATGGGTGAAAATCAACCCACACTCTCCCAAGAGTAACCAAAGCAACAAAAGCTCTTGTTACTCCCTCACACCTCCATCATATAGACCATGGAGTAAAAACATGATGATTGACATGAAAAATTTCAATCACCCCACTGCAACCAAATTCCTTGCTGCCCCATGATGCAAATGTCATTCCATGTCCCAACCAACATCATACCCTTTGAAGAAGGATATGTCACATGCCGACCAAACTCTCTCAAGAGTAGCCATCACAACCTTTCCTCCTGTTGCCCTGTGTCATAGATCTGCAAGTGGCTCGTAGCCTCTTGCTTATCAACATCACCCATCCAACCAATGGTGAGTGTCTACCGTCATGCTCCAAATGGGTGTTCCTCCAATGGAGAAAACCATCCTCCCAAATCAAATCCCTACCTCTACACTTCATGGGATGTTGAAGTGCAACCTCCTGGAGATATTCATATGAAGACCACTCATCAATGGCCATGTTGAATCCATAAGGATCCAAGTATACTGCAGGTAAAATATTCTCATTGAGATGTGAAGTGCTCATCAAGAAGGATCAATCATAATAATGGGAGCTAAGATGTCTCTCATCAACCATATACCTATCCCCTGCTACACATGTAGAATGGTCATTGGAATGCTCCAATAATGGTTGGGCCCCCAAATCATCACTGCAGCTCAATGACAGCGTTGCTGATCTCCATGATGGTCAATATTTTGTCTCATGATCATGCTCAAAGCTGAACATATAGTTCTGCATTGGTTTGTTTAGGAAAATAATCATCCTATCATCCACAAATATACACTCCAACCCCAATAGTTGTGTGCAAATCAACAATGACGTACCAGGATGAATGTGCATCTCCTTCTTGAACCAGTCAAGGGTCCTCTGCGCAGTGATAGTCTTCTTCTCCAAATCAGCCATGTGATTTGACCCTAGGTCATGTATTTTCTCTGATGCCATGTTCCCACAATCCTCCATATTATGTGCTGAAATAATAGAAAGTGGAAATATGTGCATACCTTGGTAAGGCTTGGGAACATCTTGCACGGTTACAACGGTTCCTCCCACCGGTGTGATGACTTCCCCAACTACTAGTGATGATGGTTGATCCTTTATGGCTGCACCAACACTGGTATAAGTCTCCTCATCCTCATGCATCTCCAGAATAATGCATGGGACTCTAAATGTCAAGAGATCAAGACTACTTTGCAAAGGTGCAAGTGTCCCTTATTCTGATGCAAGTACTCCTGCAGAAAGTGGTCGTGGAGGTTTCTCCTCCTCTGATTTCCTCATATAAAATTTCTTAATCAAAATTTGAGTAAAATTTGCATATGCAGTCACTCTTGCATGACTGAAATGGCTGAACCACCAAATGTTTGCTTCACCCTCAAGGTGCAATGATGCAATATGAACAACTTCTCTTTCTACTACTAGATGTTGCAGGAAGAAAGCATCTAAATTCATTCCCCAAGCCCTTGATGTGAATGTGGATGACCCATCAAATGTAGATAATAAAAATCTATTGTTCTTCCTCCTTCTATAGCTGCAAGGTCTCCTCCCTTCTTTGATCTGAATAAGCTGTGGGAGAGTTAGATTCTCCTTGAAATCTCTTGATTGAGATTTATATTCTGCAAGATACTCACTTAGAATCTCATGATCTAAGTTTCCTCCATCTCCATGTCTTTCACCTTCCTCTTCAGAGAAATTAGACGTAGTGTATTGCTTTGGTTCTTTCTTCTATTGATATGGAGTACATGGACCTTCCTCATCTTGAAACCCTACTCTGGTTTCATTGCTTTTCTCCATTTTTCTTTTCTTGAACTCCTTAGTGAGGTCCCTCATATATCTGAAAAGAGATGAGATAAAAATCATTCCTTCCATTATTCTGATCTCTTTCTCCTTCTTATTCTCTCAATAGCATAATGGCTGAGATCCACGGGCTGAGCCAAGATTATGCTCTGATACCACTGTAATATTCCCAAATGGGGAAGTAGCAATATTTGAACACAATAATGGAAATAGCAGTGTAAATCAATAGATAAACATAGGAGACCAATATGGAACCACTTTATTCAAAAAATCAGCAGCAAATACACATAATACATTGCGGCACAAATCATACAATAGGAGCAAACAAGCCTCCCATGAATAATCACTCTAAAAAGTGAGTTGCTGCGGCTAAACAAAATGTCGGAGAGCTACTAAAATGCATTCATAATAAGCATAAATACAGTTGGAGATCATATAATGATATAGAAATAATGATATATGACTCAATAGATGTTATACAAGAAGATCTAGGCCCTATATCACCTTCCAAGATAACCAAGGAGGGATTGCGGAAAATGAATACAATATGAAAATGTAAGTTGCAGGCCTAGGGCTGAAGGTTTGCTGCAACAACAGAAATGATAACATATGGCTAAAGCTGATGTAGAAGCCTACAATTGTTCTCCAATAGATCCTTCGGATGAAAGGATGCCCCCTCCACTAAAGAAATCACCTCCCAAAACACAAACTGCAACTCCCCCTACAACTCCTCCCTAAAATAATGCAGATCTATACTAAAAAAGCATTGTAGGGGATAAATGATCCTTGTCTTGATTAACAATATGTCAGTAAAGCCCAAGGGGCTTCTTTACTGGCGTCCCAATTGAAGGAAACCTTCCTCCACTTCAAAACTAGCTCAGAAAACACCCAATACAATCCTCCACTACTGCACCCTACAACACTACACAACTCAAAACAGAAACTGCATTGTTGAAGAAAGTTGTAGCTTGGCCTTATGCCAGAGTGTGGAAATGTAGTGTAAATACTTCTCCTAAGTAGGCACTCAAATTCCCCCAAGGATGAAGGTGGGATTCCCGCTCGAGAACACATTGTGCTAAACAGCACTGCAATCTTAGCTAAACAAGTAAAGAGAGACTCAATTCTTAATAGACCATCAAAAAAGTAATAATCAAATCATGCTCACAATCACTGCCATCTCCTTCCTTATATTATGGGTGAGCTTCCTAACCTTTGGCCCCACTCATTAAAGCCATTACTTCCATGCATGGAGTCTCCCTCCAAAACTACGCTGTCCCTCAATGAATTCCACTCCTTCCATACCAGCGTTGTTTGATTTGGTCAAATTTGACTCAGTCTACATGCTCCAACCCCTTTTCACACACAAGGGTCCTCAATCCAACTATTAAGATGACCTCCATTCACATTAGGAGTTTTTTTATTCCTACTAAGGAGATTTGTGGGTCTCCATAACCTCTTATTCCTCTAACTAAGAGAAAAATAAAAAAATAATATTCCAATTAGCTTTGTGCTAATTTAGGAATACTACATGAATTAAACTTCTCCTTCCCTCTCTTGGTACATTGATGGATGGTGCCCCAAGAGAGGGGTTTGATTCCATTGTGTGCCACTTGATTCCTTTGTTTGCTCCCTTTAGGTCCCAAGGAGGCTTAGGCGGTTGTCCTTGGGCGACCTCAAGTGTGGGTTCATTTCCTCGAGTGTGCCATGTGGTTGTAGGAATTTACAGGGTAAGTTCCTTAGATCAAGAACCAAAGGTCACTGCTCCCAAACAGATCACAAACCAGTACACCAGTATAATCACGTGGTTAAAACCCTCAAAGAGGGAAACAGTCCATGGCCTAAGCCAACACGACCACTTCAGACAATTTATCAATATAAAAAGAAAGGTTACATATGTTTCTCTCATAAACGGTTACTGGAAAAATGACCCTCCATGCTCTTTAAATAGAGATCATGGACCAATCGGGTGTCAAGCCACGGATCAAGTGTCATTAATACCGAGGTGAGAGATAACCGTCGGATCACTACAAATCGTGACCGTCGGATTATAAGTTACAAATGTACATGGTAAAGAAACACACTTTACCTAACTCTACACTAGACTAAGTTATTCTTAACTATTTCCTATGTGTCGTAATATCCTAACATCCCCCCTTAAGAACAACTTGGGATAGGATTGAAGGATTTACAAAGGTGACACAAAAGGAGCCTATTTCCTATGTGTCGAAATATCCTAACATCCCCCCTTAAGAAAAAATTGGAATAGGATTGAAGGATTTACAAAAGTGACACAATAGGAGAAGGAAGGAGGCATTAGAGCCTATCCCCCCTTAATGACAACTTTCCTGAACTCCAAGCATGGATCGAAGTTTGGTAAACTTCACTTCTGTGAGAGCCTTCGTAAAGATATCGACTACTTGATCATTGGTCGGACAATACTGCACTTCAAGAACACGATCATGAATGAGATTTCTGATGAAGTGTATGTGGATTTCAATGTGTTTCATACGCTAATGTTGAACTGGATCTTTACATAGCTGAATGGCACTCTGATTATCACACCAAAGTGTAGTTGGATGCTGCTGATGAAGACCAAATTCAGACAGGATCTGACAAAGCCACATGGCTTCCTTGCTGGCTTCAACTGCACCACGATACTCTGCTTCTGCTGAAGAAAGGGAGATGGCACTTTGTTTCTTACAAGACCAAGTAATAGGTCCTGAACCAAGAGTGAATACATATCCTGCAGTAGACTTTTGATCATCAGGGTCACCAGCCCAATCAGAATCAGTGAAACCAATCAACAATGGAGATGCTCCTGCATTGTAATGAATCCCGAACTGAATTGTACCTCAAATATATCGAAGTATTATTTTAGCTGCTTTCCAGTGACTTTCATGAGGTTGGTGCATAAACCGAGTGACAAGACCAACGGCAAAGGAAAGGTCAGGACGGGTATGGGTTAGATACAAAAGTTTACCAACAAGTTGACGGTATAAGGTAGCATCAACTTCAGGGGTAGTAAAGTTGACTGAAAGCTTGACTCCAGACTGAAAGGGAGAAGGGGCAGGCTTATAGTCTTCCATGTGAAAGTGGTGTAGAAGATCACATGCATACTTGGACTAAGAGAGGGTAATGCCTTCCTTGGATTGCAAGACTTGAAGACCAAGGAAATAATGCAAGTGTCCTAAGTCTGTCATTTCAAACTTCTTTTTGAGGCTAGAATTCACATGGTTTATATGGTTTGGATCACTACCAATAAGGATAAGATCATCAACATAAAGAACAAGGATGGTGAAGGACTTACCCACTTTCTTGGTGTAGATAGTGTTGTCAGAATGACACCTAGAAAAGCCATTATCTAATAGAAATCTATCCATTTTGGCATACCAATCCATAGGAGCTTGTTTGAGACCATAGAGAGACTTCCTAAGACAAAAAACAAGGCTGGAGTCTTTTTGGATAAATCCATGGGGTTGTTCCATGTATATTTCTTCATTCAAATCTCCATGTAAGAAGGCATATTTAACATCCATCTGATGGACTTCCCATTTAAAGGAGGTAGCATGGGAAAGAACAACGTGGATAGAATTCATTTTGGAAATAGGGGAGAAGGTTTTAGTATAGTCAATGCCTTCAATATGTGAAAATCCTTTAGCGACAAGAAGAGCTTTATGTCTATCCACTTTTCCATCTGGTCCAAAATTTGTTTTGTAAACCCATCTGCATCTGACAAGTTTTCTTCCTTTTGGAAGAGGAACAAGATCCCAAGTATCATTCACCAATAAGGAACGATATTCTTCATTCATAGCTTCATCCCAATCTGGATGACCGGAGGCTTCTTCAAAGGTTTTTGGATCAAGTTTTTCTGGAACTTGAGCCAATAAGGAAGAGGCTCTTTCGAACTGAGAACGTGTACGTTTCGATCGGCAGGGTTACCTGCAAGAGAACCTGCTGCATCCTGAGTAGAGCAAACCCATCTTGGAAGCGGTGGAGTATAAGGAACAATTTCACGAGATGGAGGAGGATTGTCATCCTCGCTGTCATCATCTGAACTAGAAGGAATGCTATTAAAAATAGAAGAGAGAGAGAGAGGTGGCACATATGCCGAATCAGGCTCGCAGGCCAAAGGTGGCACACTCGCCGAACTAGGCTCGCAGGCCGATATATTTTCATCAAATTTTACATCTCTTCTAATGATTATATTTTTGGATTTTGGTTGAATAAGTCTATATCCTTTGACATCTTCAGAATATCCAACAAAAATGCATTTTTCACTCTTAGGTTCTAAGGCTTTATGTTTCGCATCTGGAATATGGGCCCAAGCATCACTTCCAAAAACACGAAAGTGACTTACATCGGGTTTGATTGAGCTCCAAGCTTCTTCTGGAGTTATATTCTTTAAAACCTTAGTAGGAGTGTGATTTACTATGTAATTTGCACAGTTAATGGCTTCTGCCCAAAAATTGAGACCAAGTCCTTTAGATTGAAGCATACAATTAGCCATTTCTTTTAAGGTGCGATTCTTCCTTTCAACTACACCATTTTGTTGTGGAGTATAAGGAACAATATGTTGCAATTGAATGCCATGCTCAGTGCAGAAGTTGATAAATTTGTTGTTAACATATTCTCCGCCATTGTCTGATCTTAACTTAAGAATTTGATGTCCAGATTGTTTCTCAACAAAGGCCTTAAAGGCCAAGAACATGTTAAAAACTTCACTCTTGAGTTTTAAGAAATATACCCAAGTGCGTCTGGAAAAATCATCAATGAAAGTTAAGAAGTACTTGCAACCAGAGAAAGAAACAACGGGAAGTGGACCACATTAATCACTGTGCACAAGTTGCAAAGGGGTTGAAGCGTGCCAAGAGGCACATTTGTCAAAACTATCTCGATGATGTTTTCCGAGTACACATCTGGAGCAAACACCATCTCGGAAAGATACCATAGGAAGGCCCGTCACCATATTTTCCTTAAATAGAGTTTGAAGAGAGTGATAGTTTAAGTGACCAAATCGCTCATGCCAAAGTTTGCTCACATCATCATTATGAGCAACAAAAATAGAGGGAAGACATGATGACCCAAAGTTGTCAAACTTATACAACCTTGTGGAATCATCAGCAATGCCAGTAGCTAAAATATGTTTAGGATCTTTGAGGTCCTTGATTACAACATCATGAGGTGAGAATTATACTATTTTCCCTTCACCTGAATGAGTTATTTGATAAACAGATAGAAGGTTGCATGACAAGGTAGGAACACATAGTACATCATTAAACTGACCATTATCTAGATGAATGGTTCCAGATCCTACAACACTGAGAGATCTATCATCACCAACATAAATATGTTTGGTGTTACAATCATTTAAAGAAGAAAACATGGATTTATTTTTAGCCATGTGGTAAGAAGCTCCAGAATCAATGAGCCACTCATGAGAAGGAGAAGAAGAAGATGCATTTAATGCATAACCAGATCTTGATGCTTGACAACCACAAGTAGAAAGTGCCATGCTTGAAGATGAAGGTGAAGAGTGCTCCAAATTGATGTTGTGCTTCTTCATTGCTGCTTCTAAGGCTTCCATATTCTTAAAACATTTGGACTCTATATGGCCATCCCGATTGCAAAAGTTGCAATGTCTATCTGTCTTCTTCCCTTTGTTTTGATTTGCCTTATTATTTTGGTGATTTGATTTTTCAGTTTGCGGCTGAAATTGCTTAGGGCCCTTGTTTGGTTTAGGACCATATTTTTTTGGACACTGCTTCTTGGGATTCTTTTGATATGGTTGTTGTTGGGCTGCTAAGGCTTTCTTAGAAGCATTTCCAGCAGTGATAATACCAAGGTGTAAAATTTTTTCTTGTTCTCTTATCAAAGAATCGAAAAAGGAATCAAAAAAGGATTCTTGTAGGTGGTTCCTAAAGAAATGATGGCTTCTCTAGTGGAATGGAAGGCGGAAACAAATACAGAGTATGCAGGGCCAAGCTTAGCAAGAATGAAATAGATGAGGTTACCATCGTCCTTTTTTATCTTACAACCTTCTAAAATAATTATGAGGGTCTTGAATTTGGACAAAAAATCTTCAATGGAGGAGAATTTATTGGGGTCCAAAGTAAGCAACTCATTTTCAAGCTGGTGGGCCCTGATTTGATTTTGAATGCCAAAAATAGTTTTTAGCTTTTCCAGGGCTTCATCAGGGGTGTCAATGTCAAGGATATGAAATCGAAGATCTTGAGCAATGGACATTCCTATCAACCCTCGTGCTTGATCTTGTTTATTTTCCCATTTAGCAGCTTTATCATCATCAGAAGGTTTAGTTTCTTGTCCCGTGGCTATTCTATAAAGCCCTTTACTTCTAAGTATATCTACCATGTGAGGTAGCCATTGGAAATAATTGGTGCTGTTAAGAATAACTGGGCATGAAATTTCCATTGTTTTTAAAGATGAAGATGAGAAAAGCTGAAACTAACTAATCCAATAGAGAGATCTCAAAAAATTAGGCCATTTAAAAAAAATGGCTTCAAAAACGGCTTCCAGATGAAGAAGTTATGCCTTTTGAAAAATCTGAGTTGTAGATGCCGAATAGTTACGGGAACGGGATGAAGTGTGGCTTTTTAAAAACAAATCCACCCCTTTGAACAAAAGCTTTTTACAAAAGAAGCTTGACAAGGAGACTTGAACCCAAGACCTCTATTCTCATAAACTAACCCTTCACCAAGTGAGATTGTAAAAGGATTATGTTATTGTATGAAAGGAGGGAGGTTTTTTTTCTTTTATTTTTTTTTATTTTTTTAATATACTCCTCAGTGTGCATGCCTTTTCCTGCACAAAAAAAACACAAAAAATGAGCCAAAAAAAATGAAATGGAAATCCTTACGACATAATGTTAGATTTTCGGTTAGCCTTACCGATAACTATCACTTTTTTCACTATTTATGATTTCCTGAGATCGCACAAAGACGTGGGGAAAGAGCATACATAGCCAAAAAAAACCCTTTTTCCTGTTTCTGATTTGCCGAGATCGCACGCAACGCACAACAAAGAGCATACACAGAGAAGAGGGTATAGATCCGGAAAATAAATAAAATCTTAATACCGAAAATAAACAGAAAAAAACCGAAATAAGCAGAATTGTTAACAAATATAACTGCAAAGTAGATGCTTTATACCTCCAGATCTAAACTATCATAACTTGGGCAGCTGGAAACCTTTTCGCATGAAATGAAAGGTGTTTCTCACTGTAACAGATGCTCCAGACACAACCGAGCTATTCTCCAAGTCCAAAAATGTTTAGAAATAGTAGATCTACAAAACAACATTCGCATGCAGTCAAAGTGGCTTCGGATTTTGATCAACAATAGACGCAACCCTCAAAATAGCTCTGATACCATGTAGGAATTTACAGAGTAAGTTCCTTAGATCAATAACCAAAGGTCACCGCTCACAAACAGATCACAAATTAGTACACCAGTATAATCACGTGGTTAAAACCCTCGAAGAGGGAAACAGTCCATGGCCTGAGCCAACGCAACCACTTCAGGAAATTTATTAATATAAAAAGAAAGGTTACATATGTTTCTCTCATAAATGGTTACTAGACAAATGACCCTTCATGCTCTTTAAATAGAGATCATGGACCAATCGGGTGTTAAGCCATGGATCGAGTGTCGTTAATACCGAGGTGAGAGATAACCGTCGGATCACCACAAATCGTGACCATCGGATTCTAAGTTACAAATGTACATGGTAAAGAAACACACTTTACCTAACTCTACACTAGACTAAGTTATTCTTAACTATTTCCTATGTGTGGGAATATCCTAACAGTGTTACCTTAAAGTGACTTCCGCTACTCCTAGGACTGCGCATATTTTCAATGGAAAGCCATGCAAAGGCATGCTTATCGAAGAAAAATGCGCAAAAAGGCACATTTTTCTAGAGTAATTGGTGCGCAATTTGATTTTTCCTCTTGAACTTATGCATTTTTAAAAAAATTTAGATTCTCTAATGTGCCTTAGCCCTGTAGATCCTTCTTCTTGACATTTAATAATGTCACCTTTGCTTTTCCGATTTTCAAGTGATAACAGTTGCCCCCTAATGTGTGAAGTCTAGGAAGAACTGTATAGACGAAATACAATATAGTTTCTTTTCTGTCTACTATGTGGTGCGAGAGAGAGACTCGCGTACAGCTAAAAGTTGAAAATGCCTTACAGGGGATCGAAGAGTGACCATGTTCTGTGGGAACCCTACAAGAAATAGTATGATACAATAATACAATTTTTCTACGAGGTGGGCCATGGGAGAAAAATGTATGGATGAGTGGGGGACTTTGTTCTCCATTTGCATTCTTTGTACACTTACGAAAAGAATGAAACAATGGGATTGGATTATACAAAACACAGAGATAGGTGCCCCAAAACATGAAAGTTCTCGCTCATTGTGGATGTGAGGAGGGTGTTTTTGCTGAGCGTGGGGGCCCCATTGGTCGGTCTCTTGTGTGGGGGTGATGAAGCGGATGGGAAATATCTCAGATGGGTTATGTAGATGGAGGTATGGTAGGCCAAATACGAGGCACGGTGGTGCACTTTCGATCTGCTTGCAAAAAATGGTAGTCCAAGAAATGGGTTTTATTTTGATATGGTAAAACTTGACTTTATGCATGGTGGATGAATGGGCATGAAGTGCTTCCTGGACTGAAGTGGTATGGCCATGGCTTCGTGATTTTTCTAATGTATTATCTACTTTGAGTAACGAGCGCCATGGAGGGGAGGCTCTATTGACCAACAATGATGTTTATCATGTGCAAGGCGGGGAGATGATAAACCTAGTCAGGTGTTTGGAACCTATGGTTAATTTCTTGTGGAGAAATGATGTCAGGATATGTAGATTTTTTCTAGGACTCTATCATGCTGAGGGTAGAATGATACCTTCTCTGGTAATTTTAGTGGATGGAGCGATGGATGGTTTGTACCATATGTTATCACCAAATTGAGTACTAATGGGCTGCTTCAATGGTCAACTTGGAGTAACTATTTCAAACCACTTGGAACTAGAAATTAGCCTTTCGAGTTTGAGAGGGCTCTCTCAAAAAGATAAAGGATATTCAATGAAAAAATTGAAATTAGATGGCTAACTCTGTAATAGTATTTTGAATGTGTTTGTATGCAAGTGAAAAATGTATAAGGTTTACTACCATTGGGCTTATGCAGTGAGTGCTAGAGAATTCAGTGACAATGGCTTTCCTTGTGGAAGTTGAGGCTTGTAGATGCTTCAATGAAAGGACAACACACACACAAAAAATATTTAATAATTTAATGTTCAAAGGAAGTCAGAGCATGAGAAACATGAATTATGAGTAATGAGACATAAAGATATTGAAAGAAAAATATTAAGAGGGATATAGCATAGCTTAATGCTGAAAGGAAGTCAGAGCATTAGAAACACGAATTCTGAGTAATCAAGCATTAAGACATTGAAAGAAAAACATTAAGAAATATAGAACATTAACCCATTGAAACATAATAAGAATATTAGGTGAAGAAAATATGTACTGTCATTGTATATTGCTGAAACTCCATAGCTTTACAAATTAGTCTTCTGAAATAACATTTCCCAACCATTTTTCATTTGAAGTTTTGCATATAAATAAAATTTTGTGACTTACATAGGATATTCCATTTGGCTACATCATTGAACTCTTTGACTTGACGCTTCACTCAACCATAACCTAGATTCATGGAAATACAATAGACACATACTAACTTTACGAGTTAGAGACCTATTAGGACTCTACTACTTATTAATTGCATATTTAACTAAAAGGACATCCTATTTACATCGAAAAGGATCATGTTATTAAGTAGCACTGATCATGACCAAGATATAAATTCCCTCACTGTCTAAGAAATAGTCATCCTTTTTTTAAGGAAATGATGACATGACATTTGTTGACTGTCTTTTGTTGAGTTGGTGAAAAATAAAACTTTGTAGAAGACCAAATATCTGCTGGAATGTTCCACTGCTACCTTGGAATGCCTCCACATGGTTGGTTGTCTTTTAATACACTTTCCAAACATCAAGATACAACTAAAAACACTACGCTGCAAAAATAGAGTGCAATAGGTAGTTTCGTAGTGTAGATTGGTAGCAAACCCATTTCATCCATCTAAGTCAACTTTTAGCTCTCTTTGTTTATGTAGACATGTTTTTTGGGTTTAAAGAGCTAAAAAAAAATTTCTAGGCCTTGAATTTGATTTTATCCATCCCTTTTGCCATCAGATTATGGGCTTCAAGCCTGGGAGTTGCTACGAAACTACCTAAAGTGCAGCAAATTCAAAATTCTCCCTTTTTCTTCAAAATTTCACCTGTAGGTCTACAAATTGATATGATTAAGGATGATAAGGAAAACTTGGTTAAAAATTTCCTCTTACCCTCTTCAAAAAGCATCACTTTCACCTTTAGGAAGTTTATTTACCAATAAAATGACTCTTTTTTTCTGAAAAAATAAGGTTTAGAGATGAGCTCCTATCCCTCTATCCTTGATAGCCATTGCAAAATAGGAGGAGGTTTTTGTAAATAATTTCATCTCGAAGAAAATCCTCTCTTTTTTTTTTCTAAAAACCATCTCCAGTTGTCAGTAATATGCATTAGAAAAACATGTATAAAATAGGAAAATTGAGAATTCTTAAAATAGGTCCCAAATTCATATTTGAATCTCCAAATTGGTGGCACCTGTGAAAAACGTGAAAGGGGTTATTATTCCTTGTTCTGTGATTGAAAATAACCTCTCTCAGTATTGAATAATTCATCTCTGTTAACCCATGATATTCTCTTGAAATGGAATGTTCACACAGTCCCAAAAACACAACAAATTCCGTTGTAGCTCCAGCAGAAATTCAAGCAACATGAATTGGTGAATGTTTTAGCAAAGCTAGGGTACTTCATAAATAGCTTAAGTTCCATGGGCTCATATCTAACCACAAAGCCTCCTTTTTATGTTTTCTTCTTCATGGCCAACTCCCTTTATAACCAAATTTCCTTCTTGCTTATGACACTTGCGGAATCAAAACTAAACAACAACCTGCTTTCTGTGGTGAACCAGCTCTCGAAAAGTGACACTGAGATGATTTAAATGCCAGAATTGGATGATAAATGACAAAGAGTAGCTTGGGGGCAAGGTTTAAAAATTAATTTTAAAACTCGAGGGGAAAATATGACACAGGTGACCATAAAAGGCAATGATTACAAAAGATATGACCTTGCATGCTTGGGAATTATGATAACTAACTCGCATGACCTCACCTTTATCTTCATCCATCAAAATTTGACATCTGACACCGTTATGTCATTCTCTGCAGGAAAAAACCTAGTTTCGTAGCGAAAACAATTAAACTGCTAACATATTCGCTACGGAACTGTCAGGTAGTTTCGTAGAGAAATCTGTTGATTTTCCTTATAATTTGCTATGAAACTATGTAAAAATGTCAAGTGGATTATTTTTTTTATTTAAAAGTGTGGTAATGAAAACTAAATGATATGAGGTGTACTTGACTGATATGACAAGGCTCGAGGTGTGTTTTAGACTTAGGGTAGACATCACCACATGTAATTTTTTCAAAAATTTCTTGAAATTAACTATGAGACAACATGAACCTAGGTGAATGACATGTAAAACCCTATCAATGAAAGTGTTAAGACGAATGAGTGATAACAGTGGATCTACTAGGGATGGTGTGCCCCTATGGTACAACAAAGAACATGTAGTTCCAGTGCCATATTTGTTGAAAACAAAACTAAAATTCACCAATCCTTCTTCAAACTCTTATGGCCTTCTCCTTGGGCTCAAGCTTGAAAAACCAAATCTTTACATGCTGAAAAAAACTACTCAGACTATTTGAACTTATTCACACACACTCCTACCTACCCTAACAACTGCAATATTCATGTTTAATTCAAGCGACATGAAGCCTCCAATACATCCAGTCAATGAGTTGATATGATACCTGAACTCCTTGATTGTGCTTAAACCAAAAGAAAACTGTATTCTGAAATGATAAAGGTAACAGAAAATGGGTCTATTTTTCATAGTGAAAAAATAATTGAAATTTTGGACTATAGAACTCTTCCATGTAATCAGCTATGGGATCATAGAAGACATAATTTATTGATATCCCTTTTAATCTCTCAATGAAAAATTTATCTTGGATATCCTTTTCATTTTCTTCATCAAGGCTGAACCTTGATTCCAACTCTACAATATCAAGCTCATAACAATATTATTCCTCTATCTGCAAGTTAAATGGTATAACAATTTCCTCTTCTTTTGGAGGAGGAAGACTTTCCAAGAACTATTTAGGATCTCGGAAATCATGTTATTTAATTTGAACATCCAATAGTTCAATTTCATTTTTTAATTTTTCAGCAACTAAACCAAGAAAATAAATTTTATTTTCAGGTGTGAGTCGACTGAATTTCAAACAACGGAATACTATTGTTGAGAAATGTTCATCTATCTGAAATTATGCTAACTCATCCCTTACACTTTGTAACATTTCATCATATAAAGGTTTTGCCACATACCCTGTCATCTTGGATCACCATCAGTGTTCTCAAATCTAGATTCTTTGGTAGTGAAGTTGTTCTGAAATTTGAAGCTTGGAATCTTGAACAATGTAGTCACCAAGTGAATGGTACAACCTTCCTATGTTTGGATTTTGTTCACCATCAGAAACCAAATCTGAACTTTTTCGTTCTTCCTGGAGAAAATTTACACCTTCATCCCCAGAAATGGCGCCAAAATGTTATCACCAAATTGAGTCCTGATGGGTTGCTTCAACGATCAACTTGGAGTAACTATTTCAAACCACTTGCAAATGAAAATTATCCTTTCCAGTCTGAGAGGGCTCTCTCAAAAAGATAAAGGATATTCAATGAAAAATTTGAAAGCAGATGGCTAACTCTGTAATAGTATTTTGAATGTGTTTGTATGCAAGTGAAAAATGTATAAGGTTTAATACCATTGGGCTTATGGAGTCAGTGCTAGAGAATTCAGTGACAATGGCTTTCCTTGTGGAAGCTAAGGCTTGTATATGCTTCAATGAAAGGACAACACACACATAAAATATTCAATAATTTAATGTTCAAAGGAAGTCAGACCATGAGAAACACGAATTCTGAGTAATGAGACGTCAAGATATTGAAAGAAAAATATTAAGAGAGATATACCATAGCTTAATTCTTAAAGGAAGTCAGAGCATGAGAAACACGAATTCTGAGTAATCAAGCATTAAGACATTGGAGGAAAAACATTAAGAAAGATAGAACACTAACACATTGAAAAATAATAAGAATCTCAGGTAAAGAAAAGTTGTACTGTCATTGTATATTGCTAAAACTCCAAAGCTTTACAAATTAGTCTTCTGAAATAACATTTCCCAAACCATTTTCATTTGAAGTTCTGCATATAAATAAAATTTTGTGACTTACATAGTATTTTCCATCTGGCTAGATCATCGAACTCTTTGACTTGACACTTCACTCAACCATAACCTAGATTCATGGAAATAAAATAGACACATACTAACTTTAGGATTTAGAGACCTGTTAGGACTCTACTACTTATTAAATTCATATTTAATTGAAAGGAGAGCCTATTTACATCAAAAAGGATCATGCACTTAAGTAGCACTGGCCATGACCAAGATGTAAATTCCCTCACTAGCTAAGAAACAGTCATCCTTTTAATAAGGAAATGATGACATGACATTTGTTAGCTGTCTTTTGATGAGTTGGTGAAAAATACAACTTTGTAGAAGACCAAAACTCTGCTAGAATGTTCCAATGGTACCTTGGAATGCCAGCACGTGGTTGGTTTTCTTTTAACACACTTTCCAAAAATCAAAATACAACTAAAAACACTACGCTGGAAAAACAAAGTGCAATAGGAAGTTTCGTAGCATTGTTTGGTAGAAAACTCATTTCAGCGATCTAAGTCAACTTTTAGCTCTCTTTTTTGACGTAGACATATTTTTTGGGTTTAAAGAGCTAAAACAAATTTTTTCCAGGCCTTGAATTTTATTTTATCCATAGATTTTTCTGTATAATCACCTACAGCAGTTTCATAGTAGATTTTGGGCTTCAAGCTTGGGAGTTGCTACGAAACTACCTAAAGTGCAGAAAATTCAAAATTCTCCCTTTTTCTTCAAAATTTCACCTGTAGGTCTGAAAATTGATATCATGAAGGATGATAAGGCAAACTTGGTTCAAAATGCCTCTCACCCTCTTCAAAAAGCATCACTTTAACCTTTAGCAAATTTATTTACCAATAAAATGACTCTTTTTTTTTCTGAACAAATAGGGTTCAGAGATCAACTCCTATCTCTCTATCCTTGATAGCTGTTGCAAAATAGGAGGAGGTTTTTGTAAATAATTTCGTCTTGAATAATTATGTTTGTTTTCTAAAAACCATCTCCAGCTGTCGGGAATATGCATTAGAAAAACATGTCTAAAACAGGAAAATTCTAAATTCTGAAAATACGTCCCAAATACATATTTGAATCTCCAAATTTGTAGCACCTATGAAAAACGTGAAAGAGGTTATTTTTCCTTGTTCTATGATTTAAAATAACCTCTCTCAGTATTTCATAATTCATCTTTTTTCTCCCATGATTTTCTCTTGAAATGGACTGCTCACACAGTCCCAAAAAAACAACAAATTCCCTTGTAGCTCCAGCAGAAATTCAAGCAACCTAAATTGGTGAATGTTTCAGAAAATACAGGATCCTCCATGAATAATTTAAGTTCCATGGGATCCTATATAACCACAAAGCCTCCTTTGTATGTTTTCTTCTTCATGGCCAACTCCCTTTATAACCAAAAAACCTTCTTGCTTATGACACTTGCAGAATCAAAACTAAAGAACAACCTGCTTTGTGTGGTGAACCATCTCTTGAACAGTGACAATGAGATGATTTACATGCAATAATTGGATGATAAATGACAAAGAGCAGCTTGGGAGTAAGGTTTAAAAATTAATTTGATAACTCGAGGGGAAAAGTTGATACATGTGACCAAAAGAGGCAATGATTACAAAAGATAGGACCTTGCATGCTTGGGAATTATGATAAATAACTCGCATGACATCACCTTTGTCTTCATCCATCAAAATTTGACATCTCACACCATTCTGTCAATCTTTGTAGGAAAAAACCCATTTTTGTAGCGAAAAAATTTAAAGTGCTGACAGATTCGCTATGGAACTGTCAAGCAGTTTCGTAGCAAAATCTGTTGATTTGCCATATAATTCGCTATGAAAATGTGTAAAACTAACAAGTGGATTATATTTTTGATTTGAAAGAGTGGGAATGAAAACTAAATGATATGAGGTGTACTTGACTAATTTGACAAGGCTCAAGGTGTGTTTTAAACTTAGGGTAGACATCACCACATGTAAAATTTTCAAAAATTTCATGAAATCGACTATAAGACAACATGAACCTAGGTGAATGACATGTAAAACCCTATCAAAGAAAGTGTTAAGACTAATGACTGATAACACCATACCTGCAACAAAATACCCCAAGTGAAAGCATCTTCTTCATTCATATATTAGTGAAAAACATGTACTAAATAAAAAGAAGATGAGAGAGGTCATACCTATCCGCACTGAAAAATATTTTTTTCGGAGGTTTGAATGTGTGGAGCCTCCTTTGGGTGTTATGAGTTGTTTATCACTATTTTTCTTTCAGTTCTAAAATAGGGCCCTCTTAGCTCTCGTTATGGCCCTCCAAAAAATCTGAAAAGGGTGACATATAGGCCAATATGGCTCATTTCGGCTCATTTGCGACATTTGGGTGTTTGAGGTTTTGAGAGGTCAGAGGCTACCGCGGAGCTGTTCTTGTCATTGCAATCAACCTGAGTACCTAGGACTCATGATTCTTGAGTTAGGTCGGCCCCATAAAGTCTTGCATTTTACTTTTTTCAGTGTGACTGGGTCGGTGTCCATACAAAATAGGTTTGTACGGATCCATAGCCTGTTTTGGCCTTGATCGCGCAGGTTATCAAGGAACAGGCACGAAGTTTTCGCATAGCACTGAGGTTTTTGCACGAAGTTATAGCACCTGTGATGGATTTTTGTGCATATTTTCCGCTCTTTTACAAGGTACAGGCGTGCAGAACGCATGCCTATTTCAGAAACAGGCGCGGCGACCAAGTTAAAAAATATTTGAAGAAATTTTGTGAGATTTTTAAATTTTTTTGGATGTTTTTATGTTGTTGATGTGTGCCTATTGTGATGATAGGATGTTGTGGAGGGAGAGGGACTAGCCTGACCACTAGATCACTATGTCACATGATGTCAATGCACGCTAGTAGTTGGCGAGGTGGGGTCTTCTCAAGTTCTTGGAGAATGACCTCTTGCGATCAAAGGATTGTCTACTGCGCTATGTGATCTGATGATGGAGTAGGCAGTGCAAGGTTATGGTGTTGTGGTGGTGTGACCTAGCTATCTGTCCTGATATGGATATATACTTTGTGACCAGGCTACTGCCTCAAGGTGAGGCGCTTCCTTATCCAATTCCCCTTGGGAGGGTGGATCTTCAACAGTTCGCGACCAACCATTGTGGCAGAGCACCTCTCATGGAGGGATGTGTTAAGATAGCCTCTATGACTGACCTGGCCGAGCGGTGCGCTCTGGCGATGATTGTGAAGTTGAGAGGGTCATTTTTTTCCCAATTGGGTGTTGGGTCTGCAGATTGGTGTTTTGTGGTAGCTGAAGGCCGAACACTTCTTTGATTTCGCCTTTCACTACTATGCCAGGATGTTGGCTCAAATATAAAAGGTCTGTGATGGATCAAAATTATTCACATATGCTAGCATCTTGTGTAGCATTATGTATGAGAGAGTGGTACTGCTGAGACCTGTGGTGGTAGTGCCTACTAGGGGTCTTCGTGAGCCTCGTATGAGGATGTGGGCCCCCGTACTGCCTCCCGGTGGGGGAGGAAAGGTGGGTCGTTACTGGAATGCCATGACCAAGGCTTGGTTTGAGGCCAATCCTAAGATGTTCCTTCCTTACCCATATGCTGGGATGGACTTTCGTGGAGACCCAGACATGGGTCTTCCTGCGAGATATGCATGGGGGCCAGCAGGTATGTTTTTTATGTTTTATTTTGTATTTATTGAGTATTTATGATTTATATGTGTATGATGATGATACTTCCAAAGTTTTTTTACTCTTGCAGATGTTGGTGAGGTCGGGTGTCCTGTGTCTCAGTTGGTGGGGCACCATTCGATCTGGAGGCCTCGAGGCATTCCACTCCAAGCTGTGGGACAAGGAGGGGGATCCAGCACAACCTCAGGGTGGAGTACCCAGCAGCGAGGTTGGTCCCTCTGGGAGGGTAGTAGCTTGATTGTTTCTGACTGCGTTGCAATGATTGCTCGCACTGAGGCGGCGGAGGATCATGTCACATAGGTGATGGATAAAATGGCTACTCTGGAGGTCAGGGCCCATGATCTGGAGAATTCATGGGGCTAAGTCGACCATATTACCCATGGGATGCCTACCAGTGGGTTTGTGGATGACTTGGACGACGTCTGGTTGGAGACGTTCATGGTTCGCGAGAGGGGATATCGACCGACTTTACGCCAAGTGGGGGCCTCTGTCTTGAAAGCTGCCCCAGTGTTGGTACCAGGAGCAGCTATGGGTGCAGCTGCCCAACCTATAGGGGAAATCCCTAGAGGATTTTTTTTACATAGGGAAAACACTCGTTATGAGGATGCTTCCCTTATTTTTTTCGGCTTGCACATATGCATTTTTCGGATGACTTATCAGTCAGATACATGACTCCTCTTTTATACTCAGACATTTTTTGATATATATATGAGAGATATATTTTTTTCCACTCTATATGGTGTGTCTCATGTTGATATGTGTTTATGGATGATGTGTTATGCTGATGGATATCTATGTTTTTTATGTTTTTTGTTTTTATGTATGATGGTTTATCCGAGATGCATTCCAGTTTAGGATATGGTTAGCTATGCGATCTGCTGTCTGGTTTTGATTTCTTGGCACATGTGTGAATGTAATGGGATCAAATTGAAGGCTTAATCATTTTTCACACAAATATTTTCTAAACAGATGCAAATCTCATACCTCAAATTCTTGGTTTAACTGCGACACCACTAACTGGGAATCTAGGTAGATATGCAAGTGGTGAATTCCTTGATTGATGGTGTCGCACATAAGTCCAATGATGAAGATATTCCACTTAATTGTTTGTTTCATACTCCATGATTGGTGAATAATGGTGATTGGTTTGGGTGATAGATGACCTAGGCGGCTACTACTAAACTTTGAGACCATATTGATGCTCCATCAGTGAATCCAAAGTAATGGTTGCTTTGAAAATCCATTTTGACACTAGGGCACTTTTTGTGACAAGTATTTTATCAAAAATTAAAGTTTGGGTGTGTGTATGTTGACTCTATAGCTGATCCCTCTTGGCTCTTATGGGTATAATTTCTTGAGGTAAAGACCATTGACGAGGTTGCTCAGGCATGTTCCTTCTGGCTTTGTCAAGATGTATGCCCCCTTGAGGAGACAACGTTTTATGATGTAGGGTCCTTTCCATAACTTTTCGAACTTTCCTAGCCCTAGGGCTTCATTTGAAACATCATAGGAGAGGACTAACTCTCCTTGATAAATGAATGAGGGTTGATGTTGTGAACGAACAATTCTTTCACCCGATTCTTATGGGCTTCGTTGTACTAGAGCGACTGTCGTCAACTTTCGTCGATGAACTCTAGTTGTACTAAGCATTGCTCTAGAGGTTGGGTGTCATCAAGGAGTTCGATGGTGGTGTGTAAATTCGAGATCTCGCGTTCTATGGGAATCACGGCTTTGACCCCGTACACCAGGCGGAAGGGTGTGAACCCTGTGGATGTTTTTGTTGTTGTGAAGTATGCCTACAGGACGGAGAAAATCATGTGATGCCAGTTTGTTTTGTGGTTGTTCACCATACACTGTAACATTGTTTTGAGTAATTTTTTTACAACCTATACCTGTCTATTGGATTAGGGGTAGTATGGTGATGAAAATTCATGTGTGAATCCAAGATGTTGAGATAGCTCCTAGAAAACTTCGTTTTTGAAGTGTTTACCATTGTCAGAGACTAACTCCTTTGGTATGCCAAACTGAGCAATGATGTGGTTAAACAGAAATCGTGCAGAAATTTCTGTGGTGTTGTCATATGTGGGAATATCCTCTGCCCACTTGGTGAAATAATCGACGACTACAATAATGTATTTTTGATTGCCCAACGATGTTGGGTTTCAAGTCATGAAGTCGATCCCCCATTTACAAAATGGACCAGCGATGATGATAGGGTGCAGGGGAGCGGGAGGAGCTCTTGCCTTGTGAGCGAAGCATTGACTTCGCTCACACCTATTGACTGCTGAAATGCAATCGAGAAATAAAGTGGTCCAAAAATATCCTTCCCGTAGGACGTTTTGGGCAATGGCCATTCCATAGAGGTGGCCACCGCAAGCAACGTTGTGGCAGTCATTAAGGGCTTGTTCTGCTTAGTCGTGGGTAAGGCATCGATGTAAGATGGTGTCGATGCCCCATCGGTATAAGACATCTCCCATAAGGAGGTATCGGGGGGCCTGATGGAAAATACTCTGATGGTCGTCACAAGTGAGATGGGGGCTGAAATTTTGTGTTCGTAAAAAGCGGAGGATATCTCCGCACCAAGGGTTGTTGGTTTCTACGAGGAAGAGATGTTCGTCTGGTAGCGAATCGTTTACTCGTGATCCATTGGTGTGACTTGGGAGGTCCATAATGAACTCTGCTAATATTAATTCCTTTTTTCTCTTGGGGGAGCAAAACTGTAAGTCATATTCTTGCAGAATGACTATTCAGCGGGTGTATTTGTTGTTCATTAGGTGGCACATGAGAAAATATTTGATGGGATTAATATCTACGATGAACGTTGTGGTCTTTAGGATGATGCAGTGGTGAAGATTTTGGACTGCATGAATTAGCGCTAGGGAAGTCTTTTCTTCGGGCTCATATCTTAATGCAGGGTCCGATAAGGTTTTTCTAACGTAACATATTACATGCTCCTTCCCATATGGGCCCTCCTGGATCAATACTCTGGACAAAGAGGTCTCAGATGCTGATAGATATAGGATATAGTCTTTGTCGTAGTGTGGGGGAATAATTAGCGGGGCTGAAGACAATGTGTCTTTCAGCGCGTCAAATTATTGTTGGGCTTGGTTGTCCCATTTGCACGAGATGTCCTGGCGAAGGAGACACAGGAATTCTTGAGTAAAAGTGGTGTAATCTGGGATGAAACGTCTGAGAAATTTGGTCTTTCCCTGCAAGCTTTGTAGTTGCCTGAGGGTTCAAGGTGGAGGTACCTCTTTGATAGCTTGGACCTTGAGGGGTCCACTCTAATTCCTTGCTGGGACATGATAAAACCTAAAATTCTTCCCGATATGATGTAGAAGACACACTTGAGGGGGTTCAAGCATAGGTTGTATTTTTGGCATTGTTGGAATACCAGTCGCAGATCCTCAAGGTATTCTGATTGATTCTTGGATCAGACTGTCAGGTTGTCCAAGTAGGCAAGGATAAGGTGTACCAAGTCATGAAAGATATAATTCATGACCCTCTGGAAGGTGGCTCTAGCATTATATAGGTTAAATTGCATTACCTTGTATGCGAAAGTGCCCCAGGGGGTAGTGAACGCGGTCTTGTACCGGTCGATGTGGCAGATTTGAATTTGATTGTACCCAGAGAAGCCATACATGAAGGAGAGGGCCTCGTGACCTGCACAAGCATCGATGACTTGGTCGATTAATGGGGTAGGGTAATTTTCCTTGGGACATGCTTTGGTCAAATCGCGAAAGTCGGCGCAAACGTGTATGGTGCCCCGGTTTTTCATGACGAGAATAGGGTTGGAAACCCAAGACGTGTAAGCCATGGGGTAGATAAACCCGTCTTTGTGAAGCTTGTCGATTTCTAGTTTTATTGCTTCCACCTTGGATGGGTGCAATTGACGTTGTTTCTAGTGTATTGGTGGAACGTCAGGCCAGGTGTCAATATGGTGCTCTACAATAGTGGGACTAAGCCTAGGCATCTCTGAGTAGTCCCACACGAAGATATCTCGATACTCTTGTAGTAAGTGGGTGTAACAGGTTATCTATTTTGGTTAACATGCTACCCCAAGTGACATTTCTTCGACCATTTTAGTATTTCGAGAGATATTCAGCTTAATGATAGGTGAAATGTTTGACATATTTCCTTCTCTGAATGCATCAGGCGCCAGAATGGGGTTCTTAAACCAATCAACCTTTCCTGGTGGGAGGAAATATTTTGATTCAATCACAGAAATCTCTTGTTCTCCTATCTTGTAAGGGCTGAACGTTCTTCTAGGGAGAAAAACGAGCGTTGATGTATTGCATCCCACGAAGAATCTGGCTCTGTCATGGCCTCCAAGATGTCCTCATCTGAATGAAATAACGATCCTAAGGGGGATTAAGTCCGTGCAAGGCCATGAGGAAGAGGTTCAGTCCTGACGAAGGTTGTTTACATACATGAAAAGGATTCCATCATCGATGTGGTCGAACCTGACACGGTCGACATGGTGCATACAAATTTTGTTTGCACCATCATTGGTACATCTACTATCATAGTTGCAGCTGACTCGACACCTATGACAGATGAGTAGACTTGATTCATAGTAACGATACACAATGATGTGAATCGTATATCTTGTATCATGTCGTCGGCGTTTGGCGGGGGAGGAATTTCCATCATGGGAGCTTTTGTGGGAGCAAGGCTAGATTCCTTGTTAGGTTGGGCACTTTACAGGAGTTAGAAGTTGTGCCTAGTACATAGGGGCCTAAATGTTTCCATTAATGGGCATGCCTCTGGTTCGTGGTTATGGCTGGTGCAAATGGTGCACGGAACCACTGTGCCAACTGAGTATATTGTGTGGGAACCAACACTACTCTTCATCCTAGAAGCGGACGCTCGGAAGGGATCAGGCGTAGGGGAGATGGTCCTCTGCTACCATTTCTGATTTTTTGGCTTGGGTATGTCTAAATCTTCTGGGGAGTGTATACTTAGTGTTGCTCTCACCGCTCTAAGCTTTGGGAGGTGTTCACATTTCACAGTATGGTGAAAATGTGAGTAGATCCAACAATAGCAATGTGTGATTTTTTCATGGTTGGAGAGGTGCCTCTGAGGGAGGGAGGAGACTATGCGAAAGCTATTCAAGAGTTGATTTAGTTCATTGAACTGGTTGACCTAGTGGTTGATTCTATCGCATAGTCCACATGCTGACATATTTTGGGCATGGGTCATGCTAGGTCAATGCATATTTCTAACTTGCCCGACGTGTTAGTGTGAAAACGAGGTAGGTTTCCTGGGTAGAATCTGCCTTCCATCGTGGTTTTTGAGCTCTGGATTGATGAGATCCAGGCAGTGCATATCTAATAAATTTATCATGTCAATTTGTGGTCACACTTACGGGATATACATATAGCAATGCTCATGGTGGTTGCCCTGACATACTAGGAAAAAAAGCCTTACATGGGTTTTCCCATCCTATTCCTTTGATGACTTCATCGAGTACCAACGGTGTAGCGCTTCTGAGTCAGGGAAAGTGGAAACCAGATGATAGTGTGTGTTACATAACGCACATGTTGGTCTTCTCCGTGGAGGGTGGTTGGGGGTGACTAAGGGTTCCTCGACTGGCCGCTTTTCAGCTGACAAGAAGAGGATGAATCTACTGGTCACATCCTCTTGCATTTTAGAGCTATCCATGAATTTTGTATCAGAGTCGTCTTCTAGGGAGAGGAGTATTATGGCCATGAGTAAACTAGCTAGTGCTGCACAGAATCCGGGGATATAGTGACAATGATGTAATGGGTGGTTTCCACCACATATCTGACATGAATAATGGGTGGCTATAAGGTCATCACAGTATACTACATGCACTGGATACCATCACTGAAAAAATTCTAGGACTGGACATTCAAAGATGAAATGATCGTGTTCGTCTTAGAGCACACAACGCTTGATAGGGGGAGGGCCAAGGATGAAAAAGAGTATTTCTGGTGACTGTCATGCCTCCTATAGGTATTAAATGACGCAAGGTTCCTCTCCAGTTGACTAGATGGAGGGATCCTCTTGATAGGATTGCTCGATGGCGTGTAACGTGTCCCTGTATAGTGGAATTTCTAGGTAATGATGGGTGTAATGCCCATAATGGCCACATATCGCACATACGTGGTTGGTACACAATGCCTTGCCTTGATTTTTGTTGGTTGGTTCCTTTTTATGGGAATTATTGCCACAAATATTACCGCAGAGCTAAGGAGTAGTTTTAGCTCCTCCAGCTTGGGCATATGTGGGTAGGGTGGCCTACTATGTCGCATATGGTGCAAGGTTGTAATTGACATTTCATGGTGGGATTTTATACCTTCTTCCCTCTTTTACTAGTTTTCTTGTTCATAACCATCGGTTTTACGATGGAAATTTCCTTCGATGGGATGGTTGTGATAGTCTCCTTAACATGAGGCTTCCTCAAGACTGAGGGGGATTAACCTTGTAGAGGTGACATTTGTGACTCCCGTCATGGTAGGTGGGATCAGGTACCAAACTGGAATTGCAAATGATAAGTTTGGAAACACCACTATATCCAAGACTTGCTGTGCCACAAAACCATATGACAGGTAGAGGAAAGGAGTTTTGGAGGTGGCGTAGGCTAGAGAGGATGACATGGCTGAGGTATTAGTATCGTTACTTCTTGTCTCCATCTCTTGGCTGGATTTGGTGCTTGATGTGGACATCATGCACACAGGAGCCTCTGCGATATCAGATGATGACTCTGGTATAACAGGGGGATCTCCTAGAAATGACCTAAGGATAGATGATGGTTTGAACTTGACGGGGCCATATTATTGGTACCGTGTAAGCCTCTCGGTAGATGTGTCTACATAGGGTAGAATGAAATCAGTATTTTTAGGGATCTCTTGTCTTCATATGTCAATTGGTCGACATTAACGATGTGATGTTCATGGGGGAACATCATGGTTCGGAATACGAATGAGGCTATGGCTAACATGGCATACATATAACTTCGCCCAAGGAGTATATTGTAATCCAGCTGAAAATCCAAGACTTCAATGTCTATAAGGGCCATCTTTCTAGCTAAGTAGACTGGGACATTTTGGTAGAGACTGACAGTAGCATATGGGCTCCCGTCGTATTCTCTGAGTGTGATGTCTCATGGCTTTAGTTCGAGAGACCCTACCTTCTGCTAGAGGTTCTTTGACATGATGCAAGTGGATGAACCCTCATCAATGATACAGTGGTGAATGTTGATGTTTTGAACCGACACTAGTATCTGGAAGGCGACCATCGAAGGAAGCCTAGGGGTGGCTTTATCTAAATCGAAGGCCATTAGGCACAAATCGGCAGGGTTGATGGAGCCTAACGTGGAAATAGGGCTTTCCTTTACTTTGGGTATAATTGTAATACCCCGAAGGCTAACATAGCGATGGGAGATTGGGCTAAATCATCCACAATGATATAGTTATGGGCCACTTTGGAATGCTTTCTTGCTCACCTAGTTGGTCGCTTAGCCATATTTGGCAAAGATTCAATAGGTATTTTCGATATAGTCAACGGTGTTGTTGGAGCACTTGTTCTAGCCCCTAACGAATTGGTGTTTGGTGGGGTATCATAGTTTCAATTCTGTGTCTGAAAAAATATTTCTTCGCTAGTCATGTAGATTTCGTGACTATTCTTTCCGGAATCGTCGTAATTTGTTTTCTTTTGGTGGGTGCTAATTGTCCATTGATGGGGGAAAGGCTCCTACATGACAACTGTCTGCTGTGAGGATCCCTCTTGTCCTCTCTTACACTAAAGCTTCTTCAGCTCAGGGAGATCGGGATAGTTGTGAGTGTAATGGCCATATTCACCATAGATTGCACAAGGGTGGTTGGTCTGAAGATTCACCCTCTTCTTCTGCCCTTGGGAGTTATTTGGCTCCTTGTTTTGATTTCGGTTGGAGTTTCCTCTAGCCTGAGATCGCGGAGGGTGTTGTTGATTGTTTCCCCCTATCCAGGATTTCCCTTTTGTTTTGTTTTTTTTTTTTTTTCCTTGGCATGTTAAGAGGATAGCTAGGATTATCCTAATTATATGATTGTCATGATTGTGCTTGGGAAGGTTGCACAAAGTTCACTTGCGTATTATTTTTCATGGGTGGGTTTTTTGCGGGGGATTGGGAATATTGGGGTCCGTATCCCTGGTTTGTGAATGCCTATTGGGGAAGAGATCTTCCGCCAGCATTTCTAGCTGCGTACTGGGTCCCCTGAGCTAGAGGATATAGACCTCCCTCCTAATGATGGTACATCTGCGCCCTATTGGTCATATTATGCAAAGGTGCATGACAAATTTGGTAGCCTGGTTGCAGGATGTTCTGGTTAGGATCATACACGTAACCGAGGTATTAACTACTGCTGCCTAATTTTGGGTCAGTGACCCGATCAAATTGTCTGATAAGTTTAACGCGCCTGGAAATTCTTTATAAATTTTCAGGTGCGGGGCATTAAGAAAGATGTTATAAATGTATCCTAACTGCGTGTAAATCAGCTCGAGCTTCTAGGATTTACTGATGGAATCCTCTTCAGATGTAGGTTTTTGGGTTGCTACATCTTTTGAAATCTATGCAGTGAAATTTTTTAGGAAAAGGTCTAGCAGAACTCGATCATCAAGTTTGGTTTTACACAAACTACGACGCCGCCACCACTCATGGCAATGGTGCGAGATATGGACGGCTGGTGTCTGTCTAAAATGTGTCAGTAATTCCATCTTGGAATCGTGGTGGATGGGTAACTGAAAATATGCAAGGAACGTGGTAGCGAGGGTGCTAAAGGTTCCATGTGTAGCAAAAGGTTGCTCCACATACCATTTCGTAGTTGGTCCGATTAGGGTGTGCTGAAATAATCCCAGCCGAATAGTATCATCAATGATGTTGTTCGATGAACACCATAGGTGGAAAGTCATTATGTGATTTCCTGGGTCTTTCGCTTGCTTCCCTTCAAACTTTGGAATGTCCAAAGGGAGCTTTGTGGGCATGGGGGGGCATGTTGGGTTGTGTGCAATAGGGTCCTTCGTTAACCTGGTTAGATTGGGTAAGTTCAACGATGCTAAGAATGGTGACTATGGGTTGAGAGCCATTGCACATTTTGAAGACACAGTGTTTTGGTTAGATATGGGGTTAGTCTATGACGTACCCGACTGTGTGTTCACTTGGCTCCCCGAATGGGTAGCACTCCTCTGTCCCCTAGGGGTTGTGGGAGGAGTGGTATGTGGTGACCCTATGGGGGTTTCCACTGGTGTGGAGTTGGCTAACTATTGGGGGTTCCCAACTAAAGATGCCCTGATAAAGGATGAACCAATAAGGGTGGTGGTGTTCCATCTTTAACGCCTAAATGGTGAAAGACCTGGAACTCCTCCTGGTAATGGGGGGAGGTCCAAAAGACGTCTAGATAGAAGAGGTCACGTTGGGTCCATTATGGTGTCGACTAGGTATGGTTTTGGAAAAATACTTAGTTCTATGAGAGGTGAAGTATCAAAGAAAAAAATGTGACCATATACATAAAAAAAAGCGAAAACAAAATTTAATTTTCCTTTAAATTATTTCTATGTGATCAATCAATAAAAAATAGGTTTTGGTTGTTTTTGCGCGTGATACTCAAAATCCTAGAGACCTAAAATGTCCTCACAATCTCAATTGTAACTGGGCCTTGCGAATATATCTTCTGGTAGGTACTAGGGCTAACATCCTGATAGAATTGGCAACAACTTCCAGTAGCCGGAGAATCAACCAAGGTAATGGGTAGAGGATCTAGTGTTTCCTACATCATCACCTATAGGGAAGGATGCCCTAGATTTGGCCAATAAGTATCGTCATCTCACATGAGCGTTTGAGTCTTGAGCTTCTTGGTAAATCATCTACTAGTACTGAGCATTATATGGGTCAGGTAGCCCCAAATAATACTACATGCACTGGGCCTAAGCTTAACCTCCTCAGAATCGGGTCTCTGTGGCACTCGAGTTTTATTTTCCGTGAGTGGATAGATAGATTTTAAAGCTTCCTAATTGTTCAAATTCTATGTCTCAAGATGTAAACTAACCATGATGGCCTATTGGATTCCTACCCCCATGGTCCTAACCTGAAATATAATTTTTTTTGTGGCCCCTAAGGGGAAACTTAGTGAGTTAAATTAGGTTAGTTTTAAGGAGTCTTTACTTCAGTTATGGTGTGGAAGTGTGTGAGAAAATAGTGAACAATTGCACAATTTTAAGATGTGGATATGCGATCATCCTTTACACGTCCCATATTAATCTATGTTTGATTTTTCGTTGCTATAAGAAAATCATGTGAGGATAGTGGGCCACTTACAATTTTTCCTAGTTAATCTATGTGATCAACTAAAGGGAGATAGAAAATTATCAGAAGATAGATTTCATATGCTTTCCTAGGGTCACCAAAAGGTGCAAAGGTAACAGAGATTACTTCCTTCTCTTAATATAGTTAATTCTTGGTCCCAACTCCTAGTGCCAAAAATTAAACTAAAACTAATGATCTAACTACGAAAAATAAAAACCTAGCTAAGCATATGTGGATTAGGGCCACTTACTCTAGCTAATTATCTATGTGTTGCTGGTTTCTATTTTCACAAAAATAAGTTATTTCATATTGCAAGTAAATTCCCCCTACTTAAACTATGTGTTTTTTTCTAAAGATAAACTTTGAAATTTAAAACTAACAACTAGAAATACTCAAATGAAGCTAAAAGTAGGTTTTAAAAAGACGTGGGACACCACACACAGTGCTACCAGTTTTTCTCTGGGTTTCCAACCACTTTACAACGTGGAAATTGAGGAAAATGGCAAAGAATTTTGGTCTCTGGTTTCCACGCGCAAAAGCTTCACTCATGCGTGAAATCCACATGTAGGTCAGGGCTAAACGCACACAACTCTCCGCATTTGTCTGAAAAAATAGTGCGCGGTTTTCGCGAGAATGAAATTTTGGAACTTTTGAACTTTAGACTGTCATTGAGGGTGAATGAGCAGATAAAAAAATAAGGGGAGTTGTCCAAGAAACAACCCAGAGTAGAGAGAAGGCCCCTGCAACAACTGCAACCACAATAACTAAAAAAGTAAAGCTAGTGGAGTCGCCAATCTTGTGTTTGTGGTTTTGGTGCACAAGTTTACCAATTCCACAATTGCTTAAGAGGAGTGGTTTCTGCCTCTAAGCCTTGGTCACAAGCAGATAAAAAAAAGAGTTAGCACGTTAGTGGACATTCTATAAAACATTTAACACATTAAATCATGATATAGTATGCATATATAGAGAGAAAATAAAACTAAACTAAACATAAACACAAAATCTCATAAAGAGTCAAACATAACAATAATACTAACGGTGGCATCAAGGTCCCCTCTTATTTCTTTTTGTTAGGAAGAAAGATACTACGTTTACACTCTTGCCAAAGGACCCTTAGAACTATGGAGTTCTAAGACCTAATGAAAGGACATTTTTACCTTATAGCTGCTAGGTGGAAGGTCTCTCTCTCTCTACTCCAAAGGATTGAAGTTGTTGTATGGCCAAAAACTGAATCCCCTCTCTGCTTCTGCTCTGGATTACACACTACTAGATTGCCTCTAAGAAATTTTGGCTAGCATAACAATGTGCTCTCCCTTTGTTCATCTCTTGATGGCACTTTATAGATGAATTAAAATTCTCCTTCCATCTCTTGGTACATTGATCGATGGTGACCCAAGAGAGAGGGTTGATTCCATTGTGTGCCACTTCATTCCTTTGTGTGCTCCCTTGAGGTCCCAAGGAGGCCTAGGCGGTTATCCTTGGGCGGCCTCATGTGTGGGATCATTTCTTGGAGTGTGTCATGTGGTCTCAGAAAGTGACTTCCACCACTCCTAGGACCGTGCGGCTTTTCAAGGGAAATTCTCACAAAGGTGTGCTTCTCAAAGAAAAATGCGTGAAAAGGCGCATTTTTCCTCAGTACTTGGTGCACAATTTGATTTTTTCTCTTGAACTTAGGGATTTTTAAAAAATTTCAGATCCTCTAATGGGCCTCAGCCCTGTAAATCCTTCTGCTTGACATTTAATAATGTCATCTTTGCTTGTCCAATTTTCCAGTGATAACAATGATGATCTCTCATCTCTCCTCCTTCTGGTCCTAACCTCAGGACTAGCAACCAATAGCTTCCCTTCTCCTCTATGTAACTTCAACCTTGTAAGCATCACAAAATTACAATTATTAAACCACTTCTTGCGCAATCTAAGGCAAAGAAATAAAATAACCTTTTCTCTAATACCATCTTGATTTTAATTTGATTGTTAGTTATTGTTGTGCTAATATAAATTTCAAATTTATAATGAAAATGCTTATGTTTGCTTCTTGTACAAGGGTTTATAGATGTGCTTATGATTGATAAAAAACAAAATTATGGAGATTAAGTTGATTTAACGAACATAAAAGAATGGAAACTAAATTTTGAACAACAACATATAAACACACAACAAACCATGACAACTGAATCAATAACACATTGTTTTGATGAAGGAGTTCACCCCTCTTGGGATACATCTCCTTGGTCCAGCTTCCATGGGATGGGCCTTTGTATTAGCTTCAATTGTGAAAAAATTCTATTTACACTCTCCTATTTCCTCTGCAATCTATTCCAATGGCTCCAAAACATCAAAATCTACCAAGAATGACTCTTCCTGAGCCACAATTGGTCGAAAATTGGCTCGGTTATGGAAAAAACCAATTTTCATACATTTTCTCCACTAAATCTGGAAAATGTCCAGTAAACAATACTAAATTTGGATTTTTCGCCTAAAAAGGTAGCTCCACCAGTTTGACCGCCACATTAATCTGCGGATTAACTCGCATTTAATGATGAATTAGTGGATAAGTGTGTCATTAAAGTGTGTGTTATCCAAACATTACAAAAATATTAGCTTAAGTGTTAATCATGGTTTATGTGACATTAATCCCGGATTAACTTTAATAAAACATGTTTATTTTTTCAAATATTCTCACAGGCCATTGAGCTCCACACCACGGTTCCCGTGTTTGATCATATGGGAGGGGTCTGGCCCCCTCCGGACCCCCGTCATTGGCATGACATCAACTCACATATATGTGATGGTTCTTATGGGTTAAGACCCATCAGAGTGGTAGAGCGATAGAGCATTGGAGTAGCACGGGGGTGGTTGTGGGTTCGACCCTGACCCCTGCACCAACATTTTGATATGCCATGTAATAAATTAAAACCAAAGTTTAAATCTTGGCTTATAATTCACACATGCCTCCGCCACGGTTAGGGAATTTCGCTAGTGTTAGAGCCTTCCACCGAAGAGACCTATCTTCCAGATATGATATATTTCCTCCAAGTGTAGTAGATACCTCTTGCCAAGTGTACTGGCCTCCACCAGATAGATAGAAGCCTCTCGCCATATAACAGTTAGTCTCTGCCAATAGATAGAAGCCTCTGGCAATAATTCTATCTATCCACGGTATTATCTGTCTCCGCCAGATATATATCCAAGGTTCGATGGTTCCAAACTAGAGGGGACACATGGCAGCATCTGGATACACCACGTGTCTAGCTCTAGTTGGACTACTCCAACCTTAAAACAAATTCTCATTCAACCTTAGAAACAAATGTAAACAAAATTCACTTCCAAAGTATCACTGGCGAATCTGATTGCAACACTTGTCACATTATCATTGGGCTAAAATTGGAGAATATTCTGTGGATATTCCTGAATTTCTGACTAGAATTCTATGTCATGAGTCTATCACTGATCTGCACATTTCTTACCTATTTGGGAAACCAGACAACAAGTCATAACTTCTTCATCCAGAGTCAAATTTTGACGAAACAAATTACGTCGAAATCCTGGTGATGATCTCTACACGATTATTCTGGTTCGAAGCATTTATGAGCACTTTCATTTTTTATCTAAATACTGAGCCACTGATCATTTATGCATTTAAAAACATATGTAAACAACAAAATAACAAGAACCAAACAAAAATAGTTTTGCGGGATTCTAAGGATATTAAGATAGATTTTTTGGTTTATATATATATATATATATATATATATCTATAAGAAATCACAATGACAATCACATTATATTATTATGTAAATGATTTATTTCATGGCTATCTCTACCCATAACTAATACATTCTCTAAAAAATAATATTTGATCTAAGTTCTCCACATAATTCCTTGTTTGGTAAGGTTAAAATTTACTAAGTTGTTTAGATTACATGATTGTAGAACTCCCTTCCACCATATAGGGTTCAACCAATTTAATGGGAGGTGTTACTTTCATTTAACTTGACCTCCAGAATCTAGTCATGAAAATGGGATCACCAAATTTCTCTTTTATCAACTTCACTAAAAGTTATAATAAATACCACCATCGCATTTATCTCATCGAAATATTTATGACTGTTATAGCCCAATTCTTCCCTATCCTTTAGTTATATAACCTTTGGTTCATGTTTAGAATGGCTCAATGTTTCTATTTTACCCTTTCGAATATCTAGGCCTATTACTTTAATCAATATAAGTATCAAATGAAAGCATTAGGGGAGAGAATATATGTTCAATTGTAGCATTTTATATTAATTCATGGCCCACAATCTTCTATTGGGTCCCAAAATAGAATTTTATTAATCGAGCACCATTTAACCGATAGGTTATTTTGTTATATTATTCATGAAAACTCGATGGTCCATTTTAAATTGGTGGCTCATATTAATTATCGGGTGCAAACATGTTCGGTTGATAAATGCCTCACTTTATCCTAATACATCTTAGTCATTAGTCTCTTATTCATCTACCAGTTCTCATGCTTTTTGGGAGAGAAGTAGCGAGTGCGTTAACACACTCCTTTCCTCTCGATGATAGCTCACCATCCATCACTTAAGCGATCAATAATTCATGGGAAATCTAGGCTCAAACATGAAGGTTAGTTAACCTATAAGTCGGGCCCAATGGATGGGACCACCAATCAATTTTTGGATGCATTTAATTTCAATTAATTGGATTGTGACAGGTGTCTGACCAACATTAAACACGATTTTTTCAATTAATATTTCTTTTCTTCCAACTTTCCAGTTTATTTTCTCTCTGGATGGCACTCTAGTCTTTGCACTGTAGAAATTATCATCTTTGTGTAAATTTTGAAACCAAGCACGACTCATTTCCCCCTTTTACTAGGTAAGTACTCGTCGACCTAAAGTATTTCTTCTTCATATTTTAATTCTGGTTAATTTCAGAGGAATTAAAATTCCATAGGAAATTTCGAAAGAACCCTTTATCAACAAGCTGGTGAGTGTCAGTGACACTCAAAATTTTTTGAATCAACTTTCTTACGTTCAAGTGAACTTTAAATTACCCTTCTGGTAGCTCCCAAGATGGTGATTGTCTTAGGAAGTCTAGTGTTTTAGCTGCTCCCTTGAACAATGTGCATTTCAACCCGGACTCCATTCTCCTTTTAGCTAAGTATTTTAGGTTTGAATCCCAAACAATCATATTGTCTATATAAAACTAGGTCTTCTTAGATATTAATTAAAACATCATTTCTAGAATGCTACTCCTATTAGCCTCTGAGATTGATATCACTAATAAGGGGCTCAACCCATAATTCATTACATGGGAATACAAGGATATAAGGCTAAGTTATTTAAAAGCCTTCTTAGAAACCCTACCTCGAATCAAAATTTAGAATTTCTCTTTCCCACTGGCCTCCTCAAACCCTTTTTCTAGACTTTAACCTTGCTACTTTCCATTATTTTTGGACTCGCTGATGAATCAAAGGTAGATGAAACCATTTTCCTTGTTATTCATCTTACAGCCACAAACCCCAACAATATTTTTGTAAATTTTCCTAAATACTTAGCTTGAACTATTATGGTTGATCTTATCTGGGCTATCTTGTTTAACGCTTGTCACCATTGCTCTTATTTAGTACATTTAATCTTGTTCAAATACCCTTCCTATTTGATTTCAACCAAGCTCCTTCAGACCATTAAGGATAAATATGTAAAGGAAATGGTGATATATTAGTGGATAGACTTACTATATCCGAGATGTGGCCATATGCCTACCTCTAGTATATTTATTGCTTCTTTTATTTAAGAATTAAACTACTTGGAGAATCCTTAGATATAATATCTGATGAGCAAAGAATGATGTTACAGTTGACTAAAGAAGACAATATAGGAATTTGTCTCTTATATCTTGACTACTCTGTAATTAGGATGTATGGTTTTTGAGAAAAAACCCCTATCGTCTAGCTAAATTCACCATACCCTTAATTTTTGCTTATGAGGATTTAAGGAAAAGAATCATAGTAAATCAATTTCATTTTTCCTCGAAAAATAAAAGGGCACTTTTTAGTTACCCTTCCTCAATTGGATTTCTTATTGCTTAAAGTAAGAATGTTATTGATATCATTGAAAAGGAAATTCTTATGTTTGGTTTAATTCATTATGATTGTTGGAACTATGATCCTCTTTGTATAATTTATAGTTCAAGAAAATAGGAAAGTCGTTCAACTTATGCCCATGAGACCTCGAAGAAGGTCAAAAAGTTAGCTAATTCTCTTTACCGTTAAAGTTGTGATATTCAAGTGGTGATGCCGATGTTTGTGGAACAAAATCAGGCAGGAACAAGCAACAGAGAGAGAGAGAAAATCAAGCTCTGATAGCAGTGATAACCCACACTATTCACACAAAATCAGCTCAGTATTCAACAATGATGTTAACCCTAATTATGAAAATAAAATTAGAATCTATGGAATTAGAATAAGTTGGGTACAACATTAAAGCCAAAGAGGGCCATGACGTATACATTGAATCCTTCAAGAAGGCGGTGGGACAATTAAATAAAGAGATTCCATAGACTATTCATGAGGCCCAACCTAAATACTCATCAGGACAAGCTCTAGATGTGAGGCATAGTTTCATTAAAGAGAATTCAGTGGAATCCTTTGGGAAATAATTGAGGTTACTAAATCAACAAGCCGAGATAGTTAAGGAATTGGTATTAAGCGAAATGGTCGCTACCGTTGGACCAATATTTATTACATTTGCAAATATTGACACAAATACTTTTAACCTTATGTTCCAACCTGAAGTCGACAAGAAAAAAAAATAATTGGCTCAATGGCCTCTTCCATGGCCATTAATTTAGGAAAATTATCAGACATTTATGTGTTGAATTGGCACATGCAAACTGGCAAAACTGTTTCAAGACGATTACTGGACTCCATTGCTAGTAATAGGAAGTTGCAAGAAATGTTGTAAAAAGTCTCAAAGAAACTTTATATTACATGATATATTAGGATAAAGTACCTTGTAGATATAATAGTCAAACAATGTGGAAAACCCAAGGTGGTCATCCCCTTTAAGAATTTATTGGAAGGGAAGTAAAAATAAATAAGGAGTTTAAAAAAAATTGTCAAAATGTTAGATTATGATGCTAATGTCCTCATACAATCATTTGAAATACAAGAATAAATTAAAAATCAATTTAAAACAAATCATGTCTCCCTTAAAGAAAATGACAAAGAACTTAAGGAACAACAAAGCGAGTTGGGAAATCTGAGAGCATAATTTTCAACCAAGGAAAAATAACATCTTAAAACAATTGTGGAATATAGAGACATTGTTGATAAAGGTCTCACTGCCCCCCAAACCTCAAACAATAAAAACCTAAGACTCCTTCAATTAAAGGTTTCATAGTTGGAATAAGAGTTGCATCAGCTCAAACTTGAGAGGGATAGGGTGGAAATAGATGAGCGATACAAATGCATCATAGAATTTATGAGATGATTGAACAAATACAAGGCACCCTTAAGGAAAATAAAAATGGGCCAAAGAAGAAATGTGGAGAAAAATTGATCAAAAAATTTCAACAATGAAATCTTATGTGATGATCTTAATGGAATACAAAAAAGTGATAATAAATAACCCTAATCTTGAGGTCATGAATATTGTTTTTGTACATCAAGAGAGACTAAAGGATGTAGACCAATTGATATATTTTATTAATACTCTTGAGGATGAGACCCTCGCTGACATGAATCTTCCTAAAATGGATCAATATATCTTCTCTTTGTGCATGATAAGGAAAAACACGGGTGTATGTTTCTTATGAAAGAAGAGTTCAAAAACACTAAGAAGGAGATTGAAAATTTTATAAATAAATGGAACTATTTTGTTAGGTTCGGATTTCCCTCTTTTTGTGGAACGACAATTGGCTAATTTCAGATGTGGAGTTTCACGAGATGCTAAAAGCCACATAGTGATATCTTGGTATCCTATCTATCATCAGAAAAGAGTAAATTTCTCCTCCATTAGTCATCAACACTTTAATAAGGAAATTAATTATATTTACAGGGATCAATAAGCTAGTACAAAGTTTCCTCATAACGCAATATTATCTCAAATTGCAGTTGAAAGTAGTGGAAACCAAATTCAGAAATTTCTTACATTTATCATCAGCTGAATCGGATAAGGTTGCAAAGGTCGGGAGGTATTTGAATCAGAACATGATTTTAGAACAGGTTGCTTCCAGCATGTAGGCAGTCCAACCAATTCAACCCATTCAATCATTCACTGGTCAACTTGAAGGATGGGCTGAAGTGGCACTTAATGTTCCTCAAATGACTAAAAGCCTAAGATCTAGGGATCCCAAAGTTCATCGTCGCCACCACGTCTAAGAAGGCCAAGGAAGCTAAAGTATCCATTAAAACGTGGAGGAATCCGTATAAGCTTTCATTATTATTTCTCAACTTATTTAAATTTTAATGTTGTTCATTTAAAATTAGTTACGTTGAACCATTAATTTTGAAAACGTTTATAAATAACCTTGTTTCTCATTTACAGGGGGTCAATGATAGAAGGAATTATTTTTTATATTATTACATCTGCATGTAATTGATATAAATATATTTTATTTATTTACTGACTTGTTTATGCATATTGAATGAATCAATCATTTTTCTTATGATATATGTGTCTACAGTAGTTCATGATGTTTTCAATTTCTGAACTTGTTTCGTAATTCTATAACATCACCTTAATTTAACTGCCCCACTCTATTAAGATGTACTATTGAAGTTTGGTGATTAAATCATTTATTTTTTTAATTAATGGTTGAACAACACATAGCACACACTAGATTCCTTGGACCCCTGAACTGTTGAGATATTTTGTGCATAAGCCCACATCTAGGCATGCAAACTCCTAGGACTCCTGGTGTAGTTTTGGCATTGGCACATGCGCAAGCCACGAAGCACATTCGACCATCAGCTACATTTATCAGGTCATCATTCCAAAACTCCTCGACCTAAAGCTATTGAAACCCAAAACCATATTTGGCTTGAATTTATTAGAACATGGACCAAAACAAACTACTCCAAGGCCATTTTTCCCTTGATGTAGAAGGAAAATTTGATCCTTTTTGTGACTGGTCCAAGAAATTTACTAAGGTACATTTGAGTGTCATGCCTCCCCAAATATGCTTTAACTCAAGTAAATCACTTTAAAATAAAAACAAGAAATTTACAAAAGTAACAAATCAATAACTTAACTCATTCATAGAAACATGAATTCCACCTTCGTTCACCAACATGATGAATCTACAACACTAAGCATGGAAGAAACGTACTTGTGGGCACACATGCTTGCCTATTACTCAAGCATACAATCACTTATTTGTATAATAACAAGTCATATTAGATCATAAATAAACATAGTAACATCCTTAACAACCAATACCAGGAACACTTCGATACTAAATTCCCATGTTAAGGAGAGTAGTTAATTCATAGAAATTCAACCACCATGATAGTTAACTTATATTCATAACAATAAGACTAGATATTCAATTGAATCCATAAAATAGAATGAATAACATTATAATAAAATATTTACATTCCTTCTTATAAATGTCTTTAACACACACCCATTAACATATAAAACTACCCTTCAATAGTCAATAACAACAGGAAATAATTAAACACTTATCTTAAATTCTTATGTAACTAGAAACTTAGAGTGGGACTTCAAATCTCCACCCAATCGTAAGATGATTGCACTGGTAATATTTCTTGCAGTCAATAACCCAAGTCAGATTTAAATTTTGAGAAGTGCTCAAGGGAATAAAACCAAAACCAATCCACTACTGACGGGAATCTAGAGACCACCCCATCTCCACCTACTTTAACAAGCATTAACACCTCCAATGTCTCCACCCTTTACCAGGATTCCATAACACACTACTGTCTAACATAAAATCACACAATAAATTAAAGTAACACATAGAGATTACTGTTAGGTCCCTATATTACTAGTGTAGTCCCTTATTGTTGTTACTATAGCCCCCTTATTGTCATTTTTGTACCCCTATAACCTCCATATTATTATTATTGTGACCTTATATTATTAGTGTTAGGCCGGCTAGGATTATATTGTGACCCCATGGACTCCTATAAATACAAGGAGGTTTTGTCATTTGTATCATCCAAGGATTGTTAATTTATGTAATGTAAAGGAGGTTTCCCCTTTGAGGTGGCTTATCTAAGGCATTGATCTCTCTTTTCTTCTAAATTTTATGTTGGTTTCATAACATTTGGTATCAAAGCTTTGGATTCTAGGGTTTTGCTACTCCAAACAAGTCATCGTGGAGTTTTTGCTATAATTTTTTTTTTATGAAAGTTTAGAAGCTAAAAATTTTATCACGCGCATTCGAAATCCTGATGAATGTCGTGTCAAAATTTCAGATCTTGTTTCACAATATTTTCAAAGATATGATATGTGGAAGCTAGGGTTTTTTCAGGCTCCTAAATTTCATCTAAAAGAGGTGACCATGGGAAAATTGTCATAAATCTCTCCCTGAGCATCGGATTGGGATTCTGTAAAAAGTGGCTGAAATTACACGGAATTTGGTTTTCTTTATATCAATTTAAGAGCCAAAGGAGGAAATATTGACACGTGTCACGCCGTATAAGTTCGCTCTACTGAACTAGTCCATAATTAGGTCATTGTGGGAGATTGGGCATAACTTTTTCTTGAAGCATCCAAAGTAGGTCAAACTTATGACATTGGAAAGAAGATTCAGAGGGCTACTAGAGGACCTAATTTCAGATATTTAATATACAAAATCACATAGATAATTTAGTTTCAATATTGAGCTCCTCAAAAGCAAGAAAAAGGTGTTATTGTTTTTTCCAAATTGGATAGGTTTTGTTTGAAAAAACAATTTGAAGTGATTCCAAGGGCATATTGAAGCATAGATATCAGTATTGGGTTCTAAAATCCCCCCTAAAAGGAATTCAACACCCATTAAGCCCTCAGAATACTCTACTATGACTCATAAAGATGAATAAGTGCAACATGGTCTATCAAAATTACAAGAGCAAGTGCACCAAATTTCACTCTCGCAAAGAGCAGCAAAAAATGAAATGAATGTTTTGAAGAAAGGCATGGAAGCTAATATGGATGGTTTAAGGAAGGTCATGGAAGCTAATATGGATGGTTTGAAGAAAGGCATGGAAGCTACGATTGATGGTTCAAAGTATGGTATGGAAGAAAAAATGGAAGGTTTGAAGGAAGGTTTTAAAAAGTTGATACGAGAAATGATTCCTAATGGTGAGAAGATAGTAGAAGAAACTCATGATGAGAGAAAAATAAATTTTAATCATGACTTCATAAAATTGAATGTTGAATGGAAGACCCACCATATTCCAAATATCAATATGAGTAAGTTTGATGGTAAGGATCCTGTAACATAGATACTACAGATGGAGCAATATTTTTATCTCAATAATGTGAAAAACACACAAAAGGTATGCATTGCAACTTTATATTTAGAACAACATACATTTGTATGGTATCGATGGCTTTGCTCTCGTAAAAAAATTGTCACTTGATCAATTTTTACAGAGGAAATGATAGTGCATTATGAGGATACAAAGAGCAACACCTTCTTTAGTCAATTGATAAATCTCAAACAAAAGGGTTCAATGGTGGAGCACATTGAGGACTTCCAAAAATTGAATATAAGGGTAACAAATATTCCAGAGGAACACAGGATTGATTTCTTCATAGGGACTTTAAAGAATAACATCCAACATGAGGTTCGCGTTTGGGAACCTGATTCATTGGAGAAGGAATTCAGGTTGGCAAGAAAAATTGAATGTAAAATTATGGTGACAAGGAAGCCTGCCACTCACATCTATAAGGATGGAAGTGTTGTTACTCCTAGACTTCCACAACCTAGAATGTTGACACCACAACAATTGGAAGAAAAAAGAGCAAAATGTCTTTGCTATAGTTGTGATAGAAAATACACTAAAGGTCATAAGTGTGCCGAGAAGAAATTATTTTACATAGATTGTGAAGATGAGGAAGAAAATGAAGAAGAAAATTCAAAGGAAGATGATATACACTAGGAACGAATGCTATAGAAAGAAGAAATGAGTCTGACCATATCGTGTAAAGAATTGGTAGGAATTAACACTCCTCAAACTCTCAATATATAAGGACATATCAAGAAGAAAAAGGTAATAACGTTGATTGATTTGGGTAGTACCCATAATTTTATTCATTGTAAGGTAGCTAAGGAATTGAATTTCTTCCTATACCCAACACCAGAATGTCAAGTTATCGTTGCAAATGGAGGAACCATAAATTTATCTAGAAAATTCCATAATATCAAGCTAACCATGGGAAAATATGTATTGAATAGTCCAAGTCTTTCCATTCCAATGGAAGGTGCTAATGTTGTACTAGGAGAACAACGGTTACAATCTTTAGGGACAGTAGCTTTTAATTTTCAATAAATTTTCTTGAATTTTTTTTTGGAAGGAAAGTAAGTTGAATTACGGGGTATTGTAGGGAATCCAAGAAGACAATAAGCTCAAATATCATGACAAAGCTTCTGAATAAAGAACAACGAGGCGTAATTGCACATTTATGCTCACCAGAAGTTCCAACATCACAATAATCTATTTCTCCAGATCTCCAAAAAGTCTTGGAAAATCATTCCAAGGTGTTTGAATCTCCCAAAGGACTCCCACCTATTCGTGATCATGATCATGCTATTCATTTGATTCCAATAATTGTTCCTCCAAACATAAGGCCTTACATATATCCTTATGTCCAAAAGAGAGAAATTGAATGTATGATTGCAAAAATGTTAGAGGTTGGTATCATTCAACCTAGTCAAAGTTCTTTCTCTTCTCTTGGTGCACAAGAAGGATGGATCATGGCGCATGTGTCCAGATTATAGGGAGATCAAGAAGCTCAATATTAAAGTTAAATTTCCCATTCCTGTGATTGATGAATTATTGGATGAACTAGATGGAGCACTTTATTTTACCAAGTTGGATCTTCGTTCAGAATATCATCAAATTAGAATGAAGACTAAAGATATTCTGAAAACAACATTTTGAACTCATGAGGTCATTATGAATTTTTGTTCATGCCTTTTGGCCTTACCAATGAACCTTCTACATTTCAAGGGTTGATGAAATCCATTCTCAAACCCTTCCTTAGAAAATTTGTGTTAGTATTTTTTTGATGATATACTAATCTACAACAGGTCTTGGAAGGATCATGTTCAACATGTTGACAGGGTGCTCAAACTATTGGAGGAGAAAAAATATATTTAAAAACCTCCAAATGTTTCTTTGGAGTACATGAGGTGGAATATTTGGGTCATATTGTATCTCACGAGGGTGTTAAGGTAGACCCTAAAAAAATTAAATCCATTAAGGATTGGAAATTCCCCACAACCATAAATAAGTTGCGAGGATTTCTCGGGTTAACAGGGTATTATTGCAAGTTTGTTAAGAATTATGGGAGAATAGCAACACCTATAATAACATTATTGAAGAAAGATGCATTTTCATGGACTCCTGAAGCAACAAAGGCCTTTCAACATCTTAAATAGGAAATGTGCCTAGCACCGGTCTTAGCTACACCAGACTACAAAAAAACTTTTATTGTGGAATGTGATGCATCAGGAAATGGAATTGGTGTTGTTTTAATGCAAGAAGGAAGACCCATTTCTTTTGAAATCCGTCCAATCAAAGGAAATTATTTACAGAAAGCTATTTATGAGAAGGAAATGTTGGCAATACTACATGCACTAAAGAAATAGTGACCTTACCTAATGGGAAGACACTTCAAGGTAAAAATTGATCATGATATTCTTAAACACTTTTTGGAACAAAGACTATCTTCATAATAGTGGCAAAAATGGGTCACAAAGATGTTGGGTTATAAATTTGAAATCATCTACAAAAAAGGGAAGCTAAATTTTTTTGCAAATGCACTCTCAAGAAAGGATGAAGAAGTGGAATCATTCCTTTGTTCCACTTCTATTATCCAACCAGATTGGATAACCGAAGCAAGGGATGAATGGGAGAAGGATGAAGAAGTGTAGACACTCATTCAAAAGTTGCAGCAATATCTTAGTACATATGATAATTTTAGTTGGAAAAATTATTCCATATGGTACAAATATTTCTTATATCTTTGTAAGAATTCCCAACTGAAACAAAATATTCTTTTGGAATTGCACACTTCTCCTTTAGGAGGACACTGAGAATTTTTGAAAACTTACAACAGGGTGAAGAAATAATTTTTTTGGGATGGCCTTAAATCTGATATTGAAAAGTTTGTGGCAGAATGTTTGGTTTTCCAACAAAATAAATTTGAGACAGTTAAGATCTCGAGTCTTCGACAACCTTTATCCATTCCAAGTCTATGTTGGGAGGATATTTCAATGGATTTTATCAATAGGTTTACCTAAGTCCGAAGGAAAGAATGTAATCATGGTGGTAGTTGATAGACTTACCAAGTATGCACACTTGTGTGAATTATCTCATCCATTTAAAGAAAGTACAATTGCTACTACATTTATGGAAAGAATTCAAAAGCTACATGGAAACCCAAATATTATTGTAAGTAATAAAGATCCCATTTTTACCGGAAATTTTTTGACGGAATTATTTTCTTCTTTGGGTACTCAACTAGATCATAGCTCATCTTATCATCCTCAATCCGATGGTCAAACTGAGATAGTGAACAAATTTTTGGAAGGATATCTTCGTTGTTTTGTATCTGATAAACAAACACAATGGGTCAAGTGGTTACCTCTAGCTGAATGGTGGTATAACACTTCCTTCCATACTGCAGCAAAAATGACCCCATTCATGGCACTTTATGGATATTATACACTGTCCATCACATCAATTTTAAGAGAAAATTATAAGCTCTAGGCAGTGGAAGATCACATCAAGCATCAACAAAAAGTTCTCCAAATCTTAAAGGATTACCTAAACTTGGCACAAAATCGAATGAAACAACAGGCAAATCAACATCGTAGCCAGAGAATTTTTGATGTAGGAAACTGGGTATTTTTACGGCTACAACCATACAAACAAATGTACCTCAAGCAAGCCAAGAAGTATAATAAATTATCTCCAAAGTAATAGGGTCCTTACAAGGTGTTGCAAAATATTGGTACTATGGCATGCAAATTGGAGCTTCCTTCTTCTTCGCGAGTGCATCCAGTTTTCCATGTTTCATGTTTAAAGAAGGTTATAGATGACAAAATTTCAGTTCAAACAATATTTCTAGAACTTGATGAGGAAGGAAAAATCATATTGGAACCTAAAGCAGTCATGGAAACAAGAACTCGATAATTACGAAATCGGTCAATTTCAGAGTATCTCATAAAATGGAAGAACTTACCCACTTAAAATTCTACATGGGAGGATGAGAATTTTATACAGAAGCATCCAGAGATACTCAAGTGTTTAGGACAACACTTTCTTGAAGGAGAGGGGCATGTTAGGTCCCTATATTACTAGTGTAGTCCCTTATTGTTGTTAGTATAGCCCCCTTATTGTTATTGTTGTACCCCTGTAACCCCCATATTTTTATTATTGTGCCCTTACATTATTATTGTTAGGATGGCTAGGGTTATATTGTGACCCCATGGACTCCTATATATATAAGGAGGTTTTTTCATTTGTATCATCCAATAATTTTTCATTTATGTAATGTAAAGGAGGTTTCCCCCTCAAAGTGGCTTATTTCTAAGGCGTTGATCTCTCTTTTCTTCTATTTTTGGAGTTGGTTTCATTAAAATTACCATTTTCAAACTAGGAATCCAAAGGATATATAGTCTTCACCCTTTACTTGGAATCCAAAGCACTTTGCACCTCCACCAAAATATTCGTGTATTCGTAACATGGCACATAAGCATCCAAAACCAAAAACCAAATCTATGCCACTTATAAATGATAATACAACCATGCTAAATATAGCATGTTAATCCTCAATGGTGAGTCATTACTTCCTCCATGTAGTGATCTTTCTCTTCTAGTCATTTGTTGAAGAGAAAGAAACCGTAAAAAATAAAAACCCCTCTATACCTTTTGTCTGTGTATATATCACTTCCACAATTTACTCACTCACACTTTTTACTACACCAACCTTGCCAATCCCTAACTCTTTCTGAGCCCATACTAACTAATAAATGAATGAGTCAAAATTCCATATTATCCAATAAATATATACTTAAGGTATGGTGTCCAATAAATGAACCGACTCCGATCCCCCTCATTCCCATGCAATATTCTCCTCGAGAATCTAAATTACTACTCATGTTCTCATCTAATTAACAAGTTTGCATTAATTATACGATATTAATTTCATAAAATAATTACAAAAAATATTACAGAAAAGGGGTTGTCACAAACCCCACCCCCCTAGGGGAGCACCATACTCATTTTTCTATATTCGAGCGAAGTTCGACGATGCCCTATACCAAGCACTAAATTTCAATGTGAGCTTTAAATACATATTTTTCTTACATTTATCTTCCATCATATTTACATTTTATTAACCAACAAAAAAAGTTGGGTATGGCACCCTCATTTTCTAATTTATCTCCCATGTGGCCTCCTATGGTCCGTAGTGCTTCCACGACACTGTGACTTACTCGATTACTTGATTTTGGAGTTCAATATGCCTTTGATATAGAATGCACAAATTTTTGGCTAGAACTATCCCTCTGGTTCTACCTGTAACATAGACTAATCAATCACATGATTAGCATCTTGTACATATATTTTAAGTAAAGAAACATGGAAAACAATGTGAACCTTTAATGTAGGTGATAACGCTAATATATATGCCACTAGTCCTATTCTCTTTAAAAATTGAAATGGCCCTAAAAAATGAGGTGCCAACTTGGAAAAATACCTTATTATCAATGATATTTTCTTTGATCTGATACATAGCTAGACATTTTCTCCTATGTTAAATTCTTTGTGCACCCTATGCTTTTCGACACAACTTTTTTCCTATTTTTATTTGCCTTTAAATTCTTCCTAATATATCTCATCTCCCTTTCCATTTATTTTAATATATTAGTCCCAATATCAATCTTATTAGCTGGATCACTCCTATTGATAAGTGTATAACATTTTCTTCTGTAAAGAGCCTCAAATGGCCTCATTTTTAGTGATTCTTGATAGCCATTGTTATAATAAAAATACACCAGTGGGAGGAACTATTTTCACTTCCTTGGTTGGTGTATGTTATACATCTTGGCATGTCCTATAACACTATGTTTATCCTCTCAGTTTTCCCATATGTTTTTGGGTGATAGGTTTTACTAAAATCCAACTCTATTCCCAATCCAAAACCTAGCTCCTCCCAAAATTTAAAAGTGAATTTTTCATCCATGTCCAAAATTATTTTCTTGGGCACTCTATGTAGTCTCAATATCTCTTTCATAAATATTTGGAAAATATCACTTGTATGAGTTGACTTTACAACCACAAATTGAACTATCTTTCTCAACTTGTCTGCCACAAACATGATAACATTGTATTGCATAACTATCTTCAAAAAAGCTTGTGATAAAATACATGGAAATTACCTCCAACTTCCATTTTGGAATGGGGATTGGATGTAGAAATCCAATTGGATGCTTATATTCTACTTTTACTTGTTGGCACACTAAACATTTAGCAATGTGTTTGGCCACATCCCTTTTCATACCTTCCCAATAATATGAGTTTTTCATGGTTGTTAGCATGTTTTAATAATGTGGATGACCAAAATATAATATTTTAGGAAATTCATTTTCTAGGGGCTTCTTCAAGACACTCTCACAAGTTATTTATACCCTATTTTTAAATCTCAACAGTACATCCTCAGAGAGAGAGAAATTCTTACTTCTCATTCCTCCTGGCTCTTACTACAAAGCTTCTTTTATTTGCTAGTACCACTTATCTTGTTTCTCAACCTATTTAATCATTTCTTAAATATTAGTTCCATATGAACTCATAATTTCTATATTAAATACTTGTAACATCGTGTTGATTGCATTAAAAACCTTACTCTCTTTTCCTTTTACATATTTAATTTAAAATTGAACTTCACTAATTAAGGCTAACCAACTAGCCTATCTGGAATTTAACTTAGGTTGGACGAAAAAATAGTTCAACCCTCCTTGATCAGTCATCAATGTGAATTTTCTTCCAAGGATATAATGCCTACACATCTTTAACTCATGAATACTTGATGCTAATTCTAAATTATGAGTCACATATTTTTTCTCGTGCTCACTCAACGTTATAGATTAATAATAGACCACATGGCCCTCCTACATTGATAATCCACCTAAACGTTATTTTCAGGTATTTGTGCATACCACAAATTCTTTTGTTGGGTCTGATATTTTGATCTATGGCGCATGTGCAAGTAAATGTTTCGGTTGTTAAAAACCTACAACACATCTAGTTTTATATTGAAATTTAGTCCTTTTTCTTTGCAATGTTGTGATTGGGTAACTAACCTAGTATAAGTTCCTAAATAAACTCGTGTAGTAATATGTTAACCCCATAAATGATTTTACTTTAGACACATTCCTTGGTTTTTTCCATTCCATAATTTTTTTAACCTTCTCTGGGTCATCTTCCACACCGTCTTTTGAGACTATATGTCCCAAGTACTATATCTAAGACTGAAAGAACTCACAATTTTTTGGCTTTGCATAAAATATCCGATTTATTGAAAATTGTAGTACTACAAATATATGTTCTTCATGCTCCTATTTGGTTTTTGAATAAACCAATATGTCATCAACAAAGACTAATATGAACTTGTACAAATACATACTTAGCACATTGTTACATGAAGGTAGTAGGAGCATTAGTAAGCCCAAAGGGAACAAGAAAAAAACTAATGATCATACCTGGTTTGTAATTTTGTTTTATAAATATCTTCATCCTTAATTCACACTTGGTGATATCTAGATCTCAAATCAAATTTTTAAAAGACCGCTACTCCCCATAATTGATCAAATAAATCGTAAATTCATGGAAATGAGCATATGTTCTTCATGGAGGATTTATTACATTTCCTATCGTCTATGCACATCCTTAGAGTTCCATATTTCTTCCTCACAAATAAAAAGAGAGCTCCCCAAGGAGATATGCTTGACTTGATATAACCTTTGTATAACATTTCTTGCAACTCATGTAGCTTCAAGTCCATTAATTCTAGGGTATCATTATGTAAGGAGCTTTGAATGTCAACGTTGTTCCTGACAACAAATATATGGAGAAAATAGTTTCCCTATTGTTGTGGGAAAATCTACCCTAATTTCTAGGTCAAGGGACCTAACAGAGCGGAAGGCATACAATCACAAGAAGAATTCAAATTACAAGTCCTAATGCGTAAACTAGAAAACTATGAATAGGTGACCTTACCTATATGTCCTACGTTTCAGGTCAATCCCGCAGGGAGCAGACCTTGCTACTCTTCGTGCTTCAAAACCTGCAAATAACTCAAGACAAATCATAGAGAGTAGTTGTACACCATATATATCCTAAATGTCAGTATGTTAGATCATATAAAACCATAAAAGATTCATGAAATAATGATTACAAGATCATTAACATGTATATGAAACATATAAAGATATCACATCAGGAACATGACAAAACTTCTTTTATTGATGTATGTAAAAAGAAAGTGGAGATATCACCTAAAATCAGCCACAACTCCAATCAAAACCGTCCTCCGGATCCATCCAACCCAAGCCTCAACAATCTTCTTCCATAAGAGGTGCACAAAGGATGTCACATAAGGAGGGTGAAAATCACAAGGATACAAGGGTTTCCTGAACCTGGGAAGTGAAGGATGCACAGGGATAATCAGAATTGATCTGGGCTATAATAGGCTATAGTATCAATAACATTCTCTCTCCTCCCTTAGGCCTTCCCAATGAGGTGTATTTATACTTCCTTTAATCATTTTTTCAGTTGGGAAACAGTTTGGCCATGGGCTGGTGTAGGTGGTTCTCAGGTAAAACCCGTAAACCCCGCCCAATTAATAGGGAGTTTATTATTTCTTTAATATTTTAAATTTTATACGCGGGCCAGATATGATTGGACCCGCATCTGCATGCATAAAATTCTGGGCAGTCACGTATGGAATTAAAAATAATGTTTTTTTAAGAATTTGACCAAGTCTGAAAGGAAAAGGTTGCGCAATACCAATGCATAATTCATAAATTATATAAAGGTGATAAACGATGTTATAACATATGCCCCATAATATATGAGTTCACAAGGGGTACATGATTGCCGAAATGTATTATGTGCATAAGAAAGAATCTTGCGAGGACTTGAGAAGACTTCACCAGATTTCAGCCTGCAAAAACCAGTGAAAGGAATCAGAAAGAAAGCTTATGTCTAAGGCGGGCATATCCATGCTCAGTGAAATAAAAGCATGTTCGAATAATAAGTATGGAGCGTATCCAATATGTATACAAATATAGCAAGAATTGTAAAGTACATAGTGAATCATCTGATCATTGCCTGAAAAGTACATATCAAAATCATGTTTAAGTATCACATATAGAAGATTGATCAATGATGCTGCAAATATATATGATCACTGAAGTTGCAACTACATCTCCAAGTACCAAATCATAAGTGGTGGAAAACATGGTACTGCACGCAACTCAAGTGCCAACATTTATAATGTTGGTGTGATGAACTGCAACATATAAGGGTGGATGGTGTCACTGGTAGAAAACTAAAGGAGTTTTCAAAGTGAACCAAAATGTCCTGATGCAAAACTGAGGTCTTTATCGATCACTACAATACAATTCTTCACAATGGTAATAAATGAGCTGAAGTCAACCATGTGAGAAATCGTTTGATTACTGGTCATTGATGTATACCGTTAACAAATGTAAGACAACTCACTGATAATGATGATGAGATTCAAGGTAACCTAGTACAATCTAACAAGTGCGAATGAATGAGTTGAATTCAAACACTTGAGAGAATCTACAAATCAGAAGACATTGATGTATTCTCACCATCAATAGCGAAGGAATCTACCACTGATGACTGAAAACACTAAGGTACTGAAAAAATGACTCTAGACCTTATTCCCAGTGCAATGAATCGGATTCTATGGGAAAATATATGTTGGAAGGAAGGAATTAACGCATACTACATTAGTCTAGCACGAGTGTAACTCCCAAGCCAAAATTTGGAAGGAATCAGATGAAGAAAAGTGAAGTAACCAACCCAAAGCATGTTTCTAGCATGCACAAAATGTAGCCAACACATGGCAAAAACCCTCTGAACCAAACAATAATGAAATTTGACAAAGAGGCATGGAATCCACCGATAGGGTCAAACAGAAACCAAGGCACTGCATGAATCCCAGGTGTGATAATGAAAGCTGAAGTTGAACAGAAGGGAAACCACTTAGTCAAATACCCATGGTGTTTATCAAATGCTGAGCACAATGTCACCTATCAATGATGTAAATAGGGTCAGGGTGCGGCTCTAGGTTTAATCTCAGATCAATTTGTCGAGGTCGATAAGAGACAAACCCACTGAAAATAAGTCAATGGAGACCTTCTCAAACCAACATGAGCAAAGGACCAAATAGCTGATTTGATAGAAGAAGACCCTGACAGACCGTGAATGGCCGACTGAAAAATGAGGCAAGAGACACTGTAGAAAGGCCGACTCAGTTTTACTTCCCTTAAACAAAAGCACAACTCATTTTGACTATGGCATCATATGATAACTTTGTATAATTTTTTCATGCAGGAGGCATGAACAAACCCTCCATATGATTGGTTGAGATAACCAACCAGGGGAGTACTGACTCGATAAAATTTTTATGGCTTCTCCTAAGTCAAACTCAACCCATACCAAAATGGAAAAATGACTTATATTTTTTGTGCTTTGTTCAAGGGCGACACAGTTGACTCTTTCGCTACCATAAAATGTGGAAGTAATGTCTTGATCCCTCTCTTTCTGGGATATTTAATTTTTTGTATTTTTCATATTGAAAGCCTAAAAAAGAATAAAATAATGCCTATAATAAAATGGATATAACAAGTGTTGATAAACAGATGCACTAGTTCCTGGGATAGGAACAATCCTATGCTCAATGCAAGGTGGAAAAACTGGTAAGTGACACTCAGAGGAATGTTCCATCCATGGGAAAAGGTGTCGAGTCGCAAAATCTAAGTGATTGCATGGCTAAATTTGCAGAAAGACGAGGTCAAAAGATGGATTATACACGAGTCCAAGTGAAGCTGGCTTATGCCCAAGATATAAAAATGGTCAATATGCAATGTAGCAAGACAAATCAACAACACAATGGGAGCCTCTAGAGTATAAGGCCAGAAAATATAGCGAAGAAGAGGAATAATGAAGCTTCAATGCATGAGACATGGCAGGACTAAAGAGGACTCCCGAGCCTACACAATTTGCAGCATGAGTGACATATGATAGCGAGAATATAACTAAGAAGGGGCCATGTAAAGGTCTGCTCTACCATTATATAATCATATATAAGTCAGCGAGTGAAAATGGTTTAATAATCATAACATGATGGGGTCGACCCTATGGAAATATTTCAGTATGGAGGCTAGTATATAAGTGCAACGGAAAGTGAATTCCCTAACCTATATGCCAGTTCTGAACAAAATACCTTCCATGACAGGTCAGCGGTCATGGAATCGAAGCAGAAATGGAAACATCTCGAAATCACCATAATGGACCTGAAAACAACCTATCCCAGCACTTACAAGCCAAAAGGTTAAAAAGTATTGGACAAATTCAAAAAATAAATACAAAATAATGTGGTGATTGTTTTTTGAATTTTTGCATAAATAGGCCTTTTGGAATCACATTTGTTCATTTTTGTTTTGAAGAAGTTGTGAAAGAGCTCTACAATAAAAATTCCCCTTCTTGGAAACAGAGCAGTTATCCCCCAAATCAATCCATATCTTTCAGGTAAGCCTCGCCATCAGCTTAGTCATTAATTTCTTTAACAATTCAAGATATTTTTTACGAATTTTACCATAGAATTTATGTTTATTTTGAAACCCTTTGCATATACGTAGGTTCATAATTTTGAACTCGCATATAGATGCAATTGTGTCTGAAGGAACTCGCATATGCACAAAGATAAATTTTAAAATGAAATTCTAAATGGATTTTGAATGAAATGATGCAGGATGACCATTAGCTGAAGGGAAAGAGGGCATAGCACTATTTATAATGAGGTCATGGAAGACCAGTTATCCTTGGATATACTCTGGGGATGTGGATTGCTGAAGTTATTTAAAATGCCAAACATGAAAACGAACAAAATATTGCTCGAAATGTTTGTAATTTATTGGGATCCAAATGAAAATTGTTTCATGATCGATCAGATGCCACTAAGGATCGAAATTGATAACATTTATTTCATAAATGGACTCTCTCGGAGAGGGAAATCATTTAATTTGTAGGGTAAGCCCACAGGAGGGCTAAATGTCGAAGATTATATTCGAGTTTACTATGATGAGGGTACTCACAAGGTCGGGACACAGATCCCAATCATATATGTGCAAGGGTTGCACATGGAAATAATTCTTTTCACCATTGTGAGAGTGGCAGGATTGACATCCTTGCACCAAGCTTCACGAGGAAACATGAGCTTGGTAGTGGATTGTTTGACCACACTATATGATTGGTGCACAGCTTTATCGATAAACTTGAAGAAACAATTGACCTCGATCCAGAAGAATAAGACAAAAAATTTTGGTTATGGGACTATCCTATGCACATTATTCTTCGAGAGGATTCCAGGGCTTTGCCCAAATATTATCTCTACCATCAATAGCCCTCATGATCCACAGATAGCTAGATGGGCATATCTGATGAAGAGCCTGGGGTGTGGTGAGGTCCCCAGGACTACTTGGGATGATGACTTATTCCTTTGGTGGGGAGAACAAGTCATTGTAGTATAGGATTATCCCTATGATGGCATGGATTTTAGGGGAGATCCAGATTTTCCCTTGCCACCCAATGTAGCGTGGGGGGCCATTGGTAATATCACACAATGATTTTTTATTATATGATTTCTTTGGTTTTCAAAATATATGAAAATGAAAAATATTTTTGTTAGGACAATTTTTCTTACAAATTTATGGATCATGTTGCAGATATAGGATGAGCGAGACCTGAGGGCTTCCCGAGGCACAAGCACTATGGAAGAGAAGCTGAGGATGTCGTATAATACCCATGGAGGACAGTCCATGCTATGCAAAGAGACTTGGAGAGATTGACTTGCCAAGTCCCTATGGTTGCTATAGAGGATGTCCTAGAGGCTGTACAGAGAGATGTGGTTGGAGTACCACACGATTGGGTGCAGCTATTCTACTATGTGGCGACAAATATAGTGTTCTTCCATAACACCTACCCAGGTCATGACCCACAGGGATAGATTTTTATTGATCGGTTGACTATAATATTTTTTCATGATTGACATGATCGGGCATAAGCCCTAATTTTGTAGGACATAATTGTCTGAGTTTTTAACACCTTTACGATATATATATATATATATATATATATATATATATATATATATATATATATATATATATATATATATATATATATATATATATAGAGAGAGAGAGAGAGAGAGAGAGAGAGAGAGAGAGAGAGAGAGAGATTCATTAGCTAATCAAGTAATTGATTGGCATATTAATCATTCAATACATTAAATATCAAAAACATCCATCATCATTGTACATATGAGACAATCACATCATATAAATCATTGTATATATATATATATATATGTGATTGTCTCATATGTACAATGATGATGGATGTTTTTGATATTTAATGTATTGAATGATTAATATGCCAATCAATTACTTGATTAGCTAATGAATCTGCATACGTATTTTCTGAAGCCTGAGGGATGTGAATGAATGTAACATAATGAAATGAAAGCTTTAAAAAATGCACTCTTAGAAATTATCGATGTAAAATTGGGTCTCTGACATGATAGGTGTTGTTTAATTATGAAACCACTAGTTGCGAATCCAAGTACACTACTAACGAACCAATACCAAGAGACATTGCCTCCGAAAGTAGATTTACCACAGTTGTATACTCTGCCACCATTTTTGAAGCAGGACCAATGCATACGCCCCTTGAGACTAGAAACTGACCAGATGGATAGTAAATTACCCAAGCCACGGAAGCAAGATTCTAGGTATGTCGACTAGCACCATCAGCAAAGCCAAAATGACTCATCTCATTCATAAACACCTGCTAAAGCATATCAAAATCATCAAAGTCACACCAAAAATCGATAGACATATATGCACAAAAAATACAATATATACATACAAAGCAAATGCTACACAACAACCTAGGCATAATACTTCTTCATATAGAGCCCATTTCTGGCCTTCGCTAGCTTGCTTCCGTCGAAATCAACCAAGGCATAAGCTCCCTTCTTAAGGACCTTTTTAACAATCAAGGGGCTATACCACATGGATTTGAATTTTCCTTCCCCCAAGGCATCCTTTTCCTGAGCATAAACCAAAAAAAGGTCACCTTCAAAGAAAACCCTAGGTTTGATCGCCTTATCATACTGAACCTTCACTCTTTTCTTATGAGCCGCGTTCATCATAGCAGCATCTCCGCACAACTCATCGATATGTTCTAGATAAACAAGGCATTCTTCAAGACTTGAAGTGTTAGGAAGAAGCTCGACAACCAACTTAAGGGAAGGAATTACACACTCAACAGGGAAGATTGATTCCAAACCATAAACTAATTAGAAAGGAGTGAACCTGGTTGCAGTTTTAACAGACATTTGATATGCCCAAAGTGTAGGATGCAACATTAGATGCCAGTTGGACCTATATTTATTGATTTTCCATTAAAGGATAACCTTTAAGGACTTGTTTATGGCTTCAACCTACCCATTTTCCTGAGGATAATATGGAGATGAATGCTCCTGCTGAAAACCCAATTTAAGAGCCAATTCAGCCATCCTGGTGTTATGGAAATTACTGCCATGGTTAGTGACAATCTCTTTGGGAATACCAAAGAGAGAAATTACTTTTTTGAACAAAAACAGGGTTTTTGTCTCACCATCATTCGCAAAAGTAGGCATAGCCTTAACCCACTTGATAAAGTAGTCTACTGCTACGATAATGTACTTGTGACCCATTGTTGAAGGTGGGTTACAAGTAGTAAAATCAATAACCCACTTTTTGAATGGACCGACAGTGACAACAGGAAAGAGCGAAGCTAGATGAGTGCGCATATTCCGAGTATAAACCTGACAAGGATGACATTTTTTGACCACCTCAACACAATATTTGAAAATCGAGGGCCAAAAATATCCTACACGCAAAATATTTTGGGTTGTAGCAAGCCCAGATAAATGACCACCACAAGCTCCATTGTGGCAATCATTCAGCACAACCTTAGCTTCTTTGAGAGCCAAGCAACGTCTAAGGATCGAATCGACCCCAAGATGATATAGTGTGTCACCGATAATAAGATAAATTTTGGCTAAGTGACGCAAATTTCAACACTCATCTTTCGAAAAAGCTAATGGAAACTTTGAAGTCTAGAGATAAACAATGAGATATCCATACCAAGGATCTTGTGAAGAAATAAGGAAAATATGTTCATCAGGGAACGACTCCTCATAAATAATTTCATCTCCACAAGGCAACTCAGAGATCAACTCCATAAACACCAAACATTTCTTGGATTTTGCAGATAGAAATTCGAGATCAAAATATTCAAAAATGAAAATCCATTGATTGTATTTGCCCCCAATCACTCTCCTACTGAGAAAAAATTTAAATGGATTAATTGCTACCAAAACATAATTTTTGTGAAGAAGGATGTAATACCTGAGTCGCTGGATAGCATGGATAGCTGCCAAAGCTAATTTCTCAATGGGAGAATACTGTATCTCAGGACCTACCAAGCCTCGACTTGGGTAAAAAATAACATGCTCACAAAGAGCATCATCCTCCTAAACCATAACCATACCTATAGTAGATTCTACTCTAGCAAGATACAAAAGGAAGTCTCTGCTATAATCAGGTGGACTCAATAATGGAGCAGAGGTCAATTCCTTTTTCAAATCATCGAACGAGTGTTGAGAAAATTCATAATAGAATAATGGAACTAATTTCCTCAATAATATCATAAATATTTTCGTCACCTCGGCATAATTAACGATAAATCTCAAGAAATTCGCTTTTCCTTATAGACTCTGAAGTTAACGAATAGAAGACAGGGGAGGCAATTGAAGTTTTTCCTCAACCTTGAAGGGATCTACCCGAATCCCTTCAGTAGACATGATGAATCTGCACAACCGACCAGATGTGATGGCGAAAATGGACTTATTAAGGTTCAACCAAATTTTATAATGATGAAATCGTTCAAAAACTTGTCGAAGATGAGAGGGATGACCAATTCTCTTTCGAGAATGAGAAACTAAATCATGCAAATAAGCTTCGATGATATGCTTGATGTCGTGGAAAGCATAGGACATGGCCTGCTGGAAAGTATCCCCGACATTTTTAAGGCCAAAAGGCATCTTTTTTTATGCAAAAGTAACCCAAGGGAAAATAAAAGTAGTCTTGTGCTGATCTTCAAGATGGATGGTAATCTGATTGTATCCCGAGAAACTGTCCATGAAGGAGAAAATCACATTCCCCGCCCACTCATCAATAATATGATCAATAAATGGTGTGGGGTATTTATCCTTCCAACATGCCTTATTCAAATCCCTAAAATCAATGCAAACATGGATCATTCCTTGTTTCTTTTCCACAGGCACTGGATTCGAAACCTACTTAATTAATGGAACGGGGTATATGAAGCCCACCTTAAGTAGCTTCTCAACCTCGGCCTTGATAGCTATTGCTTTCCTAGGATTGAATGGACGAATTTTCTGCCTGATAGGCTTATCATTTTTGTAAGTCTTGATCTCATGTTGGATAATAGATGGATCAAGTCCAGGCATTTCCTCATAATACCAGGCGAACACATCTCAAAACTCTCTAAAGATATCGGTATAAGTCAGAATCTCTCCAAGGGAACATTTACCTCTGATGAAGAGATTATCAATAAAGTTGGGATCTCTGGAAATGTTCACCAGGATAGTCTCAAAAATGACAACCATATTCCCTTTAGCAAAATCCTGTGCTAGATCTAAAGGATTCAAGACTGGGTGAATAGAACTAAAATAAAGAGGGCTAGAAAATGTTGATTCAACTTCTCGCAAGTCTGGTAGATAATAGGATCGATGATGAAAATCATCCCATGGTATCTCCACACCAGTCGTTGCTTCAAGGATAGCCTCTTCAGATGGAAGAACAGTATCAAGGCAATCCTGAGCAGAGGATGAACTAAGAGTCCAAGCCAGAGCCACATATCATCCAACTCCTTCGGTGATAGAGAAACTAGAACGGAATCTGCAGAGTCAGCAATAAATTGATAGGAAATATTTGTTGTAGACATAGGTAATTCCATTCAACCCACTTGACCTTCCTATAATGTGGAGGTAGGATAAGGTAAGGTCCAAGGATCCTAAAAATAATGAGTTCGAAAGACTTTTCGAGTAGGAACCCTAGAGGATAAGATAACATTAATATGAATGGAATGAGGCAGAATATCAAAGGTACCCATCAAAGAGTTATACATTCCAACCCCCAAATTCTCCATGGGTTGCTTGGCATCATTCACCAAGGGAACAGTTATGTCAAAATATGCATTTCGATCTATCAGAGAATACTGCATCTAATTGATAGTGACAATCTTCCCTTCACAGGGAAAACATAATATGTGAAATAAATATGAAGCAATAGCATCCATTTCATAGATCCAATTCCACCCCAATAGAATATTGTAGTCAAAATTGGCATCAACTATCTCGACTTCGATATTGAAAACTTTACCCCCAACATAGATTGGCAAAGCCGGAACAATTCCATGTGGCCTATGAGAATGACCATCAAATGTAGTGAGAATAGTAGGTGAAGGCAGAGCTGAAGGGGATCCAATGGCTTTCCAACATGAGATATACATGACACATGTGGAAGCACCCTCATCGACTATTGTTCGAAAAATATTGATCTTATGATATGTAGAGTTAATCTGAAAATCCATGTGATGAGGAAGTCTCTTCTTAAGATTAGACATATCAAATCTAATCATAAGAGAGTTTTTTGGATCAGCAACCTCGATCGCAGTCAGAAATGCACTCCTTTGTGGTGGGCACAACTGGAGTACCTCGAACACAAACATGGCATAAGGAATCTGAGCTAGATCTTCTACAATGTATTAGTTCTAGGCACCCTTGGCATTAGGGTTAATAGCCGTATGCTTAGTAGACCCTTTCGACATTCGAGGTATAGGCTCAACTGCAGGCCTGTCTATATGGAGTGGCTCAAAATTACTAGGAGCACCCTTAGCTTTTGAAGACTCAGGTTCACCATAATCCTGATATCTCATAGCGATATCAATGTGAGAACTCATCATATATACATTTGAGGAATTTTCCCCTTCTTGGTCCCCCAGCGAGAGCTCCAGTATTAGCATTCATGCCAGCAAGCATTTTCCGCCTTTGGGGAAAAGGGTTTTTCAAGACATCCTGGGAACTACAAGAACCCTACTGAGCTAACAAGTGCTGAGCATCCTGAATTTTCAGGAAAATATGAGTAAGATGGTCTCTGGTGCATAAATTTCATGGAAACTTAGATTTCTTTTTATTATCTCTCTTACCCTCTCCAACATTATCGTTATACTATTCGCATTACCATTCCCATCCTTATCTTTCTTCTTATTATTCTATCCCTTCTTCTTTCCATCGGATTCTCAATTTCCTTTGGGGTTAGAAGCTTAAAAAAATGTAATAGTTAAGGGCTAGGAAGGAGCAGACACCGACTGCGTAGCCTAAACAAAAGGATAAGATTGTAAAGACAACTGCTACAATTCATTCAACAGGTTATTCGTGCCACTATCAATAGAATCGACAAATCCGTCAGCATGAGGACCTGGCTTTGATTTGGATAAATCTACTTTGGAATTAGGAGCATCCGAAAAAATATTATTAAGGACCCCAAACTGAGAATAGATCAGTTCTAACTCTTGGGCCCTAAAGATAGCATGTTCCTCAGAGAATACCCCTAAAAGGGATACATCTTCGATATTTCTAGCTGTAAGGATTTAAGAAACCATTTGAGAAGGAATTCATTAGGAATTTTGGCTTTGATGAGCCTCTTCCTTCTCTGCCATTCCTAAATATGATCATAAATGTGTGTCTCCTTATCCTATCGAAAATTGGCTAAGAGATCAGTCCCAACATCATAACGAATAGGCAATTGGAAATGGTTCAGAATCATGGTAGCCAACTCGCCAAATGAAGAAAAGCTGCCCCCAATAAGCTCAATGTACCATTTTGTAGCGTTTCTAGTTAGGGTGCGCTGAAATAGTCTCAACCTAATTAAATCATCAATAAGGGAGTTCGAGGAGAGCCATAAGTGGAAAGTGGTAACATGATCAGTTGGATCCTCACCAGTCTTCCCTTAAAATTTTGGAATATTTGAGGGAATTTTAGTAGGGACCGAAGGCCAACCTAGGCTATATCTAATTGGATCATTTGTCAATTTTGATAAATCTAGAAAATTCAAAGTTGCCAGGAACGGTAAGCGCAAAGGAGCTTGAGAATTCCATCCACCAATGGAAGGATTCCTAACATTATGAAAAGAATACCCTAGATTTGTTGAGGCACCAGATTGCCAGAGATTGTTTGTAGCAAAAACTGAGCCGTAAGAGAAATCTTGTGGCATAGAAGCATTAGAAGTAGGACCCCCTCCCATCATAGGATTACCATAAATAGGGATATTTCCCCCAATATAGGTGTTAAAAGAAAATGAAACCCCTTGGTAAGGGTTCCAAGCATTGGCGAATGGAGAGAAACCCTCAGAAGAAACACAAAGAAGAAAGGTACATTCCCTTGTTGACCATAGAAAAATGGATTCCTCGTTCCCAACTCTGTAAAATCATGGTTAGAGCCTTGAAAATAATTTTAGCTTTGACCTCTGAGAAAAGGATTGAAACCTTGGACCTTAGCGGAGAAAGGAAAATATCCTAAGGAAGGGTTCGAACAAGGAATATGACCACTTCCGAAGGGGAAACCTTGAAATGAAGCTGACCCAATAGCCATAGAAGAAATGGGTGTGGAGATAACAGAAGCAGCAGTGAAGGAAATAGAAGGAATTGCACTAGATGACATTCCAAAAGAAAAGGGACCAGAGTGGGAAGCAAATGCTTGGGTGCCCCCACTTGTAGATGGAATGGAGGTAGAGCCAAAACTTGCCGCACTAGGAGTGATAGTATAAGTAGAAATATTACCTCCTCCTTCCACTGAAAGAGGAGTATGCACACTCTGAGTGCTCATACCCGAAGTTTTGTTCCCAGCTGTGGTCATTGAAAGAAAAGGAAAGATATGGGGGCTAGACGGTCTTTGAGACAGAATCCCAACATACAAAAGAACGTCTTGAAAAATAGCAGGAAGAGGAGAGGAAGGAGTACCTAGAGGTTCAAAGATCTCTTTTCCCAGAAAAAGGACTCAAGAGATGAGTGGATTACTCCTCTATATATTACCACTAGTAATAGGACCACCCACAGAAACAATAGCCCCAAGCAGGGGATCATTCTTCGATGCATTTGCAACTATATGATGAAAATCACCATCAGAATTTCTCCTATGCCTTCTTGAAGAAGTCTCGACACTTGCAAGAGAAAACCCACAAAGCCTCCTCGATCGATGAATTGATCAGTCAACCACTTTTAATAATTATGAGATTTTAAGCTAGACTCAAAAAATTATGAAGCTATGGGCATCTAGGAGCAAACAACACTCTAAAAAATGTCCCTAAGATACAACAATCAAGCAGCCTTCAGGTATTTATGCTCCTGGTTATTAGGACTGAACACTAAAATACAAGAAAGAGAATAAGAGGAGATTATGAGAATATTCTGGGGTAATTACACCGCAAGCATACTAGCGAAGGTAACATAAACAATTACGCTGACCTCCTAATAAAAGCCTTAGTCGGTACAAGTACTCGAGCTTCGTAAGGGCACCCTCTAGAAGTACTAATGAGAGTGATGCAAAGTCTACCTCAAGTGCCATGGGTATTCCCCCTCGCAGTCACCTATGTGATACCTAGGAATAGTAAATATGGACACCAGTTCGCATCGGTAGCCGGGCAGAATAGTCTTAGGTCGGGATCCAGAAAATAGGAGAGGGGGTATCTCTCTTCTTTTCCTTCACTAGCCATCATGCTTAACACTCTGGAGGTAGAGATTTCTCGGTCCACTTAACGAGGCTGGATTTCACTCATTAATGAACTTCTATGTTTGAAGTTTGAGTGGCCTTGGAGATTTAACTCTCCACTCACATATTCCAAGGCCCTATGACCTAGACTAGGTGGTGCATATTAATGACAACTCAAAATAATTCTACTTAATTTTATATTAAATGCTTGATTTTAATGGATGTTATTTTTAAATCAAGGGTAGATGGAGAATGCAACTTATGGTGTTTTTTATGCAAAAGATAAATCAATAGAAACCTGCTACATGATATGCAACTTTTTCTTCGATGAAAGATATTTCTACTTCGGTTCTACGAAAATAATACAGAGCAATACATTTTTATTTTCATTTTAATATCACGCTCACACACACAAAAGCTATAAAAAAAAGACTACAATGCTTAACAACGCAACTAATGCAAATGTAAATTCTAGGACTACTGACAAAGGGAAGCAAATGAGTTTTTCAATGAGATGATATTATCACTTTGACATAAAAAAAATACAATCCCAACCAAGAACTTCTTTTCACAAAGAAATGCCAAAATAACTTGATATGAAAGAGACAAGCTCACTACAAATATTCTCTCAAAACCAAGCAACCGGACCATGAGAAACTAGCAAATTGCTCCAAAAGAGATGAAAACCGTCAAATGAAAACCAAAGAAAAAGAAACGGAAAAAAATAAAAATAAAAAATTAAGCCTTTAACATTTTAAGGGGAAAACAAAAACTCTGAGATAAGAACAAAGCTACCAAATGTCTCAAATCAAGAAAAGAGCCAACAAGCAACACCAAATTCCATAAGCCAACTATGTAATTTTTATGATTCGACTCAGTAAACGAAATGAAGTAGTTAACTCAAGAAAAATACTTGAAACAATAGTATAAACTTCTAGCAAACAAAAAATTCAAGAAATCAAGAAAGACAATTTCAAGATTAACTAGAAAAGATGATTTCAAGAAACAAGAAAACCAAGAAAGCCAACAGGCCAAAAACCAAAAGGTGAAGAAAAATACAAGTCAAGCATGAGAAAACTGACAAATAATCATTTTTCTGAAATATCAGAACAACCAAGAACTTCAAAAAGAAGTCCCCGTGCAATAGCTACAACTAAAACTTCATTGAAAAGGCAAAACCATAGGTTTTCTAAGTTTCCAAGAAATAAAGAGAGATACTGACACTCAACAAGAAGAAACATTATCCAGACATACAGGAGGTTCTATAGGTGTGACCAAAAACAAGCAGGAAATACTTACAAGACCTCAAAAATGAAATTTTCAAATTTTACTCGCCATACATAGATCCACTATGTGCAACACGTGTGTATACGTGACTGTGTCTAAAGAAACTCGTTTATACGCGAGTTCCTTTGGACATAAACAGAAGTATACGTGACTGTGTACACAAATATTAGTGTATAGAAATGACACCAAATAAAAACAAAAAATCCAAGCCTGATCCAAATGATCAGGGATTTTTCCTGGATGGAAAAAGAACCAACAAATCTGGGAAAGTGTTCAGATCAGTTAGGGAACCCAAAATCAAGAGAAAACAACCTGAACTAGGAATTACATGGATGTAATCCCCAACGAAGTCGCCAATTCTGTTGTGGGAAAATCTACCCTAAGTTCTGGGTTGAGGACCCTAATAGAGCGGAAGGCATAGAATCATAATAAGCATTCAAATTACAAGTCTTAATGTGTAAACTAGAAAAATAGGAATATGTGACCTTACCCGTATGTCCTACGTTTGAGGTCGATCTCGCTGGGAGAAAACCCTTTGCTACTCTTCGTGCTTAAAAACTTGAAACTCACTCAAGACAAAGCCGAGAGACTAGTTTTACAATATATATATCCTACATGTGAGTATGTTATATCATATAAAATCATAAAAGATTCATGAAGTAACGATTACAAGATCATTGACATGTATATGAAAAATATAAAGACATGACATCAAGAACATGACATAGCTTCTTTTATTGATGTATGTAGAAATAAAGTGGAGATATTACCTGAAATCAGCCACAGCTCCAAGCAAAACCGTCCTCTGGATCCGTCCAGCCCAAGCCTCAACAATCTTCTTCCATAAGAGGTGCACAAAGGATGTCACATAAGGAGGGTGAACATCACAAGGAAACAAGGGTTTCTTGAACCTAGGAAGTGCAGGAAGCATAAGGATAATCAAACTTGATCTAGGCTATAACAAGCTACAGTATCAATAGCATTCTCTCTCCTCCCTTAGGCCTTCCCAATGAGGTGTATTTATACTTCCTCAAATCAGGTTTTCAGTTGGGAAATAGTTTGGCCATGGGCTGGTGTAGGTGGTTCTCAGATAAAACCCATAAACCCCGCAAAATTAATAGGGAGTTTATTATTTTTTTAATATTTTAAATTATATACGTGGGTCAGATATGAGTGGACCAACGTATACACGTGTAGAAGTTTGGGCAGGGTCATGTATGGAATTCAAAATAATTCTTTTTAAGAAGTTGACCAAGTCTGAAAGGGAAAGTTTTCCCAAGGCCAATGCATAAGTCATCAAGTATATAAAGGTGATAAATGATGCTATAAAACCTATGTGATCATAGTCAAAGGAGTTTCTTAGGTTCTCTGCATGCATTTGGGTGACACTTTTTGGAAAGTCAGGGCACTTTGTGGGTGAAAAACAATAACTCGATCAAGCCTTTTTAAGCACTCGTTCGAGCCTTTTTAAGTGCTCGATAGAGAAACTTTTAAGCATTTGATCAAGTTATTTGAAGGCTTAGGGATTTATCAATCAAGAATGAAAACAAACCCTCGATTAAGCTTGTGTGTAAATGGGGTTAGGCCCTTGATCGAGCCATTTTTTTAAATTTCCGACCAATAGATCTTGGGAATGAAATTAAAAAGGTGGCTTGATCGAGCCTTAAAACTCAATCGAGCCATTTTTTAACCATGTTAAGGTCTCAATCAAGGGTATCAGAAACTCCTAATCAAGCTATTTAATTTTTTACATTAAGCACTCGATCAAGTTTTTTAAGTGCTCAATCGATCTACTAAGAGCCTAAAAAAATAGAGTTTTAGCTCCCCTTCTGGAGATTTCTCTACAACACCATTTTGTAGCATAGTGGAATTAAGGAATTATTCATCCTCAGGTTCAAGAGTTGATCATGTTTGATTCATGAAGGAATCCTCTATCCAAGGGCATATGAGTTTCTAATTTTCAAATTCATATGATATTTTTTGTTTAATTTCTTTTATACATTATTCTTGAAAAAAAATTAGATGGTTTCAAAGGGGCTGAATGAAAAATCAATAACCTAAAATATACAAAATTTAAAAGATTCATAAAATACCATCATATTTATTTATGAGGGCTCTTCAAAAGTGTAATATTTTTTAGGGTGAACACGTGTCTGAAAAACAAATTTCAAATATTAATTCACCAACATTGAAAAATAATAAAAACTTGCATAAATAAATAATGTTTTAATATGCACAACTTAGTTATCTTTGTGTATATCGTGCTCATGTATCTATATATATATATATATATACATGAGCACGATATACATAAAGATAACTAAGTTGTGCATATTAAAACATTATATATATATATATCTATATATCTATATATATATATATATATATATATATATATATATAATATATATATATATATATATATATATTAAAAAGTATACGTTTTAAACTAAGTTATGCTACGTGAATGCACACAAACCTGTTAAGATGCATGAAAATTGCAATGAAAATAATTTCATTTAATGGGCATTGAAAAATTATATGACACTATTTTTTTTTGCAAAAAATATCATTGGGACAAAAACATAATTCTCCACAAATTTTCTTTTTACTCTGAATCAAAATTCACAACACTTATATGAATTTTGAGGGCTTCAATTCAATAAAAGAGTAAAATTTTGAAATTTCTTCATCAGATTTGGCCCAAAATTATAACCCATATTCATGCATTCACCCCTTAGGAAACACGTCTTAAAACTGCTTTATAAATGGGTGTCCCAGTAATATAATACCACTATTTCTTTTAGAACTACGGGCAACTTGAACAATGAATAATTTGCACCATTTTCATCCACAACATTTTAGTTGCAACATTGTTATTGGTCTGATAGACATTGATTTTATTTTTCCTTGTAGTGTCACTTTTTCTCGATTAGAGTTGAGGAATTCAATTTATTTTCTATAGAATTCGACCATTTTCCTCTGCCTTTCCAACTATTAAATCCCAATCAGGACATTTTATGCACCTAAATGAAAAAAATAATAATCCATAATCATGATCATATCACTTAGTGTAACTGGGCATAAGGAAGAAGAAACAAGTATAGAAAGTACTTGTTTAACATACTTCCTCTAGTTTAACTAGAGCACCCTATTTACCCAAACTCATTTAATTTCCATGCCCAAAATATAGTTTGCAGCACCAAGATCCTTCATGTAGAATTTAGAGGACAACTGGATCTTCAAATCCTGGATAATTTCTTTGTCATTTCCAATCAACAACATTCCATCCACATACAAAACCAAATAAATAACATGGTCACCAATTTATTTAAAATAAACACAGTGATTTTATTTCCTTCTCGTGAATCCAAGTCCCCATATATATGTATCAAATTTTCGATACTGCATCCTTGGTGACTGATTTAACCCATAAAGAGATTTTTCTAACTTATATACCAGTTCATTATTACCCTTCACTTTAAAGCCTTCTAGTTGCTTCATGTAGATATCTACTTACATATCCTTTTCAAGAAATGTTTTCTTCACATCCATTTTTTCTACCTCAAAATAAAAAGAAACAACAACATATAAATTAATCTAATAGAAGATAACTTAGCAACAAGAGAGAAAATATCACCAAAATAAATTCACGACACCTAGCAATAAACTTTTTCTACCAACCCAGCTTTTTATTTCTCCACCTTTCCTTTTGCATTCATATTCCTCTTAAACATCCATTTGCTACCAATGAGTTTCCTTCTAGCTAGAAACTCCACCAGATCCCAAGCCTCATTTTGTCAAAAGAACCCATTTCATCAACCATGGCCTCCTTCCATAGTTTTCCATCTTTTGAATCCCTTCCTCCATGAAAATTCTTAGATATTCATCAATAATAGATAAAGAAAAGTTTAACTGAAATAAAATGGACTATACCTCTGTGGTTTCCTTCTCACTTGAGTTAATCCTCTCAAAACTAGAGTGTGTGGCTCTTCCTCCTCTGATTCTTGTTCTGTTGTAGAGTCTGTTTCTTCCTCCTTTAGTTCACACTCTATCTTCTTAGTTACATTTGGTAGGACATCATGTTTAATAATATATTTCACCTCTCTAAACACCACATATCGGTTGTACACAACCTTCCTCGTTTCAAGGTTCCAAAGGTTATAACCTTTTAAACCATCCTTATACCCAGTAAAGATGCACCTTTCATATCTACTATATAACTTGCTTATTTTCTCCTTTGTAACATGTACATACGCATCGCAACCAAATACCCTCAGATGTGAAAGAGAGGGTTTCTTACAATTCCATACCTCATGGGGATTCATATCCTCCAACGCTGATGAAGGTGATATGTTAAATAGGTAACATTTAGTATCCACTGCCTCTTCCTAAAATACCTGCCCTAATCCTTCACCATTGAGCATGTTTCTTGTCTTTTCCTTAAACGTCCTATTCATTCTTTCTGCAAGTAAATTTTTCTAAGGTGTGTATGGAGTAGTCTTATATAATTCTTCAAATTCCATCTTGTATAACTCTCCACATATATTTCCTCATCACCTTGATCTTATTCTCAATATGATTTTCCACCAGAGCCTTAAATTCTTTAAACCGGTCAAAGGCTTGAAATTTCTTCTTAAGGAAATATGTCCATGTATTCCTCAATAATTAATATATAAATGATACATATTACACAGACTTACCCATTAATTGAACTAGAATAGATCCAAACACATCCCTGTGCATTTTTGAAAATGGAAAAAAAGAAATATTGAAAATGGCACCCATGAGGCTTCTAATTTAATTTTCCCTTAATTAAATTATAAGTAAATTGTAATTCCACATCACATGATAGATTGTAAGTGTTAACTAAGATAGGAAGGCTTAGTTAGTTTAGTTAATTCAATTTTAAGGTCAAACTAGAGGCACGTAGCATGTCTCCTACCTTTCAAGAGCCCTCGTTGAGTTATTTGTGAGTTATAATTAGTTAACTCAATTATTTGAGTTAAAATCAATTTAACTAGTTCTAACTGATGGATGAGATAGTGAGAGGTACACTGAATTAAATTTGATTTAATTCAGATGCGGTGATCAATCAGATAACTGATAATTCACTATAAATATTTTTTGCATGTTAGTTCTAAGGAAGGCCCATTTTAGATTGGAGTAAAAGGGAAGATAATTATCAGTTTTATAATAAGAAAATTGTACAGGTCATGCATGAGGTCATCAGGAAGCCTTGGATGTATTGAAAAATAATTAATTGGTAATTTCATAATTAATAGGGGCTCAATTATCCCAGAAATGCGTAAGCAAGGCTGGTGAGGCAAAGGCAACCAAGTGGTTAAATATTGGACCAAACTTGCTTAGATCAGAGTGAGATAGTTAGTAGAGTGCAGAGGTTTCTCAGGAAGAGAAATAGCATTGTATTGTTTCATGTTATTAACTTTATTCAATATACATATAGCGAGGTTTTGTGCAGTTTCTTTCCCCAGATATATCTTGTGTTGTGCGATTTATAATTTCTTTCTCTTACTTGTTTATGTGATTGTGCGTTTGAAATCGGTTTCCGCAATTTGTAGATTTGATTCAGTATTTTGTTTTAGTACATTAAAATATCAATTGAATCTATTTAGATATTTCTACATGCACAAGCTCTAATAACCCTTTCACCCTCTTAGCACTAGAGGTGAAGCTCACCCAATTCTACTTCCCATATACAGAATGTTCATATAAATTGAAATCCAGAGAAAAATTATGCATACCTTATACCATACCTTTACCATGAAATATTCGAATACCCTTCTCTCTAATGTGTCCCAGTCTTTGATGCCATAACATAGTATTTTCTCTAGATACCACTAGATTTTCTGCCCCACCTTCAGGAACCATGGAATTTTTTCACTCATAAATAATAGTGCTACCCAAAATATTGTGCAAATTTCTAATCCAAATTCCCCACATCAATACGAGTGTTCCCAGAACCATATTGCATGTATCTTTCTCAAACACTATTTTACACCTGCATCATCCATATTTCCTATAAAAATCAAATTTCTGGCTAATGCAGGAATATGCAGAACACTGAGAAGTGTTTTAATCCTTCCTTGCAACTTCAAATTTTATTTTCCACGTCCTATTATTATGGCCTTCCTATCATCTCCTAGGAAGACATGACTACCATCATATTTCTCATACTCGTGGAACCACTCTCTATGGGGAGTGAAGTGAAAGGATGCACCTAAGTCAATCAGCCATGCCTTATTATCTACATGTGTACTTGAAGAAGAAGCCAAGTACACATCCCCACCTTTATCTAAGGTTTTTTTTATCAGGAGAACCATCATATCCCTTTCCTTTATCAGGAGTTTCAGATGTAAAATCCTTTTTGTAGTGCCCTTTTTTTCTACATTTCCTCAATACCTTTACATATTTTCATGGATATTTAGATCTACCTCTAGATTTAGATCTCCCACTTGAGGAATAATTTCTTTTTTTTCTTTGGGATTGTCATCTCATAGACAAGGAATCTCCATTCTAGCTCTCCAATTTTTTTTTCTCATCTCTTTTGACAACAAGGATGAGACTATTTCATCAAACTTCAAGGTAGTTGTATAGCTACCTATTGCAAGAACCTGATTCGAGAAATTTTTTTGAGTAATTTCAAACAAAAATCCCCATCATACAATAATTTTTACCGACACTTACATTTTCTTGTGAAATCATGAGAAATGCATATTCTAAACAACATCAACAAACCATCAACATGAAAGAAGGAAAAAATAAATGTGAAGACCACATAAGTATATGATATGATAATGGAGTTTGTCTAGTTTGGACTACATCTCCAGGCCCAATGTGAAGAGTGGGGAGTCTACTTCATTAGTTTTTGAAATATGATGTGTTAGCCACCTATAAAAATTCTTATACCAAAAGGTGGCTAAATCATTTTTTGGAGCCTTCAAGGAACAATTTTTATTGCAAAAAAGTGTTATCTCTTGAAGACTCTCGAAGGCCTCATGCCTCTATCCTAAATCTTCCTTACTGTGTCCATTTTACACTCTGAAATTCTGCTAATTTCATGAGCAAGGACTGCTGCGATACTCCTTTTTCCCCTCCTACGTTAAAAACTAACCTTCATTTTGCCTCCGTGAAAAACATTGAAAATTTTCATAAAAAATACCGTTTTATGTTTCATTTTCCCCCCTGCTCTTCTTTTGACCTCCGCGAGCAGATCTACACCATTGGTTGATGCCATCCAACGGCCACGCTCCTTCCCACACCCTCTGAAGTAGGAAAACCAAATAACACATGATTTTGTAATGTGGTTTTGTATTGTGCAGGTGTTTGAATAAAATTCTGTTTTATGAGTTAGATGCTATATTTCATGATCGGCTATCGATCACTGGAAGGATCGATAGCGCTCCAGTATGATACTGTAATGTTGTTGCCCGTAGAAGCTGCGAACCTTGTCTAAAGGAAGGAACCCGCTTATAGAAGAAATAAATCGGGAATGAGTTAATGGAGCTACAGTTCCGAGAGTTGAACCTGAGTTTAGTGAACTGGAGTGAACATAAGGAAGGGGGTTAACCCCACGGTCAATCACTGTACAAAACTGGAGCATTTTTTATCGCACCGCCTTTGTGGGGTAAGCTGTATTTCCAATTCGAGCGTGACACATGCTAGGAGCTGACACGTGGCCTCAAGCGGTTTGGAAGTACCGCCCTCCCCGTGCGTTAAATGTCGACTGTGGGCTTAGTGCGATATTGACGTACGTCGTCCAATATAAGGCAGGCTCATCGAATAGTGATCGTCCTCAAAGAAGCTCGGGGGATAAATTAAGGTATGGCGTGGGCCCATGGCCCACAATCAATCACCCTGGTCCCCATGGCCATGACAACAATCAGCAGTCCCACAGAACCAATGGTCCCCAACACCTAGTCAACATACACATCATCACCCACACGGCAACAACTGATTGGAGCGAGCCTTGTTTGGTTGCTCGCATGGTCAAGAAATCTGGACCTGATATGCTTTAGGGCAGGTTTGATAAAAATTTCGGGTCACAAACACCTTGACATTAGCAAGCCCCAATCTGGACCTAGGAACTTTATATGGCAGATTTTAGAAAAAATTCAAGTCACAAACACCATGACGTTAGCAGGCACCTTTTGTGACCCGAAATGGTTATACAACTTGGTTTTATCGGAGTTTTGAAGTCCAGGGTATGTTATTTGGTAAAGGGTGTTTTAAATGGTTTTTTCCATTATATTAAAGAAGGGGCTAAAGGCTGGGGTTTCAATTCTTGTGCCTTCCATACTTTAAAAGGAAGCCATCCGTGGGTTAAAATTTTCACGTCTCGTCAATGCTTCAAAGGAATTGATGCCTCACGATCCCTGCGCAACACTGCACACCAACAAAACACAGTGAATAAATCACAAACAAAGAGTATCAGTGTCGAAGACAGAACGCGCCAGAACAGGAGATTGAGGACAGATCTGTGGGGATTACGACTAAGATTGATTATCAAATTCCTAATCCCCCCAAACTAAAAACACAGTTGAAAGAAAATCACAAGTGTTTTATTAGACAGGAAAGCCTCCACTGCCACATCCGAGGCAAATTGATTCCTTCCAACTACCACAGTGCCACCTGTGCCTCAAAGCATTCAAACAGAGGCCGAAGTTATTGATTAAGATCAGATATTTGCCTCAGCACAGCCAGAGAGTTAAATCTGCAAAAAAACTTAATGAAAAAACATCAGCAGAGTTACTTTAACATAACAGAGAGCCTCAAATGTCAATAAGAGCTCCCACCAAGCTTAATCTTAAATGAAAAACATTAATATAGTCAGAAACATCTGTAAACTTCTTCATCGAGCCCCCCAAAGGTTGAGAAGCCATTAAGACTGTATTAATTATCTTTGGAGATCTTTTATCAAATCTCACCTCCTCATTCTTCTATAAATACTACTGGAAAAGATGAGAGAGGGGTTGGTTGTTGAAATTTGAAATACACTTGAGCTTGAAACTTCTACTTTTAAATAGTGTTCACTAGCTCTTCAAACTCTGTTTGTGATAGATAAGTTAGTCTGGGAAGTGTAGATGATTGCTAAACTAAAGCATTGGACTTAAAGCTGTAACTAGTTTGGAGCATCAATACAAGCTGATTTATGGGATCCTGGTCTATGTCGACGGTGATGTTATTTCTTACTGTAAATTGTTATTTTGTTTCTATATTCACTATCTTCATATTCTCTTATAAAGAACAACATGCATAGAGTTAGGACCTACTGTATATCAATACCCTTCTCTGACTGAAAATCTTTATCTAAATGTTTTCTTCCAATTTGTGTTATTGAGGAATGATCTAATTCAGTTTAAGCATAGGAATGTTGGCGTTCCCTCATCCTACTATCTGAGCTAGTTGTTATTCTTAAATTTTATTTTTAGTATATGTTAAGTAGAGATGAACTAAGGAAGATATGGTGTGCCCTGGTCCTAGTTTTATCCCCAAAGACTGTCTGAAAGTTTCCCTTGGAATGTGTTAAAAGCTGGCTAGTTTGAACGTACTTACCAGATCTTAGGCCATTCTTTGTTATCTCTGTGTTTGTCTTGAAAGTTACCAAGTAAAGCAGAGCTAGGAGAGGATTTGTGGTGAGCTTGGCCTGCTAGTTTCTTCTCCAACAGTTGCCTTCAAGTTTCCCTTTGTTTTAATATGTTTTCTATCGAAAGTGTATCAAAGGCTGGCTAGTTTCGAAGTAATTACCAGATCCTAGATTTCTTTTATGTCTTTCTTAAGTGTTTGTCAAAGGCTGGCTAGTTTCAAAGTACTTACCAGATCCTAGGCTACTCTTTGTTCTCCATTTGTTTAATTCCCCTTCTTTTTGTATCATTTCATTCCATAAATCAAACTTTAAAGAGATCGCTAGACATAGATGACTTTCCCCATGGACCACTCTTGCCCCTTGTTGTTTCAATTAAACCCTATTATGACTCCATAGCCCAATGGACTAAAACCTGCAATTATCTACCTTTTTGGCCAAAGCTTGTTCTGATTGCTTGCAACTTCACACCTTTGAAACTCTTTGCACTTAGGACTTTCCACCTCAAATAATAATCATGCTCAACAATCCAAAACAAAACAAAATCCTTGGCCTTCATAACTAGCCTAATATCATTACCCAAAACTTCAAAGAAAAATCCATCTTTACACTTATTGGAGAGATCCCTCTCCAGATTTAGGAGGGCTAGACCCTAGAATCCCAAAGTGGTTGAAATAATGTTGTTTCTGTGATTGGACTTTGCCAATATTTCTAATTATAGATCCCTAACATTTCTGGCGACCCCACTGGGGAATCTTGAGTTATTTCCTTGTCGAATACTTTAGATATCTCAGAAATCCCTTGATTTAATGAAATTTGTTCTACTAGCCGGTTGAACCGTTAGGCATAACATCTATGGCCAACAAACATTGTTTAGTGAGTAAAAGGAAGCCTTTTCAAGCACTACCTAGAAATGGTAATCGTGATGAAGCTTGTTTGAATCAGTGACAAACTAGGCAAAACCTAGGATTCTTATAAGAGTTTGTCTAACCTTGAAAGATCAGCTGGCTTAGCCATAAGAGTAGACTGTCTTTGTCTCATAACCATAGCTAAGTTTTGAAACAGATTTAGGACACTCTTAACAACCAATAGGACTGAAAAATAACTCAGAAAACCCAAAAATATTTCATATTGGTATCCAATAAGCATGGTGGTGGACCATAAAACCTTTTACCTCCTTAGGAGCTAAAAGATTCCACTTGGCGACTCCAAAATCCTGAACAGACCTTAAGACTCCACTGGGAAGAACCCTTATCATTGCAATATCATTCAAACTCAGTTAGAGGACTGTAGGATTAATATTTGTGTAAACAAATTAGTTGACCTTTTAAAATACTGTCATACTTGGTTGAACATTTCTTGTTTATTTGGGTCTGAAAAACACAGCATAGTGGCTCCTAGAAAGATTCACACTAGAGCCTATCCTGACCCTAATCCACCTGAGATAGTTGATAACCCAGAAAGTATCCTTAGGAAGTCTCCTAGGGTTAAATTATCAACTGTTTTCAGATCACCCTTGAGAGCTAATTCAGTTCCTGAAAATATTTTAGCTCTACAAAACTCACAAGTTGACTTAGTAAATCCCTTTAGAACTAGGTCATTTGATGATATAACTCAGCTAGATTCTGAGTCTTCACTTTCATCTCCTGAAACAAGTGAACATCCTGGTAGTAAAGAAAAAACACCTCCTAATTTACATTTCCTTCACAATTTAGGTGTCTCTCATCCAAGATCAGCTCAGCAATCTACTGTTGTTCCATCCACATCCCTTCATCTTCCATTCACTATCCAAACCACTCCACTTTAGCCCAATTTTCATTTTGTTAATCCACGTCTTGTGAATCCACCCCCACCACATATCATGGCACCATGGTATGCTCCCTTAGTCCTTCTTGTACGATTAGTCAATCTTCCGCAGGACTATCAATCCAAAATTCCATTATATGATGCTAGTAATGCTACTACAACATCACAACATGTGGATAAGATGAATGACTATTTCGACAGAAATGAAATTGATGATGATTCTGTCAAGCTTAGATTATTTTCTCAAAGCTTGGGGGGAGAAGTAAGAAAATGGTTCAAAGGCTTAACCCCCCATAGTATCAATGATCTCCAAGCCTTCCATAAAAGTTTCTTAAACAAATGGGAAGTGAAGAAGAATCCTTTCCAAGTCCTTTCTGATTACAAGAACCTCCATAGAAACATGGGGGAAATTGTACAAGCTTATTGTACCAGATTTAACAATGTATATAATGCACTTTCCCCAGATCTAAAACCTCCACAAGGCTCAGATTTAAACAAGTTCCCTGAAGGGCTCAACCCTGAGATGGCCTATCAACTGAGAGAGAGAGATCCTGCAACTCTTGAAGAGATGCAAAAAGGTGCTCTTGCTGTCGAAGTCAACTTGATGGAGAAAAGAGAAAGAATGAAAAATGAGAAGAGAGTGTCCTTTAGAGAAGAAAATACACCCTCTACTTCCAAATCAAAGATGGAGAGAATGATGGAGGATATAATGAATAAAATGAGCATCCTTGAGAGAGCACAAGCCAGTCAAAACCAAACTGATCCTAAAAAAAAAACCAGAACCAGAATCAGAATTTTAGAAGGAACCAACCTCCAAATAGACCTAGGGAAGATGATCAACAGATCACTCCTCCCTTTCATCAAAACTATGTGAGTGAGATTGATAAAATAGATGAGCAACCAGAGGACAAGGACATAAATATGTTGGGAGTAGATAATGATGACTTTGAAGTCCATTATGATAGAAAACAAGGCCTTTATACACCTTATGATGACAAAAGAGATGATGATGAAAGTTATTATCAAGACATGGAAAATGTCATCATAGGGTCTCAAAGAGAATATTACCTTAGAAGAAAAACCAGTCAAAAAACTCCCAACACCAAAACCTCTGACAAATATTCACAAAACAATGCTCCAACGAAGCCTAAGGTTTCCAAGCAAAAGGAAAAAACAGTGGCTGTGAATTCTGATAATGGTAAAGAGAAAGGCACTCAAAACAATGAAAAATGGAGTGTAGACCTTAGCAGTACTAACACTTCAGTTAGTACTCCTGTGAAAACAATTTTGTCGAATGAAAGTCGAACAAATCAGCAAGTTGATGTTGTTGATAGACTAGCAGCTAGTAAGGCTGAAACAAGTTTTTCAAAGAACCAGATTCCTTTCAGCCTAGAGCAGGAAATTTTAAAGATCAAAATCTTTGTTCCCCTGACTGAGTTAGCTACCCACAATGTATATAGGACCCAAATTTTGAAGGCTTTAAACATATAGGACCATAATGACACAGTCAATCTTAACGATGACCAACCAGAGCTCATTTTTGGTCCTAAGATTGAAGGTAGATATCAAGAGGGACTTGTTCCTCCCTTTTCTCTAAGTTTAAATGTTCATGACAAGATTTTTCATAACGCTATGCATGATTCTGGGGCTTCTCATAATTTAATGCCTAAAGCTGTGATGGAGAGCCTTCATCTAGAAATCACCAGAACTTACAAATACCTTTACTCATTTGACTCAAGCAAAGTAAAATGTTTAGGATTAATTAAGGACCTATGTGTTAACTTAGCTCAAATTCCAGCGAAATGTTTAGTCATGGATATTTTGTGGCTGATGTGCCCCAAAAGTATGGAATGCTATTATCTAGGTCTTGGGGAGCTAAGTTACAAGGAAATATGCAGATGGACATGACCTATGCAACTATCCCTGTTTTCAATCAGACAAGAAGACTTTACAGGGAGTCTCATATGCAATACATGGTGACTAGCCAAGACAAACCATAGAACTCTCCCCTTTATTCTGTAAACACAGGCCTGGATTAATTTATCCTTTTCAATGATGAAACTTTCACTGAACAAGTGACCTTGTCTGATTTAATGACAGATAGAGGGGAGGAAGAAGATAACATAGGAGTGACAGAATAGTTTGCTGAACCTATAAACTATAACAAACCAAACATAGGTCTTGATCTACAAATCATGCATCCATTGTTGTTTAACCATAGCAGTCAAGAGCTTGTTCCTCAACATATTGAAAATCTTGAGGAATTAAAACAAGCCCAGATAAGTGCTGATATTCAAGAAACATCTGAAAGCACTTTAGTTGGAGAGGACAACCACCAAACAGATGAAACTAAAAATATTCCTTTGTGGAGTATGTATTTTGATGGATCCTACACTAAGACCAACGCTGGTGCAGGGGTCTGGATTCACAACACTGAGAATAACCACACAGAAAGCCTTTCCTGTAGATTAAACTTCTAGTGTTCCAATAACATAGCAGAATATGAATCCCTTCTCTTAGGCTTACGATTGTTGAAAAAGTTAGGAGCCAAGAGAATCAATGTGTATGGGGATTTAGAGTTAGTCATTAGGCAAGTCAATGGGGAGTATAACGCAAATCATCCCAGACTTAGGGCCTACCGAAACGATGTCATGGACCTTTTAAAAACTTTCAAGGAGTCCAAACTGATTTTTGTCGCAAGAAAAATAAATATTGCGGCCCACAATTTAGCCTTTGCAGCTAGAACATGCTTAACGCCATATGAAACCAAAGACTGCACAACTCAAATAAAATTCAGACCAGCCATACCTGATAACGAAAAATAATGGCAATTGTTCGATGGGGATAAAAAAATAGAAGACTTCATGCAATTCAGAAATGAATTTGAACTACACATTTCGGACTCAAATTATGATACAGACTGCAGTGAAGAAAATTTTCTTGGTGAAGAAGAACTATCTCCTGAATTTGTTAATATTAATCTATTGTTTAGAAAACTTCAAAACAAAGCAGAACTGACTACAAAATTAGAAACATAAGAGTTAGAAACCCTGCAGTCCAAAGATGAAAGTTTGCCTAAGGGTCTAGCACCTTTAAAAGAGTTGTTTGATTTTAACTATGTGGCCAGGAAGCCAAAATTGGAACCTGTAGAGACTGAAGTGGAAGAGTGCAAGATAGGCAGTGAAATTAAACCGAAAATGATTAAGCTATCTAAAACTTTAACATCCCACATTAAACTCAAATACATAGAGCTGTTTAAAGAATTTTCTGATGTTTTGCGTGTAGTTACGAAGATCTGAAATCCTATGACACTGAAATAATACAGCACAAAATTCCTCTCAAAGAAAACCAAAAACCATTCAAACAGAAACTGCGCAGAATAAACCCTGTTCAGCTGCCTCTGGTTGAGAAGGAAATCAGGGAAATGTATGAAGCTGGTATTATTGTCCCTATTAGATATTCTGAATGGGTGTCTAATCTGGTGTCAATTAGGAAGAAAACTGGAGAGATTAGGCTTTGTATAGACTTTAGAGACTTAAACAAAGCTTCATTAAAATACAACTATCCTTTACCTAAGATGGATCATATTTTACAAAGGGTGGTAGGGTCTAGAAGAATTTCTTTGCTTGATGGCTACTCAGGGTACAATCAGATCTTAGTTCACCCTGCTGATCAATTAAAGACAACCTTTACTACACCATGGGGCACTTTCATGTATGTGAAAATTCCCTTTGGTCTAATGAATGCTAGAGCAACTTTTTAGAGAGCCATGGACATAGCATTCTCCGAAGAGCTAGATACTTCATCATTATATACCTTGATGATGTTACTGTGTTTTCAAAAACAGATGAAGAAAACTTAGCACATTTAATAATAGTCTTCGGGAGATGCAGGAAGTTTGGTATATCTTTTAACCCTAGGAAAACACTATTTGGGCTCCAAGAAGGTAAACTTCTCGGGCACATCATTTCAGAAGAGGGCATTAAGATAGATCCCAAAAGGATTGAGGCCATATTGCAAATATCTCATCCTCGAAACATCAAGCAGTTGCAATATTTCATTGGAAATATTAACTTTTTGAGAAGTTTCATCCCAAACTTGGCTGAGCTTCCTAGAAATATCACAAACATGTTGAAGAATAAGCAAGGGGTAAAGTGGACCTTGCAAGAAAAGAAGTCCTTTGAGCTGGTGAAACAAGTGTTAACCAAAACACCGGTTCTAATAAGTCCTGATTTTTCAAAAGATTTTTATATTTTTTCATTTGCATCAGAGCATACAATAGTTGTTGTCCTTTTACAGAAAAATCCAAAAGGACAAGAGCAGCCTATTGCATTATTTATCAAGGCATTGAGGGATGCCCCTCTGAAGTATAACATTATGGAGAAGCAAGCTTTTGCTTTGGTTAAAGCTTTGAAAGACTTCAAAGTATACATCTTGCACTCACACATCATTGCCTTTGTCCCAAATTCAGTTGTGAAAGACATTCTAACACAGGACCCAGATGGTAAGAGAGGTAAGTGGATTGCTATTATCCTTGAATATGATTTAGAGATAAAACCCAATAAACTTGTCAAAGACCAAGGTCTAGCTAGATTAATGGATGAATCAAATTTCGAAGTTCTTTATATAAATATGATTGATGCTTTAGCTGACCAAGAAGGATTCTCGACTCCCATTGTTGAAGACCATTTTATAAATTCCTCTTGGTATGCTGATATTATTTATGTTTTTCTTAATTTAAATACACCTCCTGGTTTGACAAAAAAAAAGGCAAGATTCTTAAAGTTAAAAGCTGTAAACTACTGCATTATAGATAGATGTCTTTATTGGAAAAATGCAAGTGGTGTACTGCTTAAATGTTTGCCTAAGTATGATGCAGAGAAGGTTAAGCATGATTTCCATGCAGGAGAGTGTGGAGGTCATTTGTACTGGAAGACAACAGCCAACAAAATTTTGAGGGCTGGTTTCTATTAGCCTACTCTCTTTCATGATGTACATAAGATGATCTTTGCCTACCATAAATGTCAAATTTTTGAAGGAAAAAGAAAACTGCTACCCCTACCTCTGCATCCAATCATTGTTGAAGCCCCTTTTCAACAGTGGGGACTTGACTTCATAGGAGAAATCCATCCACCATCTTCTGCTCAGCCTAGATGGATTCTCACCGCCACAGACTATTTCACTAAGTGGATAGAAGCCATACCTTGTAGGCAGGCCAATGATTCTGTTATTATAAATTCATGGAGACTAATATTCTCTCCAGATTTGGCTGTCCTACCAAGATCATCACTGATAATGCAGCAGCATTTGGATCAAAGGATATGGTTGGATTCTGTCACAGTTATCAGATAACATTGGGGCATTCCACGGCCTATTACCCTCAAGGTAATGGACTTGCAGAATCCTCAAACAAGATTTTAGTGAACATAATCAAGAAATTGTTGGAGGACAACAAAAAGTCTTGGCACACAAAGCTAGTTCATGCACTTTGGGTTGATATATTGACTTTGAAGAAATCTATTGGTATGTCAACTTTCCAACTTGTGTATGGTACTGATACAATTTTTCCAACCATCCTTGGTGCACCAGTCATGAAGTTTATTCAAGAGTTTCAAACTGAATATAATTATATGATCAGAAGGATCAATCAAACAATTCATCTTCAGCAAACCAGAGAGGAGGTTTATAACAAAGCATTGCAGAAGCAGGACAACATTAAAAAGCTTTTCGACAGAAGAACAAAGGCCAACAATTTCAATATTGGGGACAAAGTTTTAAAGTGGGACTCAAGGAGGGAAGACAAGGGAAAGCATGGAAAATTTGATAACTTATGGCTTGGCCCTTACTCTATCCATTCAACTGCTGGTAATAATGCCTATTTCTTGCAAGAGTTGAATGGAGCAGAATTGTTTGGGGGTCCTGTCAATGGCAAGATGCTTAAGCATTACTTCTCTTGATCCATGTTATGTTCTGAAAGCCTTTTTATCTTTTTTCTCATTATAAATACTTCACCCATCATTGCATTCAAAGTTATAAAAATCAAAAATACAAAAACAAAGAAAGAAAGAAAAGAGGGCAGATTGTGAAAACAAGAAAGGTAGAGCCCCATACCAAAAAGAAAAACAAATCTAAAAGTGTGCAAGCTCAAATGCCACTCCTAAAGAGCACATTTCTAGTTAGTCAAACAGCCTAATCTTGACTAATTAGTTTTAAATTTTCTACTGATAGGATAGTGAATTCGATCTACCAAACCGTTTAATCTTGGCTTATCAGTAGATAGTTTAGGATAGAAATTAAAGGTTCAAACATACTCAAAATATGAGCCTAAGTTTCCAAAGAGAATGACTCAAATCTGTTTCAAATTCTGAGTCAAAAAAGATGTAAATTTGGTTCCAATTAGCTCAAAATCTGAACCAGTTGAAAAAGGAAGGACAGCTCAAACAAAAGTCAAAACAGAACTGTAGAAAAGATGAAGGAAGTGCTTTGAAATTTTAGATCCTAAGCCTTCCATTTTGTTTTATTTTTTTGCAAAATAAGATCTATGTGCGGCTTGTTTTTTATGCCATAGATCAGCAACAAGTTAGACTGTTCAATCCTAACTTTTATGCTTTTAAATTTCTGTTGTAGAATTTAGAGAATAAAATCTATTGGATAGTTTAACCCCAACAGATAGTAGATTAGATAGAGAATCATATGGGCTCAACTGTTCAATCTTAGTCCATGGAGAAATAAGGAGTAGAAATAGATTAGATTTCCTGCTTTCAAAAGAATAAAATGTTGTAAAAGAGTTTTCCAATCCAAGTGCACTCTAAAAAAGAAAAAATGTTAGATCTGTAGGATTGGGTAGGTAGAAAGCTTGTTGATGAAATATCCATTGTTTTTATGGCTGCTAATATGTTTTCAGAGAAAAAGAAGATCATTCAAGGAAAGAAAAGTATCCCAATGGATGAGGCACTGATCAGCCTCCCAGAGAATGAAAGTCTAAAGTTCTTGATGCCTTCAAGAAGGCACCATCCCCCAGTGGAGCCACTGTTAGCCACCTATAAAATTTTTTATACCAAAAGGTGGCTAAATCATTTTTTGGAGCCTTCAAGGAACAATTTTTATTCCAAAAAAGTGTTATCTCTTGAAGACTCTCGAAGGCCTCATGCCTCTGTCCTAAATCTTCCCTACTGTGCCCATTTTACACTCTGAAATTATGATGATTTCATGAGAAAGGACTATTGTGAAACCCCCTTTTTCCCCTCCTAAATTAAAAACTAACCTTCGGTTTGCCTCCCTGAAAAACATTGAAAATTTTCATAAAAAATATCGTTTTATGTTGCATTTTTCCCTCTGCTCTTCTTTTGACCTCCGCGAGTAGATCTACACCATTGGTTGATGCCATCCAATGGCCATACTCCTTCCCACACCCTCTGAAGTAGTAAAACCAAATGACGTAGGATTTTGTAATGTGGTTTTGTATTGTGCAGGTGTTTGAATAAAATTCCATTTTATGAGTTAGATGCTATATTTCATGATCGACTATCGATCACTGGAAGGATAGATAGCACTCCAGTATGGTACTGTAATGTTGTTGCCCATAGAAGTTGCGAACCTTGTCCAAAGGAAGGAACCCGCGTATAGAAGAAATAAATCGAGAATGAGTTAATGGAGCTACAGTTCCAAGAGTTGAACCTGAGTTTAGTGAACTAGAGTGAATAGGAGGAAGGGGGTTAACCCCACGGTCAATCACTGTACAAACCGAAGCAGTTTTGATCGCACCGCCTTTGTGGGGTAAGCTGTATTTCCAATTCGAGCACGACACATGCTAGGAGCTGACACATGGCCTCAAGAAGTTTTGAGGGACCGCCCTCCCCGCGCATTAAATGTCGACTGTGGGCTCAGCGCGATATTGACATACGTCATCTGATCTGAGGCAGACTCATTGAAAGGTGATTGCGTTCAAAGAAGCTCGGGGGATAAATTAAGGTATGGCATGGGCCCATGGCCCACAATCAATTGCCCTGGTCCCCATGGCCACGACGGTAGTTAGCAGTCCCACAGAACCAGTGGTCCCCAATGCCTAGTCAGCATACACATCAGCACCCACGTGGCAGAAAATGATTGGAGCGGGCCTTGTTTGGTTGCTCGCATGGTCAAGAAATCCAGACCCGATATGCTTTAGGGCAGATTTGATAAAAATTTTGGGTCACAAACACCTTGACATCAGCAAGCCCCAATCCGAACCCAGGGAACTTTATATGGCAGATTTTATAAAATTTTCGGGTCACAAACACCATGACGTCAGTAGGCACCTTTTGTTACCCAAAATGGTTATATAGCTCGGTTTTATCGGAGTTTTGAAGTCTGGGGTATGTTATTTGGTAAAGGGTGTTTTAAATGGTTTTTTCCATTATATTAAAGAAGGGGCCAAAGGCCGGGGTTTCAATTCTTATGCCTTCGATCCTTTAAAAGGAAACCATCCGTGGGTTAAAATTTTCACGTCTCATCAATGCTTCAAAGGCATTGATGCCTCACGATCCCTGCACAACACTGTACACCAAAAAAACACAGTGAATAAATCACAAACAAAGAGTATCAGTGTCGAAAACAAAATGCGCCAGAATAGGAGATTGAAGACAGATCTGTGGGGATTACGGCTAAGATTGATTATCAAAATCCTAACCCCCCCAAACTAAAAACACAGTTAAAATAAAATCACAAGTGTTTTATCAGACAGGAAAGCCTCCACTACCACATCTGAGGAAAATTGATTCCTCCCAGCTACCATAGTGACACCTGTGCCTCAAAGCATTCAAACAGAGGCCGAAGTTATTGATTAAGATTAGATACTTTCCTCAGTGCAGCCAGCGAGTTAAATCTGCAAACAAACTTAATGACAAAACATCAGCAGGGTTACTTTAACATAACAGAGAGCCTCAAAAGTAAATAAGAGCTCCCACTGAGCTTAATCTTAAATGAAAAACATTAATACAGTCAGAAACATCTGTAAAATTCTTCATTGAGCCCCCCAAAGGCCGAGAAGCCATTAAGACTATATTAATTATCTTTGGAGATCTTTTATCAGATCTCACCTCCTCATTCATCTATAAATACTACTGGAAAAGATGAGAGAGGGGTTGGTTGCTGAAATTTGAAATATACTTGAGCTTGAAACTTCTACTTGTAAATAGTGTTCACTAGCTCTTGAAGCTCTGTTTGTGATAGATAAGTTAGTCTGGGAAGTGTATATGATTGCTAAACTAAAGCATTGGACTTAAAGTTGTAACTGGTTTGGAGCATCAATACAAGATGATTTATGGGATCCTGGTCTATGTCGACAGTGATGTTATTTCTTATTGTAAATTGTTATTTTGTTTCTGTTTTCACTGTGTTCATATTCTCTTATAAAGAACAACATGCATAGAGTTAGGACCTACTGTATATCAGTACCCTTCTCTGACTGAAAATATTTATCTAAATGTTTTCTTCCAATTTGTGTTATTGAGGAATGATCTAATTCAGTTCAAGCATAGGAATGTTGACGTTCCCTCGTCCTACTGTCTGAGCTAGTTGTTATTCTTAAATGTTATTTTCAGTATATGTTAAGTAGAGATGAACTAAGGAATATATGGTGTGCCCTGGTCCTAGTTTTATCCTCAAAGACTGTCTGAAAGTTTCCCTTGGAATGTGTTAAAAGCTAGCTAGTTTGAAAGTACTTACCAGATCTTAGGCCATTCTTTGTTATCTTCGTGTTTTTCTTGAAAGTTACCAAGTAAATCAAAGCTAGGAGGGGATTTGTGGTGAGCCCGACCCGCTAGTTTCTTCTCCAACAGTTGCCTTCAAGTTTCCCTTTGTTTTAATATGTTTTCTATCGAAAGTGTATCAAAGGCTGGTTAGTTTCGAAGTAATTACCAGATCCTGGATTGATTTTATGTATTTCTTAAGTGTTTTTCAAAGGCTGGCTAGTTTCAAAGTACTTACCAGATCCTAGGCTACTCTTTGTTCTCCATTTGTTTAATTCCCCTTCTTTTTGTATCATTTCATTCCATAAATCAAACTTTAAAGAGATCCTTAGACATAGATGACTTGCCCCATGGACCACTCTTTCCCCTTATTGTTTCAATTAAACCCTATTATGACTCCATAGCCCAATGGACTAAAACCTGCAATTATCTACCTTTTTGGCCGAAGCTTGTTCTGATTGCTTGCAACTTCACACCTTTGAAAATATTTGCACTTAGGACTTTCCACCTCAATTAATAATCATGCTCAACCATCCAAAACAAAACAAAACACTTGGCCTTCATAGCTAGCCTAATATCATTACCCAAAACCTCAAAGAAAAATCCATCTTTGAACTTATTGGAGAGGTCCCTCTCCGGATTCAGGAGGGATACATCCTAGAATCCCAAAGTGGTTGAAATAATGTTGCTTCTGTGATTGGACTTTGCCAATCTTGATAATTACAGATCCCTAACATGATGATTACATGATATAATCTCTATCAATACAAGGATGAACCCCCTTATCTGGAGTGGCATGTCTCTCCCAGGAGAAATTCTTTTATAATAAATCTCACTCATAAAAAATCTCCTTCAGTATGACAAAAGAACAATCTCTCACATAAATTGGCATACATTGATCCTCTCACAAAGTGGCATACACAAACCTCAAATTCAAAACATTATCTCAGTAAAAATAAAATGAAGACATGGCAACAATTCATCTTATACTACTAAGTCTAGGGACGACCTGAAAATTGGATACTCATATAAATAAAAAGTGTGTGCCATCGTGTTCCTTGCGAAAAAACGTGAAATATGAGTATAAACTCAACCTATTTCTTTCTAAGTCAAACCTGGGCTCCTTGAGAATCTCAAAGATTCTCTTCTGCGAGTTAACTAAAATTTGATGGCTTAGATGAAGAAACTAATCACGTCGCTGTGTTACTTGTGAAAAATCAAATCAAATGAGTATAAATTTGGTCTAGTTCTGAAACTATCAATTTTGGGCCTCCAAGGAATCTTTCAGATTCCATGCAGATTTTTGCATCAAGGTTTCACCTTCATGGCTCTTCCTTCAACATTCTGCATCTAAAAAATATGTTGCTCAAATTAGAAAATCGTTTGCACCATTAGAATCCTGGTGAAATTATGAGAAATCTGAATATAAATTTTACATAATTATGACTTTGTCAAAAATTGGCTCCAAGGAATCTAAAATATTCCTCCAAGATTCCTTAAATCATGATTCCACTACCTGTTCATGGTCCCACAGCACATGGTTCCACCTCTGCATAGTTTCGCTTGAATTCTGTGTTTGTCATTAGCTTTGATGACATTGGTTTCACAAATGAAATGTAATTGGGTTTATATCTTCATTAGCAAGTACGATTACCAATATTGGTCATTGGCATAATGGAGAAAACCCATAGTTTGAATGGCGGGGACCCAGGGTCAAACCCCACCCATGGCCACATTACATAACAATATTTTTTGTATGTTAAAAAAAATGGTGATGTTTGTTTTGAAGTTCGGTGGTTGGATGATAGGATTGGTATCGGGTCGCCCGAGTGACGGGCCGACCAGCTAGCCAGGCGGGTTCAAATCCCAACGGCCTCGGTGGAAATCCATTTGTGGTGGGGTTGTTGACCAGTATGTTCTTTGGTGGTTGGGAGGGTCAATCAGTGGGTGACCCACGCACCATACTTAATACATACTGGTTATACGTTGGAGGAGGGGTGGTGAGAGTAGTAGCCCACCAACCCTATATATAAAATAATATGGTAAAAAACAACCAACTATATTTTAAGGGTCACTTGAAAAATTAAGTAGGCAAAAACTCCATCAGTTCTGACCGCCATGAAATGTCAAATTGTTGCTCTATTAGTGGCCGCAAAATTTAGCAGGTTCCACCAATTTTAGTCGAACCTCCAGTTTTAGCGAACCTCCATTTTTAGCTGATCCTATGTTAGATTTAGCCAGTAGGGCCAAGTTGACCAAGGCTTTCACTCTCAATATCTCAAACATGTGAAGTCGTATTTGAGTGTCATTTCTGTCGTTGGAATTAGGATGATAAGCTCTATGTTTTGATCTTGGTTTAGATGAAATATCAAGATTTTGAGTTTTGATCCTTTCTGGAGTCACTTGGATAATTCCTCCCCACTAAGGAGCTTTTGATCCTCCAAAAATCATGAACACAATCTACAATTTTTTGTACTCCCTTATCTGCACCACAAGTGCCCTGACAAGCCAGACTTCCTTCTCCTTCACCTTTGTACTTCGGAGCCATAAGTGATGAACCAACACCTGCATCTTATGCAAACCTATAGTAAGATACTACAAAATACATGTTCCTTTCAAAGACCAAATATGACCCATGAAAACCCCATACTTTCCAAGTGTTTATAACACACTCATTGGTCAAATTTACATCATAAACATAACATACACCATATCCAAGCTATCAACAAAAATGCCAAAAAATCATCATGTTGCATTCATAAGTGATGAAAAACACTTGATCACTTTTATAATCATGTCGCAACATGCGATTTACAAAATGTGGCCATGACAGCCTATTATATCTAATACCACCATCTCTCAATCGGAAAAGTGAATGAGTCATCATTTTGGAGTTGATTCTCTCGTCCAAAATCTTCATTAACTAGTTTCTACACATACATTTTGTCCTTCATGAGATTCTTCTTTGGATGGAGCCTCCAACATGTGGCTCTTTGATGTCCAAATTTATTGCAATGGTTGCAAAATTTCTTCTTCCTCCAGACCTGCTTAACCTTCTTCCCTCCCTGATGTGGAGAATGTATTTCATGTCTTTTCCTCTTTCTTGCTACCATTATTTTTCGACACTTGAAAACAACATGGTTATACAAGGCACAAAAAGAACACGATTTTCTATGCCACAATTTTTTCTCATCATTAACAATATTCTTGTAAGAAAAAGGAACATTAGCATAACTAGACCTCTTATAACTTGCTTGGTTATCTCTGGTGCATGCCTGGTGATGAGAGATTGCCTTAGCTCTTCCTCTATAATTCTCACAATCATGAGAAAATTGTGATGTGTTATCAGTATCCTCTTTCCTCAAATGTTTAGGAAATGGATTTGAAGGTTTTACTTCCTTCGAACACTCTCCTTCAGTAAACCCCAAACTTGCAAATCGAGGTCTTTGTACAACCCCCAATTCCTGAGTCATTACTTGGCCATTAACACCAAGTCCTCCTCCTTTATACCCCATTTTGGTAAGGAGTCTCATGCCGGTTCTTTAAATGGGTACCTCAATGCTTCCAATAGAAATAACATTATGTGAAAATAAAACTGAAGAATTATCAACATTGATTAACTCAAGTGTTGATTTTGATGTGGGTGATGATGGCTTCACTAAGCCTTTGTTTCACTTCATCCTTTCTAAGGCCTATTCCATGGCTCGTAATCGAATCTACAATATTTTATTTTTGTCTTATGTTTCTTGTAGAATTATCCTCAATTCATCATTCTCTGCTTCAAGGCTCTCATTGATCTATTCATTTGAATGATGAGAATGAGATTAAGAAGGAGAATATTCACTCGAAGATGGAGATGGAGCATCATCCTTTTCTCTCTATTTCTCCTATTCCTCTTTTACCAATTTCTCCTCATATTCTACAAGCAATATATATATCATGCTTTTCAACTTATATAAGGCATGGTAGATATCTTATTTGTTCTCCATTTTCCTTTTTGTTGCACTCTCAATTCACAATCCCTAGCAGAAAGGTCAGACCCCTTCAATACCACTTGATTCAGGAAATTTTCGTGAGTGCTTTCAAACATAAATCCCCATCATACATGACTGTTTATTGACACTTACATTTTATTTTTAAATCATGAGAAATGCATATTCTAAACAAATCCAGTAAACCATCAACATGAAACAAGGAACAAATAATCATGAAGCACACATAAGCACATGATATGATAACGAAGTTCATCCAATGTGGACTATGTCACTAGGACTAGTGTCAAGAGTGGGGAGGTCCCTTAATTAGTTGCTGCAAGATGATGAGTACATGATGTAATATTTGTCAATATAAGGATGAACCCCCTTATCTAGAGTGGCATGTATCTCTGAGGATAAATTCTTCTATAAGAACTCTCACTCATAAAATCTCTCCTTTAACATGAAAAAATATTAATATCTATAGAAAGTGGCATGCAATGATCCTCTAGCAAAGTGGCATACATGGATCTCAAATTTAAATCTTCATATCAGGAAAAAGAAAATGAAAACATGGCAACAATGCATCTTATACCTCCAATTCAGGGGACAACCTGAAAATCATCTACTCGGATGAATAAACAACATGTGCCATCATGTTCCTTGTGAAAAAACATGAAATTTGAGTATAAAATTGACCTCTTTTTGTCTCGATCAAATCTGGGCTCCCTGGAATCTTAAGGATTCCTCAAATATTCTCTTATGTGTGTTGACTGAAATTCACCTCCTTATATGAATAATATGATCATGTCATCACGTTCCTTACGAAAAATCAAATCAGATGAGTATAAATTTGGTCTAGTTCTGAAGCTGTCAATTTTGGGCGTCCATGGAATCTTTCTAATTCCACATAGATTCATGAATCAAGGTTCTGTATTTATGGTTTCATTTTCAACATTCTGCGTCTGAAAAATCCACTACGCAGATCATAAAACTGTTTGCACCATCAGACTCTTGGAAAAATTAAGAGCAATGTCAGTATAAAGTTGACATATTTTTGACTCTATAAAAAATTGGCTCCAAGGAATCTAAAAGATTCCTTCAAGATTCCTTAAATCATGGTTGCACTATATTTTCATGGTTCCACAGCTTGTGGTTCCACCCTTTCATAGTTCCTCTTGGCATCCATGTTCTTCCTCGGCTCAGTTGTCCTTGGTTCTACGAATTAAATGAAACTAGTTTATATCTTCGTTTGTGGGCATGATTACCAATATACGTCGTTGGCCTAACGGTAGCAACCCGCTGTTTGCAAAATGCACTACAAGGAAAAGACCCTCTAGAAAATGTTATAAAGGAGGTTTTTAGTGTTATAAAATTGGCCAAAATTGTCAAAAAAAAAATTCTACAACATTCGTTTATGGTTACGGAGGTTTTGGCGGAACTTTTAACAGAAATTCAACAAAACTAAAAAATAATGGGCGGCTGGAGGTTATTACGGATGTTTTTTCATTAGTGCGCTACTCTGGATTTAACGCATTGGTGCATACATGAATACGATGCCCTGGGGCTGCCTCAGTCAAACAAACGCACCGGGACGTTTAGGTGTAAAATCGCACCAGGCGTAGTGTTGGTCATACAACGCACAAGGTCGTTCTAATTGGTCTTGGTATTTGTGCGGTGCCCATAGGTTGTATCAACGCACCAGTGTGTATACCTTTATGATGCAACGGTGCGCCGTATCATAGAAAGGCATCAAGATTTATAATTGGTGTCGGTATTCATGCAGTTCCCATGGATCGTACAAATCCACTGGTGCTTATAGATACATAAACACCCCGGTACGCAATATCACAAAAACGCACCAATATTTATAACTGATATCAGAATTTTTGCAGTGCCCATAGATCGTACAATAGCGCCGGTGCATATAGACACATAAACGCACCAGTCGATAGTTACTGACACGCACCGATTTTCATTTTGTTTTTTTTAGAAACATCGACCTATGACAGTCCAATTATTGTGATTGTTTTAAATTCATTATTCATCAAAATTCGACACATCTTATAACAATATTCATATTAATTAAATTTTTATTAATGCATTTGAATGTGCTATTTGGATTAATTTTTTATATCATATCAGAATTATTGTGGTTTTTTAAAATTCATTATTCATCAAAAGTCGACACATATATATCTTATAACAATATTCATATGAATTAAATTTTTATTAGTGCATTTGAGAACGACAATGGAGAATGCAATAGAATAAATTAAAACATATTTTATGATTATATATATATAGAGAGAGAGAGAGAGAGAGATCTGAATAAGACAGTCTTTATCATACGAAATGGGACAGTTATTCGTATCCCTTTGTCTTTCAATTGGGACATTATGTCCATTATATTAAACAAAATGTTTGATTTCACAGACATATTTCAAAAAATAAAACACCTTGCTTTGATATCCAAACATAGTGATCATCATTTTTTGCTTGAACTGTTGTCACTGCTAGAGCTACTTCCATGACTTGGGTTATTTTCAAGAATGTTTTGTTCACGACGTTGATTGTTTTCTTCTTCTTCACCTTCCATTTAAAAACATAAAAATAAAATGAAATGAGTGTATATACATTAGCGAGAATAATGAAAATTGCAATATTAAATAATATACATCAATGTAAATCGAAAAGAAAAATGGCGTACCATAGCAACAATTGACTCATAAACTATACACATTCTTTCAAAACCATGTACCATGCCATATTTCAAAATTTCATCTATTGGCATAGTTCCATTATTTGTTTCCTACGAGTTTTATACCCCTTAACAAATCATATATTTATTATAAAATATGTTTTTGTTCTATTAATTATAGACAGAGCTAAGTAAAACAAGATCGATAGATGCTTACAAATTCCACAATTAAATTATGATATGCCAACATATACTCACAACCCATATTTAACCCAACTTAAATAAATTCGTTTGATGGTTCTTCTTTGTATGTTAGCACCTGTTTGAAGACATTCAATGATGATGTTTGTAAAACAACTTAAAAAATACGAAAATAAAATCTAGTTAAGTTGTTATAAGGAAGTAAAAATTACTCACAAACTTAGAGATCAACCCTTTTCTTCCTTGTCGTCCTGTTTTATGTGCTGAATGGGTTCCATTTTCTTTTCTTTTCTACAAGAAAATTCTTGAAAATTAATATTTTATGATAAATTGTTTATTTATTGTACCTAATGATCGAAAAATTCAATGATTACATATTACGTTTGAAGCACGTTGTTGTTGAGATGGCTCCTCCTGTGATGCATTTTTGTCCATTTATTTGACCATCTCCTTGTATACCTTTTTGGACATTCCTACTGGGATATTTCTGATATCAACTCGTTCATCTTTTGAGATTTCCATAATCTTCCTGAAAATGTAACATGACAATAAAATTTTAATTTTTATATTGATATATGAAAAGTAAATATAACAAAAGTGATATTTATAAATAATTCTAGACAAACATTTAAAGGAATATTACTTTTTCATTCCTTCTTTTTTGTTGTTGTACATTTTTTCCATTAAAAGTATGACATGTCTCATTGACCAATTCTCTGGAAACTCTTCCTGTAGTTTAGATAAAATTTGGTTCTTGGTATCATTGGAATTATTTTTTTATTATAAGTGGAAAGAACGTCTACACATTCGTTCCACTAGATCACTCAAACTTTTGTAAAAAAATTTCCCCCTTTCATTAACTTCCAGCACAACTCCAGATGAGCTAAGGAGCAATTCATTTTCATTTGCATGTTCTATTTTTTTTCTTTTATTAGAACACCATTCCTTTTCTGAGTTGTTGGTCCCTGTAGAACATTAAAAAGATGTGAATTAGTAGACTATTTGACACATGTTATCTAATAATTTTAAGTATATTATTAATGATAATTAAAAAAGGAAACTCATATTGGATTGACAGTATTTTTTCATTTACCTAATTCATCCTTTTGCAATTTTTCCATTAAAATTTTACACTTTTCTGGTCCTAGATCAGAAATACTCATATCGAGCTTCGTCATTTTATGGCTCTGCATGATACACAATAAAAAATACATATTAGTTAAACTTACATATAGTTCAAAAATAATATTTTTTATAAAGAATTTACAAATAACTTGCCTTTTTTTCTTTTCTTGATGTGTTAATAGTATTTTTGTTACTTGATCTATTGTTAGTCATTTATTTATCAATTTGAAACTTGTACCATATCATTCATTAATATATTTATAAATAAATTCTCAAATTTTCATGTAGAAAATAACTCTCAAGACACTGGTGCGCCTTTCATGAGGTACACACTGCAGCTAGTGTGTGGGGATATTAAAAACGCACCGCAAAACAATATAATAGACCATACGGTGCATTGGGTATTATAAACACACTGCAAAAACAATATAATAGACCATACGATGTGTGGAGTATTATAAACGCACCGCAAAAATGGTGTAATACTCCGTACGGTGCTATCCTCGTTAAATGGAGCACCGGTACCCTATTTCAGATATGGCACATGGATTTAGAAAAAAATGTTTTCAAATTTTTTACTAGACAGTACTTGCGTGGTGCGCTGTATAATTCAGAGCATCGGTGTGATAGCATACGCAAGGCACACCGATAAAAAAAAATCCATTTTTTCCAAAAATTCACGCAATGGCCGAATGGATTGGGATCGGACTATGCAAGTCGTCCCGTGGGTTGGACATCAATATAAAATGAAAAACCCTAATTCTGAAATCACAGAAGCATGGAGAATAAAGGGAAAAAACAAAAAAATAAAGGGTTTCGGGTAAAAATGGATAAAACTGTAGAAAAAGTAAAAAAACTGTAGAAAACAAGTAAAAAAATTATCAAATTTAATCATGAGATGGTTTGAAATTCTAATATACAGGGTTTGAATCACCAGAGGTTTGGTTTCTGATTGTCTGAATACTTTTGTTCGAATGTATTTCGCTGCTCCACAGTGCCCTTGTGCTCTCTTGCTCCAATTCTGTCTCCTGCAAATATATGGCTGAAAATTTTAGCAAAAATACTGAAATAATTAAAAGTGTTTAGTATTTTAAGGATTATTGTATGAAATTAGATTTTTGAAAATATTTTTCCACCCATTTTTCAGATTGCCGCTTTTTTTTTCACTTAAAGAAAATAGAGTTGCATTTTTTTTATTTGTGTTTATTCGTTACTGGTGCGGAAGAGTTGTGAAACATCGGTGCGTCTTTGTAATATGACACATCGGTGCATGTTATGATGATAAGCGCACCAGGCTATATAAAGTTATTTTTTTTTGTATGTAAGATCATAATAAAATAATGATAATTCTAAAGTACATGAATTTATTTTCATTGTTTTCTAAACTTTATTATGTTACAAAAATTCGCATTATTCTAGATTTGTTATTTTACAATTATTTTCAAATTTTCAAATTTAAATATTTTAATAAAATCATTTTACATTAATACAATTAAACTTTTCACATACAATTACAATTACAATTTTACATTAATTTCACATACATGAATTACAATTAGAATTAGAATTAGAATTTTAATTTTACATACAATTTCATTTACAATTTTACATAGAATTACATTTACATTTACAATTACAATTTTAAAAATATTTTACATAAAATTCAATTAAAATCACAATTACAATTTTATAATTTTACATACAATTACATTTACAATTTTACATAGAATTACAATTACAATTTTACAAATATTTTACATACAATTCAATTAAAATTACTGTTACACAGTAACTTGTCACCGTCCCTGCAATCTCCCCATCCCACACATTGGAGGGTCTTTTCCGTGACCTGTGAGCAGTGACATAACCTGAAACCACTTTCATGGCACCCCCCTTGACAAGGACAATCATTCCTTTGAAGAAAGTTTCCTTTGAAAAATCCTAAAAACTGATCTTTTGGCCTTGGAGTGACTAGCCAATTCAGCCCTCATGCCAATGGGGGAAATCCACCAAAGAGGGCGCGCCAACTGACACACTGTCCCAGTGTATTTCCCGTGCCAAGCCTAATAAGGATTAAAAAAAAAAAAAAAATGGCGAAATTTTGATTCCAACAAACTCCTGAACGAGTCTCTAAAATGAGTTAGGAGGTTTGGCTGCGGATCTCCATGTATGGGAGGTGGTTTTCCACCTATCATGGAAGCTTCCTTGAGGATAGGGCCAATCCCACAATTGTAGGGATCCCAACTCCCCTTCCACAATTTATATAACCTTGCCATCTTCCCTTAGCAAGCTAGTAGCCGTAGTGGTCATAGAAGCAAGAGCTGAACTTGTAGCAAGGAGACTATAGCCAGACAGCCTTTGAGAGCCAAGCCGAAGAGAGAGAGCTTTGTCCCCTTTCCGACGAGCTTCATTGAGACGTGCTCCACTATCGACCCCGCCGAAGGAAGATCCAACATTAGAGCTTAAGGTTGTATCCTTCCTTTGTTTTATTAATGATAAGCAACTTTGATTATGGTTTCATTTGTGTATCTTTATCTTTGATGTAATGAATTACATCTTCTCTGACTGATGTATAGTTACAAGATTTAGATTCTATGCTATGTATCGTCGTGTTTCTTCGCATGTGTGCAGGTGTTCGGACTTGCTAAGCGGAAGGATTGTGATCTGCCAAAGCGAAGGACGGGAAGCGTCATCCTTCTTTCGACGACCATTGCGTAGGACCTGAGGTAGGCAACTTGTTTTGTAATTTTTGTAACTAGAGACCTGCGTCACTGCGTGATTGATTATTGCTAGACCCAATCTGGGCTAGTAGGGATCGCCTCTGTCCGCAGAGGGGATTTACCTCTCCAACAAGCTAGCGACTCCGCTGGGGATTTAATTGGAGTTTGTCTTATCTCGTTGGTTGCTTTTTTCTTTTGTCTACTTTATTTTCTCTTCTGGTTTGTCTCCTTCTGATCTTAGACCCCTATTCAGCCCCAAAGGATTAGATCTAACCTCTTCTTTTCCAAATTTTCATCTTTTCATGGTTGGCTTGATTGGCACGGTTTCCACCCTGATAGTCGCGCCCATTGGCGCAGGTTGCCAGTTCATCACTCATGCCATCCCCTATCTAGCGTGGATTATAGCTAGACAGTTGTGCCATTTCCAGTAGGTGCTAGGGTTTTCCCTTGTTCGGGAGTTTTTTTTGTCAGTACTTTTGCTTCTGGGTTCTTTTTAGATTTTTCTTGAAGTGGTGAGTCTGGTCTTGGTTGGGAGAAATTCTTTGTTTTTTTCATTTTCAAGCATTGGCGCTCGTTGTTAGTTAGCAACCCGCGCCAATTAGCTATTGGCACTAGTTTTCAGTGAGCAAGTCGTGCCAATTTCAGGGTGTGTGAAAATTAAGATTTTTTTCCCTAAATCCTTTACCAGTGTGTCTTTCCCTTCTGGTATTTTCTCTGTATGAGCATAGATTACATTGCTCATTGTTCAACTGGAATGTCTTCTTTCCGTGATTTCTTGATGTAAAAGGGAATGAATGCCTTGTTTTGATCTCATGCTTTGGAAGTCCTCTTTGTGTTTGACCTCATGTGTCTTGTAGCCTTTTGAAGGATTTCGTTACAAAGTGTTTGAAACAACGATTGCATTCTTAGTGTTTGTTTTCATCCCTTTTGCATTCATCCTTTCATTAAGGAGATTTGAATTCATTTAGTTTTCGTCTCAAAGTTTTATTTTCATTAGAATGCATTAGATCACATTGCATTGAAAAGTATTTTTGAGATTTATCATTGAACTTAGATCACATTGTTTAATGATTGAAAGATAAAAATTATATTGGGTGCATTCTCTTTCATTAAAGGCATGCATTAAGTATATTCTCATCGAAAAATGCATTGAGTGCGTTATTGTCATTTGAAAAGAAAAAGGAAATTGTGCATAGATTACAATTGCATAGTTTTCGAAAAAGAGGATTTTGCATAGATTACATTGCATTATTCACATTGCGGGATGTTTGAGATTACTTTTGGATAGTGAAAGTCATCTAGTTTGGAAAAAGTTTCGTTTTCATTATTTTTGTTTGTTGCATCATTGTTTGAGACTCTTTCCTTAACTAGATAGCATTCATCGAATTGAAAGATTTCTTTTCTCATATAGCTGCATATAGGAGATTGTTAGATAACATTTGGTAGGCCCTGAAATTGAAACATAATTTGAATATCAACCATAAAATTTATTGAATTAACCTAAGGAAGCATTGAAACTTAACGAAACATTTTTAGTGGTCTAGGCTAGTGACATGTTCTGATGTCGTTAAACCTAGTAGCTGTCATTCGCCATCTGGCTTTAGACAACGCTAGTATGGACTTGTGCTCCTTGTACCTTCGAGTATATAATGGGAGACCCCACTAGGTTGCAATCCTGTTATCCATAGGAAGCCGAGTCTGCCACCTTTTAACCATGATACACTGAACACAGCATTCGGGGAGACTACTTGAATGTACGGAAAGTCCTTGGTCATTTCTCTTTCATTTGATCACCAAGGTATATATTGCAGTTCACGGAAACTTGGTACACCCATTTGCCTAGATTACTAGAGTAGTCATTTTGATCTTTACTGACTCATTAAATTTGAAAATATCATCAAGCACTTGTCCTTTCACGCTTATTTCCAAATTGAAAGAGATAGAGTCATCTTTTACTCGTTTCTTGACTCTTAAAATATGAAACAATAGAGTTTTGTTTCAATGTTTTAAAAATTAACTACCCATGAAATATTCCTGGTTAAAGTTAGTTTCCTTAGGGTGTTGTTTTGAGTTTTTCTAATGGCAACTTTTCCAGAGTTCACCAACCAAGGAATCCCCTCCGATCAGAATCCTAGTCATTTTCCTCCTTTTGGGAATGTTGGTGCTCCTTATATGGCAACGTTGTCCATTCCTCGGTTAACTGTTGGTTTGCTTGTTTGGTTGTTCTCAACCTATGTGGTCCCGAATGTATCAGCTATTGTTCAATCAGTTCATCTGCCTGAGCAACATCATGTTGATTCCAAGGTGGACCTCTCCCCTTCTTCGCCTGTTTATGCGTCCTCCTCTTCTACTTTGCCTGTTGAAAGTCTGGATTTGAGTAACTAGGTGGCTAAGAAGAAGAAGAAGAAGACAAAGAAGAAGAAGTCTGATAAGAGAGAGGCTAAGGTTGTAGCTGCTGCTTCTAAAACATCCCCTCTTGATGAACCTTCCGACCCTCCGTGGAAAGTCAAGTTCCCTTGCATGTTGTGCTAGGGAAACCATATTATGCGAGATTGCCCTGGCATTCCCAAGGTGATCGAAGTATGGTCCAACGATCGTCTGCCATTGCCTTTGGCTTCCGAGAGTCAAGTTGGGGGCATGTATTCAGCTAGTGCTGGTAAAAATCCTAAGAATTAGGGTAAGATTTCCAATCCCTATAAGTTGTGTGAAGGGCACCATGCCATTCACCTTTGTCCGTATATGGATGAAGCCAAGATATTTTTGGACAACCTGACTATTTCTACACCATGCCTTCCAGCTGGTTACAAGCATATTTCTTTGAGTCCTTCACCAGTTGGTTCGATGATTGGTCAAGAGTAATCCTTGCCCAATCTCGCTCCCTTGGAAATTCAAATTCAGGAATCCGTTCCTGAACAACCATTGGTCGTTAGATTAGTTGAGCTGGCCCCTTCTATGGTGCACTAGGTCTTTTCTGTTGAGAGAGGATCTCACACTCCTCATGTTCTTCTTGTTTCTTCAGAATCCTTGGACTTGGAGAAAGATTCTCCTGTCCCCATACCTCAAGAAGCTGTTCCTCCGCCTCCCATGATGGAGATCTCAGAGGATACCCCTCCCACCTTCGAGATGGAGGTCCTGGAGGATGCTCCTTCTTCTATCGTAACACCAGGGGAAGACCATCTCGGTTCGATGGTAGCCCCTCCAAGTAGTTTGGTCACTTCCTTTGATTGGAATCGATTTACAAGATACTGCCTTCCATCTTATGTGCCTTTTGAGATAACAGTACAAACCTTTGACCTGGTTGTACCCAGCACTATTATAGATGAAGGTGCGTCTGTTAGTATTTTATCCTCAACTACTTGGCAAGCATTTGGTTCGTCGTTGCTTATGCCTATTACGCAGAATCTGTTGGCTTTTAATAGAGGAACCAGTCAACCGTTAGGGATCCTTCCGAAGTTTCCTGTTACTTTGGGAGGTAAAACTATCCATATGGACGTGATGGTTGTTCCTGGCCCCTTGGAATTTAATTTACTCCTAGGTCGCGATTATACTTATGCCATGGGAGCGCTTGTCTCCTCCCTCTTTCGTGTGATGTGTTTTCTGCACCAAGGTCGGATCGTGACCATCGATCATCTTGCGTTCTCTGGTCTGAACATGGAAGCTAGTCCACCATCATCTCTGATAGATCTTTATCCACCAGTTGTGTCATCCCTACCGCATGTCAATTATGTGGCTACCTGTCCTGTGTTCGTATTCAGTGATAGTGTCGTTGTACATCGGGTGCTGGGGGCATTGGGTCCAGACTTCCAGGATGTTTTCCTTCCATCGGACGAGAAAACCTTGGAAGCCTTGACTTCTTATTCATTATGATGAGGTCTCGTTGGAGCATGGTTTGTCTCCTTGTGTCAAGATCCTTAAAAAATGAAACAAGCTCGTCGGAGCATAGTTCGTTTTCTTGTGTCAAGCTTGTTAAAAAATGAAATAAGGTGTTCTGAGGATAGTTTTTCTTCTGTATCAACCTCGTTAAAATTTGAAACAAGGTCATCTGAGGATATTTCTTTTAATGTTTCAACCTCATTAAAACAATGAAACACTTTCCTGTTCAATTGGAGTCTTTGATAAGATCTAGTAAAATCCCAGTCGAGTCTTTCTCTTGATCTCGTAACTTGAACCTTCAGTCCATCTGCCTTTCATATGGATTGAAGCTTGGGGGGCATGTACCTCAAATTGAGTCACCATGCTGGGGGCATGCTTACTTTTTCAAGCATAGTTTGTTTCCGTTTCAAGCTTGTGTAAAAATGAAACCAACTTCAAGCAAAGTTTTCTGATTTCAAGCTTGTGTAAAAATGAAACCTTTCCCATTTTACCTCTTGTGATTGCCATTTTATCAGCCCATTTTTCTAGATGAACCTTGGTTTTTTCATCCCACCGTCACTATCTTCTTGGCCGATCATATGCCTTCACTTGGTTATTTTACCCGTTCCTGAGGAACCGCTGTGATGAGTGGTCTTGTTAGTCAGCCTCTTGACCTTTATTTTTTCTGATCAGTTCTACTATTACCGGAACCAGTTGCTACCCTTTATACCACTCGTTCCTTCAGGAAGAGTCATCTTCCAGCTCTTTTCTGACTCTCTAAAAATGAAAAGATTGTCGAGTCTCTTGTCGTTTTGATCTCGTTAAATTGGTTGCGAAACAACATCTACCCAGTATACGTTTAACCCTTTTTCAGGCTGGGATAGATTATTTACGAAAAAGGAATACCCTAGCCTATTGCGACTAGGAGGTTTTCTTAGATGTAGTTTTCTATGTTTTCAGATCTGAGGAACTATCTACGAAAAGGGATTGTTGGAGTTTACTTTTTCGCTGTCTTTTCAAAATCTCTAAACATAAAAAGACGACGAGTTCTTCCTTTTTCAGACTCGTTAAAACCTGATGACATCGGACTCCGTCGTCATGACAATACTCGAGTTCCTCCTTCCTAGGGCTCATTAAATGTACTAGGTTGTATTTGTTCGAAGGAAAAACTTATATGACAAGCATATGGTATCCTCTTCAAGCTTGTGTAAAAATAAAGAGGTATTCGCCAGAAATGGTGGGGAAAAATGGAACCAATATCATCGTCGTGTCGGTAGTATGTCGCTCTTGAACATGGCACTTGTTTGCATTCATGTTGGGTTGGGGACATATCATCTCGTTTATTGCTTGCCTCCATGGGTTTGGGTAATCCTTTTTGACCGCTCATCTACTCTTTGCCTCGTCATCATGTCAAATACTACCAAATCCATTGTCGTGTCACCGATATGTTCAAGAGAAGTTGGCCTCTACAGTTTTCAACCCTCCTCTAATTCTCTACTGATCCTAATTCACAAAAATTATGTCCCTTTGTATCGCGTCGCTGATGTGGGAAACACCATGGCCCACCTTAGATCAAGGTCACTTCCTGTCGACTTCAGCTCATTATCTAGGAAGCTAATCTAGAGAATCCCTTCAAGTACCTTAGGGCCTGCATGCCTCAATGGTAGGTTCTTCACATTCGATGCAAGGTTTTCATCATTGACCTTCGATCGAATGATTCTACGGGTGTTCGATGCCAGCTCACTGTTCACATTTCGTGGATTGTACCTATAGTACCTTGAGCACCATTGTCATTATTGGTGGTTCCTCTCACGTCTGTTAACAAATTTCATCATTGGCTGGTAATCAGATGATGTTCTTGCATGTTCGACTTCAGCTCACATATTCAAATGCTAGGACTTGTACTTCGTTCAGGTCGAGAAGGAGCGCAAGACCCTGGGTTTTGTCTGATGGAATCCAGGCTGCAGATTTTGCGGATTATCATGATTGGTTACGTGACTCATTGATTGGATGGATGTGACCATACCTGAGTCTGCTTATTGATCCTTTCTGGATGGTTGCGTCCATACCTTGGATCCTAATTATTGTATACTCTATTATGGATGGTTGTGCCCATACCACATATCAGGTATTTGAGATATCAGTTGTACTTATCTACGCAGTTTTTCCGATGACAGTGTTTTCAGTTGGGCACGTTCTCGTAAAGCATTTCACCCCTCTCTCTCTCTCTCTCAGGCCTCATGCTTTAGGGGGCATCTGTTACACAGTAACTTGTCACCATCCCTGAAATCCCCCTGTCCCACACATTGGAGGGCCTTTTCTGTGACCTGTGAGCAGTGACATAACCTGGAACCACTTTCATGGCATTCCCCTTGAAAAAGACAATCATTCCTCTGAAGAAAGTTTCCTTTGAAAAACCCTAAAAACTGATCTTTTGGCCTTGGCGCGACTAGCCAGTTCAGCCCTCACCCCAATGGGGGAAATCCACCAAAGGGGGCAAGCCAACTGGCGCTCTGTCCCAGTGTATTTCCCACACCAATCCTAATAAGGATTGCTTTTTAAAAATAAATGGTGGAATTTTGATTCCAACAAACTCCTGAACGAGTCTCTAAAATAAGTTGGCAGGTTTGGCTCCGGATCTCCATGTATGGGAGGTGGTTTTCCACCTATCATGGAAGCTTCCTTGAGGATAGTGCCAATCCCACAATTGTAGGGATCCCAACTCCCCTTCCACCATCTATATAATCTTGCCATTTTCCCTTACCAAGATAGTAGCCTTAGTGGTCATAGAAGCAAGAGATGAACTTGTAGCAAGGAGACTATAGCCAGACAGCCTTTGAGAGCCAAGCCAAAGAGAGAGAGCTTTGTCCCCTTTCCAATGAGCTTCATTGAGACGTGCTCCACTGTCAACCCCCCCAAAGGAAGATCTAGCGTTAGAGCTTAAGGTTGTATCGTTCCTTTGTTTTATTAATGATAAGCGACATTGATTATGGTTTCATTCGTGTATCTTTATCTTTGATGCAATGAATTACATCTTCTCTGACTAATGTATAGTTACAAGATTTGGATTCTACGTTGTGTGTCATCGTGTTTCTTCGTATGTGTGCAGGTGTTTGAACATGCTAAGAGAAAGGATTGTGATCTGCGAAATCGAAGGATGGGAAGCATCATCCTTCTTTCGACGACCATCGCATAGGACATGAGGTACGCAACTTGTTTTGTCATTTTTGTAACTAGAGACCTGCGTCACTGCGTGACTGATTGTTGCTAGACCCGATCTGGGCTAGTAGGGATTGCCTCTGTCCACATAGGGGATTTACCTCCCCAGCGGAGTCGCCAGCTTTTTGGAGAGGTAAATCCCCTCTACGAACAGAGGCGATCCCTACTAGCCCAGATCGGGTCTAGAAACAATCAATCACACAATGACGTAGGTCTCTAGTTACAAAAACAACAAAAAAAGTTGCCTACCTCAGGTCCTACATGATGGTCGTCGAAAGAAGGATGACGCTTCCCGTCCTTTTCTTTGGTAGATCACAATCCTTTCGCTTAGCACTTCTGAACACCTACACACATGCGAAGAAACACGATGATACACAGCATAGAATCTAAATCTTGTAACTCTACATCAGTCAGAGAAAATTTAATTCATTGCATCAAAGATAAAGATACATGAATGAAACCATAATCAAAGTCACTTATCATTAATAAAACAAAGGAACGATACAACCTTAAGCTCTGACGTTGGATCTTCCTTTGGCTGGGTTGAAAATGGAGCACATCTCAATGAAGCTCATCAGAAAGGGGGAAAAGCTCTCTTTCTTCGGCTTGGCTCTCAAAGGATGTCTGGCTATAGTCTCCTTACTACAAGTTTAGCTCTTGCTTCTATGACCACTAAGGCTACTAGCTTGCTAAGGGAAAATGGCAAGCTTATATAGATGGTGGAAGGGGAGTTGGGATCCCTACAATTGTGTGATTGGCCCTATCCTCAAGGAAGCTTCCATGACAGGTGGAAAACCACCTCCCATACATGGAGATCCGCAACCAAACCTCCTAACTCATTTTAGAGACTCGTTCAGGAGTTTGTTGGAATCAAACTTCCACCATTTATTTTTAAAAAACAATCCTTATTAGGCTTGGTGTGGGAAATACACTGGGACAGAGCACCAGTTGGTGCACCCTCTTTGGTGGATTTCCCCCATTAGCACGAAGGCTAAACTGGCTAGTCGCGCCAAGGCCAAAAGATCAGTTTTTAGGGTTTTTCAAAGGAAACTTTCTTCAGAGGAATGATTGTCCTTGTCAAGGGGGATGCCATGAAAGTGGTTTCAGGTTATGTCTCTGCTCATAGGTCACAAAAAAGGCCCTCCAATGTGTGGGACAGGGGCATTGCAGGGACGGTGACAAGTTACTATGTAACAATTACAATTCTGAATACAATTACAATTTATAATTTTACATACAATTAGAATTATAATTATAATTTTACAATTTTTCATATATACAATTACAATCATTTCACAATAAATTAAATATTGCAATTACAATTAAAATTTTATATTAATAAATATTTTACATACAATTATAGTTAAAATTATAATTAGTACAAATACAAATACAATTTTACATACAATTAAAATTTAAATTTCAATTACAATCACGACATAATATTTAATAAATATCATGGTCATTTAATATTAAATTAATTAATAAACATCATCACGATCATGATAACCATCGTACAAACATCATATTTCACTGAAAAACACATTCAAACATCAAATTAACATTATATATCAACATCATCACAACACAAACATCAAATATACATCTCATGTCAAATAACTTATGCTATCACATATACACATATATCTGCAAGCTAAAAATTAAATGAACATATCTAACATGGCCTAACAATATGCACCACATCATGGTGATCACCAACATGTAAATTAAGTACAACTGCAACATGAACATAAAATACATGGACCATATATATATATATATATATATATATATATAACTGAATAATGTTAAAATTATACAAATGTAATATAATGCCATGGATCAGCTAGTGGTTGTATAACAACATAAATAATAGTACAAGTGGAGGCCTTCTCAGTAAAGGGTGCAGCCTCGACTGTCGATGGTCGAGCCTACATGATCATGATCACTAGTACTGATGGATGCATCAGCTAGTGGTAGTACAACATCAATATAAGTAGTAGTAGTGGAGGCCTGCTCAGTCAATAGTGCAGCCTCGACGGTCGATGGTCTAGCCTGCTCATGATCATGAATAGTACTGACGGATGCTACAGGCTGCTGACTGGACGTGGCCTATGGTCCAGCCTCATCTCCATGATGACTGCTAGATGCTACTAGTGGAGCCTCATGCTCATCAGGTGTGGTGCGAGGTGAATGATCATGAGATGCATGTGAGTCACTGCAGACAGTACATCATGTGCTGCGGCTCGACTACGCCTATAGCTACGGAAAGTCCTCCTTAGTCACGTAACAGCTGTCGTAGCTCCTATGACATGTCGCATCAGGTCATACATGTCACGTGGCATGCCTCTCCACATCGTAACAGCCTATCATCAGCCTGTATGTCTCTGTAATGAGTGGGCCTAATGCCCGCATCAACAATCAATGCACAGAGTTGGTTGCCCAACTCCATCCTATATCTAGTCTCACGTCGATCGCACCTAGCAAAAGGCGGTATTAGTGCACCATGAGCAGGAGCATTTCTCTCTGCTAACCTGACCTCATCTTGATCATGATCATCCTCGACATCGGCCATGTCCTGATCATCATCAAGATCCACACCTGGATCATGTGGTGGATCCGGCATCTCCTCGCCATGAAAAGAGCCAATGTCTGCAAAATATATACAAGTACACAACAATAATTATACAATTTCATTACACAATTTAATAAAAACAAGTTAAAGAACATGTTAGAATAAATATAAATAAAATAGTAATATTACCTCTAGCATCTAGCGGCTCATCATCTCTGAAGAGGATGTTGGAACACCCTCGCCAATCTAATCCATCATAATGACATGGGACCATGATGAAGGGATGCAGCCCGTTAACACTGGCTAGTAAGTCCAGTGCATCATGCAATATACTGGTTGGAAACATAGTGTATCCCTTGTTGGGCATCATCTACCCCCACATGTGCATCCGGGCCTCGAACATTAGCCTACGAGGCTGTCGAACAAAAATAGGTCTCATCTCTGGAAACCTCTAAAAGAATAAACAAAACAACTCTGAAGCAAAAGGGAAGTTGACCCTCCCTTGTGCATGAGCACGACATCTATCTAAGGACATACAAAACTGCCACAAAAAAATGGCAGACCACCTGACAAGTTGTGGCTGTTGTACTAAAGAGTCAACATAATATAAAAGTGAGCAACTAATGCATTTCCTGTCACTAGTGTTGTGTGAAATGGTAAAAATGATAAGTGAGAGTCACTGTACGTCCTGTCTACCAAATGCACCTATATGTAACTGACCTCCAGGTACCTGAAACTCTGAAGGAGACAGTACATGTGCTCTAATGTATCTCTAAGAGTAAACTAATTGAATCCCTGCTACACAACCAACTGGAACATCTGGGAATGAGGGAAAATCCATCCCTCTCCTCGATAGTCATGTAATAAAATAAATATCCTCCTTAGTGGGTGTGTACTACTAGTTAGGACCAACCTAGAAAGCCTATTGGTGGGCATTCCACATGCGGATAAGATATCTCAAAAACACACTATGGGCCTTTAGGGAAGTATCCTCCTCATAGAACTTGAGGAGGCCTATCTGCCTAAGGATCCCTTGGGTATCTGCTATAATAGGGCGAGGGTATGCATCTCTCTTCCTCTCTCGAGCCTCCCATTGGCAAATCATGTCATATTGTTCAGCCTTTTCTTGCTGTTGTTCCTCCTCTTCTCTCTGAATCATTGACATATTAAATATTTTTTTTTATTAAAAAAGACATGTATTTAGGAAAATACATATATATATTTTTTTGAAAAAAAAACAAACAAACCAGTTGGTACGCCACATAAATAGTCACGCACCGGTGGTGGTGTGGCTTAAGTTTGTAGCGCACCAGTGCCGGTGCCCCTAATGAAATACAACGCACCAACCTCAGTGCAACTACCTATTTTTCAAGCACCATTGACTATATCTAAGTTCAGAATAGCAGTGAATTGACTGAAATATAAGCCCCGGAGCATATAGTCGTGTCAGCGCACCGACTTCATGACAATTACATAGTCAATGGTGCGGTATTTTACCTGGTCGCACCATTGACCCTCTCGAAATGCAGAATGCGGTGCGCTGACGTACACCAAGGCGGATAATTCGATCAACACACCGCACTGGGATTCCCATGGTCAACGGTGCACCTGGCTAAATGATCACACCACATTTTTTTTTAATTTCAAATTATGTGGGGTGCCTTTCGGTACCGCCCCGAAAATGGTGCGGATACCGTTAGCACTGGTGTCGGTGCAGCTTGTAAATTTTACAAGCATCACCGCTATCTGGTGCGAGCCGAACAGCTCAGCCGCACTGTGCGACAAATTTTTTCTTTTTTCTTTTTTAATGGTTATTTTTAAGGTTATTTCAATTCTAATCCATTAAAATACTTAATTATGGAAAACTAGAAAAATACCTATACATTTCGCTATCGAGTAGGCATATTGGCTCTAAAATTTTCAAAAGAAAATTTGCCCAACGTTTTTAAAAATGCAAGCTAGAGATTAGTGGCCAGTGCATAGCAACAATGCATGCAATGGGTGCAATGAGAGCACCTATGTCAGGGTGGCTCAGAGAAGGGGAAATGGCACCGGTGCTTGAGAGCTCTAGAGCACTAAGGAAAGTGAAAAATGTGGTTTTTTAGCCGTAATTTTTTTTTTATTTAACCCTGTTCCGGTGTGCGAGGTTTTATAGGTGCACCGGTACACTTACTTACAACTGCACCGGGCAGTGTCAGATTTGGTGCATTGTTTATAATGCACCGGGGTGGTTCCCTAACACCGCACTGGGATGTTTCATTTTTGGCACGATTTTTTGATGAAGTGTCCGGGCAGAATATTCGTAAAGGACTGGTGCGGAATAGTCGTAAAGCACCAGTTTTTTGGCTTTATTTTTTTTATGTAATGCTATTTTGGTGCATGATTTTTATAGGTGCACCGGTGCTCTTGGATAAGAACGCACTGACACATTTCTGTTTTGCCGCGGTGTTTTATGATGAACCAACGCAGAGTAGTACTAAAGCACCAGTGCATCACCATAATAGGATGCCCCGAGCGGGTGTGTATGTCACACACGTTTTCCGGTGTGACAATGTTTTTTGCGCACCGGTGTGTTCTATGGTAGAGCACACACTGGTAATTGAGAGCTCAGGAGCACTGGAAAATGAAAAATTCAGGTTTTTTGCCGTAATTTTTTTAAAATTTAACCCTTTAATGGTGCGCGTGGTTTATAGGCGCACCGATTCTATTTCTTACAAATGCACTGGCTGGTTTCTGTTTTGGCACATTGTTTTATGATGCACCGGTGCAGTTTCTTTCTATCGTACTGGGTGGTTTCAAATTTTTCGCAGTGTTTTATAATGCACCGGCGAGGAATATTTGTGACGCACCAGTACTATAGAATAATACGACGCATCGGACGAGTGTGTACGGAGTGCATGGTGTCCGGTGTGCTAATTTTTTTGTGCGCACCGGTGCTTTCGATATTCCAGAGCACTCGGGCGATGTTTAATGATAAGCACACTGAGCGAAAAACATCCGCAAAAACCTCCACCCGCCAACCTCCTCTAGTAACCTCCGCTAGAAACTGATGTATGGGTATTTTTTGTGGGGTTCCTCAAAAACATCCACTAGAGGGTCTTTTCCTTAAAGTGATGGGGACTCAGGGTCAAACCCTTCCCATGGGAACATTACATAACAAGATTTTGTTTTGTGCAAAAAAAAAAATGGCAATATGTTTTTTGAATTTTGGCATTTGGATGGCAGGTTTTGTATGGGGATGCCTGGGTGGCGGGTCGGCTAGTTGGCGAGGCAAGTTCAAATCCCGTCATACCCAGTGGTAAGCCATTTGTGGTAGGATCATTGGATAGCCCCAGTATTTCACCAATAATGCTGCAACCCCTAGAGGATACTCTACTTTACTCTATCAACCTAGGATTTGTACAAGCTTGGAGGTGATAGTGCTATATACACAGTAAATGCATTGTACTCGTGTGATCCTCTTCTAAGTCCTACGACAGGGTGTTATTTCTAGGGTTTCTAAGTGAAGTCTATCACACATTTGAATTTAGACCTAGAGTTACAAGTGATTCAAATCTATTACTCTATTAGCAATTAAATAGCTATTCTACAGCAAGAAAGTACATCTAGTTACTCTGCAAGGAAAGAAATCTGAAAATTAAGCTATCAAAAGAAATGGAAGCAAAATAGGCATCTTCATGAAGTAAATTGATGAATTGAATTGCAGAAATAAAACTGATCTAATCACACATTGTTGGGCCAAATGGTTAAACACAATCTATCTACTTCATTCTTTAACTATCATTATTTTACTCTTGAATCTAATCATAACCTAATTATGCTTGTAAATGCATTGTTTTGCAACAAGGAGGAGAAAGCGCTAAGGTGGATTAGGAAGGTATTGAGCTCATGGATGTATATTTGAAGGTTTCTTGTGGTTTTGACAGGTCTGGATGAGGTGGATGATGGTTTCTAGGCTTTAGGAGACTCCCATTAGTGCTTCTACAGGTGCTTTTAGAGGTTTTTTGTAGTGCTATAGGAAAGTCCTAAATCGCTACAGGAAACAGTCCAAGGGAAATATGAGGCCAAAAATGATGGAGAAAATCATAGGGGAGGTGTAATGAAGGTGTATTGGGATGAATGGAACGTGTAAAACCCCTTGGTCAAGCTTAGAACCTCTTGAGAAGCTCGTCTTGCACTTCTAGGGTTGCTCACGGTGTGAAGGTGAAAATCTTAAAAATGGGGCTAAAGGCGATTTGATGAAAAGAAGGTTGTTGATGGGTGAGAAATGAAGCTAAGGGTGTTGGTGAAGTCCTCCTTTGATTTTCTACCTGAACCTACAAGCAAACTACATGTTCATGCAACAAACATATTGAAGGAAATGGAAAAGATGAGTTGAATTTTGAAAGCAAACCTACTGAAGCATTCAGACAAAAATCTAACTCAATATTATAGACATGTTCATGATACTAAAACAACCTAACTATTATTTCCAAGAAATCATAAACTAAAGAGAAAATTTGGCTTGTGGTGAAGATCTTCCCTCCTCAAGCTCCAATGAAAGAGATGAGAGAGAGAAGCTTGACATACAAATTTCTGAGTTTATAAGCTATTCCACCAACATTTATGAAAGCTTAAATACAACAAATACAAATGGAAGAAAAATAAAAACAGTGAATTGAAATGTAATCAAACTATCTAAAACTCATAAAGAAAACTAGCTAGAATCACATAAAAATAAGCATGAATACACAAGAGAGACTAACGCCAGTGGATTGGGCCCTAACCCACAAGCCCGACCCTCTGAAACTAAATCAATGAAGGACAATCTGAATACTCATCTTATTTCAGAAAATATTCTCATTACATAATCATAAAAGTCTCAAAACCTATTACAAGAGCTAAGAGTCTATTAGCTTCTTCCAAAGTTCGAATCCTAATGAGCTCTTTCTTAGCCCTATTTAACCTAGAGGGTAGCCACCAACATCTCCTTGAAAATTAGGTGATGTGTCCTCTTTGACTGCAAGAGAAGTGGAGCTTTGGTGCACTTAATCTCCCACTTGCTTGGTTGCCTTTGATTTTGAGTTTTTGGAGGGAATCTTGAGGATCCCTTGGCTGCCTTTGGGCGTTAAGGAGGTGGAAAATCCCGCTAGAATCTCTCCTTGTTGTCTACTCCGAGCTTTAATTGAAAAATCTTCATCAAAAGTGAAATATCTTCGTGATTATCCTACATTTAACCTATTTTAGGCATTATAATTATGACAAGCCTTAATCACCATCTACACTAGCAACATAAGACCATAATATAATTTAAATGTGATAAAGAGAGACTTAATAAGGCTAAAAATGTGACAATTAACCCCTCCAATTATACCTAATGATGGAGCTCATCAGTCCTTAGCCCATATTCTATTTGGTGGTTGGGCAGGTCTGTGGATGGGTGGACTATCCACCATATTTAATACATGTTGGTTATACATTGGGGGAAAGGTGGTGGGAGTAGTGGCACATAACCCCTATTTTTATTTTTAAATAATATGGTCAAAAAATTTCGTCCATATTTTAAGTGCCATTGGAAAAATTAAGTAGGTGATAATTCCACAAGTTTTGATCATTGTGAAATGCCAAATTTTCTCTCTGTTAGTGGTCACCAAGGTTAGTGGCTTCCACAAATTTTTTCCAAACCTCCACTTTTAGCGGACCTCCATCGTTAGCAAGTGCTCTGCTAAAATTATCCAGTAGGGACAAGTTAACCAAAACTTTCACTGTGAATATCTTGATCATATGAAGTCATATTTGAGTATCATTTGCATCATTGGAATTAGGACAAAGAGCTCTATGTTCTGGTCTTCATTTAGATGAAATATGAAAACTTTAATTTTTTAGCCTTTCTAGAGCCACTTGGATCATAACCAAACTATCCCATGTGTTTGTTAGAGAAAATAATAGACTGGTGCACTTATCTTCATATTTTAGTATAAAAAATAATAACTGAATTACCATAGTATTGAAGGCGTTTAGATGCTCTATCAACAAGTCTCCATCCTTCATCCTCCTGTTATACAACTTTTTTTGCAGGAACAATTTGTTCACAATAGCCTTCGATTGATACAAAGTCCATAACTTGTCCTAAAAAGACTTCTTTGTAGCTTCCCCTGATACATTAAATAATACTGAATCTGAGAGACACATTCATATTGTGATCTTCACCTTCTGATCTAACATCACCCAGTATTATGTTGACATTCTTTTTTGTGACGTACTTGGACCTACAGTGATCCATTGATCTCTATCCACCAATAGGTCGTCAATATTAAGCTTCAACAACGCAAAAATTTTTCCATTAAATTTCTCGATCTCTATATTTCCACTGTTCACCATATTATTTCACCACAATAATCGATCTTGTAGATCCCCCATTGTAATAGGGTCTAACACAGGCTCGAGAAAAACCCCTTAGCAGCAAAGGCATCCCCTTGAAGCAAAAACCACTCTTATACCAAATGTGGGTTTTAAAAATGTACAAAAATTAATTGCAAAGGCATTATTAAAACAACAAAATATACAATTTGGTGATAACGTAAAACAAATATACACAAAGACTTTCCCCTGGATCCCAAAACTGGGAATACCAAATTGATTTTTCATTATATTCCTTTCATTGTTACAATACATATATATACATGTCGAAGCATTAATACACCCTAATCCAATAACCCTAGATTAGAACATAATATTAGTTCCCTTGACCATATCTACAAATACAATGGGAAAAAATCCACCATTCCCAGAAAACCATGTGCAAAACCATGGGTAGGTCTTCCCACCATCTTTGGGTCTGCCCCCCATGACGTGTGGAAATAATATAACACACACCCAACAAATTGAACTAGCTAGTATTCTTTGTGCATTTTTCTTGGTAAAGCATACTTCTCCATGATTTGGAGGCTTACTTAACTAAAATTTGAACCTAGGTCTATTAAAACTGAGATAACTTGGTTATTAATCATACCTTCCATTTCAATTATCGGGGCTAGATGATCAACTTTCTTTTTGTCCAGCACCACATAAATCATTGTCATAATTTGAGCCATGCCTCACGCATTTCCTATTTCCTGCACATTGTATAGTTCTAGGCCACATGGATCTCCCTACAACTCCAACACTTTAAGGGCTATCCTCCAAAACATTTGGCTTCCTCTCCTATGGCTTAAGCGAATCAATTCATATAGCAACGTTGTATCTCTGTTGAAAATAACCCCTATTAAAAGTGGTTGAGTTCGTATTCTTTCCTTTCAATTATTGTTTTGGAAAATTTTTCCCCTTTCCCTTAAAGTCATGCTTTCCTTTTACCTTCCAATCAATTATGTACTGATACTTGTGCTTCAATTGCTTGTAATAGTAATTCATTTTTCTAATAGTATCCTCTAGAGTTTTTGTTTCATCAAAATATATATTGTCCCTAAATGTCTATGTAAATCCACTGAGAAACATTTGTATTTTAGCTTTTTCATCCTTGAGGTAGGGAACATATCTCAGTAGTTCTAAAAATCTCATTGCATATTCATCATCTCGTAGCTACCCCAACTTGAGCTCATAAAATTCATTTTCCTAACAATCATATTACTTCTCTTACAAGTATTTATCTTGGAAATATCTTTCAAATATCCTCTAGGATAGATCTTCCTCTTGAATGTTCTTGACATGTTTTAATCCTTCCCACCAAATATCATCCTTTCCTTTTAGGTTGAAAATTTCCACTCTTGTCATCATATTTTTAGAGTAGTTATGGACTCAAAAAAAAAAATTTATTCCTACAAGCCATTCCTTTTCTTATTTATCCTTCTTCAAGTCTCCATCAAATTAGGGATGCTTGGATTTCTTAAAATATTTTGGCATGTAGTGTTTTTCTTTCCCTCTCTAGTGATGGTGTCTTCTTGTAGTAGCACCAGATGGCTTCCCACGGTTTCCTATCCTCATTTATTGAGTACTCAAAGGAGTAACTCCTGTCACTATGTACTCACTTGATTACCTATTCATATTCGTATATATTCTTCCTTCCGCACCACCAAGCTTCAACTTTCATCTTCCATGTCCTGATGAACTCTAATTAAACTTGTGTTTCGCTCCTAGTTCTTATTGCTTCTATCTTTGTAAATATGATGGGATTTTTAGTATAAATTATTCCAATTCTACCTAATTTTCCTATTAGGGTAACCTTCTTCTCTATGAATTTTATCCACTAACTCCTATTCATGATCATGTTGGAACCCACTAGTGATATATTGTTTCATGTTGGTACTCATCTCTTGTTATTACCGTCCCCATTTTATTCTTATGTGATATGATACATATGTAGTTGTTAGCCAATTATTAATATCAATAAACATATTCATTATAGGCTTGGTATTCTTTCCATAAGAATATGGTTATGAGATTATTTTAAAACTTCAAGTTCCAAGTTAGGAAATTTGTCAAAATAATTTAACTTATTAGAAACATCATTGTAGCGAGTATGCAATCCACAAATCAAATTTCATAATCAACACAAGAATATTCAGATTCAATTTCTATACTATATGTGAGATCTTCTTTAAGTAATTCTCCTAGGCCTATTTCACTTATTCTTGAGCCCATTTAGATCCATGTGTTGAACATGCTTTATAACTACTCTATAACACTCCCTTCCACCCCCTTCGGTTAATCCAAATCATTTAGAGGTGTTAAATTGATTTAACCCAAACTCCACAATCCTATCATGGAAATGGGGTCACAAATTTTCTCTTTTATGAACTTCGTTAAAACTTAAACTAAATACCATCATCTCATTTGTCTCGACAAGAGACTTCCATACTAATATATTTTTAACAAAATATGAATCCCATATCAAAATTTATGGTCATTTAAAGTTTGGCCAATAAATGTAGAAATTATACAGCATGCATGTATATCTTGGATTCACCTGATCTAACAATGTACTAAAGTTAAATACTAAATCACTTCTACAAATATTTTGCGGAATTAAAAACAACACAATTTCCAATCACATGAATCAAAGAAGAATAGATCAAAACCACAACACTAGATATTCTCAGGGAAATCTTACATCTAAAAAACCCTCTATCATATATTGTATATTCCACAAGGAATCATGAAACAATTACATACAAAACTCTTCTCACAAGAGCCCTCAGTGCATCATCTAATTGCCTCACATTGCCATACAAAAATTGGAAAATCCCTTAGCCAATTTAGTGCCTCCAGACAGCCTGCCTTGCTCACGCAGTTCTTGATGAATGCAATCCTTATCAAAAATAATTTCAACCTTCCTCAACTACGTTTATTATTGTGGGCATCCTGTGGTGTTATAAGTACATCTGGGTAGCCTGCTAATATCACAATTGATAGTTACACTTTTTTTTCACCTAGATCTCAACTGGGTCTCCACTGGAACTGACATGCATACAGTTAATAATAGTAAAAACATCAGTTGCATGTGAGATCACCACATGTGAATTAATTAATATTTAATTCACTTGATCTCTTACTATTGTATCTGCAGTTACAACTATCACAACTGAATTTAACTCACTTAAATGAGTTAAATTGATTTACAACTTGCATTGACTAATGCACCACTGCACTTCCAACTCTGTTACAACTAGAATCACTCAGTTAAAACTAAATTCAACCTGCATGTCCCACCAACCAACCACTTAACTTGAAATTCACTTAGCTAACTGATTTTCCACTTCAGTTAATTATTTCCAAGTTCTCATTGAGGATAGATTATATTTTAATGTCCATATAATATTAAGGGATAATAAAAATAGACATGCATCTTTAAATAGAGATGCACATTCATTTATAAATAGACATACACCTAAAATAGCTTGTGTGGGCCCCACCCTAGTGTAGGTGCTTAATTTTCACTAGGATCATGGATGTTGTTTCCGGATGCCAATTTCATTGTTTCTTGTTGCAAACTTCAACACTCCCTCTCAAAAAGAAAGGAAACTCCTTGCATGCGACATGCAACTCATTCATGCAAAACTTCTCTAGTGTTTCTCGCACATGCAACTCTTGCATGAAAAACTTCTCTAGTGTTTCTCGCACATGCAACACTTCGCTAGTGTTTATTGCACATGCAACGTTTGCATGCAACACTTCCGAAGCTAAATAGCCTCCAAACAACTGAATCATTATAATGCATCTGTCATCAAAGTCTTCTAACTTGCTGCTAGCTACTACACATGTTTTCTAGATCCATTGCGCTGCTGACATCTGCATCCATGCACTCTGCACTTGCTTCCAACTCTGATCTGTGCTCCAGTATCCGACACTGTCACTTTGATTTCATGTGCTCCTAACATGTGACTGCATCAATCTAACTTATCCTACTACTATTGCTCTATGGGCTCCTTGTAGCCAGGTTCAATTCATGAGATCCACACCATCTCAATGAATCCTGCCCAAAATTTCCTCTTGGGATTATTCATGCATGTCACCCCACCTCTCACCTGGTGGTATAGCTACATGCACTCCCTCTGCCCATCTAGCTCGAAATTTCTTTGCATGAGTGGTTGCTCCCACTCCATGATCCTCCACATGTGGCTGCTCCACATCTTGAGGTTCACTCTTACATGCATTCAAATCTAGCTCCCTCTCAAGGTTCAATTGCATGACTTTCTCACACTTCCTAATGGTAGGAAGCTCAATAGAAATCACATCTACATCAAATCTATAGAGATTCTTCTGCATCTCCAGTTGTGGCTGCTCCACAACCTTCTGAAACTACTTCTCAGGCTGCATGTTGAGAGATTCCCTCTCAACCACCAAGTCACTAACCTCTTCTTTGCTCCTCAAAGCTTTGCATGCATCTTGTACCTCAACGCAAGTAGGTTCTTGGCTCACGCACATTGTAATTGTCCCACTGTCGCAAAATTTTCTAACAAAAGAGCTGATTTTAAATCGACGATATCTCCCTCATCCGAGCTCCAATTCAATCGATTTTTTTTTCAATTTGGGTATTTTTTCACAAGGAATCCAAATATGCTATTTGTTTCTAAAAAATTTGCATAAAAAAGTTTCATATATTCTCTGCAAACTCGCGCACCTGAACAATTATTGCTCTCGTACCATGTAGAAAATTTATAACATAGCTCTGATACCATGTAGAAATTATACAACATGCATGTATATATTTGATTCCCTCGATCTAACAATGTACTAACTTTAAATACTGAATCACTTCTACAAATATTTTGCGGAATTAAGAACAACACAATTTCCAATCACATGAAGCAAGAAGAATAGATTAATACCACAACACTAGATATTCTCGGGGAAAGCTTACAGCTAAAAACCCCTCTATCATATATTTTATATTCCACAAGGAATCATGAAACAATTACATACAAAAATATTCTCACAAGAGGCCTCAGTGCATCAGCTAATTGTCTCACATTGTCATACAACAATTGGCAAATCCCTTAGCCAATTTAATACATCTAGACAGCCTGCCTTGCTCACGCAGTTCCTGATGAATGCAATCCTTAATCACAAATAATTTCAGCCTTCCTCAACTACGCTTAGTATCATGGACATCTTGTGGTAATATAACTACACCTGGGTAGCCTGTTAATATCACAACTGATAGTTACACTTCGCTTTCACCTAGATCTCAACTGGGTCTCCACTGGAACTGAAATGCATGCAGTTAATAATAGTAAAAACATCAGTTGCATGTGACATCACTACATGTGAATTAATTAATATTTAATTCACTTGATCTCTCACTAGTGTATCTGCAGTTAAAACTAGCACAACTGACTTTAACTCACTTAACTGAGTTAAACTGATTTACAACTTGCATTAAATAATACACCACGACAATTCCAACTCTGTTACAACTAGAATCACTTAGTTACAACTAAAGTCAACTTGCATGTCCCACCAACCAACCACTTAACTCGAATTCACTTAGCGAAATAATTTTCCACTTCAGTTAACTATTTCCAAGTTCTCATTGAGAATAGATTATAGTTTAATGTCCATCTAATATTAAGGGATAATAAAAATAGACATGCACATACATCTATAAATAGACATACACCTCAAATAGCCTATGTGGGCCCCACCCTTGTGTAGGTGCTTAATTTTCACCAGGATCATGGATGTTTTCTTTGGATGCCAATTTCATTGTTTCTTGTTGCAAACTTCAACAATAAACCCTCACCACATAAGCAAGGTATTTCCACATGACACCCTCATGGTTCCCTCATGGAAACCCCACCTCACCTAGGCTTCCTATGTCATCATGCCCTACCCATGTGTTCTTTATAAGTGTTCCATGTTAGCATCTCGCTTTGGCTCCACCATACCTACTCTGATGTGTGCTTCATGATGAATATACTATACAAGTACTTCAATCCTTTGGGCCCTTTCTATGTACAAAACATGACACACATTGGATTCCCCAAACCCCTTAAATATTGGGGTAATTCAGGTCTGGAGCCACATCCAAGGCATCAAATAAACCTAGCCCCTAACTCCTAGGACTCCTAGTATAGTTTGGACCTAAGCCCATACACGGGACCTCAAACACATTTGAAACCAAACTACATTTCTTAGGCCATTATGCTCAAACTCTTGATCCAAAGCTACTCATACCCCAAAATCATTCAATCCCTAAACTATCTTCGACCCCAAAAAATATGAACTTGGTCAAAAATAATCTGCTTCAGGGCCATTTTTTCCCTTAAATGCAGTAGAACATCCTGGGCCCTTTTGATACAATTCCAGGAAATTGATTAAGACATCTGTGAGTGTCTAAATTTCCCCAATTATTATTTATCTCAAGGAAATCACTTCAAAATAAAAATGAGACATTTATAAGAGTAACACATCAATAATTAAACACATTCATATAAACGTGGATTCTGAATTCATTCATTAGCATGAAGAATATACAACACTAACCATGGATTAAACTTATTTGTGACCATAAAAGCCTTCTTGTTACTCAAACATAAAATCACTTAGTTGCATAAAAATGAGTTATATCATCTCATAAATAAAAACGGTATCCTCCTTAACAACTGATACCATGAGCACTTCGACACCGAAGTCCCAAGTTAAATAAAATGAGTAATTCATGTAAACTCAAGCACCACAATAGTTAACTTATATTCATAACAATCACACTAGCTATGTGATTGAATCTGGGACAATAAAATAGAAAGAATACCATTTTAAGAAAAATATCATATTCCTTCTTTGATAGGGTTGTAGCATGAACCCATTTCCATGTAAAAATAACATTCATTAGTTAGGAATAACAAGGAACAAATAAACACTAATCTTGAATTCTTATGTAACCGGCAACTGGGTGTGGGACTTCAACTCTCCACCCAACCATAGGATGATTACTAATAATATTTCTTACAATCAAGCGCACCAAAGATAGATTTAATGCCTAAGGAGAACAACTCGAGGGAATAAAACCAAAACAAATCCACTATTGTTGGGAATATAGAGACCAACATGTTTTCGCCCGCTTAAACAGGCATTATAGCCTCCAGTGTCTCTACCCTTTACCGAGATCCCAAAGCACATTGTTATCTAACTACAAATACCACATTCAATTCACCAAAAAGACAAATATTACCCTATGTAAACCATGAATCTAGAGAATATAGAGTATCCACCCTTTACTAGGGATACAGATCACTTTATACCTCCACCTGAATATCCTTGTGCACCTAGCCTAGCACACATTAGAGAAATTTTGAGGTCAAAATTTGGCCTCAAAACAAAAATGTAAAAACGAAATCAACTTTATAAGAAGCAATAGGATTCAATATTGTGATGTTAACCATGGGGGATGATTCACCATTTTTGGAGTAAAATTATTGAAAAAAAAAACAAAAACGACTACATTTTCAATTCATAATTTCAACTTATCTCCCTATTTTTTTACTCAAATTTTGAGTAGGAGAACTCTTTGGATACGAAATTTAAGTCTCATCCATGGAGTACCCATCTGTATACTTTTTATGGACCCTACTAGATGAAAAATGGGAAATACATGAAAAACGTGATTGCAATCATTTTTTTCATGTATTTCTCATTTTCATGTAGTAAGGCCGATCAAAAGTTTGAAAATTCAGTACTCCTTGGATGAGGAATTAAATTACGCATCCAACAAGTTCTCTCTCTTGAAATTTGAGTAAAACATTAAGGAGATAAGTTGAAAATATGAGTTGAAAAAGTATCTTTTTTCCTTTTTCCCTCCAAAATTTGATGATGTAATATAATCTTGTTTTAGTGTTTCCTCTAGTATTTTATAATATTCCTTAGGAGGCCCATTATAGAACTCAAATTTTCTCTAATGCAAGCATGCACGGTGAAAACATGGGTTTATGACACTTATCAATGATAATGCAACCATGTTGAACCTAGTGTGTTAATCCTCAACGACAAGTCATGGCTTCCTCCACTTAGTGTTCCTTCTCCCCTAGCCATCCACCGAAGAAGAAGAATTTGTTTGAAATCCAAGTACGGTGAAACACAAGAAATATTTTCTTATTTTTTGAAGATCAAATAATTATTTATGAGCTTAGTAGTACTTATATAAATTTATTCTTCTATCAAAAAATAATTAAACAATGAGAGTAAGGAGAAAGTGGACATCACAATGCATCATATGGGAAACCATAAATTAGGTGCAATACCAAGGAAAAACCCCATAAGAGAAAAACCCAATAAATTTCTTTCTTAGATAGATCCTTCAATAATACATCAATACATGGATTTTTTTGACCCAAGAAGACCTCCAAAAGTGCAAGGTTTCCACAACTGAATGTCCAATAAATATCACAAAGTAGAGATTGGTCCTTTCGCAAGAATGGAATGTAATATTCTTTGAGTTCATACTTCAACCAATAATATATATTAGAATAATAAGAGATAAAAAATTCAGATATTCCACCATAAAGCTTGACTCTTCTACTACATAAATCATATATCTGTCACAGAGCCGAGATCTGCCACCAAAAAGTTCTTATTTTCCACCATAGAGCTCATATTTATGTCACAAAGCATAGATATTTATCACATACCTTAGATATTCCACCACAAAGGTTGGATCTATGTTACATTTTTTGGATATGCCACAATAGAGTTTATATCGGCCACCACATACCCCATATCTGCCACCATAACTCATATCTAACGGTCACATACTTTTAGATCAGACCAAAAACTGTCATATATATGTCATAAAATTTTAAATAAATTCAACATATGCCAAATCTATGCCGCATAGGTTTATATCAATATGTCAAACCACTACTACAAGTGTGACACAATGAATTAGACCTTAGAGAGAGAGAGAGAGAGAGAGAGAGAGAGGGGAATTTATTGCTTGATTAGACTGTGGATTTCTCCTTAAAGCACCTTCACTTGAGAGAGAGAGATAGAGAGAGAGAGAGAGAGAGAGAGAGAGAGAGAGAGAAATTTATTGTTTCATTAGACTGTGGATTTCTCCTTAAATAACCTTCGCTTGAGTAGGATGAATAGATATGATTGAGAGGTGAGAGAATGGCAAGGAGAATGAGTATTTATTTATATAGTCACCAAGGTGATCTGAATGGTTTCCAATGAGAGCAAGCTAACTTGATTGTCTAGAAGGTACAATTTGTTGACACATGGACTAGAGACCTATCTAGGTCAGTGTGGCACATGAAGAATAACATGATCTAAGAAGATCATTGCTCCCACTCATCCAGAGAAGAATTCATCACAACTCAACTCATCTTTAAATATACAAACTTTCCTCTGGGTAGAGGTTTTTCTAGAATATAAATCATTTGTTCATCATTGGATATATATCAAAGCTTTATCACTGACTCCCACACCATTTTGCAAATGTAGTGATACTTGGTGTCAATCTCTTATATTATTTGATAGCTTCATGTAGTTTCAATTATCATAAAATACCACTGTGGCCTCCAAACACTTTGCCAAGCAATATTAGAAGCCAAATTTCTTCTTGAGTCACAACACATGCTGCTACTCATTCCACCTCATTAAAACTATCCAAGAACCATAGCAATAAAAAAACTAATACCACCTCCCACATTTGCCCACTTTAATTGTCCTTCCGGAGTTAACATGAGAAAAGGGATACTATAACATGACCCAAACTCCTAACTATAGTTAAGGGAGTGGAGTCGACAAACTAGAACTTTACTAACCTTCCTCATGACCTATAATACACCTAGGAGCTAAAAAACCACTCCAAGTTCCCAAACCTTGAGTAAAAATACTTTTTCTAGTGACCTAGGCCCCAAAACACATGCATGAAAATGCCTCCATATGACTATAGTCCTCCAAATTCATGCATAAGAATAACAGGGTGCAGTTATGGCCCCAAACTTCTGATTCATGGGGTGTGATCCCAGATTCTGAGCCACCAATTCAAGCTTGCCTCCATACCATTTCCCAAAACTTAGTGAGACTTTCCAGAATGATAAATAACATCAAGACAAATCCATTACTGCCAAACTTGATCAAATACTTGGCCTAACCAGGCTTAACCATGACAATCATTTCGTGAAACATATCATGAACATGTAATCTATAGGTCATGAATGCATATATCAACATAGGAGTCTAAAAATTATCTGAGAATCATGAAGAAGGCCTAATTCCCTCTCATAATGGAAAAAATAACATTTTTTTAGCTCATGCACTCATTAACCATTCATCAAATAATCAAAACATATCAAGATCCATAGCTAGAACTTGTTATGGAACTATGCTTATAACCAACATATAACTAGAATAATAACCATGATAGAACAAAAATTAAAGCCACATAATAACAAGTACAAGTACTCATAAAATAACATAGGAAAAGAGCTCTTATTAACATATGTAAAAGACAACAAAGTCAAGGACTTCCACATACCAGCCAACCATAGATTTGGCTGAACTAAATATTTCTTTCAGCCAATCACCCTCATGTCATATTTTGAGCATGAATGTGGGAACTAAATACATAAAAAACTAGGGCTTCCCATAGTTTAAATCACCTCCACACTCATGCTCCCATGATCTCAAAGAAACCGGTTAAGATATCACATAAGAAAAACAAATACATAGACAACTAAGGTTTCTAGGAGATTAAACCACCTCCAATTTCAGGCTACCATGATGTTGCCAAATCTAGTCAAGAGATCACTAAGCCCAAAACAAGCTTTGATGCCTAATAATCTCTTCACAATTACCTTAAGGAATTTTCCTGTCTCCACCGACATGTTGAGGGCTTCCTGGAGATTAAACCACCTCTACCCCCAACTCTTGGAAATTTTTCTAAGACAACCTCACCCAATTCCAAAACTATTTGACAATCCAAATATAAACTAAATGACATAACCCAATCACACCCTGGCTATATGGAAATGGAAAGGAAAGGCTGAAAACCATTGTCACACCTAGAAATACCCATGCTAATGATATCAACATAACTAAATACACACATGCATGTATCATGTGTTCACCGATCAGCTAGGAAATCACACATGAAAGCTATTACATTCAAGTCTCCCTATTGAATCTGCTTGATCCAACGTTCCTTTATTGTCCTTTCCTTTCCTTGTCCTTCCTTTTATTTCTTTTTCCTTCCTTTTATTTTATTTATCAAATGCTAGAGTGCTCCAAGAATTGTCTAAGTGTGGAATAGTATCAGAGAATAGAGAGAGCTCCAAAATTGAACTCACAAAAGTTAAATAAACAAAAGTTGTGAATTGATCCTCAGAAGTGATTTTATCATTAAGGCATTTATTGTAACACCCTCTTCCCACATCTACCCAAGTAACTGACCAATCAGGGTAAACATGTCATGAGAGGCTACAATAATGAGATTCAACCTCCTAGGTGACTTTAAGGAAGTGGAATCGACATAAACACAACATACAAACCTTGTAAAACAACAACAACACACCTAAGAGGTAACCCAAATTTTTAGGCCTCTTACCCACACTGACACTTTAACCTATTTTAGCTATATTCGAAGCCATAACATTGCATGCCAGTGGCCAGGAGGCTATATCCCCAGGCATAACATTGCATGCCAACGGCCAGGGAGTCAAGAACTCAATTATGTGCCTGCATCTCTAAGATTTGAGCCATATTTGGAGGCTCATAACCCAACGCTTTTCCCATAACTTCATAAAAATTTTTGAGATGATAAATAACATAAGGACAATTATAAGTAAGAAATCACATCAATAAGAAATCATCTGGACCCCTCTTAGCCTTGACATACATTTTTTCAAACATGTCACACACATGCTAGCCATCACAAGATTTTTTTCAAACATGTCACAAACATGAAAGCTACATGTATACACAACATAATTGACCATAGGGATCTCATACTTATGTGAGAGTATATGAGAATAATTTATCCCCTACATCATTAGCTTCCATAAAATATATTTGGCCATAGATACATTTTTCATTCATTTACAAGTAAAAACATGGATAGAGGCATACACCATCACTGTTGAAATAAATTATTATAACCAGCATAATAAAAATAGAAATACCACGGATACAACATAAATAGAATCCATATAATAAACCATACAATTATACATCAAATACTAAAGGAATGAGCTTCTCATTAATGTGTTTAAAAGGCAACCAGTGATGGGACTTCCACGTTCCACTCTATCATAGATTGGCTGAGCCAAATATATCTTCAACCAATCACCCTCGTGCCATATTCCAAGCATGAATGTGGGACTCGTAAAAAAAAAAAAAAAAAAAAGCATGAATGTTACTGAGTTCTCCACCTACACCATGAGAAATTTTCCTGTCTCCTAGTCTCTCAAGCTTTACTGCAACCGACAGTCTAAATCAGGGGTCACTAGGCCCTAAACCGAGAGATAATCTCAAGACTTTACCATACATCCCATCCTGGGACTACTAGGCCTAGATAGAGACCACCCATCTCTCAGGATTTACCGCAATCCATCCTAGATCACTAGGCCCTAAACTGAGGCAAACCACCTGTAGGATTTATTGCATATCTTGCCATTCAGAAGTCGAGGATTCCTAAGATCACTAAGGAGCAGAATCCTGGCTTTACCACAACTCACCGTCTGGTTCAGTGGTTTCTAGGACAATGACTTTACCACAATCCATAGTCTAGTTTAGGGACCACTGGCCATCTGTTTTTTATTTCGTAGATCCACCTCACTCAACTTCGAATCCATACGACAATCTAGATCAACCAAAGTATGAGAACTCCACAACACCATGGCTATATAGAAATGGAAAGGGTAGGATGATAACACTGTCACACCTAGAAAAAACCATGCCAAGACAAAAAAGAACCACATGCAATACTATGCATGACATATCTAGTAAGGAAATCACAGAGGAAAATGAATACCTGCAAAGAATCTCGCTATAACTACTTGATCATGTTCTTCCTTACTTACTCCTTCCTTATTCTTTCTTTATGTTCCTTTCTAGCTCCAATGCCAAAGTTCTCCAAGAAAAATCTAACCATTCAATAGTGAGAGAGAGAGAGAGAGAGAATAGAATAAGAGCCATAAGTGTGAGAAAAAAACTTGCAAGTTGATCTTCAAAAGCTTTTTTTATCAATGAGGACCTCTATTTTATTCATTTTCCAATATTTTCCTTCATTTTCCTCCTCACATGAAACCTATGGCCTTTCATATCCATTTTCTCCTAATTTCCATTATTTTAATAAATAAAATTTCAATTAATGCCACATTGCCTTTATAAAGCCTTTACTTTTTCCTTTTCCAATTTCCTTTAGCCATAATAACCGAAATAAACACTCGCTAAGATGGTTTTCCAAAATTTTAGCTTGGAATAAGTGTCCCATAAACCATGGTTATTATTTTTAACTTTATTACATGGAATTTTCACCAGGGTTGTTACAAAACCCTCCCCCTTGGGGGAACACTGTCCTTGGTGTTCAATGACACCTACAAACTAGAAAACCACTTAAAATAGAACATATTTCCTATGGAGCTTTATAACTTAGCTCATTGCAGTATTAACAATGAATAACCTGCTCAAAATAAAAAAACATCATGACAATCATACCGTGTACTGGATGTTTATAACACAAATCATTAGAACTACATATGCACATTTTCTCAACCAGAAAATAAAAGGATACAATGCTTGCATCAATCAACAAGAGAATACAGAGGTTAATGCCTCTATCATCAAAGTAGTGCCAGGATTGAATTCCTTCCCAAGAATTCCATAATCAACTATGAGAGCCAAATTTGTATTCAATGTCCATCACTACAATCTTGTGCCATTTTTCCTCTCAATGAAAATTTACGAACTCATTGTTCCAGGGGACACTCCCAATGTGCATCTTATTCCATATGGAAATGCTAATGACAAAAAAAAATTCCATCCGCGCCCTTCCCTTCTCTGCTACACAATACCTCGAGAACTTTGATCACCACATTTCGTGCAGTCACACACCTTCCAATTTCTGCAGGCATCCCCTTCTCTACTACATAGTCCCTCGGATGACCCCTCCCTTGGTAAGGTTTCCTCGTATCGGAAGGTCCAAAAAACAAGGCATATACCTACCTTAAAACCATCATACTGGTCATAGCATGCTCATGGTGATCAATGGACACTATTGGGTACCAATGTCCCAAAATGGCCCTACTCCTGAAGTGCTTTACCAACATACTGTTACGTGTTCCAATTCCTTCTGCTAATTCTTGCAATAAATTCACTCACCCAACCGGGACTTACATTCTTTCATATACCAAGCACATAATCTCCATTAGATTCAAAATAGATTGAAATAACTTAAAATCATATGCCATTGGTGGCTCGTCAATAAGGTACACTTGCAATCATGTTCACTTCTTGTCACACAAGTCAAACTAGATGTTTGATCAAATCATCATGTATAAACATATCACATCTAGTTAGCTCAAAACACAACCATCATAGGTAAAAATCATGAATCACTTGCAATCATCATAAAACATTATCATAAATCACATGTAACCATCATAATTCATAATCATAGATCACATGCATAATAGAACTGACATAAAATACCGATACTTATCCTTCATCGGTCCTTACTTCTTCCTTTTCTCTTTTTGTACACACACTGGATTAGTTTCCACACCTAGCAAGCACCCAATACCTTTTCTTCTCTTAAATCATGTACACATACACACAGTGTACATCAAAACATGTACATCCACACAAGGTGTACAACACCACAAAATAAATACACCCACACTCTGTGTATAACACAACATAACACACACACATATAACCAGTGTACAACACAACACATACAAATACACTCGATGTACAACACAACATAATACATATACATACATCCAGTGAAAAATGCCACGCAATAAAAAGATAGAGTACATCACAATTAATACACAAGTCATGATATCATGACTACACCATGCACATACATAGTACTGCATGCCCTCAACACAACATGTATGACATGCACACAATACCACATGTATACCAGTATCATATGCACAACATGTACACAATACCACCTACACACAACACTACCTGCACAAAATGTGCACAACATGTACACAATACCACCTACACACAACACTACTTGCACAACATGTGCACAACATCACATGTACAAGACACCACCTACACAACGTGTACACAATGCCAAATGTACACTGCACCACCTGTATAATGTGTACATAATACCACATGTACACAACACATGCATGACTTGTACATGACGCCACACAGACAACATGTACATGGCACCACCTGCACACAACAGCACATGCACAATCACATACACAACACCACATGCACACAACACCCAATGTACAATAACGCATACAACACCATATGCACATAACATCATATGTACAACACACACAGAATACCATATGTACATAGCACTACATGTACCACATGTACATAGCACCATACATACACAACATCGCATATCCAACATGCTCACAACACCATATGCACAAATCATTGTATATCCAACATGCGCACAGTACGATATGTACACAAAAACACATGTACCACATTTACATAGCACCATCTATATTTATCACTTCTATTCAATATACACACAACACCATATATATAACAGGCATACAACATCATATGTACACAACAATACATATGTTACATGTACACATCACCATAGGTTCAATCATTGAATACACAACATGCACAACATATACACATCAGTAGGACTGCACATCCATAGAAAACAGACTAACCCCAAAAGCAACCTTGCTTCTAGTGTCTTATCCATTCCTATATTATAATGCCACAGATCACACTACTTTCACTTCTTTGATGTAATCCTCAACATTACCTTAACATAACATAAACATAGGAATAGTACAAGCATATAATATCAATCCATGTGCACATGATACTGACCTTGTAGATCTGTCAAAGTTACTCTTCCCACTTGATTCCTCATAACACTAGGAACCTCTTCATGCCATTCACCTACATAAGAAATCATTCCTCCACAAGAATTATCCTTGAAAACACTATCATACAATACCATATATTCATATATATATATATATAGTCATAAAGAAATAATGATTTTGTCATACCATGATATACATACACATATATATACATATAAACATTAGCATTAAACAATAATGATTCATGAAGACCCTATCATACACAACATACATACATACATACATGTATACATATATAAACATCAACATAAATCAATTATGATCTCGTTAGATAACGACATACATACATGCATATATACATATATAGATATCAACATAAATCAATCATGATCTCGTCAGAAAATGACATACATACATGCATATATGCATATATAGACATTATCATAATCATGATCACAACATAACTAACATATATCATAAGGTCTAGGTTAAGACAACTCCCTTTATTCGTGCACAACATGCACAACATTGAGAGCAACTTTTCCCAACATAGCCAAAGCATCTAACATATTAGCTCCATTCACTTTACCTTACTTGACACCTTTCTCATTACTATCCTGCTATCGTTCATTTACACCAATGGACTCAACCAATCCAACTAGATGTCATACTCTTAACTTTAGTTTCCCTTGTACATGCATCAAGCTTCACTTGAGTCTTTCATTACATGTTGGGTTTCATTTAGCTGTCCCCGAGCTCCATTAACTTCCTCTTTCCCCAACCAATTCCCAAGACTCTCAAAAAATAAAAGACAAGAAAAAGAAACAAAAGAAGAAAACCATGGAAAACCAATAGCAATATGACACCACTAACAAAGTGGCAAGGATTTGCCCCATAAATAAATAAAACCATAAATAAAGCTCAACAAATCACAAAAGACCTAAAGAACAAGACTTAGCAACAAACACCATGAATCAACCCCATGATTCCCAATGCTTCCAATCGAAATCTCAACCTGAACCTTTTCAAATATTTCATGGATGTGTCACTACCATGAAATCCCCTGCATCATACGACCATAAACACATAACTATTAGGGTAGAATATAAGCATAAAATATACTAGTTACCTTACCTTGTTATTCTAGACACACTGCCTTGTATATGAACACATACATATATCATCTCTCAAGGGACTCCTATCCCTTGAAAAAACCAACCATAACTAGAAACCAATAGTTATACGAGTCAATTACATGTTCATTAATATAACACATATCCACATAATGCCATACAAGATCAGGTTTAAAAATAATTACTATATGAAAATCACTCATTCCTTTGGAATTAGGGTTTCCAAACATATCCAAAGGAATTCTTACCCAATTCCTTGCTTCTATCTTTCCCTTGATACGATTGAATATTACTATGCACTGTTACATCACCCAACTGTTAGTTATGTAAACACATCAACTAGTACCTTATCACACTAATATAAAACATGTTTCCCTGCAACTGCTTACACATGTCAATAATATAATCCAAAGATCAAGAAAACACATCTATCAATTTAAAATCAACCTTTACCAAATCAAAAATCATGTCATAATCAAAAATCAAATCATAGTCATAAGTCATAATACCTAATTCCACAACTATCATCTACTTATACACAATTACATATCAATTTCCTCAAAACATATTCCGTTAGTACAACCATCTTAAAACCAAATGGAATCTTCATTCAATCTTATAAATACACACTCATATCCCGAAACTAATCAAACATTCGAACATTCATCTACATAATAGACACCAAACACTGAATAGATGACATAATCAAATAGTGAAGCACCAAGTAGATGAAATAAGTAAACTTATACCTTAATGTATCTCATGGGAGGCTATCTTGTCTGCATAATTAACCTATATTAGCATGATATAAATTCACCACACATCAACTCAAATCCTAAATAAGGTCATGATATCCATAATAGTAACTAGCTAACATGTTCACATCACAAACTCACAAACAAATGTCATTCATGTATAATAATAACAAATATGTCATCACCCTATATTTGTATGACATCATATCACAAATAAGTTGTATGATAATTGAATTTCATAAACCTAACCATCTACCTAGGTCAATCCAATTTAGCATGATACATACAACATAAATATATTAATACAATAAATCTAATCATAAAGTTAACTAACATATAACAACAATAATTTAACATATAACATGCTCATCAACAACATATAACATAATCATAAAGTTAATACCATGCTTGACTAACGAACACATGTACATACGATCACATCAATTAACTAACATCTATCATGTGTGTAACCATAAAATCAATATAATGAAAGGCATACGCACAAGTATAATGCATATGACTACACTCATCAACTAGCATTTATCACATATGTAACCATAATAATAGAATGAAAAACATACAAGTAACCCTAATTCTTACAACAACAATGAATCACATACCTGCATGCCAAACATATAAACTTGTATGATGATCTTCTCTTACCCCAAATTCCATTTTTGCAACGTCACTTTAATGGTCTGCATCTCCTACTTTATCTCATCCAACACATTAGCATCATAACATACCAAGATCATCATGATGACCTAATTGTATATAATGACCTTATGCACAAAAAACTCAATCAAACCAATGCAAACTTGACCATATGCATCCACTTGACATTTATAACCAATCATGAATGACCAATGCATGTTCAACATATGACATCACACAAGCATGCATACACAGATAACCCCAAACCATGGCAAATATTTAACATTAGCATAAGCAAGAAATGCATATAAAATATGTAAAAATATGTAAGAAAGTGTGCACAAAAAATATAGAAGCATGAGAAAGACATAACCAATCATACACTCATGACAACATGTTGAAAACAACACCATCAACACATCCATGGTGACAGCACTACCATGATGGCCAACAAAACACAGATTCAACAAGAAAATGCACCCTAGGTATGACAAACACATATGCAACCAATAAAAAAGTATGAAAAACACACCGCCCATCCAGTCCAAGGGTTGAACCATGATCTAATACCACTATTTGGTATCAACTATCACACAAAGAAAATGGAAACCAAACACCACCCAAGCAGAGCGCAACCACACTATGATACCACTCTGTAACACCCTATTCCCACATCTACCCAAGTAACCAGCCAATTGGGGTAAAAATGTGACAAGAGGCTACAATAATGAGATTCAACCTTGTAAGTGACTTTAAGGAAGTGAAACAAACAAAAAAACAACATACATACCTTGTACAACAACAATAACACCCCCAAGAGGTAACCCAACCTTTCAGGCCTCTTACCCTTAGGTCACACTGACATTTTGACCTCTTTGAGCCATGTCCACAAGCATAAAACTTCATGCCAGTAGCCAGAAGGCTATGTCCCTGAGCATAATACTACATGCCAGTGGCCAGGGCCACAGAAACTCGGCTTTGTGCTTGCATCTCTCGGATTTGAGCCACCTTTGGAGGGCCAAAACCTAGTGTTTTGCACAAAACTTCATGAAAATTTCAAAGATGATAAATCACAATAAGACAATGGTAAGGAAGTTTTTTTAGCAATAATAACTCATCTGGACCCCTCCCAGCCATGAAAGGAAAATTTTCAAACATGTCACAAACATCCTAGCCATGACAAACATTTTTTCAAACATGTCACAAACATGAAAGTTACAGGTATAAACAATAGAAATGAACATAGGGGTCTCATACTTACCTGAGAGTCACTAAGAATAATTTCTCCCCTACGTCATTATCTCCCATACAATCTATTTGACCATAGATACATTGTGCATTCATTTACAAGTAAAAACATGGTTATACCCATACACCATCATTAATAAAAAACATGCTTATACCCATCATAATAACAAAAAAAATACCATGGATACAAAAACAACATAATCCACATAATAACATGTGAAATTATACATCAAATACCAAAGGATAACCTTCTCATTAATGAGTGTTAAAACCAACCAGAGATGGGACTTCCAAATTCCACTCGACCATAGATTGGCTGAGCCAAATCTCCCTTTAACTAGCCACCCCCGTGCTATATTCCAAGCATGAATGTGGGACTCATAACCAACCAAAAAGAACCAAACAAGCATGAATGTTACTGGGTTCTCTACCTACACTGTGAGGAATTTTCCCGTCGCCTAGTCTCTCAGGATTTACCGCAACCCACAGTATGAATCAGGGGTCACTAGGCCTTAAACCGAGACATAATCTCGAATCTTTACCATACATCCCATCCCAGGACTACTAGACCCAAATGAAAAGCACCCACATCTCACGCTTTACTACAATCCATCCTGGATCACTATGCCCTAAAACGAGGCAAACCACCTCTAGTATTTACTGTATATCCTACCATTCACAGGTCAAGGATTCCTAGACCCACCAAGGCACATAATCCTGGATTTACCACAACCCACATTTAGGTTCAGGGGTTACTGGGCCACTGGATTTACCATCATCCACAGTCCGGTTTAGGTTCCACTAGGCCATGTATTTGTCATTTAAGAGATGCACCTCACTCAAATTTGAATCCATCTGATAATCCAGCTCAACCAAAGTATGAGAACTCCACAAAACCATGGCTATCATGAAATTCAAAGGTTACACTGATAAAACTGTCACACCTGAGAAAACACATGCCAATACAAAAAAGAACCACATGAAATACCATGCATGCCAAATCTAGCAAGGAAATCACACGCGCAAATAATCTTTTTGTAGCTTCTTGATCCTGGTCTTCCTTGCTTTCTCCTTCCTTCTTCTTGCTTTCTTTGCCTTTATTTATCCAATTCCAAAGTGCTCCAAGAAAAATCAAAGTGTTAAAGAGTGTGTGTGAGAGAGAGAGAGAGAATAGAATGAGATCCATAAGTGAGAGAAAAAAACTTGCCAACTGGTATTCAAAAAGCATTTTTATCAATGAGACCCTCTATTTTCTTCATTTTCTATTATTTTCCTTTTCCCAACATTCAACTTAGAATAATTGTCACTTAAACCATGGCTATTATTTTTAACTTTATTACATGGAATTTTCACCAGGTCTGTTACATTTATTTTCTTCATTTTCCTTTATTTTTCTTTCAATTCCCTTCTCATGAAAATGTGTGACCTTTCATCTCTTTTTTCTCCTATTTTCCTTCATTTTCATAAATAAATTTCAATAAATTCCTCATTTCCTTTTCCAAATTCCTTAGCCATAATAAACCAAAAGTGACACCCAGTAGGATGTTTTTCCCAACATTCATATTGGAACATGTGCCCGATGACCTTGGTCTTTTTTTCCTTTATTAACTTTTATGACATGAAATTTTAACCCAAGGCTATTACAAACCCCTCCCCCTTAGGGGAACACCATCCTCGATCTTCTATGACACCTATAACTAGCAAGAATGTTAAAATCCAAAACATACTACACATGGAGTTTTTTAAATTAGCTCGATGCAATATTTACAATGAATAACTTGTTGAAAAGACAAACCAACATGACAAACATGACAACAAGGTAGCAATACTTCTTATTCGATATTGATAACACAACTAATTACAATATTTACAATACCAACCATAAATAGATATATACATATACCAAAACTGATTTTCCTAAACCGACAAACAATGAAGGATACATATCCCATATCTGATAAACCATCTCCCATGTAGCTTCATTGGGCCTAACGAGCTTCCACTGCACTTTAAGTTTCTTGATTTATTAGTTTCAGATCATGAGTTATTTATGCTACAATATGCACTACAGTTCCAACTAGAATTCTCCTTCTAGCTCCACCTGTAATATAGGTCAGTAAATCACTTGATAAACATCCTTCACATATATTTTAAGAAATGAAACATGGAAAAAATCATGGACTTTCACTGTCGAAGACAGTTCAAGTATTTAGGCGATTGGTCCAATCCTCTCAAGGATCTTGAAAGGCCCGCAATACCGAGGTGCCAAATTGGCACATGATCCAATCCTCAGGGAGCTCCTCTTGGGATTGATGCAAAAATACACATTCTCCCCAATATGAAAATCCTTAAACACCATGTGTTGATCTGCATAACTTGTATGCTTCAGTGTGAGCAAAAAACTTGCCAACTGATATTGAGAAGCATTTTTATCAATGAGGCCCTCTATTTTCTTCATTTTCTATTATCTTCCTTCATTTTCCTCTTCGCATGCAAATTGTGACATTTCATCTCCCCTTTCTCCTAATTTCCATTATGTTCATAAATAGAATGCCAATTAATGCCACTTTGCCTTTCTAAATCCTTATCCTTTTCCTTTTCCAATTTCCTTTAGCCATAAGAACCAAAATTAACATCCGTTAGGATGTTTTTTCCCAACATTCAACTTGGAATAATTGTCCCTTAAACCATGGGTATTATTTTTAACTTTATTACATCGAATTTTCACCAGGCCTATTACATTTATTTTCTTCAATTTCCTCTATTTTTCCTTCAATTCCCCTCTCGTGAAAAAGTGTGGCCTTTCATATCCTTTTTCTCCTATTTTCCTTCATTTTCATAAATAAATTCCAATAAATTCCTCATTTCCTTTTCAAGTTCCTTTTCCAAATTCCTTAGCCATAATAAACCAAAAGTGACACCCACTAGGATATTTTGACCAACATTCATCTTGGAACACGTTCCCCATGACCTTGGTCTTATTTTTCTTTTATTAAATTTTATGACATGAAATTTTAACCCAAGTCTATTACAAACCCCTCCCCCTTAGGGGAACACCTTCCTCGAGCTTTTATGACACCTATAACTAGCAAGAATGTTGAAATCCAAAACATACTGCACATGGAGTTTTGTAAATTAGCTCGATGCAATATTTACAATGAACAACTTGTTGAAAAGAAAGACCAACATGACAAACATGAAGACATGGTAGAAATACTTCTTATTGTAGATTTATAGCACAACTCATTACAATATTTACAATACCGAACATACATAAATATATACATATACAAAAACTGCTTTTCTTGAACCGGAAAACAATGAAGGATACATATCCCACATTTGATCAACCATCTCCCATGTAGCTTCATCGGGCCCAAAGAGCTTCCACTACACTTTTACTTGCTTGATTTCTTAGTTTAAGATCATGATTTATTTCTTCTACAATATGCACTGCAGTTCCAACTATAATTATCCTTCTGGCTGCACCTGTAATATAGGTCAGTAAATCACATGATAAACATTGTTCACATATCTTTTAAGAAATGAAGCATGAAAAAAATCATGGACCTTCATTGTTAGAGGAAGTTCAAGTCTTTAGGTCATTGGTCCAATCCTCTCAAGGATCTTGAAAGGCCCATAATACCAAGGTGCCAACTTGGCACATGATCCAATCCCAAGGGAGCTCCTCTTGGGATTGATGCGAAAATACACAGGCTCCCCAATATGAAAATCCTTAAACACCATGTGTTGATCTACATAACCTGTATGCATATCGGGTGATGCCTTTATATTCTGATTTATAACCTACATTTCTTGTTCCATCTCTTCCAACATGTCCAGTCCAATGAGCGTCTTGTTCACAAGATCACTCTAGCTAATGGGAGTGTTACAACTCTGCCCATAAATTTCCTAAAATGGACTCATTCTTAGTGACTCTTGATACCGATTGTTTTAAAAAAACTCAACCAGTGGAAGATAGTCCTCCCACCTCCTCTACTGACGCATAACATACATTATCAATGTGTCCTCCAAAATCCTATTGACCCTCTCTGTTTGTCCATATATATGTGGGCAATAAGTTGTACTAAAGTCCAACTTTGTACCCAAACCTGTAAATAACTCCTTCCAAACCTTGAAGTGAACTTGGCATCTTTTTCTGACACAATATTCCTTGGAATACCATGTAACCTCACTGTCTCCATGATGCATATTTGAGCTACCTCACTATATGAATTAGTATATTTCACTAGAATGAAGTGAGCTACCTTGGTCAACCTATCAACCACAACCATGATGGAATCATGTTGTCTATATGTCCTTGACAAACTTGTGATGAAATCCATGGAAATAACCTCTCATTTCCACTCTGGAATAAGAATCAGCTGTAATAAACCATATTGATTCCTACAGTCTGATTTTTCCTGTTGAAAATATAAACACTTTGCAATGAACTCAGCTACCTCTTTCTTAATATTCAACCAATAGCAGAATTTATTCATAGTTATCAGATTCTTCTGATATCCAGGGTGACATGAAAATGGCTCAACATGAAATTCCCTCAAGGTAAGCTTCTTGATATCACTATTGTCTGGAACATATATATTGTCCCTAAATATCACCAAACCATCTACCGTGAGTTGATAATCCATATCCTGATCACCTGTACCTTGTTGTTGTAACTTGTGCTTAAGCTCCTTGTACTAGTCATCTTGTTCTCGTCGCTGTAATATATGATCCTATAACTCTGTCCCATTTGAACTAATAACTACTATGTGATTCAACTGCACTCTTCTGCGAAGATATTCTACAACCCTATTATCCTTACCCTTAATGTACCTGATCTCAAAGTCAAACTCACTAAGCATGCCCAACCACCTAGCTTTCATGGCATTTATGTTAGGTTGGTCAAATAAGTATCTCATTACATTATGATCACTCATCAACCCAAACCTCCTACCAATAAGATAATGCCTCCACATATTCAATGCATGAATGATTGCTTCCAAATAAAGATCATGAGTCACATAATTATACTCATACTCATTTCACTTCCTTGATTTTTAGCATACTGTTATCACCCTTAAAAAAATTTCTGAACTCTGTAAGTCTACACAGTTTTAATCATAGTGTCAAATAGGTCTTGAGTTACTTTAGTTTTGATAAAAGGTAGGTGATAGGTTTATAAGTCTTAAAAAGTCAGTTTTCAATTTCAAATGAAGTCTTTAGGTCTCATCCCATGGTTGAAAAGTCTCATCATTCACTTAAAAAATCATGTCATCAACTTTGAGATGAAACCCCTGCAATTAGCCACAAAACCATAGTTTCGTAGCGCAGTCAATTCAAAAATTGAGTTTTGCGCTACGAAAGTGCTGCTACTTTTGCAGTGCAAAGTGTGAAAAATGCACTATGTGCACTACGAAAGCGCGGATTCTTAAAAGGTCATGTCAAAGCTCAGAAATTTTCAAAAATCCATTAGGATATGATAGGGTAACGTCATGGTGAGTCATTTAGGAGTCATATTCGAAATGATCAACCATCCATATCCGTCATTACTATGACAGGGGTTTCACATTGAGAAAAGAAATTTAAAATTCGAAAGGTCTTGTCTGTTTTAGTCATTCAAGTTTTCATTTTCTCATATTAAACTGTGAAACATTCCTGTTTCGAGCTCAAGCTTATGTTTGCCCTATACCAAGGATATTTCATACATTATCAATCGAGGCTGCTAAATCAAATCAAGAGGGGATGTTTGCAAGAGGGGTTGATTATCAAATTCTAAAGAAGCCAATAGGGTTTTTCTTAAACAAGTATGGATGAGGAGAAAAAGAACATGTTGTAGCCTCTACAACACCCTCAAAAAAACCCCACTTTAAATTTTTTGGAGCCCCTTTAGCATAAAGAAAAGTTAAGTAAAGAATCGGGAGGACTAAGTCACTGAGTCGCAAAACTTCAAATTTGTGGAAAACCGCGACATTGCGACCTTACGACCCCGTGACCCTGAGGTCGCAAGGTCGCAAGGTTGCATCCCTCTCACATCACCTCACCATGCGACCTCGCGACCTCATTAATGGCCCGCACGTGTGACCTTTTTATATATAGGAGGTCGCTAGGTCGCATTTTGCACATGCAGCCGATAGAAAAAATGCCTCTGACAGGTCGACTGGAGCACGATTTTCCTGAGTAAGTTGCCATTTTCCTCCTGCTGTTTCCTTTTTGGTTATTCTTGCCTAATCCCTGAATTCCTCAGCCTTTAAATTTCCCCTTGCCTTAGTCATTGTTTTCATTTGTCACTTAGGGCTATTCTTCTGATTCCAACTTTCACCCTGCTTACCCAACTCATCACTGTTTCTCATCCAGCCTCTCATGGCCTATACCCTGCTCCAAAAACTATCCCCTGGCTCTGTCTGGACCCTCTTAGCCTTTTTTTTTGCAAGTTAGAGGCAAAAGCAACTTCGCACCGTGCGCGCCAAAACCCCGGCAAGCCCTAGCGCGACTTGCGACCTCGCGACCCCGCGACCTAGTCGCAAGGTCGCAAGGTCGCATTTCTGCCATTTTCTTGCTACTTGCAACCCCATGACCCCGCGACCTAGTCGCAAGGTCGTAAGGTCACATTTCCGCTATTTTTCCGCAATTTGCGACCCAACGACCCCGCGACCTAGTCGCAAGGTCGCAAGGTCGCACCTTTTCCATTTTATCACAACTTGCGACCCCGCAACCTAGTAGGCCACTTATTCAGCTCAGCCTATGTCCCCATTTGAAATAATTGATAAGTTGTAACTGGTCTTGTACCATCATGGCATCTTTCTTATCCTAGGATTCTTTCATGAATATGACAGGTGAATTTGAAGCAGAACTGGAGTGTATATTTGTCCCCTCAGATTCCAGCGACATGGGACCTCCAGTATCTCAGAAAAAAGACAAGCACCTGGAAATGGAGGATGTAGAGATGGACATGCCAATTTCCCCACCCCTGATCTACAGAGATACCCTTTGCACATTTTCCAAAGGGGACATCATGCGTTGGTACCAAGTGTACTAGGAGTTCTCTAGAACAGAATTCCCAGAAGACCTCTGTGATCAGGAGATATACTTACAAGTCAAAAGGTCTAAGCTACATCTTGCAGGTCCCCATCCGGCTATACTCCCATGCCCAGAGATGATAGATTGGATTATATAGAAAACTGACCCCAAGAAGTTCGTAATCAGAGACAATGAAGGCAAGGCTTTCGCAACACTCAAAGGCTCAAACTCTCATGTTTATTACTCTTTTCCTGAGAGAGAAGAAGACTTCACAGAAGAATGGGATATCGCCCATGTGGTTCCTATAGTTGACACTATAAAGCAGTGGTGGGAGGAGCCTGAGAAATTTAAGGTAAAACAGGACCAGGAATATCCAGTGGTGAGCCTTAGGAAAGTATATAAATTAGTGGCTGCCATGCTTTGCATATTGTACGGGCACCCCGATGCCACCACCTTCAACGGCACATGGGCGACTCTCATGGAGTATGTCATAGTGCATGACACCTGTTTTAACTGGGCTAGCATATTGATGACCTCCATTCATACAAACTTATACTCGGCATTGGTACCAAATGAAGGAATGTCTTCTAAATTCTATATGGCTTCTTATTTGTTGGATGTCGTATGTTCAAGGTTGCACTTTGAGGGATGGGTGCATCGCTGGGATCCAAAACAGACCCGTGCAATCCACTTACAAACCAAGGTGTTATGGGATTCCAGGTATAAACAATACATAGAGCCGATCTCTCAAGTGTTCATCCCCGCTCTATATGGAAAATTGTTCGGCCAAGACACTCCTTGCATGTCTTGGCGAGCCAAGGAGACGCTAAGCAAGGTGGCGCATTGGTTCCCATTCACTGATTATACATTCATCTGAGTCTTTGGCTCGTTCAGGGCCACACATGCTATGCCGTGTTTTGTCATAGACAGAATGCTCTTGCAAGAGGTCTGTTTCCAAATGTCTTCCGGTTTCTCCAAGGTCCTGTCCAAGGGTAAGAAGAAGTCGTGGCCTACGCTACCCCTCACTATCGACGCATACACAATCAAAGACTTCATAGAAGTAGAGGTAGAGGCAGAAGAGATGAAAGGTTACCACCTTGGGGCATTAGAATACCGAACATACGACCCAAAGAGGATAGTTCCTGATCATTGCAAGAGGGCTAAGTTCAAATGGAACTATCAACACATGGAATGCCCAGGAGAAGATGAAAGAAGGAATTGGTACAATGTAGACCGACAACTTGCTCAGGGGGTGGACTCTGGCAAAGAAGACCAAGATGACCAAACCTTGGAAGACAGGAGCCGTGAATTAGGAGGCGCTTTTTCTTCTCTGGATAAAAAGCCTCGAACCAGTATAGGGCATAGTACTTCTACCCAACAGAAATAAATAGAGGCCAAATCCCAGCAAGAGAGAGAAGAAGAAAATGAAAGAGGATGAGGATAAGCACAAGAAGAGCTTAAGGTCAGAACAGAAGAAAAAGCAGGCCGAGGAGGCCAAGAAGGAAAAGGAGAAACAAGAGGCGAAGGCTGCAGCAGAACAGGAACTCAGGAAAGAGTTAGATAAAGTGGAAGCTTACCGCCAGAAGAAAGCAGAGCAAGCTGCAGTAGCTGAGCGTAAAAGGAAAGCTGAATTAGAAGCAGTGGCAGAAGCAGAGCTCAGGCGGAAGAGAGAGCATGAAAAGGCAGAAGCCGAACACCTATGAAGAGAAGAGGAAGAAAAGAAAAAGAAAGAGGAGGAGGATGAAATGCTAGATAACATCGAGATATCTCCCCTTGAGGTACCTCTAGTTAGTACACGAGCCACGCTCTTCTATTTTAGTTCCTCCCAGGGGCAAGAGGAGGAGGTATTCGACCTCACCAGGCTCACGTTCGATCAATTCTTATTCAAAATCCGACAGGAGAAAAGAAGATGCCTGGCGCAAAATCCTTCCACCGCATCCAGAGTCGCAACTGGAAAATACATAGTCCTCGATACTAGGACTAATCCCCTGATGATAGCATCGGCTGGCACAGCCTTCACTGCGGCCATAGAAGAGAATGTGACCAGAATGAGTAGAGAGATTTTTTCTCTACAGAATAGGCTACATGAAGCAGAGTAGTGGGATAAAAGGGAAGAACAGGAAAAGACGACATTGAGAGAGGATGTTTAGCAACCCCGAAACAAAACTGCCCCTATCAATGAAGTTCCGCTTACCGTTCAAAGGGATTTCGATATATTAGAGGCTACCATAAGGCAAGTTTATGGGGAAATGTTTACCATAAAACAAACAGTCGCCCCATTGGTGAGAGCCCAAACGGAGACTAAGAAAAAGCACGAATAGCTGAAGGAGGCCTCAGTTGCCTTGGACAGAATGATGGACTGGACAGTGCGGTACCCTCAGGCTCCTAAACATTTTCCAAAGAAGGACTGGATTCACATGCAAGATGCCAAAGTCCAAATCCATATGAAAATGCAGTCCAAGGATAAGCAATCCAAGGACTTAGATAGGGTAATGGCTGCATACGAACACCTGATCAGTGGCATCGATTTGATGCACATCCTTCACCACATTCCTTCGCTGGGTGCATTAGACAAGGGGAAGACCTGGGAACAGGTGGATCAGGAGATCTAGTCATTTTTGCAGCCCATCAAGCAAGGTGCTGCCACTCCTGATCTTGTAGCGTCATGAGAGAACTTGGGCCAGTTTCTTGTCATGCCAGTTTGGATCTACACCAAGCTCGCCTCTCTTTCCAGCCTGATTTTGTAGAAGAAGGAAACTCTAGTCCCAAACGCTTTGGAGTGCATGCATCAGTTGAAAGAAGAGGTCCCTCTGGTTTCTCCCATAGCAGCAGAGTATCAGACCTGGCAAGACTTCCTCAAAGGATAGCAGATTGATGCCCCTAACCTCACAATTGCGTGCACATATTCATAACCCAGTGGCAGTAGATCGCTGGTAGCATTTGGAAACAAGTCACATGTCACGCCGCCCAGCCAGGTCGCAGGTCGCACTGCCCAGCTAGGTCGCAGGTCGCAGTTCCCTTCCAAGTCGCAAGGCAACTCAATAGTCAGGTAGGCGAAGAGTCAAAAATCCCAAAGGGCAAGTTTTAATCTATAAAACTCCCTTTGGGGAAAATGTAAAGGACCCTTTTTTTTGGGGACTCAAGAGCATACAGCATTGTATTGAAAGATAACACTCTTTTGCATATGAATACAGATACTTGTTTAAACTCCTTTTGGATCTCATGTGTTTTGCTATGCAAACACTATGAGTATTTCTTATACAGTTTCGAAAATATTTTGGTTAACGAAGCTTCACCTTTAATGGCATCATTTACGCATTATGGTTCTCTGTACTTGTGTTAATTATGTTTATTTCACTTTGCTCTCTTAACAGATGTTAGTGACTTTGTTTATTAGCATTTGTTTTATCTTTCTGGAATGTAAAGGGGCATCTCACCATAAAGAATTGTTTCTTTTGTGGTTAGAATAGCCTACAAGAATAACCCCAACGATGTGTTGTTGACAACACCTCCTTCGACATTTATGCTTCATTATTTGTCTCGCTACGCATAGTGTTATATACATGCTTAACGTATCCATCATGTATCTCATATCATTTGAATAAGTGTGTGTCCGCAGTTTCAATTGAGTTCTTTTGAGACCAAAGGGAAGGTGAATTAAGCGGTAGCTGAACCCACACCCTGGACGGGATCCCTATTCCAAATGGTTCAAGGTCTAATTGGGTCTTTCTACCGGGGAGATCTCCTACTGTTGGCCAGACAGATTTTCCTGTCAACAGAATTGGCGCTAGAAGGAGGGCCTGAATGGCATCCTCCCAGCATACAACCAACATTCCATCACAAACTCCCCATGGGGAGGTCATAAACGATGATACTACCCCTCCCTCGTTGGAAGATATTCCAGGGGAGGAGGTTCCATATTATGAAATTACCAGAGAGCAGTTGAGAGCCTTGCACCCAGCTGCCCGCAATCTCATCAGGGATTTGCGATGTGCCCCAATCATGAATTTCTTGACCCATACTAGGACCCCTGCTGAAAACATCACTCCTAATGGTGCCCTGGTGAGTTCCATACCCCAGTTGGTGAATCTCATGGTTGAATACCTCGCCACCATTGTTCAGGGTAACGAACCGATTCCCGAGCTCCAAGTGGGCGAAGAGGAGGAATATGGCATGACTAAACCCTTCCCTGACCCTCAGCCTAACCAATCCCAACGGAACAACCACCAGGCACACCCCCCACCTGGGGAAGGCGATGGAGATAAAGGCCGAGGTAACGAAGGCGAGGGAAATAGAGCTCGCAGGAATGAAGGTAAGGGAAATAGAGCCCACAGAAATGAAGGTGAGGGAAATAGAGCCCGCAGAAATGAAGGTGAGAGGAATAGAGGCTGCGGGACTGGAGGTAGAGGAGATAGAGGTTGTGGCCAAGGAAACCATGCCAACCACCACTGCCCAAACCCAAACAGGCCGCCTGTCTACAATTGGGGATATCTCAGAGACATGGCCAACTGTGAGGGATATCAAGATGAACACTCACGCCATGAGCGAGAAGCATCGGTGTCAGGTATGGGGAGTGAATCTGAGTCTGAGATCAGGCACCATGAGCATTCTAGGAGGGTGAAACCACTTGCCTGGATGGCCCAGTCCCCATTAGATCTTTTGGGCCCCCTCCACGACATGCCTAGGCGCCCTGAGAAGCATCTCCCCAAATTTGATCCCGAGAAAGGCACCTTGGCCGAGGATCATATAAGTAGTTTCTATCTCTCCCTATAGATCATGAGGGTTCAAATGGATGACGTAGCTTTCCACCTGTTCTCGCATACTCTTGGAAACAAAGCTGCCACCTGCTACCACTCCCTCCCAAGTGCCTCCATTACCTCATGGGATCAGTTCCATCGCGTGTTCTTGCAGAAATTCTCAGAGGAAAAAACTCCTTCCATGCTCCTCACTGAGTTAAGCACCATTAAGTGCCATAAGAAAGAGAAGGTTAGAGACTTCAATCAACGCTTTGCTACCATACTGCAAAAGTTTCCCCCCAACCTGGCGTTGGATGAATCTATCACCATAGACTACTATACGGAATCTCTCGCTAGGGATATTGCTATCTTCGTGAAACGCGAAGCCCACGCCACCCTTGCAGAAAATTACACGGCCGCCCTCACTGTAGAAAAAGACATGCTTTCTATAGGAGCAATCAATCACGAAGGAAGAGACGACCAAAAACCAATCGCGAAGAAAGGTTAGTCCTCCACACCTAAAACTGCGGATAAGGATAAGGATGCTTTTGACCTCAAGAGTATAGCAAAGACCCTCAAGCTATTGACAAATGAAGTTTCTGACCTGAAGAGAAAGGGTATAGAATCCATGGCTATCACTAAGGCACCCAAACCCTTTTTCAGAAAAATCAACCCCAACACCAGCCAACCTCCATCTAACCCGAACACTGTTCTCAACGTGAAAGAAATAGGAAAAGATAACTTCTGATCTTTCCACCAGGCTGCCCACTCTGAAAAAACATGCCCACAATGGATTGGCAACATGACTGCAGTAGTAACCCAGCTTCTGGATGATCAAACCCCAGGGGATGTGGGGGAGGATGATTTTCCTGACCACGATGAAGATTTGACCCCAGAGGAAGAACCAGGGTCCTCTGTTCTTGCGTTTGACATAATCCGCGGGGAAAAAAATCTTACTGTCACTGATATCAACATGGAAGACAATCCCAAGGCCCAACCTGTGCAGAATTATAGCCTTAGGAGCAAAGGACCGGTCCCTGAACAGTCCTTTGAGGAGAACAAAAGGGCTTTCTTAAGGAAGATCCTTCCCCTGGGAAATGAACAACAAGTTGTTCTTGGGAAGCCCACGAATAAAACCGCCTGAGCAAATCAAAAGAGCAAGCTCTTGGTGGGGTCCCCAAAAGCCACTACCAATCCTAGTCCTCCATCCGATTCTGGTTATAACATTGTTGAGGACATGAAAAAAACCAGAGCCAACATCTCCCTCTATGAGCTTTCCCACATCACAAATCAACGAGAACTCATTCTTAAAGCCTTCGCCAATAGCTCAACTACTAAGCCTATGAGCAATATGTCCTCGTAAGCTAGTTCGAGTGTTCAGTCTATTGTAAACGCCATCAATGCAAATTCCAGGGGATCTACTCCTCCTTTCCTCTTATCTTTTGATATTTTTAACTTCAACATCCATAACTGTCTAGTTGACTCCGGCACATCCACGAACGTCATGCCCCTATCTGTTTGTAAGAAGCTGAACATCCGCCCACAGAAAACTAACGCAAGGATCATCCAACTTGACAGATCGCAGGTGTCAGCCATAGAAGAACTAAATAACGTCATCATCCGCCTTTCGTCCGAATCTAGAGTCCACTAATGTATTGACATTGTGGTTGTTGACATTCCGAAAGCCTACGGCTTATTACTTAGCAGAGACTGGTCCAGCAAGCTGCAAGGGTATTTTGCCACCGACTAGTCCCACCTGTGGCTTCCTTACAAAGGCCGAAATAACCAAATCAGGGTCGAAAGCGAACCATATATGAAATATACTGTGATTGATTTGGAAGCTGCTAATGAACCCATCAATTTTTCCCAGGAGGAGCTTGGCATGTGCTTCTTGGAAGCCATTTTCGGATGCTACCATCCTCCTCAGTCTCCAATAGACCCCAAGATCCAGTCTAAGCTAACACTTGTCGCAGAAGACCAAGCCACTCCCGTCTCACACCAAACCGAAATCTTTCCCCAACATACAACTCGAAGGAGCCAAAAAACGACGTATGGACCCTGTATTATGATGGTTCCAAGACCCATGATGGAGCTGGTGCGGGCTGCATCTTGCTGGACCCTCAAAAGAATAAGTTCTTGATTTCGTGTCGGCTAGAGTTCCAGTGCACCAACAATACTACTGAATATGAAGCTTTAATCCTCGGACTCAAGAAGGCACTAGATTTTAAGGTAAGATGCTTATAGGTCATTGGAGACTCTGAGATCATTACTTGGCAGGTGCGCAGTACCATTCATTGTTTGTCTCCGCACTTGAAAGCTTATCAACAAGAGGTATGGCATCTTATTTCTGCTTTCGATGTGTTTGGAATAAAATCTATTCTTAGAATGTATAATGCAGCAGTTGATACTCTGGCTAATGCTGCCACTATATTTACCCCTTTGAGGGATGGATTTTCTATTGAAGTTATGTATAGACCCTCCGTGCCAGATAATATTACTAATTTACGTGTTTTTGATGATGATCAACAGATCTTGGAATTTATGCTCAACACTGAAGTATTCAAGGACGCAGCAATAGATGAGGCGGATCACGATCAATATTTGCAGGAAGAGCATGATAAACACAGGGAGAACCCCATGCCCAAGGGGATAGTGTCACTGGAAAAGCTCTTTAATCTTCAAAGCCGATTCTGCGGGCCCCCAAATACCAAAGTACAAAGTTCCACCTTGGCACATCGGCAGGTGAACTTGGGATTAGATGAGAACCCGAAGTTCATCAACCTTGGGAAATACTGTACCGACCAAGAGACGCAGGCCTTCACCAAACTATTTCGGAAGTATCGAGACGTATTTTCTTGGACGTATGATGATTTACGTACGTACGATACTCGGATTATTCAGCACGTGATACGCATGAAGGAAGGCGTGAAGCCGTTCCAAAAGAAGCTCAGAAAAGTGCATCCTACTTTGGAACTGATGATTCTGAAAGAACTTAAGAAGCTTTTGGATGCACGCATCATCTTCAAATTTCACCACTCCACATGGGTGTCAAATTTGGTCCTGGTACGGAAGAAAACTGGTGAGATCCGCTTATGCGTGGATTTCCAGAATTTAAATCGGGCCTCAAACAAAGACAATTACCCGGTGCCACCTATGGAACAAATATTGCAATCTGTGTCCAGATCCGAGATGTTATCCTTATTGGATGGGTTCTCTGGTTACAACCAGGTGCTGGTAGCTGAGCCAGACAGATTGAAAACCACCTTTCGGACCAAATGGGGAATGTTCACTTTCAGGTGCATGCCTTTTGGATTAATAAATGTGGGGGAAACTTTCCAACGGGCCATGGATATAGCTTTCCGTGGTTTGATAGGGCAGAGTCTGGTAGTCTATTTGGACGACGTCACCATGTTCTCGAAACACCGGGGCGATCATTTACGCCACCTCAAGCAAATTTTTGAAAGGTGCAGGAAGTACGAGATCTCACTCAACCCGAAGAAGAGTGTTTTCGTCGTAGTAGAAGGGAATTTGTTGGGCCACATTATAACTAAGCAGGGCATTATTGTAGATCCTGAGCGGGTGAAAGCCATTGCCCAGATTCCACCCCCTAGTAGTAAAAAATCTATGCAATCTTTCCTGGGGAAAATCAATTTTGTGCGTAAATTCATATCGGATTTCACCCAGATAATCAGAGCGTTGCAGGGGATGATCAAGAAGAATGCGATTTTCAAATGGAATCTGCCAGAGAAGGAGGCCTTCAACAAAATCAAGTAGGCTATAGCCGAAGCACCATCCCTCCAAAGTCCAGATTTTAGCAGAAGATTTATCCTGTATACTTTCACTTCAGACTCATCACTTGCAGTTGTCCTCATGCAGAAAGACAACAACAATGATGAACGGCCTATATCCTTCATGAGTACTAGTTTGCAAGGAGCTGAATTGAACTACCCTAAAATTGAAAAGCAAGCCTATGCAGTCTACAAAGCAGTCAAGCATTTCAGGCCTTACATCTTAAAAAACCATGTCCCGGTTTTCGTTCCCCACCCAGCTGTCCACTCACTGTTCGTGCAGCAGGAGCTAGGCGAGAGGCAAGGCAACTGGGTGGTGTGCCTGCAAGAGTATGACTTAGAGTTTAAAATAGCACACACCGTTAAAGGACAAGGACTATGCCAAATGGCTGCGGAGGCTGCAAGTTCACATGGAGTTGAAGAAGAATGTTGGGAAAAGGAAATCAATATGTATCAAAGTGACCACACACCTCAGCAGAGAAGCCCTTCTTGGTACTCTAACATTTCGGGATATTTAGCCCATGGCATTCTGAACCCTGCTCTAACTGCCCAACAGAAATGTGCAATAAGACTCAAAGCTGCATCTTACCAGCTGATCTAGGGTAAGCTTTTCAAGAAACATTACGATAGAGTCCTATTACGCTGCTTGGAACATGATGAAGCACAGAAAATCTTGACCGAGCTACACGACGGACCAGCTGGAGGTCATTTTGCAGGCGATACCACTACCCACAAGATAATGCTCGCAGTATACTACTAGCCAACCCTTTTTAGAGATGCACATGCATATGTACGGAAATGCACTCAATGCCAGAAATTCGAAAACCGAGAAGCGCGGCCAGCCGCTCCCCTACTATCAATTGCAGTGAAGGAACCCTTTCAACAGTGGGGTTTGGAAGTGATTGGTGAAATCATACCTCACTCCTCCAAGCAACATCGTTATATTCTTATTGCTACCGATTATTTCACTAGGTGGGTCGAAGCAGCACCTTTACGCCAAATCAATGATCAAGAGGTAATAGAATTTGTCACTCATTTCATCATTACCAGGTTTGGCATTCCAACTTCCTTGGTTTTTGATAATGCAACTTACTTTTCATCTTTTAAATTGTATGACTTTGCTTTGGAAAACAGTATTGTTTTGAAACATTCTACAAATTATTATCCCCAAGGGAATGGGTTAGCTGAGTCAACCAATAAAAATCTTATCTGTATCATTAAGAAGACCCTATTGTCCCACTAGCGCAATTGGTACAATGCCCTTTGGGTCGACTGTGTCACGCCCAAATCCTCCCTAGGCACCTCCCCCTATTTTCTTGTGTATGGAAAAGAAGTAGTTCTTCCTCCCCATTTATCTCTCCCTACCCTTTAGTTTTCCCAAGAATGTCATGGTACCCCATGCCCCACCTTGCAGACTTGGATCGACACCCTATTGAAGTTGGAGGAAGAAAGATAAAAAACCCGAGAAAAGTTCGCCATCCACCAAAGCCGGATCAAGATTTGGTTTGATAAAAAATCCACAGGGAGTAAAAAATTTGAGGTATGAGACCTAGTCCTGAAGTGGGATAAAGCTCACGAAGAAAAGGGAAAACATTCCAAGTTCCAAGCACTATGGACATGTCCCTTCTAGGTTAAGGAGAAATTGGGTTCCCACACGTTTAGGTTGCAAACCCTTGAGGGAAGAGTCGAGGTCCTCCTGGTAAACAGGCATGACCTCAAACATTACTTCACTTAGCAGCCCTCAGAGGGCTACCTTATTCTTGTACCATAGTTTATGCTTTCATTCCTTTCTGTCAAAGAAAAAAAAACATAAGGACTTGTCGGAGCCACACAATTGGCACACTGCAACAGGTTTTATGTTGATGGGGGGCCTTTCCTGGAAGACATGGAGGTGGTAAAAGCTTGCTTGTAATTGGCACCCAAAGGTAGCACATGAGCTAGCTCAAGCCACCAAGCCGGGGGAGCCCACCTAGCAAGTTTGAAAGGGTGTCTGTGAAAAGAAAGTGCGATACAGCGGCAACTAGATTGGAAGGGAACAGAGTTAACTCCGGGTGACGTCAGGAAATCTGGGAAAAACCAAAGTCCTCGTATCAGACCAGGAGCAACCTCTCTGCAAGTAAAATAAGTCAGGATCCCTCATCTGCCCAGGCAAAATTTCCCATCTCAAATAAGTGCCATGAGCACATTTAAATAAGTCCCTTGGGCACATTCAAAATAAGTGCAATAGCACACCAATAAAAGGTAAAGGATTGAGAAAGGCTTCCTGCATAGAGAGGTGATGTAACGACTCTGCCAGGGTACTGACCAGGCTCACTGGCAGTGGAGCAACGTTTATGACTCCTAGCCAGTGACTCCACCAGGACCGAGAGGTTCGTAGGCAACGGAGCAACACGATGAGGACAAAATAATCGTACCGGACCCTATAGCTGCCTAGAGTTCTCCAACCCTTTCGGTCTGGAAACCTGAAGAAATGAGGTTCGGTTAACCAGCACCCAAACAAGCCAACAGGCCAAGCAACCTCGCAAGGTGTCAAAGGCAAGGTAGTGTCGACCTTAAGGTAAAAAGAACAACTAGTGAAGGCCCCTCCCTCCCCCTCCAAGGCCAGCCATCGGCAGAGACTTTGAGTTCTACCAGTGAATCGCCATTTGTTGTAGACTCTACGACACCCTCCAGAAAACCCCACTTTAAAATTTTTGGAGCCCCTTTAGCACAAAGAAAAGTTAAGTAAAGAGTCGGGAGGACTAAGTCGTTGAGTCGCAAAACTTCAAATTTGTGAAAAACCACGACCCTGCGACCTGCAACCCCGCGACCCTGAGGTCTCAAGGTCGCAAGGTCACGAGGTCACATCCCTCTCACATCACCTCACCATGCGACCTCGCGACCTCATTAATGGCCCGCACGTGCGACCTTTTTATATATAGGAGGTCGCTAGGTCGCATTTTGCACATGAAGCGAATAGAAAAAATGCCTATAACAGGTCCCCTGGAGCGTGATTTTCCTGGGTAAGTTGCCATTTTCCTCCTATTGTATCCTTTTTGGTTATTCTTTCCTAATCCCTGCATTCCTCAGCCTTTAAATTTCCCCTTGCCTTAGTCATTGTTTTCATTTGTGACTTAGGGCTTTTCTTCTGATTCCAGCTTTCACCCTGCTTGCCCAACTCATCACAGTTTCTCATGCAGCCTCTCATGGCCTATACCCTGCTCAAAAAAATATCCCTTGGCTCTGTTTGGACCCTTTTAGCCTTGTGTTTTGCAAGTTAGAGGCAAAAGAAACTTCGTGCCGCGTGCGCCAAAACCCTGGCAAGCCCTAGTCGCAAGGTCGCAAGGTCGCATTTCGCCATTTTCTTGCAACTTGCGACCCCGCGACCCCGTGACCTAGTCGCAAGGTTGCAAGGTCGCATTTTTGCTATTTTTCCACAATTTTCGACCCAGCGACCCCGTGACCTAGTCGCAAGGTCACAAGGTCGCATCGTCATCGTTTTCTCACAACCCGCGACCTAGTCGCAAGGTCGCAAGGTTGCACCTTTTCCATTTTCTCACAACTTGCGAACGTGCGAACCAGTAGGCCACTTATTCAGCTCGGTCTGCGTCCCCAGTTGAAATAATTGATAAGCGGTAACTGGTCTTGTATCATCATGGAATCTTTCTTATCATGGGATTCTTTCATGAATATGACAGGTGAATTTGAAGAAGACTTGGAGTGTATATCTGTCCCCTCAGATTCCAGCGACATGGGACCTCCAGTATCTCAGAAAAAAGACGAGCACCTGGCAGTGGAGGATGTAGAGATGGACATGCCAATGTCCCCACCCCTGATCTACAGAGATACCCTTTGCACATTTGCCAAAGGGGACAGCATGCGTTGGTACCAAGTGTACTAGGATTTCGCTAGAACAGAATTCTCAGAAGACCTCCATGATCGGGAGATATAATTACAGGTCAAAAGGTCTAAGCTACATCTTGTAGGTGCCCATCGAGCTATACTCCCATGCCCAGATATGATAGATTGGATTATACAGAAAACTGACCCCAAGAAGTTCATAATCAAAGATAGCGAAGGCAAGGCTTTTGCAACACTCAAAGGCTCAGATGCTCATGTTTATTACTCTTTTCCTGAGAGAGAAGAATAATTCACAGAAGAGTGGGCTATCGCCCATGCAGTTCCTATAGTTGACACTATAAAGCAATGGTGGGAGGAGCCTGAGAAATTTAAGGTCAAAAAGGACCAGGAATATCCAGCGGCGAGCCTTAGGAAATTATATAAATTAGTGGTTGCCATGCTTTGCAGATTGTACGAGCGCCCCGATGCCACCACCTTCAATGGCACATGGGCGACTCTCATGGAGTATGTCACAGCGCACGACACCCATTTTAACTAGGCTAGCATATTGATGGCCTCCATTCATACAAACTTATCCTCGGCATTGGTACCAGATGAAGAAATGCCTTCTGAATTCTATATGGCTTCTTATTTGTTGGATGTCGTCTGTTCAAGGTTGCACTTTGAGGGATGGGTGCATAACTGGGATCCAAAATAGACCCGTGCAATCCACTTACAAACCAAGGTGTTCTAGGATTCCAGGTATAAACAAGACATAGAGTCGATCTCTCAAGTGTTCATCCCCGCTCTATATAGAAAATTGTCTGGCCAAGATGCTCCTTGCATGTCTTGGCGAGCCATGGAGATGCTAAGCAAGGTGGCACATTGGTTCCCATTTGCTGAGTATACATTCATCCAAGTCTTTGGCTCGTTCAGGGCCCCACATGCTATGCCTCGTTTTGTCACAGACAGAATGCTCATGCAAGAGGTTTGTTTCCAAATGTCTTCCGGTTTATCCAGGGTCCTGTCCAAAGGTAAGAAGAAGCCATGGCCTACGCTACCCCTCACTATCGGTGCATACATAGTCAAAGACTTTAGAGAGGTAGAGGCAGAGGCAGAAGAGATGAAAGGTTACCACCTTGGGGCATTAGTATACCGAACATATGACCCAGAGAGGATAGTTCCTGATCATTGTAAGAGGGCTAAGTTCAAATGGAACTATAAGCACACGAAACACCTGGGAGAAGATGAAAGAAGGAACTAGTACAATGCAGACTGACAACTTGCTCCGGGGGCGGACTCTGGCCAAGAAGACCCAGATGACCAAACCTTGGAATATAGGAGCCGTGAATTAGGAGGCACTTCTTCTTCTCTGGCTAAACATCCTCGAACCAGTACAGGGCATAGTACTTCTATGCAACAGAAAGAAATAGAGGCCAAAGCCCAACAAGAGAGATAGAAGAAAATGAAAGAGGATGAGGATAAGCACAAGAAGAGCCTAAGGTCAGAACAGAAGAAAAAGTAGGCCGAGGAGGCCAAGAAGGAAAAACAGAAACAAGAGGTGAAGGCTACAACAGAACAAGAACTCAAGAAAGAGTTAGTAAAGTGGAAGCTAACCGGCAGAAGAAAGCAGAGCAAGCTGCAGTAGCTGAGCATAAAAGGGAAGCCAAATTAGAAGCAGCGGCAGAAGCAAATCTCAGGCGGAAGAGAGAGCATGAAAAGGCAGAATTCGAACGCCTACGAAGAGAAGAGGAAGAAAAGAAAAAGAAAGAGGAGGAGGATGAAATGCTAGAGAACATCAAGGTATCTCCCCTTGAGGTACCTCTAGTCAATACACGAGCCACGCTCTCCGATGTCAGTTCCTCCCAGGGGCAAGAGGAGGAGGTATTCGACCTCACCAGGCTCACGTTCGATCAATTCTCCTTCAAAATCCGACAGGATAAAAGAAGATGCCTGGCGCAAAATCCTTCCGCCGCATCCATAGTCGCAATCGGAAAATACATAGTCCTTGGTGCTAGGACTAATCCCACGATGATAGCATCGGCTGGCACAGCCTTCACTACGGCCACAGAAGAGAATGTGACCAGAATGAGTAGAGAGATCATTTCTCTACAGAATAGGCTACATGAAGTAGAGCAACGGGAGAAAAGGGAAGAACAGGAAAATACAGCATTGAGAGAGGAGGTTCATCAACTCCGAAACAAAACTCCCCCTGTCAATGAAGTTCCGCTTACCATTCAAAGGGAGTTCGATATATTAGAGGCTACCATAAGGCAAGTTTATGGGGAAATGTTTACCATAAAAAAAATAGTCGCCCCATTGGTGAGAACCCAAACAGAGACTAAGAAAAAGCACAAACAACTAAAGGAGGCCTTAGCTGCCTTGGACAGAATGATGGACTGGACAGTGCGGTACCCTCAGGCTCCTGAATATTTGCCAAAGAAGGACTGGATTCACACGCAAGATTCCAAATTCCAAATCCATATGAAAACGCAGTCCAAGGATAAGCTATCCAAGGACTTAGACAAGGTAATGGCTACATACGAACACCTGATCAGCGACATCGATTCGATGCACATCCTTCACCACATTCCCTCACTGGGTGCATTGGATGAGGGGAAGACCTGGGAACAGGTGGATCAGGAGATCCAGTAATTTTTGCAGCCCATCAAGCAAGCTGCTACCACTCCTGATCTTGCAGCATCATGAAAGAACCAGGGCCAGTTTCTTGTCATGCTAGTCTGGATCTACACCAAGCTCGCCTCTCTTTCCAACCTGATTTCACAGAAGAAGGAAACTCTAGTCCCGAACGCTTTGGAGTGCATGCATCGGTTGAAAGAAGAGGTCCCTCTGGTTTCTCCCATAGCAGCAGAGTATCAGACCTGGAAAGACTTCCTCAAAGGATAGCAGATTGATGCCCCTGACCTCACAATTGTGTGCACATCTTCATAACCCAGTGGTAGTAGATCGTTGGTAGCATTTGGAAACAGTTCGCAGGTCGCGTCGCCCAGCCAGTTCGCAGGTCGCACTGCCCAGCCAGGTCGCAGGTTGCACTGCCCAGCCAGGTCGCAGGTCACAGTTCCCTTCCAGGTTGCAAGGCAACTCAACAGTCAGGCAGGCGAAGAGTCAGGAAGCCCAAAGGGCAAGTTTTTATCTATAAAAATCCCTCCGGGGAAAATGTAAAGGACCTTTTTTTTGGGGACTCAAGACCATACAACATTGTATTAAGACATAACACTCTTTTGCATATGAATACAGATACTTGTTTAAACTCCTTTTCGATCTGATGTGTTTTTCTGTGCGAACACTATGAGTATTTCTTATACAGTTACGAAAATATTTTGGTTAACGAAGTTGCACCTTTAATGGAATCATTTACGCATTATGGTTCTCTGTACTTGTGTTAATGATGTTTAGTTCACTTTTCTCTCTTAACGGATGTTAGTGACTTTGTTTATTAGCATTTTTTTTATCTTTCTGGAATGTAAAGGGGCATCTCACCATAAAGACTTGTTTCTTTTGTGGTTAGAACAGCCTACAAGCATAACCCCAACGATGTGTTGTTGACGATACCTCCTTCGGCGTTTATGCTTCATTATTTGTCTTGCTATGCATAGTGTTATATACATGCTTAACGTATCCATCATGTATCTCGTATCATTTGAATAAGTGTGTGTCTGCAGGTTCAATTGAGTTCTTTTGAGACCAAAGGGAAGGTGACTTAAGCGGTAGCTGGACCCACACCCCGGACGGGATCCCTATTCCAAACGGTTCAAGGTCTAATTGGGACTTTCTACCAGGGAGATCCCCTACTGTTTGCCGGACAGATTTTCCCGTCAACAGAACCATAGATCAGGACATTGTTTGAGGTTTGAACCTGAAAGCACAAGAGTTTTAGCTGAAGACCAAACAGTCATGGATGCTTTCAGTAAAGTAGGATGTTTAAAGTTCTATGAAAAGCTGCAGGGTGGACATACTCAGGTATCAAAATAATTTTCATTACATTTCTGTGGTACAAATACAAAGGTTGGGATATTAAATATGTCAGTGACACCTGAAACCATTGCTCTAGTGACTGAAATACCTAGAGGACAATCAACATGGTTTAAAGGTTTTAGGTTCGATATGGAGGTCTGCAAGATGTTTTTGAAGCCAGAATATGCAGAGATGGACTTGAATAATGAAGTTCCCAGAAACTGTATGAAGGATAACTATGCCAAACTACTTCTCAACATCCAAATATATTTCATGTGCGAAGGCAAGTATCACAAAGTTTACACCTATCATTTCAAACTCCTATTACACTTCACAGGTATGATATCACTGGATTTAGCAATTCTCCTTTATAGAAGCATTACTAAAATGGCTGAGAAGGTCCAAATGAAATCTGATGACTGTGAAACATCTCTGTTTAACCATGGCTTAATTAAATTGTTGGTTTTGAATGAGCTCCAGAAGATTAGTAGGGATTGGTCCTCTTTTCTATTTATAAGTGGATTTGAAATGGAAGCTCAAACTATAGCTAAAAACCCCAAGGAAAAGGAAATATCATCCCCACCAGCAGAATCCAGTCAACCTGTAGCTGTAAGGACCATGAGGTTTTTCAAATTAAAGCCATGGAAACAAGTGAAACATAAAGTAGAAAGGACACTAGTGATTGTTACAGAAACCACTCCACCTGCAAAACAAGTGTTACAGCGTACCAAGGAAGCTAAATAGAAACAAATGGCTGGTAGGAAAATAGTCCAAAGAATCACAAGGAGTCAAAGTACAACATCAAAAGGAAAGACAATGGTCTCAGGATCAAGTGGAAGCCCAGGTTTGAAAGGAAGCTTAGATGATTTAATACATGCAATAGACATACAAGAATCTCCTATAGTGCAAGCTGATTTCATAGGGGTTAAAGAAAGCAAAAAGAAAGGGATGAAGTCATCAAAGAAGCTGGAGTTTAAGGATGAAGATGCATCATTTGTTTTCCAAGCTAGGAGGCCTATAACTAGGCATTCTAAAAGGCTAGAAGAAATTAATGCAGAAGTTGAGGAAACAAATGAAGCAACTACTGTTCATAAGGAGATAGTTGATATTTCCTCACCTGTAACAAAACTTGCAGAAAACTGAGTATCTACAGCAAAGGAGGAAATGACCAAGTATAAAAGTATGGAAGAGAGGTTAAGATCAATGAATCAGGAAATTTCCAAGTTGAAGAAAAGAGCTAGAAAACATGTCATTGAGAAAACAAAGTTTAAAAGGATGAAAGTTGTTTGGGAAGGTGAAAAAGTTTCAAAATCAGAAATACCAAGCAGTGAGGAACAATTCTTCACATGGACAGTCCCAGCCATTAAGGAAGAAAAGTTTGTAAGAGTCATAAAAACTCATTTGAGAGCTAGCAACAGAAGGCTAAGAAGACAATTTGGAGACCTGGAGATATAGTTGACAAAGTCTCAAGAAAAGTTAAAAGAGTAGTAAAATAAAGTGATAAATTCATAAGTCAATCTCTAATCAAGATGAAAGCAAAATTTGATGAATATTATGTTTTTGGGGTCATATTACTGCGTTTTTGAAATAATACCAACACCTTTAAAGTTTAAACATCTCCAAGGTACAAATTTTGAATACATTTTTGACAAAATTGCTTACACAGTAGTTTCGTAGCGCAAATAGTGCAAATCTGCTGAAATGCGCAACGAAGCTGCTGAAGCAGTCTTCTAGCACATTTTAATATCAAATTTTGGGGAAATTTTGATAAATTTTGACTTGAAATGGCTGGTAGAAGTGTACAAATAGCATATGAAGGTTTACTTGAAGAAATCAGGTCAAAACTTGATTGAAAAAATGAGCTAAACACTGCGCTACGAAAAGCGCTACGAAACTGAGCTGCTTTCATAGCGCAGGTTTATCCTTGGTATTTTTGCACCATTCGAATTATAGTTTCTGCACAATTGGAGGATTAAAGATATTTGGTGAGTTTTTGGCAACCTGACACATGTAGACATGATATACTAATGATAAAATTACTCAAAACAAATAAATAAATGAAAGAGGCTAAAAAATAGGAAAACATGTTTCCTATTTTTTAGGAGAACATTATCATTAACAGCAGTGTCACTTCAAGTGAAAGGTCATCATCCATATTCGACTTCATGGGATTGCAAGTGGAAACAGATTTAATTAAGATTAGATAAGGTTTTTAGAAGGATATTTAAGAGTTTCAGTCCTATTAGAATTAGTACTTTTCATAAGCAGTATAGCTGTCAATTTGTAATAAATGGCATGTCTCAGATTAGGAAAGGTGTCAAACTCTTTGAATTCAATGCATATAGTGGAGAAGAAGGAATCCTATCTTGTAAATGTTCTATAAATAGCATTAGGTCGAAATCCAAAAGGTTGGACATTTTTATTAGCAAAGATTATGTTATTGTATGTCACTGGTTTTCTTTTTTCAGCTTAATACAGAGTTCTGTTTTGACAACTCAAGATTCATTAGGATTTCTTGTTCATTACTGTTCTAATGGATTTCTTCAATATCTCTATTTGTAGTGGTGTTTTTATATGATACTTAGAATTCATTCATAATTCTATAACTTCCTTCATATACAAACTAACTGTGTGTTTCACTGTTCTACTATTTTACTCACTTACTTGAACTCCAAATGCCTTGACTTCCATGCTAGATAGACTGTGATTTTTTTGTTGAAGTTATGTTGACTCCATGGCCCAATGAATGTTTTCTAATGTGTTTTGCAACCAGTTATATCATATATTTGTTTTACCTTAGAGTTAGTCATCTATTTGTTTATTAAAAATCATAAACCCTTAAGAGAGCCCTCTCAGGTTGAGGAGCCTAAGCCTCAACCAAAAGATCGGTTTGAAATAGTTGCACAAGATTAGTTTGATGAGCAGCCCATCAGGCTTGATTTTGTGATAACACATACCACCTGTCCCTTTTGCAGCAATACTCCACCAAGTCCTCTCTTATAAGAATTTTTACACACCATGAACTCTTTATCTAGACCTGCAAACTTTATAATTGGATCATTTGTAAGAAACTACTTCAAATACTCAAAATTACATATTCCTTTGTCCATTCAAATTTCTTTCCTTTCCATTGCAAAGATTCAATATGATGGGAAATTTGTGAGAAGTTCCTAATGAACCTCATGTAATAACTTACTAGCCCGATGAATGATCTAACCTCATCCACATTCCTAGGAGCTTCCCATTCGTAGATAGCTCTAATTATTTTCGGATCCACTCGTATGCCTTCCTTGGAAACAACACATCCCAAGTAATGTACTTATATATGAAAGAAACCGTGTTATCTAAGCCTAGCATACAATTGATGCTTTCTTAGAAATTTCAATACTATTTCCAAGTGTTCTACATTCTCTTCCTCATTCTTGGAATATATCAATATATCATCATTGAATAAAATCACAAAATTGTCTAGATAATGAAGCAACACATTATTCATCAAACACGTGAAAGTAGTTGGAGCATTAGTCCAACCAAAAGGAAGAAAAAGAAACTCATAATTCCCAAACCTGATCCGAAAAGTAGCCTTGTAGATGACCTCTTCTTTGATGTGTATGTGATGATATCCTGATCTCATTTCCATCTTCAATAACGTTGTTTCACCCTTCAAGAAATCAAATAAATCATCAATCCTCGACAACAGATAACTATTCTTGATCGTCACCTTGTTCAGTTTCCTATAATCAATGCACAACCTGAGAGTACCATCCTTCTTCTTCACAAAAAACACTGAGGCATGCCAAGGTGGCACACTTGACCTAATGGTTCCCTTATCGATCATTTCCTTCAAATGAAACTTCAATTCCACTAGCTCTAGTGTGCTCATCATGTAAGGTTCCTTTGATGTTGGTGTTGCTCCTGGTGCCAACTCAATAGAAAAGTCCACTTCCTTGTCAGGTGGAAAATATAAAATATTTGTTGGAAATACATCCTGAAATAGTTGTAGAACCAAATAACTCTTAAATACTTTTGTATCCTTAACATACTTACCTTTATTAATATAAACATGCACTACAGACAATACACGCCCTTTCCTCCGACTGTGCTTTTCTTACATAGTTGTAACCATTATCACTGATGTAGGCTTCTTCTTATCCTGCAAGAATCTCTTATCTTTGTCATCATACGAGCACTCGACAACCTTCTCATAATAATCCACCTTAGTCCTGTGAATTCACAACCAATTGATACCCAAAAGCATATTTTATGATCCGAATGGAAGTACATTCATATGTGTTAATGTAAGAATACCATTCAGATTAAATGCACATGCTCTTAACCAATGATGAACTATTTTCTTAGTACTTGTATCCAAATACATGCACCAACCAAGACTATGCATGCATTTATTTTCTCAAACCACATTATCCACCAAGTCAGGAGTAACATAATTGTAATTAGATCCAGGGTTAATAAAAATAGAAACAAACCAATCACAAAGCTTACCTTCCATCTCAATATGCTTGGAAATTCTCTTTCTTGTTATAATATGTTGCATAAATCTGAGGAATGCTCAACCCAACATACCCAACTGTCTGTGCCTCCTGAGAACTGTATATCTCAGTCCTACCCCCCCTGATACAATGGAAAATCCTTATTGTGATGATCCTTGCCACATATCTAAAACTACAAAGGCCCACTACCTTTTTTCTGCTTCTCTCCAGGCTATGACGCATGTCCTAAATGAAATTACATTTAGTGTATGGAGCCACATTCTCTATCTCACCTGCATCTTGAGGTCTCCCCCTCTTTAGTGGCCACTTTCCTTTAGTATTATCATTCCCTTTCCAACCTTTCTTAGACTCAGTCTTACACTTCGATTGCTCATAACAATGTTTCAACTTCTCAATGAATTCCTCCAACGACCCAGGCTCATCATACTCAATTTGATCCTTAAATTATAATGGAAGCCCATTATTAAATATTTTAACTTTTATCTTCTTATCCTTAATAAAAGACACACACCTCAACAATTTCAGGAACTTGTTCATGTACTCCTCATATGTCATATATGTCATCTTCATATCATAGAACTCCTCAGCCTTACCATAATAGTATCTCTATAGAAAATACTTATTCCTATAGAGTCTCTTGAATTCATGTCAACTCAACTCCTCTATCCTAATGTCTCTCACATACTTCACATCTTCCCACTAGATATTTGCTTTCCCTTTGAGACTAAAAATACTATCCTAGCCTTCGTATTATATATATATTCATTTATCTCAAATAACTTCTTCATCCCAAGTAATATTTCTTATGCATCCTATGATTTATTTAACTCTCCATCAAATGTAGGTGGCTTGGATTTCTTGAAATCATTTGTAAAATATTCCCTGTCACTTCTCCTCTAAGGATGATAATGATGATGAACATGACACCTGCTTGAACCAGAACTAGAGAGGAACCCATATCCATCGAATCTCCTATCAAGTGTATCCAATAACCTTCCATCTCTAACTATGTCATCCACATCTGACCTATTCCCACCATGAGACCTACTACCATATGCCCCATTAGTCTTATCCTCCTATCCATAACTAATTTGTGGTTTTCCCTATCTCTGCAAGTCTGGAAAAATATAAAGGATAATTGCATTGACCTTTGATTCTTTTTCATGTGTTTTGACAAGTCTATCCTTTGACTAAATTATTCTATCATTATTTTCTTTGCAACTTCATGTTTTTTCCCTTAAACCTCTCATGGTGTGTGATATGTCTGGAGAGTAATCATATTGGTTGCTCATATAATTTGTAAATAGATTATTGCAAACTGTAATCCATCATTTTTATAGCCATATATTATCCTCTTTTTCCTTTAAACATCCCATGTAATATAAACCATATACAAGCATAATCAACATACCTTAGTGTAGTTCAGGGGACGGTATCTCGTCTGCAAAATCAACCAGATTACCATGATATATGTATATGCATAGTCATATCAATATATTGACACCATGCATGATAACACTAACTGCATATGATGACCTCATGCATGAAAACCGTAACCATGAAAATGCATGCATAACGACATGCATCTATCCCATCCAGACTAAGTGTTTGAACCATGATTTGATACTAATATGTAATGCCACCTCTCACATTTACTCACTTTAAATGTATTGCAAGTATAAATGTGAGATGAGGGCTACTATGACATGACCCAACCTCTTAAGTATGATTCAGGAAGTGGAATACAAAAATTGGAACTTTACTAACCTTCGTCAGGAGCTAAACAACCACTCCAAGTGCCCAAACCCTAATCTAAACTTCCTTTTTTAGTGACTTGGTCCCCTAATCGCATGCATGACAAGGCCTCCATGTGGTTATAGGCATCCCACCAACTTTAGAACCCTAATAGGGCGTGTTTATGGCCCTAGATTCTGAGCAAATAATTCAGGCTAGCCTCCATACCACTGCCCATGACTCAGTGAGACTTTCTATAATGATAGATAACATCAATATAAAGACATTCATACCAAAATTTATCAAATAATTGACCTAACCAAGCCTAAAAATGACAATCGTTGTGTCAGACATATTGTGAACATGTAATCTACACGCCATGAATGCATATCTGAATATAGGAGTATGAAACTTATCTGAGAATCACCAAGAAAAAATAATTTCCTCTCATAATAACTGTAATAATAGTTTTTATCTCATTCACTCATTAACCATTCATCAAATAATCAAAACATATCAGGATCCATAGCTAGAACTTGTTATGGAACCATGCTTATGACCAACATATAACCAGAATAATAACCATGACAAAAAATCCATGAAATCCACATAATACCATGTACAAGTACTCATAAAACACTATAGGAAAAGTGCTCTTATTAACATATGAAAAATCAAACCAAATTAGGGACTTCCACATACAAACCAACCATATATTGGGCTAAAACAAATATTTATTTCAACCAATCACGCCCAGGTTGTATTCCAAGCATGAATGTGGGAAATTAAGACATAAAAAACAAGGGATTCCCAAAGATTAAACCACCTCCACCTTCATTCTCCTGCAATATTTCCAAAGTTGGTCAAGAGATCACACAAGAAAAAATAATACATAAACAACTATGGCTTCCCCGATATTGAACCACCTCCACCCTGAGGCTACCTCGATCTCACCAAAATTGGTCAAGAGATTACTAAGCCCAAAACAAGCTTGGATGCCTCAAAAAATCTTCAACATTACCGTTAGGAATTTTACAATCTCCACCCACTTGTTGAGGACTTTCTGAAGATTAAACCACCTCCACCCCCAACCCTTGGGAATTTTCCTAAGACCACTTCATCCAGTTCCAAAACCATTTGGAAATCTAAATCTAAACCAAATAAAATAACCCCATCACTCCATGGCTATATGTAAATAGAAAGGCAAGGTTCAAAACCATTGTCACACCTAGAAAAATACATGCCAATGACAACAAGAGAACCAAATACGCACATGCATGTACCATGCATTCACCAACCAACTAGGAAATCACACATGCAACTATTATTTGCAAGTATTCCTATTGAAGGTACTTGATCCAACATGTTAGCACTTGAATTGGACCCCAGGCTGCAAAAGGAAAATCAGGGTAACAACTAAACCACGCTCAGACTTGTAGCTAGCCCTACAAGGATAGGAGAGGGCTCTCTCCGTAAAAGAATATTCAATAAAGTGCAATAGAAATCTGATATTAGGCTAGGTAAAATGATAGGGAAAAAAGGTTTAATAAAATGAATGAATTTTTCAGGGACGTGTGGGATAAAAAGGGACAGTTTGAAACCGGGAATTAAATCAGGACACAGGGTGTTTCATGGGGCAATATAGGTAGGAAAATTAGCAATTAAGTTTAATGAGGATGGAATGGAAAGAATGGTGTGGAGCTGAAAAGGGCATAGCAAATGGATCATTTTCAAACAGAAGACAAATCACAGAGCATGAATGATTTGCCAAGGCAAAGCATAATAAAGATGGATTCTACCTTTCTATCTTGAAAGCATTCAAAAGGAAATGTTTATGAATGAATAGAACACATAAAAATTCACATATGAAACAAAGGATAAAAAAAAATGCTAACTCTCATACCACATGGATCCTACAAATCAGAGCTGCATCTCTTATTAATTCCTGTCAAACTGTACAATGTAGCGCAGAGATGTTTCTTCCACACTATTCCCCTACTTTCTCCAACTCAGACTACTTACAAATAATTTACAATTACAATAAATAGGCTGAAATTTGGGAACACAGATCCACAGAAAAGGGAGCTGTTCTAACAGCTGAAGAACTGAAATACAATCATAGAAAGAAATACAACAATCTGCCCCTGAAAATAAGGGACAACATTACATTGATTTCTTTTGGAGATTTTGCTATTAGGCTGTATGAACGAAAATAGGTAATCTGATGAACAGATTTCCTATTTCTTTGCTATTGTAGATATCTCCATTTTATTTTAGGCTCTCGGCCTTTGACTGTTCTTTTTCTTTCCATTATTTCTTTGTTCTCTAACTTTTTAATAAAATGCCGTTGTAATAACATAAATTGAATTTATGCGTTCGTGAAGGGAAAAACCATGAATAGGAAGAAAGGGAGAGGAGGCAGGACCCACGTTATAATCGCAATCGGAGTGAACTGGGTGGAGGGATATCATATTAAAACACAACTGCAATCGTAATCGGAATCGGGGAACGGGGCAGGCAGAGTAACACATTTACAAATATGAGATGCGATTGGGAAGAACCCTTTGTAATAAACAAAACAGATAATTTTTAGCCTTTACAAAGGGGAAGGGCATTTTGGTAATGAATGGTGGAGAAATTAAATGGTGGGACCGGGGGTACAAATCGAAATCGGAAATCAGAGTTATGAATAGGGCGGAGTGGTAAACATAAAACTTCCGATGCGATTGAGAAAGGGGAATGGAAAACCTTTGTAAAAATGAAATAGAACAAATTTCCAATTTACAAAGGGGAAAGGGCTTTCTGTAATACAAATGGGCGTATATATTATGGTGGGCTGTAGGGGTCAATCATATCGGAGATCGGGAGTGGGGGTAATCGCGATCGCAATCGGGAGAACAGAACTTGCGATGCGATTGATCGGGGGAAGCGGATCGAAGGATCAGAGCAATCGGGGATCGGAGCGATCGAAGATCGGAGGGAAGGACTTGCAATTATGTGATCGAAGGATGGTGCGATCAGGTGGATCAGAGCGATGGTGCGATTGCAATGTTGCGATCGAAGGAGATGAGCAAGACTTGCAATTGGAGGATCTTGCGATGCGATCGATCGCATCGCAAATATTTGCGATGAGTCGATCGGAGTGATTCAAATAAATGTTGTGATTGGAAATATTTGCGATTGCGATTTATAATAATAAAACTTTAAACTTTACATTATAAAGTTTTATTATATGCATATTGGGGAAGTGGTTTATACGGAGGGGGGTTATATAACATAAACTTTGTTTCTAAAGTTTACGGGGTATGCTCGGGGAAGTTGTTATATAAATCACAGTTTTGTTAAAAATAATTTATAATGCGATTTTATAATCGGAAAGGGGAAAAAGGGGTTTTTAAAGGAAATATAAAACTTTAATAAAACAAAGTTTAAGGAAAAATGGGGAAATAGGGGTTATATGAGGATATAAGGGCCTTTACTTCACTTAAGCATAAATTTCAATCCAGAAGTCAATTTTGAGAGTGTAGCATATCGTTCGAAAGCTCTTTCCAGGCTCTTTTTGATGGATTTTCTTGGGGGATGTTTTGGCGTTGATCATGCTGCGGAAAAATTCTCTGAAGGAAGGAACATCACTTTGTGGAGATAACAGCTTCTGAATTGTAGCTTATTACATATGATGATATAAAATTACATAATGAATGATAATAAAGGCAAAATATTACATTTCACCTCAAAACATGGTTTTGAGGTGAAAATTACATCAAGATGAATAAAATGTCTCTCTGATTCTTCCTGGTGCTATGACTTTGAGCTTATTGGCTTCCTCATGACCTTACTGATATTATTGACATTTGATTCATTAATTTGACCATGGTGAGACCCTAGAAACTAATGAGACCCATCCTATGACCGACTAATATGATCTTGAGAATAAAAGTGACTAATGACTAAAGACCATAGAAAGGAAAATCAGCAAGTACTTCATGAGGAAAAATTGATAAAAATTACTACCATCAAATGAATCCATGACCTAGCGGAATGGTGAAATTTATTCAGTATGAGACACCTAATATGCAAATGCAAAAAGAGCAGTTTTGATCACTGATGGCAGTATGTCTAGACTGACACTAACATTGGCTCCAATTGGGATGGTAGCTCCTTGGAGGTGCCAAGAACACTGTAGACCAAGTAGCCTTTATCCATTTGGCATGGAGTCAATAATGTTGAAAACTGACACAAATGCAAACTGACTCTGACTCTAGACTAAGACTGAAAACTGAAATAAAATAAAACCATACACATATCATCCAAGTTTTATAGCCTTCACCTCGGGCCCCAAACTTGAATGACTGTGCATTTTTAACTTTTCTTTTGGAAAAATAAAATGGTATATACAATGATGACGAGATAGATTTCTGATCCATGTCTTCAATAATGGTAGTGCTTCAATATCCTACCATTTACTGCTCCTCCAGGACAATCCTGGCCATCCATTTCTGAAAGCAAGAAGGAATTCTGACCCCTGTATGCTGTAATTCTGTATGGTCCCTTCCAAAGGTTGTCAAATTTACCGTGCTTCCCTTTGTCTTAATTTCTTGCATCCCATTTCAACACTACATCATCCAACTGAAACTTTTCTGCTTTAGTCTTTCTGTCATAGATCTTTTTAATCTTTTCCTGCAACTGACTTGTTTTCTGTGACACTTCTTCTCTTGTTTTTTGAAGGTGGATCATCTGGTTGATCCTTCGCTGGTTGTCATCATCTTTGCTGCCAACTTCTTGTAAAAATATCATAACTGGGACTGTAAGAGAATTAGGAAAGACAACATCAGTACCATAAACCAGCTCAAAAGGTGATATACCTATGGATTTTTTACTACTGACTTTGTCTGCCCACAGTGCGTTGATAAGCTTCCGGTGCCAATTTCTTTTGTTTTCCTCCATCATTTTCTTAATTATATTCACCAGCGACTTGTTGGATGATTCTTCCAGGCCGTTTCCTTGCAGATAATACGTTGTTGAATGGCCCAGAACGGTGTTGTACTTATCATAGAAATCGACCATTTTCTTTGATCTGAACGCGGCTGCATTATCTGTCACAATTTTACATGGGCAACCAAAACGGGATAAAATATTTGATTCCAGGAATTGAATAATTACCGTGTCAGTTGCCTTCCTGGTAGGGATGGACTCGATCCATTTCGTCAAATAATCTGTCCCATTCAGTATCCATCGATGCTGTACTGAGGACGCGCGATGTATTTCTCCTATAAAATTGAGCCCCCACTGCTGAAAGGGCGCGTTCACTGAAACAGGTTTCAAAGGAAGTGGAAGCAATTTCTTCTTCCCTTGGAAAATTTGACATTCATGACAATTCATCACAGTCTTTTATAAATCAGAAAACAATGTGGGCCAATAATACCCGGCTCTAAATACCTTGTTTTATGTAGTTTTCCAAAATGCCTCCCAGATCCTTCCAAAACAGAGCATTGTTCAAGATACAATACTTTGCAGATTTGAGTTTCAAAGATCTACCTTTACTCTTAGACATGCCTGGAGGAGGTGACAGATGTTGAAGAACATACACAATATCTGAATACCAAGGGGACTGCAGAAAAATATCTGAAATAGGAACCAGAAAATCGTCATCTTCTTCTTCTGACATTGCTGAAATGAGGTTTATATCTAAAGCACGCAGATTTGATTAGGCTATCAATTTCGCCAAACCTTGGCCTTTGATCAACTTCGTAGGCTTAATCTCCAGATCATACTCCAACATAGCTGCTATCCATTTGCCTCTTCGACCTTCTGGATCAGTTTTCATGAGCACATCCTTGACTGCTGCGTTAGGGACATATGTTGTAGTGTGTGAATGTAGAATATAGACCATGAAATATTTCAATGCCTTGACAAGAGCTAATGCTTTCTTTTCAATAATATTATATCTTAAAGCAGTATCTCTAATATTCCTACTAAAAAAGGCAATTGGATTTTCTACTTCATCTCTATTTTGCATTAAAACGACAACCATAGTATGCTCAGATGCAAATGAAAATATAATAAGATCTTGAGTATAGTCGAGACTGATCAGAAATGGGGCATTATACAAAGCAAACTTTACCAGATTGAATGATTTGATAGCTTCTTCACTCCACTTAACAGTGTTTGCTTTATTCAACATATTGGTCATTTATCTCAAATGCTCAGCCAAATTAGGTATAAATCTGTGCAAAAAATTCATCTTACCATTAAAGGCCTGAACCTCTTTCTTGTTCTGCGGAAGATCTATGAGCTAAATTTCCTCCACTCTGGCTGGATCTATGCGGATGCCATATTTAAAGATGATATGACCGAGTAATTTTCCCTCATCCATGGAAAAAAGGCTATTTTTGGGATTGAGAGAAATCCCAAACTTTATGCAACGCTGAAAAACCACTCTTAGATGGTGCAAATGCTCATCATCTGAACCTAAAAACACTGTCAAATCATCCAAATAAACAACAAGAAAAACGTCTTTTTCATTTGCAAAAGAAATTTCCATTGCACGCTGGAAGGTGGCTCCAGCGTTCTTCAGTCCAAAGGGCATCTTGGCGTACTGGAAGGTTCCCCAGGGTGTTGTGAAGGCAGGTTTATCTTGGTCCTTCTCATGTACCAAGATTTGGTTATATCCTTAGTAGCCATCAAGTAGTGACATCCTAGATGCTCCAACTACTCTTTGCAGAATATGGTCCATTTTCGGAAGTGGGTAATTATCTTTTAAAGATGCCTTATTCAAGTTCCGAAAGTCAATACACAGTCTTATTTCTCCAGTCTTTTTACACACTGGGACCAAATTCGAAATCCAATCAGAAAATCTAATAGGAACTATGATTCCTGCTTTGTACAACATATTTACCTCCTTTTCAATTGATGGCAGTAGCTTTGGATTGATTCTTCTCAGCTTCTGTCTGAAAGGCTTCTGATCCGGCTTGATAGGAATTGTATGTTGAATTATGTTCTTATCATACACTTTCAAATCTGAATAATCCCATGCAAATACATCAGAAAATTCAGAAAGAAATTTAACATACTTCTCCTTTACCTCAAGGGATAATTCCTTTGATAATTTGACAAACTTGGGCTTATCAGATGTTCCAATATTCACATCTTCAACTCCTTTCTCTGTGGGCACCAATCTCGGCTTCTTTGCCACATCATCCTGATCAAACAGCTCCTCTAGAGGTATGAAACCTCTAGGAATTACATTATCCTTTAGTTGTAATATGTCCATCTGGTTTGCTTCCAACTCCTGATCATCAACCACATACTCACCTTCTATGGGAGTGGCCTTGAATTTTCCATCACCCTACAAAAATGCATTGATCTCATTATCATCCCAAAATACTTGCCAATACCTTAAATTGTCCGGAACAGTAGGCCTATGTTCAACATAGATTTCAAACTTATTGCTGGAGTTCATCAGAATCTTCAAGTTACTTGCAGTAGTGGCAATAGAATCAACAATAATGCTCTCCATCTTGGGCACTGCTGTCAAAGTATACTCTGGGAATGTTTTCAAAATGTCCAAGACTACGTTTTTGTATGCCCTCAATCTTGGATGTTTTTCTTGATATTCTCCCTTTACTTGTTTGATTATCAGTTCAGAGTCGCCATACACAGAAATCCTTTTAGCATTCAACTTCTTCAAAATTTTGAGGCCTGCAATCAAAGCCTCATATTCTGCTTCATTGTTAGAGCAATCAAAAGCTAAATTATAGGCACAAACTATAACATTACTGGGAACCTTCTCAGGTTGAAAAATAGGACTCCTAATCCATATTCCAATGCCAGCTCCATCTTTACCAACAGCTCCATCAAAATCCATACTCCACAGGCCTTCTTCTTCTTCTTGAAGATGCTAGAAATTTTTTTTTTTCTCTTCTTTACCTTGGCTGATTTCTGGTTGTTCATTGTCCCTTTGTTGCTGGCAGGCAAGAGGTTTAGAAGTGTTTGCTGCTTTGTCCTTTTCCTATTTGAGGACTTCTTTGAAATTCTCTTAAATCTCAGGTATTTCATCCACTTGTACCAATTGAAAATTCTCATCATTTAAACCACCATCAGAATACAAGACAAAAGACTCTAAGTCTGTATGGACAGTATTAATGGGATGATTTACAGTCTTGTCTTTGCTGGTAATCATATATTTCATTTTCTTTTCTCTATATAACTTCCTCAACTGGCCAAATACAGGGATAGTGGCATAAGATAAGTCAAGCTGCATGGTTCCCTTAAGTTTGGCACCCCAAGACCTAGATAGAAGCATTCCAAACCTTGGTGGGAAATCAGCAACAACTACATCCATCAAGACATTCTTTGCTGGAATCTGATCTAAAGACACTACCAAATATTTAATTAAACCAATACAGTGGACCCTAATTGAGTCGAAGGAATACAAGTCATGATATTTACGAGTGATGTCAAGGCCTAGCTTCTCCATGACAGCTTTGGGAATCAAATTATGTGAGGCCCCGGAGTCCAACATAACATTATGCAGGATAAACTCATGTACTCTAAGACTCAAATAAAAAGGAGGGACTTCATTTTCTTTATATTCTTCTGTGGCTAGACCGAAAATAAGTTCAGGATAGTCATTTTATACATTGACCATATCAGAGACAGAATCTATTTGCAAGACTTTGGACACCTGAGTTTTATACACACTATTCTTCACCAACTCTGTGAGGGGCATAGACACTTTCAATTTAGAGATTTCATTTTCTAGATTAAAGGAGGGAGATTTTTCTACCTCTTTAATGGGCAGGTCTTTCTTCTCTGTTGGCTCCTTTATTGTGTTCTACTGGTTCCTCTCATTTGATGTATTAGCAATTGCAGGCGCTTTACTAGAAGAAGGATTAGTCAGCTCCTTAGCTTTCTTCTATGCATCGTTTTTCATTTGGAGTTCCTTTCTCTTTTGGATCGGGCTGACTGTAACCTCTCTGTTCCTTAAAGAGTACTACCTTTGCTGAGCCGACAGAGCATTCATATACCCTCTATGATAGTCATTAGACTCTTCTTCCAGTACTGTATCATTGGCCAAAATGAAATTTTGGTCTTTTTGAATGTCTGGAGTTGCCATTGTGTATTCATCATCTTCTGTAAGGAAAATGGGCGCACCATCAGCCATGAAAAAATTATTAGCCTCAATCACAGGATCATAGTCATGTGAATCTGTCCCTTGCACATAGTTCTGCTGTAAAGGAGTTTTAATCTGCTGCTGTGGTGGCGTAATTTGGTCCTGCGTTCTTGGCTCTCTATGTTTAATTCTTAATTGCGGCTGCTACCCTCTGAAATTCGGATTTCGTATTTGAGGCTCAGGTCTGTCTGCAATGGTCAACCTATCAACCATTTTTTCCACTGTTCTGAACATAGTTTCCATTTTACTATCTGAAGTAGAGGCCTCCTCTTTTATTGTGACTCTTTTCTCAACTCTGGCTCGTGCTCTTTTAGCCAACAGATTCTCTTCAACATTAACCGCTATCTTCTGCATGTCTTCAAGTGAAGATGGATCTCTTTCACGCAGCTAATATGCCATTTCGGCATCAAATCCATCGGGAAATTTTAACAATGCCAATCCCTCAGGAGGCTTAAAATTAGTTGGAATAACATTATATACAGCGTTGAATCTCAAACAATAATCCTGCATGGTTTCACCCACATTCCTTTTAATGTTCTCATATTCAGACAGAATTTGAAGTGGGTTCTTTTTTACCTCCCACTGGTCCAAGAACTGAGTGTGAAACTCCTGCAACGTGCGAATTGTGCCTGGCGATAGGGCTCTGAACCACTTTCTGAATTCTCCTCCGAAACTTTGAACAAACAGCCTCATCGTTACAGTCTCTGCTTCTACCTCATTCAAATAAAAAAAATCATTCATTTTATCAACATGTTGCTGAGCCGTGATGCTCTGAATGGCATCAAAAATAGGATTTTTTCATTGATAGTCAGCAGGCATATCATTGAGGACCTGGGGTAAGACCAGAGGTGCATACCTGGCAGCCATATCTCTAGGTGGATTTACAACAGGATTTGTAGGATTTGAGGGAGGTGTTAATGGAGGAGATGATAATTGGGAATTAACTGATGGGAATGCTGATGAATTGTGAGGAGGAAATGTTGTTTGTGATGATTCAGAAGGCTCAGGATGATTAGTTACAGTGATGGACTGAGGTGATTTCAAAATGTAATCGTCAATGGAGGTATTTTCTCTTTGAACTTCAATATCTACAAGGAAGTCAGGATCTAAAACTGTATCATCAATGTCATTTTCAGACTTATTCCTAAATAAAGAAAGCTCAAAATTCTCGTTAAAGGAAATATCTTCTACAAAAAACCATTCACTGGGCAAAGTATAGGATCTAAAGACGGGTCTGGAGCTTAATGATCCTTCTTGTCTTCTGACAATTCTTGGTATAAGATTTGGTTTTTCAAACACAGGGGGAGGATTTGGATCTGGATTAGCCCTGGTGTATCTTCTTGAAGCCAGTGTGGTCGAATGTCTATTTTACAAAAGTCTTATTCTACAACCTAGCAAAAATCTGAACATCATCTTTCAAAATTTTGGAATTATTTGATGTACTGGGGCAAATCTTGCAAGTCAGATGTTATGTTTATAAAACTAGACCGGAGATTGACTGAAGCAGCATTTATCTACTTATGCACCTGCAAAGAAATGTGCAGTTCGAAGGCTACCTGGCATATCTTCAGGCTCCATCTGTAGTTTATAAAACAAATAACACTAACAAACAAACAATCTTGAACACTTTCCCCAGTATGGTCGCCAGAGATGTTAGCACCTGAATTGGACCCCAGGCTGCAAAAGGAAAATCAGGGTAACAACTAAACCACGCTCAGCCTTGTAGCTAGCCCTACAAGGATAGGAGAGGGCTCTCTTCGTAAAAGAATATTCAATAAAGTGCAATATAAATCTGATATTAGGCTAGGTAAAATGATAGGGATAAAAGGTTTAATAAAATGAATGAATTTTTCAGGGATGTGTGGGATAAAAAGGGACAGTTTGAAACCGGGAATTAAATCAGGACACAGGGTGTTTCATGGGGCAAGATAGGCAGGAAAGTTAGAAATTAAGTTTAATCAGGATGGAATGGAAAGACTGGTGTGGAGCTGAAAAGGGCATAGCAAATGGATCCTTTTCAAATAGAAGAAAAATCACAGAGCATGAATGATTTCCCAAGGCAGAGCATAATAAATATGGATTCTACCTTTCTATCTTGAAAGCATTCAAAAGGAAATGTTTATGAATGAATGGAACACATAAAAATTCACATATGAAACAAAGGAGAAAAAAAAATGCTAACTCTCATACCACATGGATCCTACAAATCAGAGTTGCATCTCTTATTAATTCCTGTCAAACTGTACAATGTAGCGCAGAGATGTTTCTTCCACACTATTCCCCTACTTTCTCCAACTCGGACTGCTTACAAATGATTTAAAATTACAATAAATAGGCTGAAATGTGGGAACACAGATCCACAAAAAAGGGAGTTGTTCTAACAGCTGAAGAACTAAAATACAATCATAGAAAGAAATACAACAATCTGCCCCTGAAAATAAGGGACAACATTACATTGACTACTTTTGGAGATTTTGCTGTTAGGCTGTATGAACGAAAATAGGTAATCTGATGAACATATTTCCTATTTCTTTGCTGCTGTAGATATCTCCATTTTATTTAAGGCTCTCGGCCTTTGAATATTCTTTTTCTTTCCATTATTTCTTTGTTCTCTGACTTTTTAATAAAATGCCGTTGTAATAACATAAATTGAATTTATGCGTTCGTGAAGGGAAAAACCATGAATAGGAAGAAAGGGAGAGGAGGCGGGACCCGCATTATAATTGCAATCGGAGTGAACCGGGTGGAGGGATATCATATTAAAACACAAGTGAAATCAGAATCAGAATCGGGGAACGGGGCAGGCGGAGTAACACATTTACAAATATGCGATGCGATTTGGAAGAACCCTTTGTAATAAACAAAACAGATAATTTTTAACCTTTACAAAGGGGAAGGGAATTTTGGTAATGAATGGAGGAGGAATTAAATGGTGGGACCAGGGGTACAAATCGCAATCGGAAATCGGAGTTAGGAATAGGGCGGAGTGGTAAACATAAAATTGCTGATGCGATTGGGAAAGGGGAATGGAAAACCTTTGTAAAAAAGAAATAGAACAAATTTCCAATTTACAAAGGGGAAAGGGCTTTTTGTAATACAAATGGGCGGATATATTATGGTGGGCCCTAGGGGTCAATCACATCAGAGATCGGGAGTGGGGGTAATCGCGATCACAATCGGGAGAACAGAACTTGCGATGTGATTGATCGGGGGAAGCGGATCAGAGGATCGGAGCAATCAGAGATCAGAGGGAAGGACTTGCAATTATGCAATCGGAGGATGGTGCGATCGGGCAGATCGGAGCGATGGTGCGATTGCGATGTTGAGATTGGAGGAGCTGAGCAGGACTTGAGATCGGAGGATCTTGCGATGCGATCGATCGCATCGCAAATATTTGTGATGAGACGATCAGAGTGATTCAAATAAATGTTGCGATTGGAAATATTTGTGATTGCGATTTATAATAATAAAACTTTAAACTTTACATTATAAAGTTTTATTATATGCATAGTGGGGAAGTGGTTTATACAGAGGGGGTTATATAACATAAACTTTGTTTCTGAAGTTTACGGGGTATGGTCAGGGAAGTGGTTATATAAATCCCAATTTTGTTAAAAATAATTTATAATGCGATTTCATAATCGGAAAGGGGAAAAAGGGGTTTTTAAAGGAAATATAAAACTTTAATAAAACAAAGTTTAAGGAAAAATGGGGAAATAGGGGGTATATGAGGATATAAGGGTCTTTACTTCACTTAAGCATAAATTTCAATTCAGAAGTCAGTTTTGAGAGTGTAGAATATCGTTGGAAAGCTCTTTCTGGGCTCTTTCTGATGGATCTACTTGGGGGATGTTTTGGCACTGATCATGCTGCAGAAGACTTCTCTGAAGGCAGGAACATCACTTTGTGGAGATAACAGCTTCTGAATTGTAGCTTATTACATATGATGATATAAAATTACATAATGAATGATAATAAAGGCAAAATATTACGTTTCACCACAAAACATGGTTTAGAGGTGAAAATTACATCAAGATGAATAAAATGTCTCTCTGATTCTTCCTGGCGCTGTGACTTTGAGCTTATTGGCTTCCTCATGAGCTAGCTGATATTATTGACATTTGACTCATTAATTTGACCATGGTGAGACCCTAGAAACTAATGAGACCCATCCTATGACCTACTGACATGATCTTGAGAATAAAAGTGACTAATGACTAAAGACCATAGAAAGGAAAATCAGCAAGTACTTCATGAGGGAAAACTGATAAAAATTACTACCATCAAAGGAATCCATGACCTAGCGGAATGGTGAAATTTATTCGGTATGAGACACCTAATATGAAAATGAAAAAAGAGCAGTTTTGATCCCTGATGGCAGTATGTCTAGACTGACACTAACACAACCTTCCTTGAATTTCCTTTGCTTTCCTTCTCCTTCCTTTTATTTACTTTCTCTAATGCTATAGTTCTCTAAGAATTCTCTAAGTGCGCAATAGTATGAGATAATTGTGAGAGCTCCAAAATTGAACTAACAAAAGTTAAACCAATAAAAATTGTGAATCACTCCTCATAAACCTTTTTATCATTGAGACCTCTATTTTCTTCATTTTCCTCTATTTTCCCTTCAATTTCTCTCTCATGTAAGCATGTGACCTTTCATCTCCATTTTCTCCTATTTTCCTTTATTTTCATAAATAAATGTCAGTTAATGTCTCTTTTCCTTTTTCGATTCCTTTTCCAATTTCTTTATCCATAATAAACCAAAAGTGACACCACTAGGATGTTTTTCTGAAAATCCAGCTTGGAATACATGTCCCATGACCTTTGTATTATTTTATCTTTATTAAATTTTATTACATGAAATTTTATAGGTTGTATCATCAGTACTTTAGACCCAATTAGAGAATCCATGCAACCTTATAATCATCAACAACATGAAGTAGTTAGCAGTACCAAAAATTTGTTAGCTATAATCCAACACAACAAATGCATCACATAGTCAACCAACTTATTGTTAAAAAAAAATTAATAAAGTGATTGTTAAATTATCTGAGCTTCATTATCATGGAACTTGTCATCAGCTTGCATTCCAGTAACCCAAGCCTTTGCAAGATCTTGATAACAACCTTTCCTTTCTTAGGGGAGACTTTATCAAACTTATAACCCAAGATCCTTCATATCCAGTTTAATAGCCAACTCCCTCTTTCATTGAGGAACCAGGTCTTCAAAACCTTAATGGATATGCATCAAATATTTTGATGATCCAATAAGTAGATTTTATCAGTTTAGAAGTGGATTTTTACCAAGTTCCATATCATACAAATTTTCATTGATACAAAAATTTCATAATACCAGATCTCGTAAAGGATTCTATCAAGATTTATATTCTCAAACTTGGGTAGAACCAAGATTCTTCGACCAACTCCCTCTACTATTTTTAGATATGGGTCATGAACAAATAATAGGGCTTATCTTCAACAACATTCTTTAGAAATATTCTACATATTATGGAAGTCACAGTATGCTACAAACTTTTAATCATGTTAATTTTGTCTCCTCCCTCTGAGTCAAATTCTCATCAATCATAATAGTTCATTCCATCCTATTCTTCCACTGATAGCCATGGACCTGGAAATATTCACTAACTACCTACAATCCTCATTAGGAGACAAAGGAAGAACAAGTACAATAAATAAATACAAGAATATGAAAGTAAAACAATCATGAAAATAGTCAAGAAAGTACTTATCTCTTGAGAGTCTATTGTCTCCTTCTTGATCTTGGTCTTCTTGCATCCAATCATCGAATATTTCTTGTTCACCTCATCATATAGGGGAGATGGTTTTCTTATTTCAAGCAGAAGCAATCATATCTACGTTTTATTCCACAAGTTCTAGTTCAAACCTTTGATAGGGTTTTCAAATGATTCTAAACCCTAGATATTGTAAAAATCATTAAGATTCCATTTTCCAGCAATAATATGATCAAATTTCATGTTCATGATATCTCATCTTTCTCAAGAGGTGTATTCTTACACTCAATCAATATAAATTCTTTGTTCACATTATCATTAGAAAGTTGCGTTTCTTCTATTAGCACTAACAATCTAATCCAAGGATTAGTCAACAATCCCTAGACTTTCTTGAACCCTTTTCGTCAATGATAAAATACTATTTTAAGTCCAAACCCTAGATTTTATAAAAGATGGTTAACTAGGGATTTATTTGCAAAACCTAGGGCTTTCTAGCTAGGGTTTATGAAACCTAGTCATTCAAAAACCTAGGAATGAGTCAAGACTTGCTTCTAAACCATAGTTACAGATATCATGGGATATATATTTGATTTATTTGAGAAGAGGCTTAACAACCTCATCTCCTTTATCTTCTCATATAGATATATCATAAAAAAAAATTGCAGCAATATCAATAGGGAGTTTCCTTTGTCATCAAAGTACAGAAACTATAGCAATATCCTTATCATCATGGATAAGGGGTTACGCCATCATTCTTCATTACCTGGAGAAAGGATTTGTATAACAATTTTATATTCATGACTCTTTAAGGGTATGTTGGTGCCTGTGTTATGTTATTGATAATGATTTACTTAATAGGAGGGTCATTTTTAATGAGGTCAACTTGACGAAAGACTGATATATTTTTCTCATTTATTCAAAGTACTCAAAATTTCAATAGCTTACAACTCATATTTAGATATTACTTAAACAATTGTATTAAGATCATTTCGTTACGACATAGTAATATTGATATTCATACATTCCATATAGGAATGATGGAGCATAAATGAAAGCAAGAGATATAGAGATCTCATCTTTCCTTCATCATTTTTCCCAATTTTAGATATTTCGATTTGATAGATATTATAGGATTTGAAAACAAGATTATATTCGGCGCTAACCAGTGACTTTCAGATCACTTAGATTCTATCCATAGAAATATTTATATGCTATACAAAGTTTAAGCCATAAAACTTGTCAATATTATTCTTACTCATGTTGTATTGTATCTTACTTTCACAAAGCACACAGACGTAGAATACTCTAGATTATGGCTTGCTTTATTATTGAGATTTGAATCACCTAAGATTCAAACTATGTCTTCAGAGAGAATATGTCAAACATGATCATCCTTCTAGAGCTACTATATTATGACACATATTTCCATCAGGTGCTTGTATTTAATCACGCCAAGAGGTTCAAAATCATGCATCAATACTTGATATTAGATCTTAAAAATATTATTGGAAACTTAGATTCCAAAATAAAGGTTGAAAGATTCAACTTAAACATATTATTTCTTCACCAAGATAAAATTTACATAGAAGTACTGCTGGAGTTTGCATAGGTCAAGGTTTGATACTTCAATATTTGCATCTATATTATAAAATTTTAATTTATTCCATGAAAATATAAAAGTGTACTTTATTCCAAGAGAGAGAATCGATCAGACTTGTGACCAAAAACTTTATTCCTTAACCTACCGTAATACGATGTTATAAATACAAATACAATTAAATACAAGAAATATTTTCTTATTTTCTCAACATCATATAATTATTTATGAGGATAGAAGTACTTCAATAAATTTATTCTTCCATCTACAAGTAATTATACTTCAGAAATTAAGAAACAGTTGTAACAAGAAATTAGAGGTCACAATGCACAATAATGTTGGAAATGTTGTCATTGATGGCAAAACAGGAAGCAGAGGCAATGGAGAAGACAACAGGTAACATTTACAGGGAGCACAAGAAGAGCAGAGACAAGACAGTAAAAAGAGAGGTGAACACCGAAAATACAAAGGAAGAGACGAAACAGTCGAGCAACAGAGTGGAAGCAGAGGTAGAGACAGAGAAAGGAGACAGAGCATCAGAAGAGGCAGAGCCATTATCAAAGTAGTGAAATGTTTGTAGAGGATTGGGAATAAACCTGTGTGTTAGTGGAAATGTGCATTATAATAAGCAGAAGTGCCATGTTGAGGTATATAATTAAAACAAGATGGGTTTATATATAATATAGTTTGACCCAAGATTATATACAACAAAAACGTGACAATCTTTATGAAACAGAACCATGAGCATGAACCAGAACAGTGAGAGATAAACAGTAAAACCAGAAGGCGAGGACCAACAGTTTCCGCACGAGAATTGAGGTGGTAAGCTGTATTACCAAAATGAACGCGATATATGCCATTGAAGGACACGTTTCCTCAGGAAGTTTTGTAAAACAACTTTTTTCGCGTGATTTTGGAGGATTATGCAGCGAGCATTTAAGTTGCACGATATTGCGCGTCGTCGGTTGGATCATCAGAGTCGATGTGATACACTGTCAGCCATTGGATGCAAGAGGTTTGTTTAATGGAGGTGGGCCCCTGGATTGTGCATATGTTAAAATATGTATCGGGTTTGATATTCATTGCAATGTTGGATATATATTAAAAGTTGAGTGATGATTCGAATGAAATGGTTCAAATGGTGCGGACCAATGTATACAATGTGGATATACATTATATAATGCTCATATAATGTATATAATGTTTAACTGACGAAAGGTTATATAAATATATATATGCGTGGTGGAACCCTGAACTTTGGTGGAACCGTGAAGGAACAGTAATGACATTTTGGAATACTCGACGATTTTCATCGCACCGCTTTTGTGTGGTAAGTGGTTTTCGTGAAATTAGCACGATCACATTCATTGGAGGACACGTGGCATGAGGCAGGTTCCCAAAAATGGTTACATCACGCGCTAATGTCCGATCCTTAACCTCCCTCGCGATATTACATGACCACCATTGGATTTCCAGCAGGAGCGCGATAGTTTATTAACCATCGGATGAGATGGGCAGGTTAATAGTGGGACCCATATGAATCGCATCGGAGAAAAACTGGGTAGCAGAACATGTTAATAAAAGCCCCGATGGCGATTGCGGACCCGATGGATCAATGAACCATGATTCATATATGTTTGAGTTCCACATCAAAGCTAACCATCAGGTTGAAGCATTGGCACTATGGAGTGAACAGTAATTCATCGCATCGGAAAAATAAAGTGAACAGTAAATCATCGCATCGGGAGTATTCAAGCTGCAATTAATTGCATCAGAAAATAGAGCAGAAGAGTTTATAAAGCTGTGGGGCCAAACTTTTTCAGAGGTTGGCATTGGTTGTTGATTAATATAAAACCCAAGGTTTATTAAGAAGGTTTTATAACATTTGATTCAAGGAAATATTTATATATGTCGACCTATATATTATGACAGAACCATACACTTGAAAGGCTATGATGCTTGATTAATATATGCTGTGAATAAACATATATATGTGCCTGTAGTGGTTTAGCCTATAACGAAAGTTTTATGTGATAATCGAAGCCTGAACTTAAGCTTTGATAAAAGAGAAGTTTATAAACGTAGTGAGCTTAAGCTATGGTTTATTGAATCGAGACTGATTATTTGGAAGAAAAAGGCGTCCAGATATGTTTATCGAAATGTATTGTAACACAGCTATATATATACACCAAACACACAATCACGGTGAATAGGAATATGCACAAGAATGAATTTGACAGGTGTAAAAGCACAGAAAACTGGAGAATATGTAGAAGATAGTGAACAAAGTATGCAGGACAGTTGCATGACTGCTATAGAAAGGAAAAAACCAGCAAGCCAAGGGCTGAACGAAGTTTATGTATTGAAATTGAAAATGTAAATGTTTTGATTTCTTTTATATTGTTTGTGATGCAAAGGCAAGTATCCTAAGGAAAAGAAAAATCCCACTGTAACATGGAAACTTGTACATATTGTTATATTTTAAAATGAGTTGGACAAAGGAATGAGAAGACAGAATCCAAAGAGTCATGGCTGTTCACTCCAAATTCCTTGTGGAATACAAACAGTCATGTGATGGACTCTATATATAATATCAACTTGTTATGCATAGAGAAGTTAGAGAAAGTAAGGATAGAGAATGCAGAGTATAGAAGATTGAGGCAGAGAAGATAAGGAAGAGAGGAGTAGAAAGAGATGCTACAGAACAGAGCTGATATCTTAGGTAAATCAACAACCATTTCTTTTAGTAAATTGAGGAAGTTGGAGCTTCCCTATCAAGTTGAAGCTTGATAGCTGTCAGTTGCAGCTGACTGAGGTTGGATCCTCCTGTAGGTTGGTGCCTGCAGAAAATTGAAGGGAGTTGGAGCTTCCTTGCAAGTTGTAGGTTGCAGAATTGAGGTTGGAGCCTCCTGTAGGTTGGTTCCTGCAGAAAAATAGTGGTGAGAGGGAGTTGGAGCTTGCCTTTGCATCACAACAATAATAAGATGTGGTTTTCTCCCTTTATGGGTTTCCACTTAAATTTGCTGTCTCTATCTGTGTTTCTTGTGTTGTGAAATGATTTAGCAAATCTGCTTAATGTTTTCTGCTCTCATAATAAGTTTAATGTCACATTAATTTAATACTTGCTGCAACATATTAATACTGTTCATATACTAAGGTTGATTATAAAAGTAAGCTATAAATTAGCTGATGAAAAATTTAAAAAGCTCATGTATGTGTTAAATTGATTCACCTCCCCCCCTCTCAGTTTAACTAAGAATTCAACAATTGGTATCAGAGAAGGTTACTTTTATACCATTTTAGCCACTGAAAGGAGATCCTAGGCCTCCAAGATGGCTATTCAAGAATGAAGCTCAACCAATAAAGCCCCTTTCTTCAATGGTGCTAATTCTGCCTTCTGGAAAATCAAAATGAGAGCATACATAATGTCTCTAGGAATAGAGGTATGGGCTGCTGTAGAATTTGGATATGCCCCAAAGACAACTGACCCAGAAAGAGAAGCTAAACAAGAATTTGTAGCAAATTCGAAGGCCATGAATGCAATCTTAAGTGGACTTTGTGAGGCTGAATTTATAAAAATAATGCACAGTAAAACTGCTAAAGATAGTGGGACACTCTAGAGAATATCCATGAGGGAAATAAAAAGGTAAAGACTGCCAAACTTCAAGTATATAGAGCCCAGTTTGAAAATTTAAAAATGAATGATGATGAAGATGTTGGCAGCTTCTTCCTAAAAGTTGCAGAAATTGTTAACAATATGAAAGCACTTGGAGAAACCATACCAGAAAGTATAATTGTGCAAAAGATTCTAAGATCTCTTCCATCCAGGTTTAATCCTAAGGTGTCTGAAATATAAGAAACAACTGATGGGGAGACCTTGACCATGAACCAGCTACTTGGAAATCTAATGACATATGAGATGAGGTTCCCATAAAAGAAGCCAAGTACGAGGGAGGCAACCTTTAAAATAGAAAAGAAGAAAGAAGAAGAGGAAGACATATGCTCTTGCTCGATGAAGAAGAGGCAAAATTTTTCAAGAAATTGGATAGAGGCTCAGGTAAATACAAAGGTAAACTTCCTTTCAAATGCTTTAACTATGGAAGATTTGGACACTATGCTGCTAAGTGTCCTCAAAGAAAGTAAGAAATCAGGCTCAAGATTCAGAGAAAAATACATCAAAGAACTGGCAGAAAGGAAATAAGTTCAGCAGAAAATCCTTCTATGCTCAATAAGACAGCAGTACATTTGAAGACTCAGATGAACCCTCAAGTGAAGAAGGAACCTCTAAATTTTTATTGATGGCCATAGAAGAACTTGAAGGACTCTTACTAGAAGATGAAGAAGAAGAAGGTGAAGTCGACCTTGAGGGGGAGCTAAGAAGTGCTCTGGAGGAGATTGACAGACTCAAACTGAAGTGCAGAAAACAAAAGGACATTCTCCTCAATTATGTAAGAGAAGAGAAAAATTCAGAATTCCTCATGCAGCTGAAGGTAGAGCTTGAAGAAGCCAAGAAGATAGAAGAGATGTTACTTCAGCAAATCAAGGATAAAACTCGAGAACAAGAGAAGCTAGAAGAAGAAGTTGTATGTCTGAGGAAGAAATTAGAAAATGCTCAGAGGAAAGTGTCTACAAATTCCTCTCAAACAACAAGCTCTAGTAAGTTGAACGAAATTCTGGATTCTCAAAGATCTCCTATGATAAAAACTGGAATAGGCTATGAAGGAGAATCAAGTAAAAGCAAAGAAAAGGAAAACAGAGAGATTATTTTTGTAAAAGAAAAGAAGAATGATGAAACAACTCAAACAATTCCTAAAAAAGAAGAAACATGTAATAAGGAAGACAAAAATCAGAAGAAACATCTAGTAACAAAGAATGTAATAAATACTAAGACAACAGAAAAAGGATCATATACCCTTGAGTATGTCAAATTTGGAAGCCATCAAAGGAGATTCCTCCCTCCTATGAAGAATGCCATCTGTTATGTCTACCACAAGCTAGGACACATTGCTGCATACTGTCATGCAAGGAGGAGTAATTCAAACCAACAAAAGATGCAAACAGTGAAGAGACTATCTCAAGCAAACAAATGGAGAAGACAACCTTACATCAGGTATGCAAACAGTTTCTATGGTTACTGTTTTTATTGTAAGGAATTTAGCCATAAAATTATTGGGTGTAGAAATTACGGACAAATATTGATATTCAACACCTCAAGGAGGTTTATGAATCAAAAAAAAAATTTTCATACTCACAATTCTGAAAAAACTATGATCAAATGCTGTGTATGTAATCAAGTTGGACATATGCCTTCCAAATGTCCTCTCAGAAGATGTAGTTCATCATCTCACAAAAGATACCAAACAAAAGGATGCTTCCAGTGGATAAAGAAGGTGAATAAATGTGACTTGGCTCTAACTACTCAAGACCTAAAAAGCCAGTGGTATTTGGACAGTGGCTGCTCAAAACACATGGCTGGAGATAGAAGCAAGTTTATAACTCTTGATGAAAATAAATCTGGCAATGATAAATCAGGAAAAATAAAAGGAAAAGGCTCAGTCAACCTAGACAATGGCAGAGGAAAGGCCCAAGATGTACTATTTGTAGATGGGTTGAAAGAAAATTTTTCGAGTGTCAATCAAATGTGTGATAAAGGCTGTGAAGTTATTTTTAGAGCACAAGATTGTGAAGTCATATCAAGCACCACAGGTAAGACTCTGCTCAAAGGAGTTTGAACAGAGAGTAATGTTTACATTGTGAAAGAGGAAGATGAAGCATGTCATCTTAGCAAACTTGAGGAGTCATGGTTATGGCATAAAAGGTTGGGACATCTCAGCTTCGATCACATCATCAGACTAAGCAAGAAGAAAGCTGCCAGAGACATGCCAAAAATAAAAAGGCCTTCTAATACCATATGTAAATCATGTCAATTAGGCAAACAGACCCGCACATCCTTTAAGGCCAAAGATGAGTTATCAACAAGAAGACCACTACAGCTTGTGCACATGGACCTGTGTGGACCTGCAAGAACTAAAACACCAAGTGGAGAATCCTAATTCATGCTGATAATAGATGATTTCTCTAGAATGACATGGGTTTCATTTCTCAAGAATAAATCAGAAGCTCTGGAAAAATTCAAAATATTCAAAGCTTTAGCAGAAAATCAGACATGATGCAAGCTAAAATGCATCAGATCAGATAGAGGAGGTGAATTCACTAATTATGACTTTGCAGACCTATGCAATGAACATGGCATAAAGCAACAATTTACTATTGCAGGGACACCTCAGCAGAATGGAGTAGCAGAGAGACAAAACAGATTTGTACAACAAATTGCCAGAGCCATGATGCAAGAGAGTAATATTCCTCAAACCTTCTGGGTAGAAGCAGTACACACAACGGTGCATATCCTTAATAAAGCTCACTTAAGGCCAAGTAGTGACAAGACTCCCTATGAACTATGGCATGGTAAACCAACTTCAATCAAGCACTTTAGAATCTTTGGAAGCAAGTGTTACAAAAAGAATAATGATGAAAATCTTAGGAAATTTGATGCAAGAGTAGATGAAGGGATATTTCTAGGATATGCATCCAAAAGTAAAGGGTACAGGTGCTACAACAAGACTCTTCAAAAAATAGTAGAAAGCATTGACGTGATATTTGATGAAGAACTTCCAAACAATACAAGAGATACAGACTGCAGCAGTCCATCAGACAGTCATGAAGAAGAAAACCAAGATGATGATGAAACAAGAAAGACAACAGAAGATGCAGAGCTGAGCTCGAAAGATCCCTCAAGATATACTAAGAAGAACCATCCTAAAGATCATATCATTGGAGACAAGAGAGTAGGGGTCCAAACAAGAAGGCAGCTAATAGAACAGAAAGAAGAGGTATACATAGCCATGTTATCACAAATAGAGCCAAAGAAGTTTGAAGAAGCTAGCAAGGACAAGTATTGGGTGAAGGAAATGAATGAAGAATTGGACCAAATTGAGAAGAACAATACCTGGGAACTAGTTTCTAGACCCATTGAGAAAAATTTCATTGGCTCAAAATGGGTATTCAAGAATAAAATGAATGAGCAAGGACAGGTGATCAGGAATAAAGCTAGACTAGTTTGCAAAGGATATTCACAAATAGAAGGAATTGATTACGATGAAACATTTGCCCCTGTAGCTAGAATGGAAGCTATCAGAATGTTTCTGGCCTTTGCATGCTACCAAGACTTCAAGGTATATCAAATGGATGTAAAATCTGCATTTCTGAATGGAGATCTAGAAGAAGAAGTCTACATGGAACAATCAAAAGGTTTCTCTTTAACAGACAAAGAAGACTATGTGTGCAGACTGAAGAAGGCTCTATATGGACTGAAACAGGCTCCTCATGCTTGGTACTCAAGATTGGATAAGTATTTGTAAAAACAAGGCTTTAAGAGAGGTGGAGTAGACAAAAATATATACACAAAAGACCATGGAAATGAACTCCTAACTGTTGTAGTATATGTTGATGACATTATGTTTGGAAGCAACAAAGATGAACTAGAAAAAGGATTTGTTGAATATATGAGATCAGAGTTTGAGATGTCCATGATTGGGGAACTCAGTTTCTACTTAGGACTTCAAATTCAGCAAAATAACATAGGTACATTCATCTCACAGGAAAAATACTTAAAAGAAATGTTGAAAAAGTTCAAAATGGAGGACTGCAAACTTGTGTCAACTCCCATGATCACGGGATGCAAGCTATGTGATTATGATGGATCTGCTGATATAGATCAAAAACTCTACAGATCCATGATAGGAAGTCTGCTGTACCTGAAAGCATCAAGACCAGACATCATGCTAGTAGTAGGACTTGTGGCTAGATATCAAGCAGCACCTAAACAAAATCATCTTCTAGCAGTAAAAAGAATATTCAGATATCTACAAGGAACTGCACAGTATGGACTTTGGTATCCAAAAGGAAAAAGCTTCACTTTGATAGCATACACAGATGTAGATTGGGCTAGCTGTGTGGATGACAGGAAAATCACAAGTGGAGGTCCATTCTATCTAGGAGAATGTCTGGTGGCATGGTTAAGCAAGAAACAAACATATATCTCTCTATCTACAACAGAAGTAGAATATATAGCAACAACAACATGTTGTACACAAGTCATATCGATGAAGCAAACCCTCCAAGACATGAAGGTAAGCATTGATAAACCTATCTCTATCAAATGTGATAATACAAGTGCTATAAGTATATCAAAAAATCTTTTTCTTCATTCAAAAACTAAACATATCCCAATCAAGTATCATTTTCTCCGAGAAAAGGTAGCTCAGAATGTAGTAAAGCTGGAGTATGTACCAACAAAAGAACATACAGTAGATATATTTACCAAAACACTTTCTAGAGGACCATTTGAGTATTTGAGAGATAAACTAGGGGTAGTATCTGTATATACTACTCTCTAAAAGAAAAAGGAAGCTTCAGTCTAGGGGGAGAACAGAAACGAAAATATCATTCCAGGGGGAGATTAGCTAGCAACAAAAGCATGAGACAGGTCATAGGCAAGAGTTGAAATCACACTGAAACATGAGCAACCCCTTGCCATTGATGTCAAAGGGGGAGGAAGAGCAAGCAACAGGAGAAAGGATCCTAAAAGGCAAACAGAGAAAGTGTATTGCCATCAATGCCAAAGGGGGAGACTATTGGAAATGTTGTCATTGATGGCAAAGCAGGAAGCAAAGGCAATGGAGAAGACAACAGGTAACATTTATAGGGAGCACAAGAAGAACAAAGACACGACAGTAAAAAGAGAGGCGAAGACATAAAATATAGAGGAAGAGACGAAACAGTCGAGCAATAGAGAGGAAGCAGAGGCAGAGACAGAGAAAGGAGACAGAGCATCAGAAGAGGCAGAGCCGTTATCAAAGCAGTGAAATGTTTGCAGAGGATTGGGAATAAACCTGTGTGTTAGTGGAAATGTGCATTGTAATAAGCAGAAGTGCCGTGTTGAGGTATATAACAAAAAAAAGACGGGTTTATATATAATATAGTTTGAACCGAGATTATATACAATGAAAACGTGATAATCTTTATGAAACAGAACCATGAGCATGAACTGGAATAGTGAGAGATAAACAGTAGAACCGGAAGGCAAGGACCAGCAGTTTCCGCGCAAGAATTGAGGTGGTAAGCTGTTTTACCAAAATGAACGCGATATATGCCATTGAAGGACACGTGCCCTCAGGCGGTTTTGTAAAACTACTTTTTTCACGTGATTTTGGAGGATTATGCAGCGAGCATTTAAGTTGTGCAATATTGCGCATCGTCCGTTGGATAATTGGAGTCGATGCGATACACTGTCAGCCGTTGGATGCAAGAGGTGTGTTTAATGGAGGTGGGCCCATGGATCGTGTATATGTTAAAATATGTATCGGGTTTGATATTCATTTCAATGTTGGATATATATTAAAAGTTGAGTGATGATTCGAATGAAATGGTTCAAAGGGTGCAGATCAATGTATACAATGTGGATATACATTATATAATGCTCATATAATGTATATAATTTTTAACTGATGAAAGGTTATATAAATATATATATATATATATATATATATATATATATATATATATATATATATATATATATATATGCGTGGCGGAACCTTGAACTTTGGTGGAACCGTGAAGGGACAGTAACGACGGTTTGGAATACCCGACGGTTTTCCTCACACCGCTTTTGTGCGGTAAGTGGTTTTCGTGAAATCAACGCAATCACATTCATTGGAGGATGCGTGGCATTAGGTGGGTTCCCAAAACAAATTACATCACGCACTAACGTTTGGTCCTTAACCCCTTGCGATATTACATGACCACCGTTGGATTGCCAGCAGGAGTGCGATAACTTATTAACCACTAGATGAGATGGGCAGGTTAACAGTGGGACCCGTATGAATCGCTTCAGAGAAAAACTGGGCAGCGGAACATGTTAATAAAATCCCCGATGGCAATTGCGGACCCGATGGATCAATGAACCATGATTCATATATGTTTGAGTTCTGCATCAAAGTAAACCATTACGTTGAAGCATTTGCACTATGGAGTGAACAGTAATTCATCACATCGGAAAAATAAAGTGAACAGTAAATCATCACATCGGGAGTATTCAAGTTGTGATTAATCGCATCAGAAAATAGAGCAGAAGAGTTTATAAAGCTGTGGGGCCCAAATTTTTTAGAGGTTGGCGTTGGTTGTTGATTAATATAAAACCCAAGGTTTATTAAGAAGGTTTTATAACATTTGATTCAGGGAAATATTTATATATGTCGACTTGTATATTATGACAGAACCATACACTTGAAAGGCCATGATGCTTGGTTAATATATGCTGTGAGTAAACATATATATGCACCTGTAGTGGTTTAGCCTATAACGAAAGTTTTATGTGATAATCGAAGCTTGCACTTAAGCTTTGATAAAAGAGCAGTTTATAAACGTAGTGAGATTAAGTTGTGGTTTATCGAATCGAGACTAATTATTTGGAAGAAAAATGCCTCCAGATATGTTTATCGAAATATATTGTAACACAGCTATATATATACAGAAAACACACAATCACGGTGAACAAGAATATGCACAGGAATGAATTTGACGGGTGTACAAGCATAGAAAAATGTAGAATAGGAAGAAGACAGTGAAAAAAGTATGCAGGATAGTTGCATGATTGCTATAGAAAGGACGAAACCAGCAAGCCAAGGGCTGAGCGAAGTTGATGTATTGAAATTGAAAATGTAAATGTTTTAATTGTTTTTATATTGTTTGTGATGAAAAGGCAAGTATCCTAAGGAAAAGAAAAATCCCACTGTAACATGGAAACTTGTACATATTGTTATATTTTAAAATGATTTGGACAAAGGAATGAGAAGACAGAAGCCAAAGAGTCATGGTTGTTCACTCCAAATTCCTTGTGGAATACACACAGTCATGTGATGAACTCTATATATAATATCAAATTTATATGCATAGAGAAGTTAGAGAGAGTAAGGATAGAGAATGTAGAGTATAGAAGATTGAGGCAGAGAAGATAAGGAAGAGAGAAACAAAAAGAGATGCTACAGAACAGAGCTGATATCTGAGGTAAATCAGTAACCATTTCTTTTAATAAATTGAGGAAGTTGGAGCTTCCCTATCAAGTTGAAGCTTGATAGCTGTCAGTTGTAGCTGACTGAGGTTGGAGCCTCTTGTAGGTTGGTGCCTGCAGAGAATTGAAGGGAGTTGGAGCTTCCTTGCAAGTTGTAGCTTGCAGAATTGAGGTTGGAGCCTCTTGTAGGTTGGTGCCTGCAGAAAAACAGTGGTGAGAGGGAGTTGGAGCTTGCCTTTGCATCACAACAATAATAAGATGTGGTTTTCTCCCTTTATGGGTTTCCACTTAAATCTGATATCTCTATCTGTGTTTCCTGTGTGCTGAGATGATTTACCAAATCTGCTTAATGTTTTCTTCTCTCATAATAAGTTCGATGTCACATTAATTTAATACTTGCTGCAACATATTAAGACTGTTCATATACTAAGGTTGATTATAAAAGTAAGTTGTAAATTAGCTGATGAAAAATTTAAAAAGCTCATGTATGTGTTAAACTAATTCACCTCCCCCCCTCTCAGTTTAACTAAGAATTCAGCAAAT